>JAVTVJ010000396.1:509271-1709271 GCA_034509425.1 Eopsaltria australis
GGGGCTGGTTTACCAGGACTGCATTAATTTTTTTTTTTTATATAGATGAACTGAGGTTTTGAAGGAAGGAAGGAAAATGAAAATGAAGATGAAGGACATTGATAAAATTTTTCAGGTCTGCAAGAACTGAGATAAAGAGAAGGCCAACAGTATCCAAATATTAAAGATACTGGTGTCTTCTACTTTTTTCATTAGTCTAGTATTTTATAGTTATTGAATATTGGTTTCAACCACATGCCTTTATGTTACTACTCATTTAAAATGAAGATGGCAGAACTCAAGTAAAAATAATAATATGAAGCTGAAATAAACTAACAAAATTAAAGTAAATAAGTTTTAAAGATGAAAGTTGTTTCTTGTTCTCAGGATTTTCTCTTACAAACTTAAAAACACTTACAGAATTTAGTCTTACTTAATAAGTGGTTTTCGTTGCTTTATTTATTCACATTATAAACTTTGTACAAAGCTTTCACTTTGAACTTTTTCAGCTTATTAGAATAATTAGGTAAGAAGGGATCTCTATAGGTCATCTGGACCAATCTTCTAAGGAAAGCAGATCTGGCTCTAGATCACATTTCTCAGGCTCTTGTCCAATAAAGCTTCAAAAATGTCCAAAGATGGGAAACCCACAATCCATCTGGGAAACTGTTCCAAGGTTTAGCTACTCTCACTGTGAAGAGTATTTTCCTTATACCCACTTGGCGTTTCTTCTCTTGCCGCTTGTGACCACTGCTTTGTGTTCTACCAGCATAAGCCTCTGGGAGGAGTTTGAATCCATCTCTAATGATCCATTGCAGAAGGTGGTAAATTGGTACACACAAGGCTTTCTCTTCTCCGGGTTCAAAGGAAACAGTTCATTTGGCTTCTTGTGCATGATATGCTGCAGCCTGAACTCAACTGGTTCTATCACGCTCACTCCAGTTTCTTTAGAGCGTTTTTCATCTACTGGGGAGCCCAAAACTGGGGACAGAACTCAAGGAGGAGAGGTTTTTTTCTTTTTTTTTTTTTTTTCCAAGTTTTGAAGGTAACTGTTCCGTTCAATTCAGCAAAAATGGTGCAGCAGCAGAGGAAGCAGAGTTCTTGGTTATACTTTGGCAAAAGCCTCCCTAAAGTCTCATTAACAATGATCACAGAAACAAATGAAAAGTTCTGTGTCCATAAGTTTTAAATAGAACAAATGATCTTCAGTGGAAATTGAAACAGAATGTAGTCAGAAAACCCAACCACAATAAAACAACCTCAGTCTGCTTTCAACCTCTGTCTACTGTCACTAGGCTTTTACCACTATTTATATTGTCTCAGATACTCAAGGACAAAGTACTGAATGATATTTTAGACTGTAGTAACTACCCATAAATTGTCTAGCTCTCACTTGAGGAATTTCTCACTTGAGGAATGTTAGGCGGTTGTAAACATAACATATCTATCAATTTAAGTGGAATTGCTTCCATGAGTTATAATTCTGTATCATACTATATTTAGAAATTAGACATCTTTCAGGAATGAGGCAAGGCAGTGGAGTGACTGCAAATGACAGTACATAACTCTGTAACAGCACTCATTTAAATAGGGGTCTGAACTGAATTTTCAAGTTAAAAGTTTATATCTCACTGTGCATGTTTTTAAATCACCACTAATTATAAGTTAGAACATGCAAGTTAATTGACAAGTGAGTAAGAAAATTTGAGGTGAAAAAAACCCACGTGGTATTGCTCTCCTTTACATTCATGTAAAAATTGTCCTATGCCTGATAATTGATGTTTTCTCAAAGTCCAAAGTGCAAAAGAAAAAGCATGTTCTAATTCATTTTTCATAAAGCCAAATGTGATTTCCCTGATCAATCATAATTCCATAAGCTTTTATGTAACAATACTTGAGTTATTAAGTGGTATTAAAGTTGTACTGAAATTGGAATATTTAAGGAACATTTACTTCAGCTTTATGTTTTTCTATTATATGTCTCTTTTTCAAAACAAGAGAAGTATTTAAATTAAGAATATTCCATATTAATTAAAAAAAATACTTGTAGAATGTATATTGGGAGATTCTAAGATATTAGATGTACTTTTGAAGCATGCAGATAAGTGTAAATCCTGTAGTGTGTTCAAGCAGCAGCAAAAAATCTGCATCAATTTTGCCCCTTAAAACTGAGTAACATATTGGAAAGGTGATCATTGAATTGACTAAACTGTGGATCATGGTCTTGCTTAATACTTTCCAGGTGGAGAATTCTTTCCCAGTGGATATTTTAGTAGTCTGGTTAGAGAAATACTGAAAGTATTGCAATTTCTATCTCAAACGCTATTGTTGTGGGAGGTTTTTTGATTGTCTGTGTCATAGCTGGAGGTAAAACTACTTGTACATTTTTAATTTGTCTCATCATGTTGCTGTCATAATATATGATTAGGTTTATTTAGTAGTGGTACCAAATCAATCTCCTTTGTCAGCTGTGTGCACAAACCACCTTTTGCTTGGAAAAGGTGTGATTTTCAATTCTAAGCAACAGAGAGGATATTTTCAATGCTTTCTTTTTGTTTAAACTTGTTGCTGTTTAGCTATGTTAGGTGAAGTGCAAGCTGTTGTGTTTCTAAAAACCAGCAGTAAGTTTTCAGTGCTTGATCAGAAAAAAAGCATTTAATTCTTTGGGTAAAATGTAAGAACAGATCTAATCCTTTTCTAATTTATAATCATCTTGAAGAGGACACATGATTTGATGATAAATTATAATGCAGAATAAAAGGATAAAGAAGATTTAGGCATGTAATAAACAATCATTACTCATACTTTGGGAATTGCTTGCCAGCAATTAATGCTGTTATTTGCCTTTTTTCCATGCACTCTGTTTTATTCTGATTTCCACCAAGCAAAATCTTTTTGCACAATTGTGTGTTTTTCAATATCAGCTTTGATAAAGAGACTTTTTTATTGCATAAATACTTCTTGATGAGATCATAATACCTAGCAGATAATCATGATGATTCTTAACAAATAGTTTGCTTTAAATCTTTTCTTACTGTGATCAAAATGACAAGACTAACATTTATCATCCCTCCCACCTCAACATGCAGAAAGCATATATAGATGTGGTTACATAGATGTATGTTTCCATTTCCAATTAATATATCAAGCAAACATTATTTTTTTCTTATATTCAGTTTTGTAATATGTGAGTATTCATGTGACTTGACCACATGCATTTTCACTGAAACACAAAAATAAACGTTCCATTTCAAAACATACGTTTACCAAGTGTCGACATAATTATCATTTATACTAAAAATCTGGAAATCCTGATATTCTGACATCATGAGTTAAATCTAAAATTTTATGATTCAATTTGTTTAGTTTTGCCCTCTTTGAATTTGCGGCTTTTGACTTTTTGGGGCCTTTCTTGGCAGTCATGAAACAGATCTTCCACACATTAATAAGAAGCCATGAAGAAAGCTCAGTATATTAAATGAGATTGAAATACGACTTTTTGCAGACCTATTGCATGTCTGTGTTTTCCCTGAAATGACATTTTTTGTGGAAATCTTACCTTAACAGAATTTGAAGTCTTGGGCAGGTTTCTTTGAGATTTCCTTATCTGCAGAAATTCAGGCCAATGAGATTTGTCCCTATTCAATGCATCTCATTGTTCACAGGTATGAACTTCAAGTCAGACTTACTGCTCATGCACGTGGCAACTTAAGTTTTCCTTGACACATTTAAGTTGCTCTGTATTTTCCAGATAGAAACATGGAATATGTGGTTCTAAACAGTACAAGCGAAGCTGAATCGACAAATTATTTGTTAGAAACTGACTTTTTTATATTTATTATTCTTTTTTTCTTATAGAAACTAAGTCTGTCACGAAGTGTTACTAATATATACCTGCATATTTTAGTGAATAATGAAAATGATCCCTCTGAATTCTGTACTAGAACGAAAAAATATACAAATTTAGAGAAGATTTTAGTCATTGTATTTTAAAGTTACTTTTCTCTGCAGTAAGTATTTTTAGGTCTAGCTTGGTATTGATAAAAAAACAAGACCCTTCAGTAACTCTGACAATCAATTTTGGTAAATTATGCTGGAGACAGATTTCTCCAGCAGTATTTTAGCTAATCTGTCTGGATGTTGTCCATGAACCTCTGAACAGGGTGCCATACAATGTTACATAAGTGTATGAAAGATCTTTTCTGCAAAGCCTCTCCTTGGATTATGGGTATTTGATGTGTTTTGTTTGAAGTAGTAAAGAGACTACTTATTCAACAAAATGTCTCCTTAACCATACCAAAATTCTGCTTTCAGAGAGAAAAAAAATATGCAAAATTCTGGGTGTTCTGATAACACCAAGGGGACATGACTGAAAATACACTTTTAGCATATGATTTTTATTTATGTATAAAGTCCTCACGTTCTACCATCACTACCCATGTGAACATGTGTATTTTCAAATACTAAGTTTAACAAAAATTTGGGGCTTTTGTTCAGAGACTCTGAAGAGCAAAGATGCAGACTTTGCCTGTGGGAGCTGACATCTTGCAAAGTAGGTTTTGCTGAAAAGCCAGAAAAGAGCTGCTGATTCTCTACCATCTTTCCCAGCAAGGAATCATTTCCACTACTTTTGGGGACAGCTTCAATTTGCAAATGAGAATCTTCAAGGATCGCTTTAGTGGATGCTCTTTAGAAAATATATTTTTCTCTTGTCATGTCATAATGGGTATTGCCAACTTTTTTGATACCTGCTGCAGTTATATTTCAGGATGAAAGGTAGAACGTGTATATTTTCTGCTCACTCTACTGACTTCTAGCATCTGAGGGAGCCTTCCCTTTGGCAAGGGTAATGATGCAGTATAGTTTGGTGTTGTTTTCTTAAAGTACATTTTATGGATGGCTAACGGTTTATAAACGTTTTTGAGTTTTATTTTCTTAAATGAATCATGCATCTTGGGTTGAAAATACTGTGTACAAATCTTAAACTTCCTGAGTATTTAGTAAATAGGTGTTGGTTTAATTGATTTATTGATTGATTTGGTATTGGTCCACCTATATATAGTTCCCCTTTCAGTGTTATACTCCTTGGGACAGTGAACTAAAATTAGATTGATGGAGTTTTGGTTGGGGTTTTTTTGCCTTGAAGTACTTAAAAATGGAAAGTGTATCTCCAACAAGTATTTCCTATGGTGATAAGTTGTCCAAAAGACTCATAGCTAAAACATCCTATATTGCAATTGATTCCAAATGAAGTCACTTAAAATAAGTGTGAATAAGACACATCAGACATGGATTTTTATGACTTAATTCACAGTATTATCACATACCTTCAAAATTGGCATTCAATAATATTCACAATATTACACTTAGAATGGTAGTTACACATCTACAATTTTGAAATGTGTTATTTCATAAATATATATGTATACATAAAACCTTAATTATATATGTATACATAAAACCTTAATTTTTGTGCAGTTAATAAGTTTAATTCTTTCTCCACAAGCCAATGCAGTGGTGGTTCCTTCTTGTCACTACGTCTTCCCCCCTACTCTCTCAGGATGTGAGATCGTAGTGTACAGATTGCTTCTGAGGCAAAGGAGCTTTGTCATCCCTGCTTGAACTCCTAGGCCCTTGTCTCTTATAAAAGTGTTTTGCCTCGAAGTCTTAGAAAGGGAATTTGTTCTCCATCTCGTCCTTATGGAGTTGCATGTTACTCTTAGAAGGCTCTGCCAGCAGTTTCCCTGGTATTATTGGTAGTCTTCTTTCCTTACAGGCTTCCTTAGCACATCAAGCAGGCTGTCCTTAAACTAACTTGGTGGTAGCTGTAATACACTCTGAGTGAAAGAAACGAGCCCTGTAAATATGGACAGGATGCAATTATTTGTATATATATAATTATACAAACATATAGATACACAAATTTAGAAAATAAGATTGACTTTAACCTGAGAATTTAAAGAACATGACTGTGGAATCAAAATCATCTATGTAATGCAATAGTAAGATAACCTGTTTTTGCGTTGGATTAGAAGAATGCATTATTGACATGGATATGTTCACATTTTATGAACTTTCACTGTTTTCTGGAAAACTTTTCAGACCTATGCTTATGCACTGCAGAAAATATAAGAAATTTGTGAATCAAACAGCAAAAAGAAAACTTACTGATTTTATAGCTGTTTTGAGAGCACATGGCATGTGACATTTTATTCTGTGTTTACATGTGAGGTGATTCTAACCAACAGCTTTTTCTGAAGGATGGGGATGTCAAGGTAATAGTTTGCAGCCACACATTTACTAGTTTAACACATTGCAAGACCTACCTTTAAAGAAGAGAAGGAGTAAGAAAATTTAACAACCCCAGATCCTAGCTCTGAAAAGCTCAGAAAAGCTCTTCTGTACGAGCTGAAGAGCAACTGTACTGAGTCAGACCAAGGTTCCATCTAGCATGTTGTCTCTCACAGGGACTAACAGACAATGCTCAAAGGCAAAAAATAGAGTAAGCATGTAGAGCTGCCTCCCCCATGTATCCTCTTAGTTTTTAGTTATTTGTAGTTTAAGGACTTTCTGATTTCTCTGTGTTGAGTAGCCCTGAAGAAAATTTTTTTGATGATTTAGTGTGACATTTTAACATCCAAAATGTGGTGTGGCAAAGAGTTGCACAGCTTAACTACAATTTGCTTGAAGAATCATTTTCTCTTGCTAGGTTTGAATCTGCCATGTCTGGACTTCTGTTGCTACCCCCTAGCTTCTGACAACTCATTACTGTCGTCAGCATTCATATATTGTAACAGTGGGCGCTAGAAATTCCTAAGATAGATGAATGAGGTGTTTTATCATAATAATTGTTTTGATTTTTAACATCTGGAATCTAATATCTATATGTATTCTGTCTTTGTGCATTTTGGGAGCAGATGTTTACTGTAGCTCCTTTCAACATGTTTTTATTTTTGTCTTTGACATCCTACTGTAATGGATTAAAATAAGCAATTTGGCAACTACTCAGGTCTTTCAATAAACTTTAATAAGTTGGAGAATCGTTGCATCTCTCGTGGCGCCAGACCAGCAGCTATCTATATACGTTTCTTTTCCTCTTAAGCAAGGGTTGTTTTCCTCCTACTTATTTATTAAAGTCTTAGTTTATTTATCACTTTTTGTTTGAACAAAATGCACAGGAATAATTTTTGCTTTTCATTTTTTTTAACAAAATTAGTACGTCCTTAAGCATAATAAATCCAATTCAAAATTTAAGATAATTAAGCTTGTTTGCTGTTTGGTGGAAATCAAGTGGAAGTCAATGGTGAAAGTGTGGTGAATTAGAGAAAGATATTTGAACTGGACTTTTATTAGGCACTTCTGCAAATACAACTAAGAGGTGTGAAAAAGATGGAGTCTGAATGCCATTTCATGCTATCCCATTACATAGCTGTTATGGCTGTGCCACTGAAGCTTCTTCTACAGTTGTAGTTATACTAGGAAATTTCGCTATTACCAGTGTGGTTTTGTGTGTTTTCATAATAAATGAACATTTTACTGCACTGATTTAGGCACAAGTTCTCCTGTATCCTCTTGTCCAAGCATAGTCTGATAGTTCAGTATAGTCATATTCTCAGAATAAAAACTGACCCCTGGTGTAACAGTATCCTCACGTAAGTTTCTAACCACAATGTAGTTTCCTCTGTTTGCATTTAATGAAGTCATACGTGAAATATTCTAGATTCTTCTAGTGTATCAATGGCACAATTTCTGACATCGATAGTCTTTAAAGAGATTAAATATCATCCTTGCAAAAAATCATCTGCCAAACTAAAAAGTATGAAAAGGTAGTGTAAATGGCAATAAGTATGACCAGCTAATAATGGATTAAGTTGAGGCATCAAGAAATCCTCCAGTTCTAGATAGTTTAAATTCTATGGAATCTAGAATACATATCTTGAAATGTATTCTTGCATTAACAAAGATAGTTGCTATGTAATTAAGAATTACTGTTAATTGTATTTTGGTTCTATACAAAGTTTATCATGGAAAATATGTTCTGCCTTAAATATTAATTATATTTTATCTTCCCTTTTTAAATTATATAGTGTTTTGGCTGGATATAATGGTACTATCTTTGCATATGGTCAGACAGGCAGTGGCAAAACTTTTACCATCACAGGAGGAGCTGAACGTTACAGTGATCGAGGCATCATTCCCAGGACTTTATCTTATATTTTTGATCAATTGCAGAAGGTATGGGACATTATTTTCTGTTTATTTTTAATTTCTGGTTTCAAATATTTACCTATTGCTAAAGGTTGTTTTTATAATAGTGTTAGAGGAAGTCCTAAAACTAATGCTGAAGAAAATACCTAACTAGACAGAGTACTTACTGTGTGCAAGAATATATTTGTAGTTGTTGTGCTTACCTGCTTTATTGCAATAGTCTGAAAATAATGAGCATCATTTGGGGGGCTCTTGTAGTTTTAAAAGCCAGGGTATTTTTGATTGGTGCAGCATACATTCAGATCACATGAGTGGTTCTCCTTGTCTAACACATCAGCTCCACTCTGGTTTTGTATTGCATGCTTTGCATTTCGTTTTGACATTCTATGTAATGAAATGAGTCAGTAAGTGAAAGGATGTGCCAGAGTAAGCACACTGATTGTTTGTTATGTTTATTATGTTTGTGAGACATTTCATTTTCTTGAAGTATCTGAAATACTCACATGAGTGAACACAGTCAATTATTCCAGTGCTTTCATAATTATAGGAGGCAAATGTGAAGAGAGGAAGAGAGGAGTCTGGTGTAACTTATGTTTTGTCTCTTCATTTACTCCACCAGACCTATGACTCAATAATCTTCACATTTTAATAAAGCTATTTAATTAAGACAATTTAAATATTATTTAACATTAACATAAATCATTCCACTGTGCTTTTATGCTCTGCCATTCATGTATTACAGAGGTCCAATCTGTGTGCATAAGGGTATATGTCTCAGTCGTATTATTGTGCCCTGTCTCAGTAAGGGTTAACAACAGTAAGTAATTACTTTGGCTCTTTGGAAGTATGACTTTGGCAGGTAAATGTACACAGCATATGGCAAGTGCACAAAAACTTGCCATTGTGGGAGTGGAAATGAAATAACTCCATGTGATCATGTTACCTTAGAACTTCTGTTGCACTCTCACAACACCCGTGGAGGACTTTTGTTGTGGAAAGTGATCAGGTTTATCATGTAATTGGCAGCAGCAAACAGTGTCAACACACTAAGATTCTTTTCTAATGTCAATTGTGTAATAAATACAAAATAGAATGAAAAATAACTAGTATGTTTATCAACTTCTCAGCACAGAAATACGAATGTTTCTCTCTTCAAGACTTGGTTTTGGATCAAAAGGTTTACTTAGTTATGCTTATAGGGCTATTTCAATTTTCCTGCTTCCAAATCATTGTTTCATATATTTTATTTTCTTAGTGTATTTTAAAGAATCTCTTCTTGGTGTTTTATCTTTCCTCTTGCCTTTCTTTTCGTGTCGTTCCCCTGTTTCATTTCTTTATACCTACAACTGTGGTTTAGAAGGTGCTCAAGTAGTGGAGAAGAATCATCTGCCTTCTAACCCTAAGTAGGATGAAACAGGGGAAAGTGAAATCAGGGACATGAAATACAAGACTTGTGAAGCTCTTACTTGGACAAAGACAGTGCAATTTGAAACCAAGGAAAAAAACTTTTTACCCCAAATGAGAAGCAAATCAAGCCCTTTGTTTTTAATAACATCTCCATTTAATTTAGAAATTCTCCTATTTCCACTGCTTCCTGTTTGAACTGTTCCTTACTACATTTTTTCCATCCATCTGAAGTGTATCTTTTAAATGATGTCCCTTGAAATAGTGTGCTGTCATAACCAATTTAAAAAAACATGGGAAATAATTATTAAATGAAAATGACAAGTTATATCTCAAAATATTCTGCAAAAAAACTGTAGTGAATGGAATTAATAAATTTCTACTGTGATATGAGTGGCTTTGTCTGCTGAAAAGAAGTGACTGGTTCTTTATTCTCTTTTTTTCTTTAATTTTGGAAATCATAGCCCACTATTTTGAGGTTTATGTTGTTTGGATTTGGCTTTGGGGCAGGGGAAAATTCTGTCTGCAAAACTCAGTTGTGTTAAATTACTTTTTGGCAATGTAATTTACCGAAAGAATTGTGTTTGCAGAGAACAGCTGACATCATATACAGTGCTCTGATGTTATGATGAAGAGAGTGAAAAGCAGTGTGTCACTGATGTTTCTAAATGAAGTAAATCTTACTTTTGTTGCTGTCTTTACTTTCTTGTTTTTTCTTTAAGCAGTCTTCCTATCCATAATACGAGAGTTTACCTTTTTATAAAAACATTCTTGTTTTAGTGCAAAAGTGAAAAATGTCATGTTGCATAGTTCTGTAAGCAGCTCCCATGTTCTAAATATATACAGACTATTTTAAGTGTACGGAATCAATTAAAATCCCAGACTAAACTCATGGGCATGGTGGGATTTTGTGGGGGGGTTTTGTTTCACTGAGTTTTGTGTGTGTGTATGTGTGTGTGTCTGTTTTGGCTGGGGGGTTTTGTGTTTTTTTCTTTTCTTCTTCTTGAGTCCTTATTCATGTGGTAACAGAAAACACGAAAGTATCACAAACTGAACATTTACACCATACCCAGGAAAAGGAAAAGAGACCAAGTGAGAAAGTGACTTAGAAGCTGTAGAAACAAATTAGTCTTCTAATCTACCTCTGACTTCTGTTTATAGCACTTTTTTTTCTTTCCTTTTCTTATCCAGGATAGCAGTAAAGTGTACACAACTCATGTTTCCTACTTAGAAATCTACAATGAATGTGGTTATGATCTGCTGGACCCAAGACATGAGGCCTCCAAAATGGAAGATTTGCCGTAAGTAATAAGATTACAGAAAATCGTCAACACCAACAAGGATCATTTTCATATACCCTATTGCATTGTTTGGGGACCTTTTGAAGTTGTACTACTGACTTCAGTGTTAATTTAATCAGAATACTTTTTCACAATTTTATCAAAGATGCCTAAATATTCTGTTATTTTGTGTGTATGGAGGCTAGGGAGCAACCGAAGGTGAAAGGATTAAAAGTGTTTGTTGCTATTACACAGAAGAGATCTCTTGCAGCCACTGACAAGGAGGTGCACTTGTTTTTCTCATGGCAGCCTGTCTCTTTGTATGGTGTGTATGACTGTGTGTGGCAGAGACATGTAACAGGTGCTATTTCCTTGCTACAGTGATGAGAAAAGCTCCGTGCTTCTATCTGAACCTTTTCCTTCAAGGGTAATTATTTTTCTAGAATATACAAGTATACTACTGCAGGATGAGTTTTAGTAAGAATTTTTCTCTACAGAGTAACTAATATTAATAAGTGCTTTAAGATTTTACTGTACATGGACATTATTTCCACTACATCATTTGTCAATAAAATATGTTCTGTAAGCTAAAACTATACCTACATGTCTCATATTTAATATGTGTAAAAGTACTTAATTAATAAACTATGTTTTGTTTATTTTTTAATATTGTAGTTTGCGGATTCAAAGCTTAAAAATATATAGTGACATTCTGATCTAAAAGGGGAGTAAAAATTGCAGGAATGGGTAGTTGCATGATTAACTATATTTCAGTTATTGGTTAATTTTCATAAATGATAAAGTAGAGGTTACATATAAGTAAATAGTTATCACATATTTAAAAATTTATTAGGTGTTTATTATCTAATATATGTGCAATTTTTTGAGAATTTTATGTGCTTAAGACCTCAATATTTTAGTGAGAGTAGGCAAAATACAAAATAATAACTTTCTCAAGTTTGCTTGAAAGCCTCTATTTAATTAGAATATTAAAAAGAACTAATGTTTTTTGTACTTTAAAGGTGTCATATTATGTGTAATTTTCTGTTGAACTCAACAGTACATCATCTAAGTTTTAAGCACCCTAAAAAGGCAAAGGCAGGGTATTCATCCAATATTCCTGGGTAAATATTAGCAGTCAGCGCTGATACTTTCCTACGAACTTAAGATGGACAAGAAGAGTACTGAAGAAATATGTCATTTTAGAGAAATAAGCAAAAAGATTAAGTTAACCTCATATAGTATGCAGATTGTTCTGGAACAGTATTGTTATCCATATTCTTGCAAAAGAAGGGGATGTAGTTTGAATGAAAGATAATGTACTTCTGACTAGCAAACTCTGCATTCTTAGCTTTATGTTACCAGTTCAATGTAAGGACTAAACACAGAT
This sequence comes from Eopsaltria australis, assembly GCA_034509425.1. Lineage (NCBI taxonomy): Eukaryota > Metazoa > Chordata > Aves > Passeriformes > Petroicidae > Eopsaltria > Eopsaltria australis. Next base: position 521,533 of record JAVTVJ010000396.1, read on the forward strand.
TGCATTCAGATGATAGAAGTAATGACAGGCTTGTGAATACACTACAAGCTTGTTGATAGTACTTTAAAAACGAGACATTAAAATTGTATTTGATGCTTAAGGCAAAGTGAATAATAAACATTTTAAAATTGTCCATTGCATCTAATCATTACTTGATTTAGACTTGGATTCTCAGCTCCTGAAGTCAAGGCTTTGTGTGTAGCCATACTTTGTACATTCTGTAGACTATTAAATTTTCATCTTAACACTGCTTACTCGTTTCATCAGTGTGCCAGATGAGAAGGGAAGAGGCTCTCACAGGAAGAATCACTACTTTTCTGGAAATAAATTCCTGATAAATGCATGAATGTGGGCCATATATCTGCACGTCTATATGTCTATCTATATGTATACATATGTAGGTCCCTACACAGAATTATGTAATTATTTATGTATTTGCATGCAAATGTAGAGATATGTATACATATATCTATTTATATATGTATGCCTAAGTAGGTATCATGCTTCTTATTGGTACAGATATTTCTACAACAAAGGTTGGTTTTGAAATCCCATCAAACTTCTATTTTAGCAGAAAAAAAACTAGGTTTCTTGATGTTTAGTTGGAATGACATTACTTGTAGCCCATAGAAGATACCATTTGATATACCTTAACGTTTCATACAAAATATACTTTAGTTTACAACTGTAGCTTTTATTATGCAAATCTGACAGTGTTTTAATTTTGTCACACTGTAGATGAAATCCAACATATGCAGATGCAAAAAATATTTGAAGAATCTTACTTGCTAGAATGCAGAAATTGAATATAATATTGAAAATCTAATTCTGTTTGAAGCTGTAGAGAATTCCATGTTTATACAAGGAAATTATGATTGTTTTCAAACACATAAAAATATGAAATTATTGTTATCAAATAAAGCTGTTAGAAAACTATTTAAATACTTACTGCCACCTCATGTTTTCATAAAAGTTTTGCAGGACTAATTCAAATTAGGAATACTTTTCTGAAGCTCTCAATTTAGTCTGCATTTGTGCAAGCCTTTTACCTCCAACAGGTTTTCTGTTGTAGTGTATTTGTAATTTATGTAACCCAATGTTACTGAATCTAACCAATTTCACTTTGGTTACAACCTACCAGTAAAAACTCTTCCTAACTTAGTATTTATTAAAGTGTAAGAATTATTTTTTGCACCAACTATAACACAAAAGTAAAGACTGAGGTTATAGAACCATTAGTCAAGAATGACTAGATTAAGTCACAGGAAACCAATAAGTTACGGCTTTACCTGTCTAATGGCAGGTGACCCTCTTACATGTGAAGGCAAACTACAATTAGTGCTGTTTTGCCTTAGAATTACAGTCTAAACTGCACCAATTGAGGAGCTACTTCTCAAGGAGCTCAGACAACCATTCTCAGCAGTGATGTAGCCAGGAGGAAATGGAACCTAAACTTCAAGTCAGCAATAGTGATTCCCCAATTTTGTGTGAAGATTCTTTAAAGTCCTCTTTGAGAGGGAAATGCGTAAGTTTTGGTATGATGCTGTCTGACTGTAAGAAAACCACACTTCAAGCTGAGAGCCAGTTGAGTTCAAACATCAACAATGATGCTTGTATCAATATATGTTAGTCAGATGCAGAACTGTTATTTTCCATGGAGTCAGTGTGAAATAATTTCTTTTTAAAACAAAACCTGTTACTGAATATTGGTGAACTACCTCAAATGAGTTAATAGTCTTCTGTTTCTCTATTGCCCTCCAAGGCCTTTAAGAGTTACCAAATTAGTGACATGGAAAGCTAAAACTACTAGTATAATAATTCCTGTTTTCCTTAACAAAGAAGGATAAAAATGAAATAGGCTAAAGGAATAATTTTTAACATATAGAAAATAACTTTTATTCAGTCTGATTTTTTGATGCAAATAAACCTGATGCTCTCTCCAGTCTCGACAGTGTTAATGTCAGGCCCTTTCAATGGTTGTACCAACTATGTAATCTATAAACTGACCACCATCCATAAACGTTCAAGAACTATATTTTCAGTGTTCTGAGAATTACCAGTATTTAAAAACTTCTAAGGCTAATAATAGTATTAGTTCACTTTTTTTATATGAAATACATTCTTTCAAAATTACGCGTGTTCATTCTGTCACTACTGGATACCAGAGGTTAAGAGAATACAAAATTTTGTAAGGCTAGACTTTTCTTTTTGTTAGTAGGAGACAGCTTAAAACTGTTTTGAATAATTTCTTCTAAGATTATGATTTTTTTTAATTACAGTTCTAACAAATTACACTTTAAATGTATACAATAACTTTAGCATACAAAATGTATTGGTTATTCACATCCATATTTTGTGTTGGTTTGTTTCCTGAAAAAGAGTGGTAAGTCAGTGCAGCTTTTCTATGGTAACTTTTCTACAAGCATTTGATGGGTGAATGTCAAAGTTTATTTTACAAATATTTCTTTTGTGAGTGGGATTGTTGAAGTTGCCTGCAAATTCTAACAGATTTTGTATGTTTTGTCCATACATGAACCACCAATCTCATTATTTCAGTTTTGATTTCTTGTTCTGCATGGTGGGATGAGGAGTGGGAGAGAGACTGTGCACATCCAGACCTCAGTAAGAAAGGCCTAGCAACAAATGGCTTAATAGGGTGACTGCTTTGGTAAGACAGAATCAGAGGAGGAAGATAGGTGGCAAGTAAATCTTGCATCCCATCAGGTGCTGGGTGCCCTGCATCCATGCAGCATCCATCAGAGCCTGAATGGGTTTCCCCATGGCACACTGCACAGAGCAGTACAGGTCCTGGCCTTGGAGAGGTCTCCGTTTTGCTCTTTAGAGCCTTTGTATAATTTCCTAACAAGAAAACAGCTTCATTCTAGAAGGTGTTCTCCTGGGAGCTTAGTGAGTTTATCATGCAGCCAAGGGATCTGTGCAGCACAGCACAGGCCTTAATGTCCCACTGTGCGTGCAGCACCTCACAGGCTATGCCTGCTCAGGTTCACTGGTATATGAATCATTAACTCCTAAATATGTAACAGTCTCCAGTCATGTTCCTAACATCCAGAACAGCCAAACTGTGTTTTTGTTGTCTCAAAACAGAATCCAATGGAGACAGTGGGAAGGATTTTCTATCGCAATATGCCTTGTCAAGCAAAACAGTCTGTGCAAGCACTTACTCATCTCATAGTTCTGCCATGTCTCATAAGGAGATTATGCTCTAAGTCTCTACTTGGATGGAAAATCCAATCTGTGTGTTGCTTAAAGTTGTGCTGGTAGCTGGATTACTTTGTCATCTTGCCTCTTGAATAAGAGTTGACTTGTCCTCTGCGGTGGTATTCAGGGAGATGTACTTCTGAAAGATCATCTTTTTGGGATGATTGTCCTGACCATTCTTTCCTAAAAGCTTAAGTTCCTTGCAGTTTTACTAAATAATACCTATATGTATCCATTAGTTTATTCTGTTCTTCTGAACAGACTTCAAGATGCTGTTTTTCTCTTTTATCTTTTTCCTTAATTTATTTTTGGCCGTATAGTCCCCTCTAGAGTATCCTCACAATGAAGTAGTATCACTGTATCCTGCTCATATATTGTCATAGAAGTCTTGTATCTTCATAAGTTGTTTGTTTACATCATTATGATTAATTTTTAAACGTTCATAAAATTTTTGAGGTTATTTTAGATTTCTTCAGTTCTAAGCCCTAGAAACAGATAAAATAGTAGGAAACTTGACTTTTTAAATGGTAATTTGTTTTCCAGAATACATTAAGGGTTCTTTTTTTCTTCTTATTTATAGTACACAAATTAATGAGATGGTATTAATTAATCAAAGGAAGCTTTAAGGTCAATGTTTGCCAGTAACAAGAACTTAATAAATGAAAGCATTCAGTGTGCAAGGCTCTCCTACATTAGTGGAAGGTCAGTTGATGCAGAAAAGGGCACAAGTTAATAAGGGTATAAAAAAGCTGGATCCCATCCTCCAGGTTTCCTCATTATCTACTAATTTTATCCATTAAGCCAAATGGAAAAGATTCTATATTTATAAAGAACACAAAACCTTGTCTCTACCTTCTCTCAGTAATTATGGACAACTTAACACAGTTTTTCTACTACAAGATCCAAATTAGGGCTATGAAATCTAAAAATTTCACTAATATAGGGAATGTTCTCTCAAAATTATTATCATGTTATACATTAACTTTATACCACTCTAAAATAAATAATTTTGTTGCCATTTTGGAACATACCCGACTGAGGAAGTTTTGGTAGATGCCTCTCTAGATTTGCAAATTTAGGTTTCCATTTGAAAATCTTTCTAATAGTTGCAAGGCCTTTGTATAGGAAGCTGTTGCTGTTTTGTGATGTCGTCACTGTTTCTTTTCTAATACAGTAATACTCCAGAGTTTTTAAATCAAACTAATACCTTAATTTTCTGGAAGTTATTTATAATCAATGATCAAAGTATAGACTGAAAAGATGCTTCAAAGTTTAAATACTAATATAAATGTGCATAATAAAACAATACTGTTTTCCTAAATTATAAAAATAGGTAGATGATACTTACCATGATCTTTCAAAATACTAAAATTAGTCAGATCATCATACTGTAATCAGACCCACTCTGGGCTTTAGTGTGTGATGCACGCACAGATGCAGACAGAAAACAACTTGACATTATCAGAAGTTTGATATGCAAGAACAGAATTATACTCTGGGGTTTTATGATTTGAATGGGAAAGCCGAGTTTTGTGATTATATTAGAAATGCCTTATACCACGACACAAAAATAAGGCTAATGGTGGGAGGCAATCATATTTGGTAAAGCAATATTTATGACTCCCAAAGAAGATTTGTGTGTATTTTTACGTGCAATTTTTCTTGAAAAGAGTGAGTATATGGCAATGTGTTAAAATTATTTCTCTATAGCCATTTGAATGTTTGGACCATCAGACTGTGAACTACTCCCACAATATCTAAGACTAATACTGGAATGCTGTTTGATGCTTGATTTGATTTTGTCAGTTTTGGGAGCAAAAAAAAAAAGGCAAGTAAAGCAGAACAAATCCAGTCTCTCTGGTTTTGAAGCAACTTGAATTAATTAACATGCAAGAACTACCTGCTGATAAAAACTCAAGACCAATACTCCCTCTTGTGGTTTATCTTGAAGAACATGAAAAACTATTTATATACATATATGTATATATATAGGTGTATATGTATAGATAGAAAGTATTATCTATACTTACACAGGAAATAAAGGTTTTCTTTAAACAAAACCCACAACTTGCAACTTTTTGAAAAGTTCTCATTTGCTTGTTTTAAATTGTATCAGAACATGTAATTCACCCTGAAGGACATTTTATTCATCCTCAGATTTAGCGTATTTTTGTTTTAACAGATTCTTCTCTCTGGGAGTTTTCCAAATCCAGTGAGGCAACTGTTTGGCCTCCATGTTGGGTACTATAGAAAGTCCCAGCTGAGGAGACTCTAATGGCTGCTCAGTGATGCCAATAAATTTTAACTCTCAGTAACCATTTCAAAAGGAAAATATTCTTACGTTAAAGGACTATTTAAAGAAGTGAAAAGGATTTTCAGTAATATTTAGAACTTCTGGGGCTTTTGCCATATCCTTGCTACTTGTATCCAATTCCTTTCTGGGAACTTTAAGTCTTACAGAAGTGTAACTCAGAACATTTTTAATGGGGAATAAAAAAAATCATTCTGTTTGTTGCTTTTAATTTAAGAAAGGGAGAATTTACAGCTGTAATTGCTACCATTTAAGAAGAATGAAAAGAGCAGCAATCTTGACAAATGCAGTTATTTGAAACATGTTGACTACAGATGTGTTGATTCTGAAATATTCCATGCCTATTTGTATATCAAAATTATGGTATGCTTTATGTATCATCTGTACTTTGTAATAGCAAACAAACTCTTACATATTATTTGTTTGTGATGATTAATCTAATCTCTTGCTCTTGAGATTTTACTATACCTCAATAAATAAAAATCCCAAAGTTTTCTCTAAAACTTATAGTTTTCTTATATTCCTTTTCTATGTAAAGTTTCATAATAAGCTATAAATAATAAAGGAATAAAAAGGAGGTGACAGTAAAAAAGGAAATCAACTTCCTTTAATGTGTATCATTTATTTTCATGGTTTTAGTTCTTTCATTATGATTGGGTTTGGGTTTTAGGTTTAACATTTTAGGTGCAATCAAAACGAAAGTATGAAACAACATCACATTAAAACTCTAGTCTTCATTTTTGTTTTTATTTTCCGTGTAGAAAAGTGACAGTAATGGAAGACACTGATCAAAACATTCATCTGAAAAACTTGTCTCTTCAGCAAGCAGCTAATGAAGAGGAAGCCTTAAACCTACTCTTCTTGGGGGACACCAACAGAATGATTGCTGAGGTGAGATTTGCTGTTCCAAATCTTTCTTAGCACTACCAGGGTTAGAATGGTCAAAAACCTCTCTCCTCCTCTCTAAAATAAGATGTAAATTTTGGAAGTCCTTAAAGAAAAAGTAATATCCTCTTTTTGAGTATATTTCCACAGTGAAATTGAATAAGCATTTCTCTGATGACAGCTTTCCCTAGTAGATCTGATTGGTGGTTCTTGATGCCATAAGTTACTGAAATTCAAATAAGTAGAATACAAAAATTCATGTAAACCATAGACTGGCTTTTGAATGTGGCATGTATCAACATACACAGAGATGTAAAGATAAGAAAACGTGTTTTACAAAGCATTGTTAAACATTCTCAGAGAAATTATTCCCTGAAAGTGTTCAACACCAGGTTGGATGGGGCCCTGAGCAACCTCTTCTAGTGGAACGCGTCCCTACTCATGGATGTGAGGGGACTGCAGGGTTGGAACAAGATTGTCATTAAGGTCCCTTCCAACTCAAACCATTCGATGATTCTATGATTAAGCACTCAATTGCCTTTGAAGTACTTAATGAAAGTAAGTCCCATGTTTTTTCCTTCTTATTGCATAAACATGTTGGTGTTATGTATAAAAACACGAAACAAACCAGCCCCCTCAAACCAAAACAAAAAAACCCCCAAACCAAACAAATAAATAAAACCAACCAAAAACCTAAATGGTAGCTCAAAGGAAATCCAAAATAAATATGTGCCAATATTCAAACACAAAGGTGTTTTTACTGATTCTGAAAAATTCAGATGAAATGTTTCCGTATCCAGCATCTGTAAGATTCTTTTTTTTCTTCATGCTTGGATACGGAATGTAAATATAAAAAATGTATTGTATGATGTGAGCACTCTCAATGTGTCTTTACTACAACACAGTTAATTCTCTTCTAGAACTCTGTGGGTTTTCTTCCCCTGTATCTCCCAAAGGATATATCATAAATCGTTGACAAGAAAGACACTTAGAGTATATGAATATTCAGATAGTTCTGTGTTCCTGCTGGATGACCACATACACCAGGACTCAGGGGTAGTAGTATTTGATTACCAAACGTAAATAGGCAACACAAATATTTGTTCTTTTTCTCAAGGATGACTATTTCAGCAGTTATATTTTGAGAGGCAGAAATATGTTAAGGCAAGAGATAATCAACATAGGGGCTACTCACAAACCTGAGCATTGAGTCAAGGAACTGCTTCACGATATTGAAATAGAAAAATTGATACAGTATGGAGGAAAGGAGCTTGACAAAGTGTAATAGAGGAGAAAAGGGTTAATCTAGGGTTCTAAGAAAGAGGACTTATGACATAAAACATAACTTCTCCAGAAATCCATATTTTTAAATCTTGAGCTATGAGAATACTTTCTGACCTCTGAAGATTAGAACCCTCTTAAGTAATCTTTAAAGAAAAAGAAACAAGATTAATCCTACATTGAAAAGAAAGTAAAATAAATGCTAAATTTATCTTTTTTTAATGATCAGTTTGGCTGTGGAAAAACTCGGATGGCTGTCTTGGATCACATATGAGATCTATAGCTTCTAAAATTGCAAACTTTAAATTGCTTTAACCCTGAATGACCCTTCTTTGAAGAGTTGACTACTTTGAAAATAAGAATGACAATTTAACTTCTGCATTGCCTGTGCTAATGCAGTCTAACTTGTGATTTGAGGAGTGCATTTTTCCCTCATCACTGATTGTACTAAAAAGAAAGTCATCACAATATTAAAAGTATTTTACAGGCAACATTCATTAAGTCATTCATTAAATTTCAGAACCTAATGGAACGTTTATCACCGAATGCTGCTTTCCCACATGTAACAATGTAGCCCAAGAGAAGGAAAAAAAAGGAAACTAATCTAATTTGTACAGGATTGCTTTATTAAGCAATGTAGGACTGATGCTTTGCTCTACTTTTGATGTATACAATGAGTTGTGTAAATAGTAAAATGGGAGACATTTGTGGACAGACAATTCATAATGTAAAAATCCAAATAGGAATTTTTTGTCTCATATTTTTCAAGAGAGAAATAGGCAGAGATCGAAACAAAAAAAACTGAGTCTTTTGTTGGCAGCTCTGATGAATGTAAGGACTAGATTTTTGTTTGTTTTTCAATAAGCATTTCCTTGTTACATTTGAATACATGAGAATCTGCAGCAATGGGTTATAAAATCTGAAATTTTTAAAATATTTTTTTTCTGTTAAGATAACTTCATGATTTCGGTATCTGAAATGCATGCTGAAGGTTTAAAAATCAAATCTGCAATATAAGCAGTTGGTAGCAGCAACATCTAAAAAAGCTCCTGGGTGGAAATAAGTGTTTGGCCATTTTAATAGTGTTCTCAGACCATTTTATTTTGGTATACTATAAATATATCTTCAGCTGAGGTGGTCTTTTCTAAGTTTTTGTGATGGGAATCTCACATGACCTCTGTCTTTTGAAATAACATGACTAAACCTCTGTGATTTTGAGAATTCTTAATGTTTTTTAATATTTCTCTTAAAACCAGCAGAGTAAGGTAGTCACCCAAGGATGTGCAGCAATTTCAAGTCTGTAAAATTGTTTTCTGAGATTGTCACATCTGAGGCCTGCAGTTGCATGTACAGTTAGAATTCATTTTTCCTTTAATGGAAAAGTACTTTATTTTAATGAAGAAGAAATGCTTTGGTGCATAGTTTTATACCTATAGCACTCCATTTTTAAAATTTGGGGCACAGTATATACTACACAGTGTTTGTTCAATCATTTAAAATGTTTGAAGTACACTTGGGGCAATCAGTAGGCTTTTGGCAATGTTTTAAATGTTTATTTCAAGAAAGAATGAAACTTAAAGGTTTAAGGATTGTTGTGGGGACTGACTTGTGATCTGTTAATTGAACTCACTCTATTTGTACTTATTGTACATTAGTATTCTTTTGAATGTATTTAGAAAGTCATTGATAGTATTTGACTGCATTTTTTATTGGATGAAATAGGAAAAATAGGATTTGAGTGTGTGAGCATATGAGATTAAAAGTCACTTTTGACAAAAATGCGTGTTATCTGTGTTAGTGGTGCAGTCCAGAAGAAATTACAACTTTCTGATTTCCTAGATTCCTCTTTCAATTGTGTCAGTTGTTAACTAGTTTCCACTCTGACAAACCTGTTATATTTATTATTAGCACCAAATGGCATCATTATTTCAGCACAGGTGCTTTCATTTCCATGTGTAATAAAAAAATCACTGGTCATACTACTTTGAATAGTCCTCAAAATGCTTTGGGAGTTATATGGAAAAAAGGCATTGTATAACATAAGGTTTAATAATATCTTCACCAGGGAATATTAATTACTTTAAAAGTTACCTGAGTTTAAAATTTACCATGGTCTAAATGCAAAACTGTACTTGTAGTAAATATGGAAAGATATAAACTATTGCTTTCATGGTATGATTGCACCTATTTTGATCCTTGTATTTTCATAGTGATGATTTTTCAATTTTGACTATGACAAGTGTACCTAAGTACAACTGAGGAGCCCCTTCCCCTATTGCATATTATTTAGAAAGGGAACTAAAGACACATTGAGGTCTCTCTCATTGACCAGGTATAAGTACAGGCACCTCCTATTCTTCAATTTGCATGCTGTTCCTTATAGCATAGTTCTGTTGGGACTGGTGGCGTTTATATTCATTAGCTAGAGATATCCATCTGAACTGTGAAATGGCTGTAGCTGTCAGAACATCTTCCTACAGATATCCCTCTGATTGTAGCATGGTATTGGAGAAAACTGATTTTATATCAATCTTGGGTGCTATCTGTACTTTCTTTTTTTCCCCTACTCTTCTTTGAAAAGTTCAGAAGCAAACAAAAAAAACTTAGGAAGAAAAAGAAGCACTCCTTAAAAGGTGATTTTGTACCTTTTCACTGGGACATTCTCTCAAAAAAATGTGAACACTCAGAATCGGCCTTTCTTTATGCTTTGGCTAGTCCCTAATTCACTTATACAGGAAAACCATGTTCTTCTGCTGTCTAAATATTTTGATTCAAGGAAGAAAAGATTCCGCTGCAATGGTATAAGTTGCCAAATGGAGATGGTTTGCAATATGGGCTGAACAACTGCATTTATCACCTGCAAAATTGTTTTGTCTCAGTGGTCCTGAACTCTTTCATGTGTTATCTCTGTCAGAGTGTTTTGGCAGCTGTAATCAACACATTATTCTTCCAGATAGTAGCAGCTTCTGTTAGTCTAGTGGTGATTTTCAAACAACTTTTCATATGTCTTTGTCCTATTTAAGAAACTTTCTCTTTCTTAGGTCCTCAATCCTTAAGAACTCTGGATCAGTAGCATCCATTTCTGGCTATTTTTAGTGAAAACAGCATTTATAATAGCAGCTGCAACAAATAAAGGGTTTGGGAAATACATAAATTCCTGTATAGGGAAGAATTCCTGCAGTGTTTTGCTGACTTAAGATGGGTAAGAATTAGATTAGGATGGACAACTTAGGTTCCAGCAAGTCTTTGGATGTTTCTTGACCTTGTATTCCTTGACAGAAACATCCAGCTCAGAAGCTTCTTGCAGTTTGACTGTGGTGTAGATTCTCATTTAAGTAGAAGCTGCCTTCTTGCAACCATTGTATAAATAGATATAGTAGTTAAAGTCACAAAGCTTCAATAAAATTTGTTTCGTTTCAGCAAACACAGGTATATTTTCATCCTGGAAAAGAAACAAGACTGGCTTGTATGGCTTGAAATACACCTTGTACATATTTTCCATGATCAAATGAAACGCTGATGCTTTACCAAGACATGATCTTAAATGTTATTGAATTTGTCCTTTACCATACCACAATGGGCATGCAATAGATGACCTGGCATTAAGTCCTTTGTAGTGTTTATATGATATCACAAAGCATCTAAAGTCTGCTTATGTGGTTTATGATGTCACAGAATTCCTGGAAAAAATTATTTCTTTGTAAGCAACTGCCACTCATCAGTTGTTCTATATATAACTCTCACAATAGCAACCATCTGCTGAGAACCAGGCCACTCCCCCCTTTCTTTTTTTTCCTTCATCACATTGAATTAGTGTGAGGATGATTTCATATACATATGGTTTGAATACTGCTAACAAAGCCAAAATGAACTCTGGAAACCACTAAAGGAACATTTTAGTAGGCTCTGAGACACTGTCCAGAAAATGTTATTTGTTTTCTGTTTTCAAACTTTCTAAACAGATGAATGGTGATACTCAGAAGTTGCATATGTAAGATAACAACCAAACAACAAAAGAAAAGGCTTGTAATTGGACTGGAGATGCCAAAAAAATCATAATTTCTGTTGTATGCTTTGCTTCGACTTGTGTGGTAAAAGTAGCAAAGTATGGGGGGAATTATGCAATTAACATTTCCCGATCACATCCCATTTAACAGTTTAAATTTTTATTGCTTTATGCTTTCTGCAAAAGTTCTAACAGAGCTTCCTATATATGGGAACTGCAAAGGGGAGATTGACTCACATGGTTGTAATCTGAAGATGGACTTTACAAAAATATCAGTTTGGGATTCTAGCCAACAACTTCCAAGTCAGCTTCATTCATTTTCTCATTTACATGAGAAAAAGAAGCTGTGGAGAGCAAAGCAATGGTATTTCTAATGACTAGTCTAGCCAAATCTACTTGGAACACACAAAGTTGTGGCTAGTGTATCACAATAGACAATAAAAACCTAGTACAGCAAATATTGCCATGTGCTTTTAGGAACTCAGAATTCTGAAATGGTTTTCTTTTAGGATTATTGTTGGCATTCAATGGGTGTGACTAAAAGCACATTTTGAAATACATGAGGTTTTGCTGCAATGTGAATCTCAAGTTTGCTTAAGAATGCTTATTCAGAAGTATGATGATTTCTTCAGCTTCTGTCATAGCAATGTTTGCTTTGTGCTACCACTGCTGGACCTGTACTGATATTTGATTTGGCTTAGACTTGTCTGCAGTATAGTGTGACTGATGCCATGTCTGTAGTGCAAAATGTCCCTAAATATCAGTTCTGTCAAGGAGAATGTCCTTAAACATTAATTCTTCTGTGGATTTTTAGCTGAAAAAAATAAAATATCTAGTCCTGCTTCACAGAGCTGCAAATAAAAAAATCATAGCTGTCCTAGTAAAATAAGTGAAGCTGGCTCTGATTATTCATGGAATCAGAATTGCTGAATAAAGTACATTTTCACAGCATATAACTTTTTCTTAGTATAACTGCATTTTAAGTAAGTCTGGGAGTGTTTTCTTCTTTGACACCTTTTCCTCAGCCTGTTTATTTTCATTCCAACACTACAACTCACTTCCCCTTCATTTGCCCAGCATCACCTCCGAGGACAGCATAGCATATGACTGCATTGTGATGCTCATTTCCCAGGATAATGAATTCCAAAATTCTTCATCTGTATAAACTAATGATCAAAATTCTTTTCCCTCCCCCTCTGAGCTTGCCTTTATTAGGTAAAGCAGCCCTAAAGAAAATACTGCTAAGGCTGAAATTTCCTTGCAGAATTTTCACCAACAGCTACAAGTGTATGCTATTCCTATTTGTTCACATCCTGTATGCTGCCATTTTCAGGTATTCTATCACAACTGTTTTCTATAGCTGTGTTGTGGCTGAGTCAAAAAAGTCATCCAGGTTAAATATCTATGGTTTGCAGTCTTTTTTTTTTTTCCCCCTCTGGATCAGTTCCCAAAACCAGTTCAGTTGTGCTGGCATTATTAAGGCTGAAAATAAAAAGGGGAAGTTGAAATGGAGACAATTGAACCAAATAGTCCGTTTTATTCCTGTTAAAGGACTCTTCAGCTTGCAGTTTTTCTGTTCTGGATCAGTAAGACAACCTCTTCAATACCTACAATGGGCAGTTCATATTAACATCTGCAGTGTTGCATGCTAAAGCAGACTATGTGAAAAAAAAAAGCAATATGTTGGTATATCTGGTCTGAATCACAGGATAGGCCTACATAAAAAATTACTGCAGAATAACAGAGGAATAAAGTGGAGACAAGAGATTAATGTAGATAGTGTAACCAGAATAGTTTTATTACTTTTTTCAGCAGCTATAAATAAATATAAATTTAGTTGCTGACTCAATAATATTGATTTATTATTTTACCCCTGTATTTTTTTGCAGGTCCAGCATTTATGTCCTGAAAACCATATTGTCATACTTGTTACAGTTTATGAATAAAAATACTATCTGTATGCTAAACCTTTAATCTCCATATATTTAATCTAAAGATTTAGCTATTTATAAAATAAGGATAATGAGGAGTTATTTTAGATTTAAGTTTCTAACAACACCTTGATACAACTGAACAAAAGGTGCTTTAGATGCTTAAGGATAGTTTATGTTTTTTTTAAAAAAATGCATGTGTGATGGCATATGGTCATTTGAAATCTAAATTTAAATAACTGAGGGCTGTTTAAAATGTTCAGTTCTGCATTTGAAATATATTGAGAAAACCTCTGAAGTGATGCTTAGGCTGAGCATTTCTAAAACTTGACCAGGAATTTCCGTGTTTTAAGTTAAGGAATTGTGGCTGTAGTTATTCCCAAAACTAGATATTTAAAGCCAAACGTTTTATGAAAACATTGTCCTGCCACCTAAAAATCTGATACTGATTTTGCCAAGTAGAATTTTTTCATAAAAGTAATAATGAAAAAGTCTAAAGCCTTATAGGAAGTCCTAGTTACACTGGTAGCTACCTATCAGAAAAAAAAAATTGATGTACCAATGGGGAAACAAATAACTTCTCGAAGATCAGCATTTAGTAACTTTCCCTCCAGTCAAGGTGCCCTTTTCTAGTATTCCTCATGTAGTAAGATCACTTGTTTTGCTGATGTTAGAGTATTTTGGAACAACCTTGATTGCTTACAGTACAATTTGTCCAGATTAAAGATTAAAGTTATCCAAGTATTTGTCCAGAATGTGAATGTCAGGTAAATCCTTTTGGGTTCGTTTTGCATATTCATTACAGGTTCAATAGCTAAAGAATTGGATAGATGATTTCATTTGCCAGATTATTGAGCTATAAAAAGCTAAATTTATTTATCCACTGAACACAGAGCATTCTTTTCTTCTTGTTATTGTAGACACCAATGAATCAAGCCTCAAGCCGGTCTCACTGCATTTTCACTGTTCACATCTCCAGCAAGGAACCTGGATCTGCAACTATCCGACGCTCCAAGCTGCATTTAGTAGACCTTGCTGGATCAGAACGTGTTGCAAAGACAGGAATTGGAGGCCACTTACTGACAGAAGCCAAATATATCAACCTGTCATTACATTACTTGGAGCAGGTGAAATTGAAATAGCGTAAAACATTTCTCTCTTTACTAAATTCCTGTTTAACAATGTGCAATGTTTTGGAAAACTTAATTCCAATATTCACTTAGTTTTAGGATATTTATTGCAGTTTTTTAAAAGTCGTTGAATTTATAGGTCTTCCTTTAAAAAAAATATTTTAATTTAAGGAAAACTTAACAAGTAAGTAACAAGATTATAGTAGGTATACAGGGCAGTATTTCCAAAATAGTTTTCTTGTTTTCCTTGAAATACTTAAGATATTTACAAGATTTCAGCTATAGTCCTCCTAAAAATGTTCTTCATAATCTTCTTCCTCTTCCACAGCTGAGATCAGGATGTATCACTGAAAAGAAAGTGTTTGGGCTTTATTAGGTTCAAGTATTGTAATATGGTAAATTACTGGGCTCTTGTCTCACATGTTGTTTTATTCCACTACCAATTTAAATCTTTGATCATTTTGAGACAGAAGTTATCTTTGATAATGTATTTATGGAGTGACTGCCATGATTGGATTTATATCAATAGAACTCATAGATGTAATAATAATAATAATAATAATAATAATAATGCTCCAAAAATTTTTGTCATTCAACTATTGTTACTAAAAATATTTATCCTCTTGATTTAAGGTGTACTAAAATCCCTATCCTTCTTTCACTGTTGCTTCTTATTTTTCCTATTTGGAAAAGGCAAATATTGAGCAAATAGATTGCTCCTAACTAATCTTATTAATTAAAAAAAATTATTTCAGACAGCAGCAGTGAAAGGGAACTTTGGAGATAAAGATTTCCACTAGAAAGATTTGATTAATCATTATGATTATTATTAATATGTGTTTTATAATAATAAGATCATTATTAATTTAATTATTAAAATCAATTATCTTAGTACAATACTTTTTAAAATATTTTTAAGGCTTTAATATAGATCTCTCTCTGATTTACTGTGATATTTTACATGTTTGATGTTTACGATGCTTACCAAGTTAGGGTTAGAAACACTTGGCAGTGAAATCTCTTTTGTGAATGGTGTTCTAATATGTTGTAATCACTGAAGATTTTTAAGTGTTCATTTCAGATTTCACACCTGTAAGGGAAAATAATTTCTTCCTAAGACTGAATATATAATACTGTTTTCACAGTACAGCAAACACTGTTTCTAGAACACTGTTGCTAGAAATTAATTATTTTGGGGATTCTGATGGAGGATACAGTATTTTTTCCTAAGGTTTCTTTATAAATTTTTATGTAAAAACATAGCAGGTCTGTGAGGCTGTCATTTAGGGGGAGAAATAAGGAGGATAGGGAGAAGAAAAAATGCTTAACTCTAAAATTCAAATCCATGCTTTTAAATTTACGTTACAGTATATGCGATGTTTAGTAAAATATACAGTCGAGGAGATCATTAAACCTGAAAATTTTTTGGGTGTTTATATGTGAAAACTCTTTAAAATAGTGGTTTGGAAATATAACTGTCCTGCTTACTGGGAAGAATATTTTTCATTCTTGTGTTGCATGTTTTTCTGTTAACAAAAACAAATCTCTTGGATTTCATTTAATTTGTGATCAGAGATATTTTATCTGTCAAAAGAAGAAGCTTAAGGTACAGCAGGTGGCAGTCAGTCATTTACTATCACATTGAATTTTTTTCATGCCCCTCATTTGTTTAAATTTTACCTTGAAGAAAAATGTCTGTATTTGACTTATACTCAAGGGAAGTGATAAGGATCAGTGACTTTAAAATGGAAGTCATCAGAATCATACGAATTATACTCAGGATCCCTTCTTATTTATTGTATGATCTTTATGTATTTAGCAGGGAAAAAAAATATTATTTTTTCATGCAACTTTTAATTCCTATTATAGAGAAATACTGTTGGAAATAAGCATGTTGGATTCTGTCTGGGATTGTGTATCAATAGAAATGTTTTCTTATATTGAGTAAAAGACCACCAAAGACAGTAAAAATATCTTTTTGCTCACTGGGAATTGAACCATTCAATCCTGACCTTGCAGAGAGTAATATTAAAGTGCACAAATGCCTCAAAATCAGTTTATTTAAATTCTCAACTATTTAGCTCTCTACTGGTGATCCAGTGTAGATTCATGCCATTTTAAAACACTTTTCACAGTAAAATAGTCACATAAAATGACCTGTATTGAGATTACAATGGGAACACAGCTCTACTTCTTAAATATCTGCAATGTGTTAAAAAGGTCTTCAAATAAATCCATGGCACATTTACTCCAAGTGGAGGAAAAGATAAAAATGAAGATAGTTTCATGCAGCTGATCTGAAATGACAGCAGGAATTTAGAAGTCCCTACTACCATATCTGGGTAGCTTTTTTTGTCTGAGAGATGCAGTAGCATGTTCTGGAGCTACAACTGCCATGTAGCTGTGCATATGTAGATACTCTCTTATGATACTACAAACATAGGGGATCCTGGACCAAATTTATAGTTGCAAATTAACAGTTATACTGCCATGTGATTTTACACCATAACGGAATTGTTTTCCCGAAATAACAGAGTACAATGTTTTCCCTGCTTTAATGAATATGTTTGTTAACTGTTATTTGACATGTGTTCCATTTAGGGAATGTTGAAAGATTTTATCCATTAGTGAATGGTTGCTGCCCATATTTACCAACGGGGTTTTTTTGTTGGTTTTTTTTTTTCGTTTTGTTGGTTTCTTGCTTTTTTTCTGTAAAGACCAGAGTTTAAGCTTCTAAACTCTACTAGAAATGGGACGTAGAATGGGAGACATAAAAAAATACCTTTGAAGCAGGCATATAGCTTCAGAGCATGTGATCCACTAAACAGCAAGATATAGGTGTACCTGACAGCTGTTTCCACAAATGATGCGTCCCAAAATCCCCACCTCTTGAGGATTCTCTGAAAACATGATGGCATGAGGTACTGGTGCAAATCTGTTCCTTGCACGAAGGATGTGGACAGAAACAGGGACTCTTGGGCACACTTCAGATCATGTCAGAACCACTTGTGAGTCTTGCACTTTCCTTTATGCTTAACGGTGTTTCCACGTTTCAGTGAAGATATTTGTTAAGTGTACCTGCTCTATGTATTATGTTTCATATAGGATGCGATTTTGCAAAAAGTGACAAGGGTTCTGACAGCAACTAGGCCATAAAGTGGTTTGTTGGACCTATTCAAAATGAAACTTTCTGCTTTAGTGATATTATCTAGCTTAGAACTACAAGTATTAAAAAGAAAAAAAACCTCCTTTTTGAAGCAAAAGGATAAGAACACCTTCTTAAATGAGACAATTTTCTTATTATTGTATCTGGTGCCTCTTAAAGAATCCAGGTTCAGCTTCCATACAGGTGGTCTCCCTCACTTCGCCAAAAAATGTTACTTCCTTCTCCTTCAGATTCTTCTCTTTCTATTGCAGATTCCTGGACAGGATTATAAAAATTGATTTAATGACTAAAATAGCCTGTGTTGTGTGACTGTCACATGACAGTACAATGAATTCTGCATCATGAGAGCTGGTCATAGCTTTTCAGTTTTACTGTGACAGGGTTCAGATTCTACCTGGGCTACAGACTTCCTACATGACCTTCAGAAAAAAGGAACGTCCTTGTAACAAAGTTCCCATTTTTGATGGAACATACATGTCTTCTCTCTGGATCTTTTCCCATCTTGTCTACTTGGATTATAGTATCTGTGTGGCAGAGACTGAGAATTTGCTTGTTAATGTACGTGCTAGACTACTATGAGGTTTCTGTGCAATATTATAAACCAACAAAGCTTTAACATGTTTCTATACAACAAGTTGTTACACATGAGATTTGAAAACCTTGATCTAGGAATGGGTTTCCAGATTCCTTTACAAGATAGTAATTTTCTTATTATGCATTTTTGTCTCTCAGGGTTGCCAGTGTAAAATTATAGTTTTAACTTTTAACTTTCTGAAGACCATTAAGAGAAACTAATGCCACAAAAAAGTTGCTACTAAATTTTCTAAAATAGCAATTTTTGTAAGTGTAGCATAAACAAAATATACACTGATATGTAACATTTATTAAAGGAAAACCAACTCCTAATCATTTAGGAGAGCTTGCCACAGTTTTTCAGTACAGTGCTTGGCCAGATAACAGTTCAAATCTTTTATATTACAAGACATCATGGGGTAATCTGAGTTTTTATTTAATAATTAGGTCCCATAATGTAAACAGTTGAGGAGGGAAACTGAGAATAGTAGGTGTACAATTTCCTTTTTGGCCAAGGCATATATATTCTAAATTGAATCATTTCTTTTCAGCAGTACGTTGTAATCATGCACCCTTTTATTTGTACTTCGCTTTCCAAGATATTTTCTCAGAAATAAATGTATTGGCCCATCTAAAAAGTGAGTTTTTTAAGAATGTGTAATTTTTAAAGCATGCTTTAGCAAATATTGAGGAAGTTTTTACTTTAATACTATCCATATTTTATGGTTATGACAGAAAAAGTATGAGGAAGATTTTCAGTAAGTTCCTGTGTCTTAGGAAAACCTGTGGGTTTGAGTTTATCATGTTCAGTTTCCATGTTGCTGAGAGACTGGAAGTCTAGGGTATGATAAAATTTAATGTATTTGGTCTTTCAGGTCCAGTTCCTACAAAGGCATATAAACATGCTGAAATTTAACTTGGAATTCTTTCAATAAAGCCAGTGGGTTTGCAGCTAACAGTAGGGTGCATAAGCATTGGTTTTTTGTGTCAAAAGTTCCAGAGCAGATTAGATTTGTTCTTTTTATGTGTCAGACTTGAATATGAATACATATATAAATTTAAAAGTCTTTTGTTTTTGCTATTGTTGCAGGTAATAATTGCTCTTGCAGAGAAAAACCGGTCTCACATTCCTTACCGAAACTCAATGATGACCTCAGTGCTAAGAGACAGCCTGGGAGGGAACTGCATGACTACCATGATAGCAACCCTTGCTATGGACAAAAAAAACATAGATGTATGTTATTTCTATCTACCTTGAGCAAAAATCTTGTCATTTTTCTTTAGATCCTGCTCTTTTGACTTTTAGTATAGATTACAATTCAAGTGTGTAAGCTTTTATTTTTATCCTTTTAAAAGAACATTTTAATTTTGTTTCTAGGAGATAATTTTATCAGAGGAAACTGCTGTAGGATATAAACAAATCCTTTAGGTAATGTGCTATTCTCTAAGTAATATCAAGTCAAGTAGCAGTTGGGAAGTGACTTGCACCTAGTAATGAACTCTTTTTGTTGATTTACTGATGTCCTGGTAAATAAATTTTTGAGTTATGAAAGTGCATTTCCACTGAAAACATTGGCAGAACTTGTGTTAGACTTCTTTGGAGTCAAGATTTCATAGAGTATGGTAGACAAATGGAGAGTTCACTTGGAAAGAAAATAAATTGGGTGCAGTAATTTGGGATTTATGGAAATTTTTCAATAATTTTGTGTCCTGTCATGAGTTTCCTGCACTGGAATTATGTGTAGTGATGTTTTCTTCTCTTTGTTTAAAAATAGATCTGTAGTTTTTATAGAAGGGATAGTGAATGGGATTACATCTGGCTGGAGGTTGGTCTGCAGTGGTGTTCCTCAGGGTTCAGTTCTAGGGCCAGTTCTGTTCAATACATTCTTCAATGATCTGGATGCAAGAATTGAATGCCCCATTACCAAGATTGCTGATGATACCAAACTAGGAGATGCTGTTTCCTCTCTTGAGGGGAGACTCCATTCTCTCTTGAGATGGCCTTGCAGAGGGATCTAGATAGATTGGAGCATTAGGCTGTGATTAATGTGATGAAATTTAACAAGAGTTCTGCACCTATAGTGGTGTAATGCCCAACACAAGCATAATTTGGGAGAGCAGTGGTTGGAAAGTAGCCCTGCAGAAATGGATCCAGGAGTGCTGATCAGATGAGCAGTGAGCAGTTAGCTCTGGCAGCCATGAAGGCACCACATCCTGAGATGCATCAAACACAGTACAACCAGCAGGTCAAAAGAGGTGATTATCCTGCTGTCTACCATTCTCACCTTGAGCACTGTGTGCAGTTCTGGGCCACACAGGTTAAAAGGATGTGAAGATCCTTGAGTGCAGCCAGAGGAGGGCAACAAAACTGGTGAAAGGCTGGGAAAGCTGTGCGGAGCAGCTGAGGAATTTGCGCTTGTCTAGTTCAGAGTAAAGAAGGCTGATGGTGGTCTCATTGCTCTCTACTGCTCCCTGATAGAACGTGGAGAGGGAGGTGTTGAGCTCTCCTCCCCGGTATCCAGTGATTTAATGTATGGGAATAGTTCAAAGATGTACCAGGGGATGTTCAGGCTGGACATTATCAAACATTTCTTTGAGAGGATGGTCCAACAGTAGACCAGACTGGAGAGGTGCTTGATGCCCAAAGTCTGTCAGTAATTAAGAGATGTTTGGATAATGCCTTTAGCAACAGGTTTTAACTTGGTCAGGCAGTTGGACTAGGTGATCATTGTAGGTCTCTTCCAACTGAAGCAGTCTCATCTATTTTATTCTAAAACATGTAGCAACGTGAATACATAGAGCACCACTCAAAGCCATTTCTAATCTATTTATTTCCTGATTTTCCTGACATAAAGGCATTCTAATATGAATAAACAAGAAAAGAAAAAGTATTTAGTCTAAGACTGTTTTCTGAAATTCAGTGGAAAGCATTATACTCAAACCATACTTCATCTAGTTATAGACTTTTCCTTTAGAAAAGTGGACTTTGCTGTTAAATGAAAACATATTGTTCAGACTTGCAAACGTAATTATGCAAGCATATTGTCTGGTTACAAATGCGGCTGGGTAAGTTTGTTAATTTTATTTTAAGCTCTATTTACATCAAGCAATTATTCAGAATAAGCTATGACAATTTTCATGTTCTTGCTTTAAGATATACTATGTACACAACAGATCTTATTCTTCAGTCCTCTCAAAAATAAAATATGAATTGAAGTTATATAGTAAAAGCCTCTTTCTTAAGGACCTAGTGTTGTCTTTTGTAATGAAAACAATGAAGCAGAGAATTCAGAGTAAAAAAAGCACTCTTATGAAGATGACAAATATTTATTATCCTAGAGAACTATGTTATATTCCTACTTCTACCAATGAGTTTGTACAGAATTTCTTGGATCACTACATCACATTTTTGTGCTAGTTTTGTGGACTGCTTGGATGAAGGTGTTGATTCTGAATTGTAACTATATTACTCAATATAGCTGAAACTGACGTGGAATGGAAGCTGTTTTGAACAGCAGATCATGAATGACAACAACTGAATATAATTTTTTTTGGTACTTTTGACTTCAATTTCCATTAAGTGTAATCATTCCACACTTACAGCAGAGAGGGTTAAGTGATTAATTCTTGCAAAGCCCTGAGGTGCTGTGATGATCAGAGTGGTAAAAAAATGATTAGGAAATTAGATGTCTGACTCGATTACCATTTTGATGGCATAGAATAAACAAATCATAAGCTACATATCGAACGTTGAAAACTGAATTGATTAGCTACTCATTAATTTAACACATGCTGCACACCAAACAGGGCAAAGAGATCTAGTGGAAATGTATGTATGTGTACTGTACATATAACTGTACTTACTATATGTGTAGAACTTAATTAAAATCACATTGGCTGATCATCATTGCACAGGAACAGCAGAGGCAGACAGAGCCCGACTAATACTGTCTGCAACTCTCTTAATTGTCAGGCCTTTCTTTCCTTTAATTCTCTGTGTATATGTTGTGTCTTTAGCAAGAAACATCTTTCCTCATGTAACCCTTATTCAGACCAAACCTCCAAGTACTTAGAGACAGAAGTCATGGGGAAAAAGGGTGTATGAACATAACATTTAAACTGGTATTTTTTTATTGATGGAGACTGAAAACTGCAGAATTACTTTGATTCTGAAAGTCAATTCTGTTACAGAAGTGAATTAATTCAGGGGCTATGTATAAATTCTCTCTTAAATGCAGGCTGCCACATCCCATAAGATTTTATCATACAGTTTCTCAGGCATCATTGGAATTTCTAAGACTACTGCCTAATATTGTGTTTTATTTGACCTAACTGTAGACAATTACTGGGTTTTTTTTCATTAAATATATTTTAAGCAGGTTTTTAGCAGGGTCTGGCATTTAAACAGCTAATCTCGAATGAGGGGACAATACTTATAAGGATCTTTGATTTCTATCTGTGCCCTAGATGGGAGTACACACTGGCTGTCACAGAATTTCCCCAACCAACTCAGTCTTGTATCTTTTTTTTTTCTACCTTTTATTCCTGCTGCTCCCCATCTTAGCTCACTTGACAGATTTTTATCTGGTATCACAGCTCCCTTGTATGCCTTCTAGTTCCAAGTCTCCTAGCTTGTTTCTCAGCTGTCCTGTACTTCCACTCTTCTTCATCTCTTTTCTCAGCTTCTTTTAGATAAAGTTATCTAGTTCAATTTTCACAAAAAAAAAAAAAAAAAAGAGGACAAACAAACCAACAACTTTTAGTTAGTCTTCTCTTTTTCTCATCACTCAGAAGTTACTGCCTTCTGAGTAGCATGGTTTTGTTATCCTATAGTTCTAGCTGGGGACTTACCTGAAACACATTTGGTTCGGCTGTTAATTGGATCAATAAAATATGTACTCTGATTTAACAGTTCTATATGCCTCTGTCATTAAGATTCTTACTTAATTTCCCTTGAATATTGTTATTTTGGAATATGAAATGATAGAAAATTTCTGTAATATACTCCAAAAATGGAAGCGTAGTTTAATGGCTTCATTAGCAGTCTGGTCTACTTACCTAGTGCAAAAGTAATTGGAATTCTCTCCTCTCTCCCTTTTTTTCCATTTTTCGTCCAGGAATCTATATCAACCTGCAGATTTGCACAGCGAGTTGCTCTTATTAAGAATGAAGCTGTTCTTAATGAAGAAATTGACCCCAGATTGGTGAGAGTTGTCTCAGGACAGAGGGAAAGAGATTGCTTGGTTTAAGTTTTATTAATCAA
Organism: Eopsaltria australis; assembly: GCA_034509425.1. Lineage (NCBI taxonomy): Eukaryota > Metazoa > Chordata > Aves > Passeriformes > Petroicidae > Eopsaltria > Eopsaltria australis. The sequence goes on from JAVTVJ010000396.1 coordinate 545,298, forward strand.
TAGCAGTCAAATTGATGTTAGGGATTTTATACTGAAACATCCCATTAAATTGTTTTCAGATGTAAGCTCCAACTTTTTTTCTTTAAAATAACTGCCACTTGAATTTTTTTCTTTTGGACACAATTATAATTAAGTAAATCTTTAGCAAATCTCTAAAGGCTTTCTCAATTCTTATAGCATCTGAGGAGAAATGGTCACTTTATTTGTCATCTTTGAGTTGTTTTTTTTAGAGTGATAATTCCTAAATCATAGTTAGAGATCACTGGTTGATCTAAAACTCATTAAAAATATACTAAGATTGCTAGTCACTTGATGAAGGCACACAGCTGCACTGAGTCCTACCTTGAAATTGATTCAAGAAACATTTTAGATAGGAAGAAAGAACTCTGCAAAGTTAGAAAGAAAAAGGAAGACAAGCAAAGGAGACAGAAATAGGATTTCCAGAACCTGCAGAATGCTAGATTATATAATATAAGAAGCATTTGTTCTCTAAATCTCAGGGATTATATAGCTAATGATTTCATTCATTGATACTTGATGGTAATTAGCATATTTCAATAACTGTTAATGATTGTGCTTTTTTTGTTGTTGTTGTCTCTTGTCCTTGAGGTTCAAAGGGAATAGAAGATCCTTGTCAGGTTTTCAGCTGGTTTTTTTTTATTATTATTTATTTTATTTTTCTTTCCAAGCAATTTCTAATAGCGAAAGCATCACAGATTAAGAAAAAGAAAAAAGGCCAAAATAAACGCAATAGTCTTTGAACAACTTATTCATTTCTATCTGTCCTTTTTTTATTTTCTACATAGACTTTCTAGTAGCAAATCATGCAAAACATTTCTTCCATGGCCACAGAAACCTTTGATTGAGGTAAAATACATGCAGGGTCCTGAACATTTACTACATCCTGTGGAGCTATACTGCACGAGTTTGGTATGTCTCGCTCTGCAGGATCATTTAGCAAGTAAAGTAAAATTGGACTCATGAGAGTTAGAAAACCATTCCCTCTTGTGGAAAAGGCAGGGGAACACAGGTACCTTGAATTTATATGGCCCTGTGCTCATTATGGAATTTGTTGCCCATCTTAAGTATATTCCCATGGTGCAACCCTATTATTCAGTGAAGTGCTGGATTTAAGATTTTTTTCATAAAAATCGAGCACAATTTATTGTCTGTATCTATCATCTGTGAATTGAATGTGTGCTTTATAAAGGGAGTTCACAATACCTCTTGGTGGATCTGAGTTAAGTCAGATTGTTCTGTAAACTTCATTCTTTATAATGGAGAATTCCTGACTTCTTTATCTTACTAGGAAGATGAATTTGTACCTGTTGTACTTTTAAGTGACTCATCTTTGAACCTCTCTTACTCATGGCTAAAGGACATACTTTAAACTGAAAATCAAGGTCTTGAATTAAACCTCATCTCTTCTGGCATTCATGTAAAAAATAGAAATGAAGTTATTTTGCTGCTGTAGATTTTTGTTTGTCTTAATACTTGAAAATTAATCTTTTATCCATATCCTGACATTGGTGATTCTGTTGTTGCCAGATTGAACTTAATTGTCCTAACAAATTTGAACATTGAACAGAGATGTTACTGTGATTCAGCTGTCTACCATTTTGCACTCCAGCCCCAAATTTAATTTTCTTGTCTCAGTAGCTGGCATAAACTACATCAGAGTGTGGCACTAAAATGGAGCCATATAAAATTAGGGTAAAATGCTTGGCCTGCATATTCTCTAAGTGTTCTTGCAACTTCTCTAATTAACAGTCACCAATTTAATAGACTATTACATAAAATATTATGTTAGACTTTCATACTTTTTTTAAAAAATAGTTTAACTATAGGTTTAGAGTTAAAAGAAATAATCATATGCATGTTTAAAATAACTTGATTTTTAAAATAAAAATTTAGGAAGTTACGATTAAATTTAACCATTAAAAGAAATAGAAATGTTTGAAGGAGTATTAACATCCAGTGAAAATATGTGTCATCAATTTCAGCAGTCTCATTTCTGGAAAACACATGCAATCAAGAGTAATTAATTTTTCCTTGAAAACATTCTTCTCTTGGAAACTTCCTTTCCACATGGAATCAGTGTACACATATCCATCTAAAAATGCCACTACTGGTAAAATGGACTACTGGTACATTTGAGCCATATAAAAAGGGAGGCTTCATTAAATGATCAACCGTAAAGTATCCAAGGATGAACTCATTCATGTCTTAGACTTAGGTATTTGCACATTGCCCAGCTTTGTAGAATTTGGCTTTTGAGAGTTTAATAATTAGTAAAATTTCATTTTATACAGGCGTTTATTCCCAAAGTATAGATTCCAACAATGACTTCCTAGAATTTAAAAATCTAACTCAGTTTTCCATGTAATTTTCTCACATTACTATTCATTAATACAATTTAATTTAATTCTGCTTCTTTATGCCATTAGTTTGTTGCTATTAACTGATGCATCCTATAAGTATAGCATGCTATAATTCTAATAATAGTGAAATGTCACATGAAAAAGAAAAATAGTTAAGGTTAAAATTATGATAGTGTTTTGACACTTTTTTTCTATAAGGGGAAGGAAAAAAATCACTTTTGTTGTGTAGTTGCCCTTTCTCTAACAAAGTCATCGGTTCTTAAATGTGTTTTCATTATTAAGAGGCAAAACAAATGAGTCTGAAAAGCTTTTTTTATTCATATGTCAAATTATATTTCTCTTTTGAAACAATCTCTTGAACTTGTTCTGTACAGCCATGTCTTCTAACACAAGAATTTACTGAATTTGGTAGACTTTTCTTGGGTTTAAAAACGGAAAAAGAGAAAAAAAGTGCTTAGTGAATTTAAGGCATTTTGATGGTTTTTAGAAAAGAGGTCTTGTTTAAAAAAAAGAGAAAACTAAAGTATAATACTTGCCTAAACTCAGCCTTCTACTGCAAAAATCATAAACTAGCTATTAATTTGTAGGTGATGTTTGGTTTATGCCTTGCTGTTTGTAGATGATTATCCAACTGAAAAAGGAGAACCAGGAGTTGAAGGATGAGTTGGCACTGGTGACTGGCAAGCAAAGAACATCAGAGCTTTCCCAAGAAGAGTTACTTCAGTAATGTCTTACATTGTTTTCATTTTCTTCTTATATTATTATACTTTTCATCAGTTTCTTTATTGGCATAAATATTTAAATCCATCTCAGAGTTTTAAACTTCCTTGAGTGAATAATAAAGTGCAGTTAGGTGCTAGTTTAGAATGGCAGATTTCCATGAAAAGCTCTATGAGGCTGCTGGCTCTGTTTTTTGCAGCCTCAGCATTGAGGAAGTGAAGTAAATGCAAAGGATGAGAATGCCTGTCAATGCCAGGGAAAAAAAAGTGTTGTATAATAGGGCAGAATGAAAAATAGTCTGCCTCAAAATTGGATATGCAATCTGAGTAAAGTTCAAGAAATATTCTTGTGCTTAGAAGTATCCTGCTGCAGTGTTTAGTTTGACTTAAACCAAAAGAAATCTCACATTTCTGATCCACAACTAATCAATGTCTTAAAAGCCAAATATTCTTTTTTTTAACTGAACATGCTGTTGAAATATAGTGTTAATTCATGCAAATATTGTAACACTGCAGCTTCTGGAAACAGATCAGTACAGCATATAAGAACTTTCTATATATGATGTATTTACTTAGTTCTAAATGTTCACAATAACTGAATTCAATTTCCAGGCTTGAAAAATTGATTCTGTAGTATGGATCTGTTTAATTGCTGTGCCTTATCTCTATAAAGAAAGTAGTAACTGCCTGATTTTCTTTGATTAGTACATTAACAGTAACCAAATTGAAACTGTGGGAATATTTAGTCTTCAATTTCTCTAAGGACTGGTCCAGAAGACAACTACAAGTGCTAACTTCCCCTGACACACAGGAGAGTCTGGAGATACGAGGACAAGCTGCTACCTTGAACCTTGAATTTCTCATGTAGATTGTTGTCATTATTAATCATTTACATCAGCAGTTATCAGTATATTCTTCTAACCAGAAACATTCCTGCAGTTCCTACTGAGTTAATATAAATTTATCGTCTGCCCAAACATATGAGAGTCAAATGCACAAATAACATTACAGACTAGCACTAGGTGTGACCAAGACTACCCACAGAAATAAACATACTTTTCTTTTTCATTATATGCAGAATTAATGTCCTTATTATTTAGTTTCTTTTTACCCTGGCAGAAGGCTAAAAAGAAACCCTTCTTTTTACCCTTCAGAAGATAACTGTCTTCCAGTGTTTTTTTTCAGACATACTTAAATAATCTACATATTAGTTTAAAGAAGTGCTTTCCTTACATTATTGTAAAAATCTGCCATGAATTTTCCACTGTGATCTTGTTTGCTGCTTACTTTGTATAGAGAAACTGGGGTTTTGGAAATCATTTGGGTTTTATAAGACCACACTCACAAATCTTATTTCCTAAGACTTTTACCTGACTTTTTGCCATTGAAATATCAGCCTTATAAATAGGAATGGGTTATAAATAGTAATGGATTAATGGCTGATTAAATATTTTACTATGATTATGCAAAGGAAAAGTAGGAATGTGCCATCTGCATAAAATGGCACTATAGCATACATCTGGGAGGCCTGGTTTCAGAAATGTGACTAAAAAGTGTATTAGTTGTATGTTTTTCCTTTTTATTTATGTAGCACAATATATAGTGCATTGCAGTGTCAGAAAAGGTTTCTTCTGAGATCATAGCAAGGAATTTTACAACCTATTACACCAGAAAGAAGCGGGGTGGAGATTTTAATGAGTTTCTACCTGTATTAAGTCTTATAATGAGAAATAACTTTCAAGGACCTCAGCTACATTAGGTCAATGAAAAACTTTAAGGTTTCTGAATTTATAATTTCTTTATATTTGCCGAGGCTTATGTAGCACATGTGTTCATTGTTTCAAAAATAAATTATTTCCTGGAACAAATGCTGTGGAATTATAGCATAGAACAGCACTTAAGTACTGCTGACTGGGATATAATAATTTTCCTGAGGATCTATACTAGACCAGAAGGGCCTCAAACAGCTAACCTCATCAGTCATCAATGTGATATAATGGTACTCTTCAGGGATCATTTTCTTAATATGATTTAATGTGAAAAGAAAAAAAAAGAATTGGGCATACAGAGTTTTTTCAAACAGAGAGGCAAAGAGAAGAGAGACTAGTGAATAACTGTCACATGCATGAGTCAGACTGGCTTGTTAGTACTTTGGGCTGCAGTTGGATGGAATGTTAAAAGCAAAGTCAATCTTTTCTAGAACAATTCAAGGGAGGGAAAATATCAGATGTCAGGGTTTATGAATTTTGCATTTGTCTGTGTTCCTGCAAACAGAGTGCTCACAGATAAACAACTGATGTGGCTCAAACACCCAAATGAAAATATAATGAAATGATAGTATAAAAAGCCATTGCTTCAATGAAAGTATCTTTTTGTGGTTTTGAACATTTATACTTTCTGAGCTTGCTTTCATATGGCAATAATATTTGTGACCATGCTGATTTACATGTCTGAGCTTGATGTCCATAAATGTTCTGAGCATTTATGACAATCAGCAGATAGCATCTAAATGTTCTGTCTCCAGTTAGAGTCTGTCAATACATAACACAGCAAATCTTCATGACAGTTCTGTTTATTGGAACTGGCCATCTGAGTTTGGAGCTACTCATTATCTGGAGAGTTTGTACACATTAAAGAATAAATATACAAGTGAGTAGTCCAAACAGAAGTATGGACCTGGATGATGGCTGATAAAATCATGATTGACTATTACTGGAAAATGTCTATGTTGGGATTCACATCTAGTTTTGCTTCTATAATAAAACCTAAATAATATTTTTTATCAGGAGTCATACAGATCAGTTTGTTATGAAAGGCAGAAGAAGAAAAGAAACGTAGAATAGGTGAAAATGCAACGTTCTGTGTTGTGCTTTATTTGAAGTGGCCACCCAAGAATGGCTCTTAAGGGTCTGGTATTGTAAGGGAGTTTATTATTGTTATTATTATTATTATTATTATTATTATTATTGTTTTTGTTATTGATGCTTTTTCTTATATGTCAGAGAGGAAATTCTAGTTAAGGTCATTATGGATTTCAAATCCTACTTAGACATTTTTGTTTTGTTAGGAGGTCTTCTGTTTAAACTTAAATAAACTGTGTCTCAACATATGTGTATATCTATGTATACAAGTGTGTATATACATATACAAATAATGCAAGTTTATATAGTTCTTTTTCAAATTTCTAGACTTTGACCAAAGTCTGACTGTGGTTAATTTTATTGGAAATAATTAACTAGTAAGGAGAAGTGTTACAAAGAATAGTCTTATAAAAAATGGACATGTTTTAATTGTTCTTTTTCTGATTCATCATGTATATTTTAACAGAGATCACAGCAAATTAATCTCCTGAAAGTATTCTGAGCCTGGGGTTTTTTTAATTATTCTTTTATGCTGAGCACAAATGGTCAAAGGTACAAAACACGTCAGTGAAACACTCCATGCACTGCGTGCACAATTATTTTTTTGTCCCACACTACTCTTTATCTCAGGCATTTTTCAGTAGAAGACAGATGCCAAAATGAAACTGAATCCAGTGGCACATGTGTAGATCCAGTATTTTTTTCGTCTAACAATATGATTATGGTATTGCATAGGATGTTTTGCTCTCTACATACGTTGCAGGAATTAAATGTTAGTGATTGCCCAGGAAATAAGTGTTAATAATATGTGAAAATTGTATTTTGTATGTTTCTTGACTCACTAAGTCAAGAAATGCCGAACATTTCTTGCAATAATGAGCTTCATTCCACTTGTTTACATTCAGAGCTTTCCAAATTAAATTGGTGGGCTACTTAATGCAGTTGAAATTTCTAAATATTTGCAAGTAGCATATTAATAAGCTGATTTGCATTCTTCATTGCTTTTTTCCTCAGTTAAATCAAAGAACTGTCTTCAGGGATTTATTTTAATTTTTTTTCATTTAATGGAAGGAAAAAAATCTGTCAAATAGGCCTTTTTCATAATCACTACAATGTCACATTATCATTCACTGAGTTTAAAACAAAATGGAAAACAAATGCTCTTGACTTTTCTTGGGAATGGTAAATTTTAATACGATGCAGCTTACCAGTTGTGTGACTAAAGCTACAGCTGTCAGGAATTCAGAATTCTGTGTTACATGGTGAGCATTTGCATTACTGTGGCATATTTTTGATTTTACTATTTTGTTCTCATAAATGTTAAACATAAATGAATTCTTCTGCTCTCATTTTGTTTATCTAAAAAGCAAAGCTTAAAAAATTCAGCTAGACTACATTAGTCATTCAGAATGTAGTTCATAAAATGCTTCCAAAATCTGAATTGCTTGCTTTGGATCTTACCTTCTACTTCCTCAGCAGTAAAAGGCTGATCTAAATATTTCTTTGAGCTGAAGAATTAGTTTCTTATTTAAGGGGAAAAAATTAGAAAGGAGCTCTTTGAACTATTTTTAAAAAGTAGAAAATAACATCATACATCCCAAATAGAAGGAAATTGCACTGTTTCAGCCTTTTGCATTATGCTTTGAATAGAATTGAATTACCTTAAAATGTTGGGTTTTTTTTGTGAATTGTATGCCAAAAGTAAAAGGGAAAGTCCTTTTTGTTTGAATCATTTGAGATTTTTTTTTTTTTGTAATAATATAAATGACCTCACTAGCAATTTACAGTGTGTGCCCAGAAAGTCAGGATTTCAAATCAAAGTCCCATGTTCCAGAGCACCCACGCTTCCAGAGCTTTTGCCAGTTGGAAATCTCTAAGAGCAGGACCGGAAGTACTGGCTTAGCACTTTAATTTGTTAATAACTTTACCTTATTTCTTTCAGATACATATGTTATTACAGACGATTCTATTTTTTACTTAAACAGTCATACATTGTTCATCTTACTCAAGTCCTGGAGATCTCATTACTTCTGTCTTTCGTTTTTCTCTTTCAACACTGTGACATCTGTATGCTATCATAGTATTAACAATATTGCACTGTTGTACAATGTAGAGCTTTAAGAGTTACTCAGTTAAGCTGTTGAACAAATGGCTTCCTTTAAAAAGTAGAGCAAATGTTCTTATTTGCTGATGTCAGTGTTCAATTTCATTTGCAAGGTGGAAGAAATAAAGGCATATCACCTTGCCTTTTGTCAACACAGCTTTGCAGACCATAGATCTGTGTAGAAGTTAGCAGACTGCTGGACATCAGCTGTGTAGGCGGTATTCAAAAGAAAACAAGCTACCTTAGCAATAAAGCAGTCTTAAAACGTCTCATATTAACTGCTTGCTTAGATGCCTGATTTAGAATGCTGTTAAATCAATGTATTTTTGTAGAGGACATTTTTTTCTCTTACATGTTATGAAATCTGTAGCAACAGCACAGAAAGTTCAGATTTCTAATGCAGGTACCTAAGCTACATGCTTAAAGTGTAAATAATTTTCTGTGATCCTGTTTTTTGTTCCAAGGCCCCTGAAAGTAGGGGAAAAAATCTTATTTCAACTGATCACCTTTTACATTGAAACTATTGATAGATAATAAATTGTAAAGTTCTTTTCTAAGGATAACAATTTTGTTTCAGCATGTGGGTGAGAGGAAGGCAGACAATGTCCTTGTTTTTTAGTGTTCAAAATTATACCAGTTATTTAATGTCACATGATTTCAACAATAAAGTGAAATAAACTCATATTACTGAGGTGTATGGAGAAAACATAACATAGCTTCAGTTGATTATTTAGATGTTTGAAAAAATCTTGGAGCCAATTTTCAAATATATATGACCAAAAGTGATAATAGAAGCTTTTTTCATCCCACTGAAATTTTCATTGACTATTTGGTCAGCTGAGTTCCTCTGAAAGTACCACTAAGTACGTGTTTGCATCTTTTGGCACTTTAAATACTTTTTGAAAGTCTTTTTCTTTTGAGCTTATCTATCTAATTAATAACCTGTGATACTTGACAGATTTTATTGAAACTACTTCTGTCTTTTATACTGTAGGATTATCTTGATGTTCATTCACATGAGTACTTTTGGCTCCCTTGAAGAGTTATGCTTGTCCTATGTAATTTCATTTTATTTCAAGTTCTTCCTACCTTGGAGATATTTTTTAAAATTTTGATAAACTAAACATTAGTTTTCTCTTGCTACTTTTAGATATACTCCAGTGATTAGGACATAACTACTGTTATGGCTACAAGTATTAGCTGGCAGTGAGTAGCATTCCTTTCTGTATGCGCTTTTGGGTTGTTTTTATAAAGTGCTGTTGAAGAAGGAAATCATCTACTCAGCAAGCTACTTGACATGTTTCTTCTCTACAAAAAAAAATTGCATGTGTAGAATTACAGCAGTAGGCACCTTTCTCCCTCATAAGCCAGTCTTGTCCAGTCCAAATCACCCCTTTTCTTACTGATAGAAAGATTTTTACAATGTGTGAATTTCATCATTGAAATGAATGATTTTCAACTGTGTAGAAACACATCTTACATCCGTTTGCCACATGGTAGCCATGTAATTCAGAAGAATCTCCTGTAATATATAGTTGTTCGAGTACTGTATAGGTATTTTTTAAAACTGTAAAAGTCTTCCAGACTTTAGAAATGCAAGGCAGTCAAAGACTTACTGCTCTTATGACCCTGGTCTAAGACCTGCACCAAATTAATGCAGCCTATACCAGGGCAATGATAATAAAACTATTCTATGAAATATCTACTGTAGGGTTTGTACAAAATCAGTACTTACGTAACTGCTTCCACTATTTGTTACCTTAATTATTATTATTTCACCCAGGAGTTGGCACACTTTTGTTAAATAAGAGGTTAAGCAGTTATTTCTGGATATAGAATACAGCATTATGTTCTATAAATGTCAATTACGCTGTCATGTGCACTACCTGTTAGTAATGTATAACCGCTCTTCTCAGGGCAAGCTGGACGTATTCTGTGTACTTTTGCCTTCTGTCATTTAATTCACAACAATGCCTGGAAATACCTTCCCTTCTTCCCTTATTTTCCATAGCATTATTCATAAATCCACTACTTTGAATCTCCATGGTCTTCCCATACTGATGCACACTTGCAGCTAACTTAGCTTCAAGTTAGCTGTTCTTAAATGTAATAGTCATTCTGTTTCCACTATCATGCATTTTTTAGATCAATGGATTCATAAAATTTGTAGACATGTGGAGTTCCTATTTTAAAAATATAGTCATCATTATTTAAATGAATTATAATTTTTGGAATTAATATTTTTTAAAACAAATTGATATCAGTTATGTTACCAGTAGGAAAACTATTTCAAAGTCAAGGTAAACAAACTTTTTTAATTAACACAACCGCTCTGATTACCAGAAGTGCTTCATTAGCTGCCTTGTTAGCAGTCTCTTTTTCGTAAACTTGGATTTTTGCTTGTGACGGAGTTCACAGCTGACACACAAAATTAATTGCTATTTAAGTGAACTTAATTTTGATACATAACATACAGTGTCAGTGATCAGGGGTTAAAAGGCAAGTTCTCTCAGAAATTAATCATGGCACATAAAGCAAGGTCAAAACAAGTCCTTCCAAATCTGTGTTTTGAGACTGTGCATCCTGCAAGCTATTGAGAGCTCCAGACTTTAAAAACATACCCAGTTGGCTGGGAGTGCTTTTCTGATGCATTTCAGCTGTGTAATTTGCATCCTGGTTCATCCAGACAAATGACTGATTCAGATGCAGGCTTTTTAAAAAAATAAGTGTGTGTTATTTAATGAATGGGTAAAAGTGAAGAAGAACAGTGCTCATTTAATCATCCTGCAGTTGTGTATCAGAAAAATTGCATGGAATCTGAAGTAACGTGGGTAGAAAGGTTTTGTGATTTATGTGTGGTCTAAACAGTACGCAGTCTTCGTTAAAGAAGAATTTCTGAAGGGTGGAAAGTAACAGAAGAGAAATAAAGTTGATAATGTAAAAGCTTTCTCTAAGCTGCAGTACCAGGAGTGTTTACATTATTTGCAAAATAAAAGATATAAAGAGGGAAAAGCTAGACCAAGAACTCAGGCCTGATTTGCAGTCACTAATGAAAGAGCACTGCTAGTTTAACACGTTTCCATCCAACTGTTTATGGCTGTTCTACTGTGAGTTTTCTTCCAAGCATCAGCATAAGGGCTTGTGCTTGACACAGCTTGTGGTTTTGCATTCTGGTGTCATGATTCAAACTTGCCTGGATCAGCACTGTAATACCTTTCTTTCTCTACTATGTTAATATGTAAAAGGTCACTATCAAAATTAGTATTAAATTAATCTTGTAAGTCACTTAATACTATTCCCTTGACATTGACTTAAAAACTTTTGTGTGTGTGTAATCTTTCGCTCATTTTTTTGGGTTTTGTTGTTTGTTTGGGTTTTTTTCTGATGAGCACTGGGAAAGAAAGCCCCATTCTTTGTTTACTGCTGTTTTTCACAGAAAATGGGTCTTTGTTTCATACTTCCATATTCTTCATCCTTCAGAGAATTTCTGTTGGGAAAACTATTTTTTCTGATACAGCAGGGTTCTGGCACTGGGCTTCAGCACACCCTTGCTCTTATTAGTGTAAATTCGGCCTGCTGTTCTCAGGGCAGGACCTTGCAGTAGTAAAAGAACAGAAATCTATTAAAAATTACCTTCGGAGACTTCAGTTACTTTAATAACATTAAATAATATTTAGTGCTCTATAATTTAACTTACTACAAGAGAAAAGGGAAGAAAGCGAACCACTTTGGATCTCCATGAGTTATAAAAGGCATCTTCATATGATACTGATTTTCCTATCATGTGAAATTACTTGTGCACATCCATGCTCCAGTTTTGATCAGCACAAATTCTGCATGGAAACATTATTGAGAGACTTATAAAGCTAAAACTAATGAAGAATGCAGCAGCTGGCTTGCTAATATTATTAACTACAGCAAATGAAAGATATTAGTTCAATACTTATTTATACAAAAACAGAGTTTTTAGGATTTCTAAAATATACTTTTAGGTTTGGGTTTTTTTAAAAATACCAGTTTAATACTTTCGGTGCAAATATCTTGTGGCTAGGTACTTCTATTTCAGATTAATGAAGCTTTTTCTGATGTAACTCACCAGTATAACAAAATTCCCTCGGATTCAAGTAAATTACATTGACCATCTTATGTTAGAAGACTACCAAATTCTAAAATACATATGCATACTGCATATTTCCACTGAAGCAGTTAAGTCAATTCAGTGCTTGTACCTAGCTCCATAATTAGGTTTCCATTAAATTTCAGTTAATTAAACAGCTTCCATTATTACTTTTTCCCATCAAGCTGACTTTAAAAGTAGAGCAGTGTGAATTCTTAGAGTGAAGGTTTTTTATAAGGGTCTCTTCAGTGTGAAATAAATTCCTGGTGTTGATCTTCAGATGATAGTGCAGAGAGTATCTCTTTATCTGGTTTTCTGCTCCAGTGAGTGACAGGTATTTGTTACTAGGTTTTTGATGTCATTTCATTACTAGGTCTTTGGCTTGATTATCTTGAATTCTAATTTTAGTTGGGATTTTTTATTTTTGCTACCAATTGAAAACTTGCAAAGCTCATTTTATAAGTTATGAAAGAGAAATAGAATGTCAAAACAGGAATTTATTTCTTCTGCAGTCCAGCTCTCATATAAAAAGGTCCAGCACTGCTGTAGTGCTAGTCTTCATAAATGCAGTCAAGAGAGGAAAACAAAATATTGTACTGTAAGCAGTGTTCTCATATATTCAATATTATGGAAAGTGGTTTTGGTATGTTTGTCAGTTGATTTTTTTTTCTTAGTTCTACCTAGTTTTCAATATATGCTTGAACCAAAGCATTTGCCTTTTTTTCCTTCCCTCTAGTTTATGAGTTACCTTGGCACTATCAGTCATGTTGTAGAACCTATGTATATGATTTTTCTAAATTATTTTCCCTTTGACTTTTGGCAATTTGTGTCATGGGAAAATTAAGGTTCATCCTGGGGTGGTTTTGGGAGAAGAAAAGCTCAGTCAAATACTTAGAAATTTTTCAAATATGGTATATATTTGGTGCCAAGCATACTCTTTCCTTGAGCAAGTTTATTATCAAAATGCCCTTCTTTAGGCAGCTGTATTTCCCAGTTTCTGTTTTGAGAGGACATGAAAATGTTGACCATTATCCTTGGCATAATATCATAAGTAAATAAAAGGATTGATTGCTCAGGTCTATTTGAAAGAAGCTCTAGTTCACAACTCTTACAGAAAATAGGACATATTGACTGACTAGGTGTATGGTCTCAGGGCTGAGCCACAAGAGATGACTAAAAATACTTTATCGTTATGCCTTGTTGTTATTTTACTATGACTGAATTGAAAAAAGGTCCTATAGAAAAAGAACACTTATTTTACCTCATAATTTCATATCACCTTTGTTCTGCTACATACCCATGCCTCTGAGTAGGCCGGTAAAGCAAGATTTGCTGGAAAGTTCTCTGGACTTCTTGTTCTCTATGAGCTTCATGCTCTTCTTGAACATCTAGAGCCTACATTTTTTGGTGTGGGGGTGTTTAATGTGTTTTTCTGCTTTAATTCTTGCTGACATATATTCTTGCAACAGTCTTTGCTTTCAGAAAACAGTTTAATGTGCAGTTTCCTTGTAGAGAACTAAGGATAAAACATAGGTGGCTATCTCAGAAGATGCTATTACTGCTAAGGAGAATGGTATTATCCATCTCTTGAAAGTAACAGAATGAAAGATAAAAGCAATTCTGCCTCTCCTTTATTTCTGAAAAGGCTTTTCTCACTATCTCTCTATTGGAGGATGACTATAGCCTATGTATGTTTTTGACTAGAAATAATCTGCTGGACTTGTAACTGTAGATGCCCTATATGAATTTCATAAATCTTTTACAGCTCTATTTTATATAATTCTGTGCTCCAGTTTTCATATAGCTCATATATTTAATTTTATGGATGTATTTAGAGATAAATAATAAACCCATTTAGTCAGGAATGTGAGAAGTAAGAGGATATTAATCTTGTAAATTCTGTTGTCAATTGTTTCTCTGCCACCTAGCAAACAGATAGACTTTGTCAAATATATGATAGGAAAAACTAAATGTACAGTCAGTACATTTTATGCTTATTCTCTGTGGTTTTTTCCCCTCATCCTGTGATTTTTTATTGTCTCCTTGATTAATCTTGTGAATGTTTCTGAAAATGAAGTAGCATTTTTGTCTTTTTTTCATTTGTAAATGAAAAACGGAAGATCTTGTTACTGTATAGATTCATATGTTTTGACAGTCCTTGAGCTGCTAAATCACTTACATGAAAGATGGTTCAGTTTACTAAGATCTACTCCTTGACAAGAGAATTTTCAACATGCCTCTGTATAGCATTGTTTATTTTGCACCTTTGTTTAGTGCTTCAGTATTCTGGAAGAACTCCCAGAATATCCAGCATGTTGTCAGACTGTGTGTTTCTTTTAGAAAGAGTTCTAGTGTTTTTCACATGGAAACCTAAAAGAGTGAGGGAGGCAGTGATTTCTTTTGCTAGTATTAATGGGGTTTTGCATGGCTGGTCTTCTTTTTTTTATTTATTTTTACTTTTTGTTTGATCCATAGTGTTTAGATTTGGATGGTTCCTTTTCTGTTCTCATTCTTAGCAATGAAATATTGAAAATTTATCTCAAAATACTCTGACAATTCTAGTGTTTCCTACAACTGGGAAAGAAGCTGAATTGGTTTATAACTTCAGATTTACATTGTGCTTCAGACTTGGCTCAGTCTTTTGGTACTCAGATATCTTTTGGCTTCTATGTACTACTTGGAAATAAAAAAATTATTTGGACTATTGTGTTTTTTCAATAATTCAAAACACCTTAAAGGTAATGTAAGAGGACGGAAATAGCAGCTTATATCTATAACTACAGCTTGTCTGATGTGTTATACTTAACCAATGAAACTTGACTTTTGACTGGAATAATAACTTCAAAAAATACAGCAATATGTTTCAGGAATTATATATTCTTTATCTTTCTCTTGAAATATTTTCACATTATGGTAATAGTAATTGTGCAAGTTAGTGCCTTTTTTTGATTGATACCCAAAGCCTAAATCTGTTGTAATCAGAGTATGGGTAAATCCCTAGCAACTGGATAATCTTTGAAAGGTTAAAACATCACCTTCATAATTTCTAGTTCAAGATTAAAGGCCCATTTTTATAGATGACTTAATACAGTCAGTCTAGACAATCAAATTATTACTTTTTTCCTCTTACTTACTGAAACCAATAAGATGTTTAAGATAGTGACAAATACTGATTTACTCTGTGTCTGTGTAATCACATTCATATTCTCATTAATAGTGTAAACAGTCTCTCTTTTCCCAGTCGTTACACAAATGCCTGCCTCCATGGATGAAGGATTAATTCTCCTGCTCTTTATGCTTAGTGTGTCTCCAGAGAGTATGAGTTCTGTTCTGTTGTACTCTTAACGCAGTAAAAAATAGTGCAACAATAAGTAAAATTTTGGGGTTTTTTATGGAGTAAATATTGCAGTCTCTTAAGTTAAGAAGCAAGTCAATAATGATCCTATAGCTAATGTTTCTCTCTAAATATCCTCTCGTTCAGTCTGTCCATATGTCCATATGAAGTCACATTGACTTCAGAGAATGTCTTATAAATTCAGAAACTGTGAATTTTGGACTTTCGATGAGTGAAATAGATAACATATTTTTCTCTTGTTATTTAACTGAAAGGATGAAAATAGGAAAGCAAAGTTTGTCTGAAATTAACCCTCTTGTTTCCTTCCTCTTCTGTTTTGAGTATGCTACTTTGCTATCTCCAGAGGAGTTAAATACCAAAACTTACTCATGTTTTCCAATTTTCATTCCAGTCCCGCAGCTACTGATTTTCACATATTTATTTCCTGCAAATAATGATACTTTTTTTCCTGGTTGTTGTGCATCTCATAGTTTCATTCTCTGGCAGGGATTTTCTATTATTGCAATGTGAGGAATTTTTGTAAGAGAAGTCTTCAGAGGCAGGCAAATACCACAAA
Organism: Eopsaltria australis; assembly: GCA_034509425.1. NCBI lineage: Eukaryota > Metazoa > Chordata > Aves > Passeriformes > Petroicidae > Eopsaltria > Eopsaltria australis. Next base: position 561,391 of record JAVTVJ010000396.1, read on the forward strand.
ACATACTCTTGGGTCAGCTTTGGCTGCTGTGATATTATAATGCCTAAAATTTTTATATGTTGTTACAAAAAAGTGATTCTGATAATAAAATGGAAACAAGATTCCAGTGCTGTAACTGAAGATGGTAAATGACTATGAAATGACATTCAGAAGGCTTGCATATTAAGTGAGAAGCTGAATGAAACTAGTCCAAAAGAAACACTCGGCACAGAGATGAGCTCTTGCTCTTCTTGGGCAGTTGGGCACTTGCTGCAGCTACCTTAGATACCCTGGCTCAGACTCAGAACATAAGTTCATCTTCTGAGGATGATAACCCAAATAAACAGTTAAAATGGTAAAATTATGCTTTACAGGGCATACACCTGTCGTTGCCCACTGTTTGCCTACTAAATAATTGAAATAGTATTTTTCAGGAACCAGGAAGTTATAAATCTGAACTCAGTTGATGTAGTTTGAATTTGCACTTGCAATTTCCAAGAAATACACCTTAGTAACTGGGTTAAGAGTCCAGTTAGGGCTTAGAAATCCTCTTCCCTTTGTCTTGAAAATGAACTGCAATGCATCCTGAAATACAAGACCTGAAAAGATGGTGACAGCATGCAAGGGGAAGTCTGATTCTATCTATGTAGATGTGACATTCAGCCTAGAACATGGTATATTATGCCTGTATAGGTTTCCAGTCTGATAATTTTAATTTGATTTTGAAAAATAAAGAGGGTTCTTCTCTGTGCCAGATTATTTTACGAAGACCAAGTTACTGAAATAATTGTTTTCCCCTAAGGAAGATTTGGTCAGTTGTTTGTAAAGAACACATTGCAGGACAATAAAATGCTAATTACATTTCATTCCTCAGAGGAAGTGCAGTAGGCCTTTGAGAAATGTATAAATATCTTCATTAAAAAATAGTCTGCTTTGCTCAGTGATTGGAGCAGGTAATTTATGCATGAAAGGTGTGCTATCTGCTGACTATTGTAATAGAAAAAGTAGACTTTTCTTTTGCACAAATAATTGTATATAGTAACAAATCCTATGCCCGGAACCTCTTAAAATCTAGTCTTCTGAGAGAAAAGGTTTTAAGTATTTTCAATTATGAGATAGCAGGAGAACAAAAGGTTATAAAATAAATGAGAAAAAGAAAAGATTACTTCTGATATGCTTTTAGTTCTAAAACTATTCCTTAGCTTGTACCAATATTTTCGGATATGCAGTTGTAGAATTTTCAGTACCAAATCCAGGTTTCATTAATCAGAACAGAAGTACATTCACATGCATGGACCTTGAAGGAAAATAGTCTACTTATATCAGCCAGCTTGATACATTTGATATTGTATTTGACATACCACTTTGCAGAGTTGTCTACTTGACTGCAATATTTTTTTATTCTCTTAAAAATGCTGTGTATTTCCAGGTTGGATGAGTTAATTGAAACATTTCTCAGAGATAATGATCCTGATAGCTCTCTGGATGTTGGTGCTGACATGCGCAAGATCAAGTATTGCTTCGTTCATATGAAGGTATTTTTTTTAAACAGAGATGAAAGTGCAGGTGGCACTCTGAAAATGATGGAGATATTCATGGTTGAAAAGTTTTAAAAGAAATGAAATGGAGTTTAGAGGTACTGGAAAAGGGTAAAATAATTGAACTTTAAAGTGCATGGAGGACTCATGGAAAATTTAAATGTCGCTGGAAAAATTCAGCAGCATTTTGTGGCAACATCAGCAAGGATCCCAACATGCAGTAAATTGTAAGAGAGCACTGGAAGTTACTGAAAGCAACAAGACAAGTTATTTATATACGGATAGATGTTCTCATCTGTATTTCCAGCATTATTGAGACTTTGTTTTTGACAAACCATGTTGAGAGGTAAAAATATAGATTAAAAATACTATATCCATTAATCTCTTACACTAATTCTTCTGAAGGTGTTGTGAGCCCTTCTGAATCATTGAGCAAACAAGATACACTTGATAATTGTGAAACTAGAGAAGATAATACGTTTTTGTATTTTGGGATATAGTTTTTCCAATATAATAGTGTATGCATTCATGATCTTAATTTATTGTCCTTAAATAATTAGTTTTTGATTATATTTTTCATATTGAAAGTTCTGTGATACTAGAAAACACTGGAATTTATGTGTAGAAAGAGTAAAATAAACTGCACCCTTGCTAGTGAAGATTAAAAAATATGATTCATTTCATACTTGACACAATGGATATAATTTGACAATCAACTGTGGCATGATTTTTTTCTGTCAAAGTTTTTTTCTGAAAGGCTTTACCTTTTCTGCTATAGCCAGACTCTCTCAGAATAGAATGTGGAACTGGAGGAAAAGTTAAAGGGGGGTGCTTTTTTTGTTTCTCCTAATAGCAAATAATGCATCATCCAATGACTTCTGGTAAAAAGCTGCTCTCACAAGACATCTCTGAAGAAAACAACAGTAAGAAAGAAGCAGGAGACGAACTGGAAAAACTGAAAGGACTTCTGCAACAAAGAGAAAATGAAATCAGTATCCTTTGAGGGGTAAAAGTATTATATGGGTTTGAGTTTATCTGACTTTCAACCATTTTTCTTTGTGGGAGAGAGGCTGTACTGTGTTAAAGGAAATACTCGGCTCCAACTTTTATGTGACAGGACTTCTGCTTTGCACCTGCTTCTCTTTTAATTTTTACCAAAATCAGAATCCTGGATCCAAGTACCATTTAGTTTTAGTATGGTCCAGCCAACAAACAAATATTGTGGATCATGCCACATCTAAGACATTCTCCTCAAGCAAATTAAACTACCTTTTCGAGGGGGAAACTCTGATGCTATATAAATACCAATCTATTACCTTACAAAGAATAGAATTTCTTGTATGTGCTATTTTTAGCCAAATGAAGTGTTGCTTTGGGGACTACTGGGCAATTTGCCCTTAGAACAAATATAAAACTTGTCCTTTTTACATATAAATTTAAAGCTTTTTGCACATAAAAGTGCTAAACTGCTCATGCTTTGTCCGTTTCACTGCCCCACAGGAAACACGAGTAGCTGCACTGCAGCACAATGGGTGGGAGGTATTTTTAGGAGGTTGACAGACCTGTGGGCAAACCGCAGCCATTATGACCCAGCATTGCGGCTACTCAGTGGGGAATGTTTGTAATCCAGCTGAGAAATGAAAATATGGGATCGTTGAATGTAAAGGTAACAGGGGTTCTTTCACAGTTAGTACTAAAGAGCAAACTCAGTTGCATTCTTTGTGCTCAGCAATTCCAGGTCATTTTTATATGTCAAACAAGAATGGCATTTTTCACTGGAGTGTAGCATGTTACATCTCTGAACTGAGGTGGCAGGAAAGCTTCCCTGTTTCTGTTCTGTCATCGATAATTAGATTTTGTTTTTCCAAGGTGCAGTTCCAAATAAATTTAGCTAAAGCACTGATTCATTCCTTTCAAAAAATTCAGTTTTTTAATGTAAATTTTGATATCTGGTTTCCTAGAAACATTTCCTCCTGAAATAAATTATTTCATTAGTATGAGAAAAAAAGCAAAAGATCTCTATCAAATTCATTTGAGCTCAACAGGTTTATACAGCTTTGCTCACAGAAGTAAGAGGAGGAAACTTGTGTAAATCCATATAGAAAGTTAAATAGAAAGAATATAGGAATTAAGAATTTGAAGATAAGACTGACAGGGAGTCTGCAGTGGCTAAGTGACAGTGACATCACTAGAACATTAATGACATGTCTAATGTGATGAAGTGGTGGGAAGTATGGAAGCCGGTGAATAAAGTATGAGTTCCTTCTTGCCTACAGTAGCTAGAAGCTATCATAAAAACTGAATTGGAAAGGGTTTTATTATTATTACCTAGTCCGGTTAATAATATTCCTCAGAGACTACTTAGGTATTCTGCTGTTCATTTAGAAGATTAATTAGGAGTAAAAAGAATAGCATATAAAAAAACATATCACAGGGACTTCAGTGTTCCTGATTGAATGCATGCAGGATTTCCATTATACATCCTCCATGAGCTGTTAGGCAAAATGTATTTATATCTAATATGCTTCCAGTAAATTCACAGTGTTATTGCAAGAAAATTTTAAAGCCTTTTTCTGCATTTTAGTAAACCTTATTGTGAAAAGCTTACCGATGGGATACACTTGCAAGGCTACAGTTTTTCTCTGTTGTTCGGAAATCTTGTTTATTACAGAATTTAAAAAATAAAAAGGGACTACCACAATGGCAAAAAGATCCTGTTTGTCTGTAAATGCTTTTATCAGGAATTGATTGCATGGGATCAGCAGTTGTGGTCGATGTGTGACTTTGTTTTTGTAAGAACGAATCTGCTGTATGGAAAAACTGAGGTGGATGAAAATGATTGCAAAGTTTATGTCCAACTTAAAATTTGCATTCACACATATGCTTCCATAATAATTGTTGTTCTGCTTTAAAAAAAAAAAAAAAACAACCTATGGATAAATAGTGATGATTGTTGCTTTAAAATAAAAAAAATATTTCCTTAATATATCCTGCAGATATTCTGGTAACTATGCTAAAACAAGAAAAAAAGAAAGCACGAGATGCTCTTTCCCAGCTTAATGCCACCTCTGCTGGTTCTACAGTCTTGGAGCAGTCTCCTTCTACAAGCTCAGAAGAAAGTCAGAGTCCATCTAGATGTTTTAGTCTAAAAGAGGCAAAAGATTTCCATTCTTCCATTCCCAGACTACCTTTTCTTTCCAGAGAAACAGGTTAGTGTAATTAATTAAGTGGGCAGATATTGGTTGGCAGATATTCCAGTCTGATTTACAGCATACCCTTAAATGTGAACAAAAACAAGGAATTGTTATTTTCAGTATTAGTCGTATTGTGCTAATTCTGTATGTACAAATGGAGGGGTTTAGATTTAAAGCCTTTAAGGTGCTGATGGCTTTTACAAACATATGTGAATACTCTGTTGAACAGCCCTGTGGAACCATAATCTGAATTCAGTTGCAGGCCCTAGATTCTTTCAGTAAATTCACAGAAAAAAATGGGGATTTGAGTGAAATTCATTAAGAAATATTAGGATATAATAATTTTCCCCTGGAAGATCCATTTCAATTTATCCATATAAGTGATACTACAGGATTTAAGTTCATGTTTAAATCATTGTAGAGGCAATTTAAACAATGGAAATAATATTGACCAGTTAGCATGGATTGCATAGGTATGGTAGTTTTTGTAGTGGTTATTTGGAAGGGGTTAACTGTTAACCATTGCAATTGTCTTTCCTTACATCATTTGAGCTGGTTATTTATGACAATAAGTGACAGTATTTTTGCAAGTTAGTAATTTCAAAATCTACATAAAAAAACTTCCAATAGCTATAGACAGATTTTTCTTACATGGTTTCATGTTTTCTTCATTTTCTAGTTGAATTGATCAAATAAAATGATTTTTTGGTGTCACCAGGTTCTAGAAGTGCTTATGTTTTTGTTAGTAAAGAACATCCTAGATTTTCACATATGACTATTACATATTAATGATTTATATTCCTGTATAATTTTTATGGATTTTGAGCGGAGGCTAGCTGAAAGAAAAGAGAGTTTTTAACTTGAAACTCAGACATGGCAGCTGGCAAGTAGAAACTTAGATTTTGCTGGAGTACTAGTGGAAATTGAGTTCTTAAATTATTTAGAGTTGCCAATTATCCTCTAAAATTGCTTTGTAATTGAACTAGTCAGTTTTCACACTTGTTATTTTGTTTCAGTTGCTCAGCTACTGAGGAATTCCCTTTGCCTTCTACTTTTCCTATTTACCATGCTTCTTCTCATTTTATAGGAAGAATTTATTGGATTTGGTGTCACAATAATATTAGCTAAATATAATCATGTCCTTATAACACAAAGCTTTTCATCAGAAAATTATGAAATATATCATAGAAATATGCTAGCAAATAATAGCTATATTTTATCAACAAATGGCTAGTATAATTGCACCTTTTATATAGTGCCACTTATTTTTCAGTCTTTAAAAAACCCTTCGTAAGCATTAGCAAATTCTTAGTACTGATCAATGCCTTCTCTTTTTGCAAACATGTGTGTGGGTATGTTCATATGAGTTTTCTTTGAACATAAAGTAGGAACCAGCATGTCAGCTCAAGTTGACTGGATTGTAGAACCTTATTGCTTGCACTCTGCACTGGCAAGGCCAGGCTGGATGGGGCCTTGAGCAGCCTGGTCTAGTGAAAGGTGCCCCTGCCCATGGCCAGGGGGTTGGAACTCCATCATCTTCAAGGTCCCTTCCAACCGAAACTATTTTGTGGTCCTTTTCTAAGTTTGGATGAGGCATCATTATCATTCGAGGACAGAGCCTCATTTTTCATTTATTGAAAGCCTGAAAATGTTGTTCATCATTATAAAATTATCAATCCATTTCATAATCCATCTGAACTGTATATATATGCCGTTTTGTCTAAAGGCCTGTAAGAATTACCTAAAGATTGTGAAGGCCTTGAGCTTGACCCAGGATCAAAGTCTCAGGTAGAAGCTTTAGTGTAATATTAAATCCATTCTTCATCATTTATACCCTTTGCATACTTTACATTGTTTATGAAGATTTCAATTTACAACATGAAAGCTATATGATATTTTAAGTATTTTAACAATCTAGCTTTCTTTTGTAATTCTGTACTCTCAAACCTACAATTAGCCTGATTTAATGCAATATAGCGTGGTATTTCTAGTGTCTCTAATGTGTTTTCCATTTTCCTATCTCATTTCCTTATCCTGACAACAATTATATTAGGAAATCAAGAGAAAGTACAGGAAAAAAATATTTAGTTTAACAAAATAGTTGTTGGAAAATCTATCTAATAATTTGCTAAAAAAAAAAAAAATATTTAGAACCTTTCATTTATTTTGCATTTGATTTGTTTTGTAGCTTTAACATTTGCTTGCCCAGAAACAGACCTTTACCATCCTATGACAGAAGATAGAATAATGTTCTTACCATTTTTTCCCGTAAGATCTAGGACCATATCTACATTGAAAGATATGTGTAAGCATGTTTCTTGTCTATCCTATCCAGACACTGCTTTAAGTAGGAGAAAGGCAGTCATACTATTTCACTGCTGAGCTTGATGTAATAATCTGTGATAACAGAAACCTGATCTTGATCTCATCAGAGCAGTAAAACAATTCCTGGTCCAAATTTGTCCCACAGCAGGCTGACTTTGAAGGTGATGAGTAGTGACTTCTACAGTGGTACATATTTTACAGGTACAGCTGTAATTTATCTCTTTTTAAGTCCATCCTGCAGGAATTTGCATGCTCTTTTCAGAAGAAACTGAGTGAACATAATGTATCTTCAAAGGTTTGACATATGGTAATATTTACCTTCCTGTACATTCTGCCTTTTCCCCACCACATGTCTGCCTGAAACTCTAAACAGAAGCCTTTAATGGCTGCGCAGACTCAGGGACTAACAAGGCCTAAAACCCAGATTTGATTTCCACGTAGATTTTTGAGCACCATTATATAATAATATTGACTGATAATACTAAGTTGTAAAGAGTTTATTCCATAGAATCATGGGATGTTTTGGTTATGTAAGGGTCCTTAAAAATCATCTAGTTTCAAACCCCCTGCCATGGACAGGGATGCCACTCACTAAACCATGTTGCTCAGAGCCCCATCCAAGCGGGCCTTGAATACTTCCAGTGATGGGGCGTCTGCAACCTCTCTGGGCAGCCAGGTCCAGTGCTTCACCACTCTCTGAGTAAAGAATTTCTTCCTTAACATCTATTCTATACACATGGTTGTTCCATTTAAATCCACTGCCCTTTATCCTGTCACTATCTGTGCATACAAAAAAGTCCCTCTCCCTCCTTCTCAATAAGCCCCTTTAGGTAATGGAAGAACACAATGAGATCTCCCTGTAGCCTTCCCTTCTCCATGCTGAGCAACTATAGCTCTCTCTGCCTGTGTCTGATTTAATGTTAAAAGGTATTTGTTCTGAGCAGATATGTCTTTAGTTGCTTGTTTGAATTTCATATCTGAAATTGAACATGTGGATTATTGTGTTATGTATTGAGCTTTTTCCAGTTTGTGTCAGAGTCTGGATTAGGATGTTCTTCTTGATAGCCACAGCAGAGGCAAGTGCAGTGTCCTAGTAATGCCCTAGGTTTCTCTGCTAGTATTGGGTTACACAGCATTGGACTCCACAGTAGTTAAAAATTATACCAGTTTACATGCTGTCAGCTTTCTTTTTCTTGGACCCCAGAAGACTTCTTTTAGGAAGGAGTGGTTAGTACAAAGGCTGCCTGCAGCTGTCATTTTGTCAAGTCAGATGGCATAAGACAGTGAACTTACAGTGAACAGACCAGAAGTTTTTTTTGTCAAGGTGTTACACCATGAAAGGGAAGAACTTGCCTTTTAATACCCATCCTCCATCAAAGAGCATTCCAAATTATAAATCCATAACTGCATGAGGGAGACTGAGCAAAATAGTCTAACACAGTAGCCACTGTTATTAATGCATCATAATATCCTTCATGAACCTGAAATAGACATAACTGGCTATGAATGTAAATCATGTTTCAGATGAATATTCCAGAAAATGCAAAGATAACTTATTGGCATAATAACATGAGCTTTACAAATGCTTCAATAATTTTACTTTTAATATTTTCATTTAGTTAATCATAGAGTATCTACTGCAGCTTTAATTGTATTAATAATTCATACCTTCTTGAAATACAATTGTAGAACTACATATAATTTTTCTTAGGAGTTGAGTCAATAATTAATTAGTAGTTTCAGGACAAATCAAAGCATGAATGAATCTAACAAAACAAGAAAAAATCAGATTTCATCAGACAGTGGGGTGATAAATATTGTGTTGTGCTTTGCTTTTATTGCATTATATCACTTCTTCTGTACAGAAAAGTCTTATTTTGAAATCAGTCTCTGATTTCAAAGACTGCTGCTTGCCTCTTAGGATTATTCTGTCAGCATAAAAAAACTATGATATCATTTTTCCTTCTGCTGGATTTGTTTTTCTCCTGAAATATAAACAGTTTTGTTACCAGAAAACAGTGTGACTATTATGACATTTAAAGAATACAGTAAATCTTGGTAAGAGTTTCAAATGGTTGTATATGCTGATGGATTTGAGAAGGATTATTTTACTCTAACAAAAGATTTTTTTAAAATCATTTTTTGTCCAGTTTGAGCCATTTCCTTTATCTTTCATTGAGAAGTTGTCAAGTTTGGGTTTTTTTTAGATATTTTGTGAAGAATTTACCTCGTATGTATCCCATCTCTGTTTTAAGATCACTTTTTGCTTAACATTATGCAAACACTTATATAAAAAACCATTCCTGCTGAAGGGCTGACAAGCTGACTTTGAAATGTAAGGTGAGAGATGGTTTCTATAAACAGATGGTACTTAGGAATAGTATGAAAGTAGTGATGATTACACACATACTGCTCATTTCTGAGCTTTTTATTTTATATATTTATGTAATAAATTGAGAAAAACACTTCCTTCTATTGCCAAAAATCCACAGAAAGTTGTCTAATGGAAAGGACTGACTAAGGTTTTCCATCAGAATCTCTTCTGTCTTTCAGTTCAGAAAAATGCTGGTCTCAAAACTTCAGAAAAGTTAAAGGCTTAGCAAACCTATATGTTTCTTTGTCCAGTAGTGCTTTGGGATATCTGGGGGCAGAGTCTTGGCACTTGTGGTCATGACAGATCTTTTGTTAACAAACACATGTAGCCATTTTATTGCTATTTGGTATATAAAAGGGCTCAGTGGTGCATTTAGGGCACTGTTCAGAATTACTGTTGATCTTTCTCATTAGCCAGAAAAGAAAGTATGTTCTACATTTTCTGTTGAGGGTCCAGGAAAAAGTATTCCATTTGCTCTCCAGCTGAACTTCTACCAGCTCCTAGTAAGATGTAATGCATATTTCATTGCTACTGCTAAATCTTTATAACAACTATTTAAAACAAGATGTGTTGTTTTGCTAATTTCTTAAGCACTGAATGTTTATAATATAACATAGAGTGATAATTTGCTACAATATATTTTTCATTATTGCCAAGTTCAAGGACCAAGCAGGAAGTATCAGACTTCAGTGCTTGGTTTAGTTCTTTTAAAAAGCCTTCAAAATAAATTCAGCAAATGTTAACAGCCAGCATAAGCTTTTCAACAATTTTATTGAGCTTTACTTCTGATAAGCTTAAAAGAGTTATTTTCTTCTATTTCAAGTAACCAGATAAAACATTGCTTGGGCTCTAGTTTATGTCATAAGTATGAATTCGTGTCTATCATCAGTGAGACACATGTTTGTAGCATGTAATTGTAGAAATTTTTTACTTTGTCGTCTGCTGTTATACATTTTGGTACCTCTGTCTCAAAGATCACAGTTTTATTCCCTTTTTTAATCTTGTGACATAAACAAAAAGTAAAAATTAAAACTCAAAGTAGTTTCTAAAACAGAATTACCCTCTTTAAATGTACACTGATTGCAATAAATAACAAGCAGGCTAACTCTGTGAATTTATAGGCGACCTAACTAGCTTCTGGGGCTTGCTCTTTTGTTTGTTTGGGTGTTTTTTTCAAAATCTGTTCTTCTATCTGTAGTTCTTCCAAGAGCTTTATTTTGCTGGAACTCACAGTGAGTTCACTGTGACTTTTGTTTGAGTGAGGACTTCAAACTGAACTCACTGAGATTTGTGAATAGCAAGAAAAGAACTGTGTTAAGAAGTCTGAGGCTCCTGAAACATCTCTGTAAGGAACAACAGATGACTGTTCTTTGTGACAAAGAAATATAATTGCATGTTGTAGGATTTAAAGTGAGCTCTTGCAATTGGTATTCAGTGATAAAACCCTGTGTGTTACAATTTTTGTCATCTTAACTAAGTGTTTATAAATATGAACATAGGGTTATTTTTAGGAGATGAAGCCCAGATTTTCCTTTTTGGAGCTTGATCCCCATTTGCAACTTCAAAAGCAAATTTTGTAACTTGTAAGGATTTAAGGAGAGTGAGGAGAAGATCACTACAGTACTTTCACTCATTTTTCAGAGACACTGAACTTATTTATATATTGAAAATGTTGTTATGTAAAACAACTTACTGCTTCCATCAACAGCTTTTTCTTTCTTCACATTCATTTGGTTTTACAAAACATTTCTGTTTTTTCTATGATTCTCATCATGTTGTTCTTTCCACTTCTCAAGTGGGAATCTCTTCTGATGTAGAACGTATGTTTGGAAGCTTGTTAAAGATGCTTTTGGCAGTTTTTACTGCCCTCCTCTTGAGTCTGTTTAGATGGGGAAACTTTCCAGTATTTTTATGCTAGTTTACTGTTCTCTTATCCAGATTAGTCTGTTAAATATAACCTAGTGATCCTTGGAAGTTCTCTAATATTTCAAATCTTTTTGGCTTCCTGCTTCATTAGCCATATTTTGGCTGTCTAAAATACTATTGGATCCCTCAAACTAAGTCCTTAAAGTTGTTTTGGGGGTTTTTTTGGCAGCTGAAACTCTTCAACTCTTGATATTTTAGAGGTAAAATATGCTTCCGAAAGTTTCTACGTACCTGAAGAGTGATCAAATTCCTTTTTATATAGACTGTCAGGTTTGGCAAATAGCTCTGTAAAACTTCTTCCATGTTGTTATGAGCATCAGTCCAAAGAGACTACAGTGCCTTTTAACAGGGCCACTACATGCACATTATCTATGCATATGGATAATTAAAATACTAGAAAGTTCTTCTTGTAGCTTAACTTCAGATATTTCTGCACAGATATTGGTAATTCTGCTAAATAATATAGTAGTCTGGAGTTCTGTCTGTCTTTTATTTGTGCATTTAACCTTAAAAATGCATTTTTTCATTTTGTACCTAGCAGAAACAAATACTTTCTTGAAACTCTAGTCTCAGCATATTTGAATATGAAACCGAAGTAGGAATTATTGGAAATGTCCCACAAATCCCTACTTTTTTTTCTGATATTTGCAGTACATTTAAGCAGGTTGTTTCATACAAATTCTTCAGGCCAATTTCATGCTTCTGTTCCTGTACCAACTTTCCATTGAAGTTTTGTATGCCTGTTTGCCTCAGTGACAAATGGCTCTTAATTTTTGGATGCTTTTGTTGAAAGAATCATTGCACAGTTCGCTTAACTCTGATGCATCATCATTTTGTCTCTTACACTTGTAATTCTGAAATATCTGTTTAGTAACTGTGCCTTCAATTCATTAATTTTCAGCCCTGTTATCAGTTCAGAAGGATAATTTCAAGAGAATAACATTACGTTTACAGGTTTTATTGTATTTAGGTTAATTTGAGAAAAATTAGACCATTATTGACATCTGCGCATAAGAAAAGAGTAATCACATAAATGGAAATGAGCTAACAACTCGAGATGGGGTGATATTTGGTTTTTCACACAAACAATAAGTTTGGTAGATTTTTCTTCTAGGTCAGGTAAAAGCTCTTACTGATTTTCATTGTGGGGCTGGTCTTATAAATCGATGGCTGAGATGCTCTGCTGTAACCATCGACTAAGCTACACTGAAAACAGTCTTTGATCTTTTTGTTCATACAGTCAGGTCGGAGCTGGTCTAAGACATCTTAAAGTTAAGGCAATTTTGACATTTGAAATAATTACAGAGTTATACCAAGAGCTGAAGTTGTTCTTTGTAAACTTGTGCATATCAAAGATCCTTCACGTGTAGGTAATTATGGCCATTTACCTGTGGCAGAAGTAACATGACATCCACATGGCTGAAAGAGGATAGCTTGAGGTACCTGATCTCCCACTCTTGTGGGGAATCCTGAGTTTGGGGACATAGCCTGCAAAGCTGAGAAAGTTAATCAGGAAAAGGAAAAGTGCTTAGAAAAATAGATCCAAGGCAGTCATGATGTTCATTGTCTCATTGCATGACCAAGTAGGATTTATTGCCAAGGCTTCTGTAAATGACTAATGTTGTTTTGATCTCTGAAGAAGTACATATAGGCATGTTGCAACTTCCCTGTGATGTCAGATGGACCTAATCTTATGTCGAACACTCATGTAATGTTTTGATACTTTGTGATTTAGAACTTTAGTCTATATATCCTTAATGTTTGAAAAGGCAAGGTTATGTCCAGAGAAATTCACTTGTAAATCATGTGTTGTTCTTAGGTATGAAATTAAGGTGGGTTGTTGTTTTGGTTTTTTTTTAAAAAGTCCTGATAGGGATTTCTGAACTTTAAGATTGCCTGGAATGGATTTTATGTATGACTGTATTTTGGAATGTGGCTTGTTTGATTTTGAGTAAAAATTTTGACAAATGCTTCTTTGAGATTGGGATATAAATGAAGATTAGCATACCCACTTCAATCCAGAAAACTATTATGCAGCATTATGGGGCAATGGGAAGAACTACTCAGAAGGTACAGTACCATTCTTGAAGAGAAAGTGTGCCTGTAGTTTGTAATACAACTTTGTAATATTTTAGATGCTGATAAATAGTCATGTTTTAATCTGTGACTGCCAAGCACTGAGTGAATAAAGCTTTTTCCAAATAAATTATTTTGCTACACCCTTCCATGCATTTGTTGACCTAGGTTTGATTCCTGTAGTGTGTTCTGTGTAGAGATACACATTTAAAATGGTTTGAAATTGAATTTTGTATAAAAAGTAGCTGTTTGTCTGTTAAATAGAAATAATCTCTGCATTTATGTGATGGCACAGTTCTACAATATTTCTCAAATTAAGCCTTTGGCCTAGAGATGTCAGTCATTTGGGACCTGCCTTGTTAAGAAACCCTGCTGAAAGTTACATCTATTACAAAAGGGACGATCTGTGGTCAGGACATTGTTTCAGAAATGTCTTTACTTTGACATCCTCATGAAGTGCCCCAGACTTTTCTTGTTTTCCACACGATTGAAAGTCTAATTGTCTCCAGATTTTTAAAAAGAAGGAATAGATTGAAGGGTGCCAGTCATAAGTGGAGATGTATGTATACGTTTCTATATTCCTATGACTGAACTTGTTAGCTGTAGCTTTTAATATTAAATCATTGAACTTATATTTAGGGGAAGAAAGCTTGGGTAAATTGAGTCACATCTTGAACTTTTTGAGAAAAAGAACTTTAATGCTGTGTTGAAAATTTCTGTGATAATGTCTAAAGGAGTGGAGGGGGACTCAAAAAAAAAGGAAAAATTAAAAAGACGATCAGTCTTTTATTCTCTCTCTTGCACTCTGTTTCTGGGCTTTTTTTATTCAAATGTCAGGAATCGTTTTGATCTGTTTAACAAAATACATTAAGAGACCATGTGCTGGTTACAAATAGCAAATGCGTTTCTGAATACTACTTTTGTCTTTCTTGTGAAAATACTGTGGCTGCCAGGAAACTGTAGTAAGAGTAGGAGCAATTGATACTACAATAGTTATTGTACCTCACACTTGGCTGTCTAAACTCTGTGAGGAGAAAATTGATTTGGAAGGGGTAAAAAGGGAAGGGCAGGTATGGATGGGAGTTCTCTTTTATAAATAGGGTAGAAAAGAGCAAAAATATTTGTGGCTGAGCATGTGTTCCTAATGAAGCTGTGAAGGAGATCAGAAATGAGAGAGATTGTAGATTCAAGGGAAGGAAGAGCTGAGTTACTAGGTAATGAAAAGTGAGTTATTGAATGGAAAATGGCTAGAGAGACAAGACAGCTTTGAAATTACACATGCAATAAAATGGAAACAATAGTCGGGAAGTGGCTGCTTGTCACCCTTCATTTACCTGTAGCACCCAAAAAGAAGTGAAGGTTCAAAGACAGGGCCCTCAGAGGAGTCACATTTTAGATTTAACAGAGCTTCATTAAATTAGGGGTGCTTTAGGTAGAAAAGGTACAGTTTTAAACTCATGCACATATAATTGCAATTCCTTTGGTAAATTTGTTAGTCTTTAAGAGATTGGTCTGGAGTCAAAGCAACCAGATTAATAGCAGCTTTTTTTTTTTTTTTTTTTTCTTAATTGGTACTTTCAAACACTTGGTTTGGAAAAACTGTGTTGTTACAGTCAAAAACTTAATTTTGTCATTATAGACATTGTGCAGGGCAAGGTCTGGTAAAACACCTGTTACCAAAGTCCAAAGAAAAACGTGATTCAGTTATTGACAGCCTGTTCAGTTCATCTGATGAGTATCATGTATTTCATGATTTTCTGCTGCAGCAGCCCAAGTGTTCATTGCAGAGGATTTCTCACTAAAATTTCCTTTTCTATCTGCCTCTGAATGAGGCATAAATAGTGTCAATGCCAAGAATAACAATGATTATGTTATGTCATGTTTCAATGAATGGTCTTTCTGCAGGCTTTTTATAAGTTACTCTTTACAGTGCATTCATTTGCGAGGTTGTAAAGAGAGAAGAGAGGAAAAATAGCAAAATGGAAAAAATGGTATAGTATCAGGTCATGGATGAATTAGTCAGTGTGTTTTTTGTTTGGAAGCTGTTTGATGCTATTTTTCCTGACAAATGTAAAAATGGATTTATTATTATTGGCCTGAATACTTCAAGTGGTCAAATGTATAATACTGGCATCCCGTTCTGGGCCTAAATTGAGGTTTTGTGTGGCTGAAAGGAATGCCCAGCTTGGTTGGATTGAGAAATGTCATAAGACTTTTTTTTCCCCAGGCATTTCTGCCAAGTGCGTACAGGAAGTGGCTTTGGCAGTTGTATCCAAACAAGTAACTTCATTTCCTGGAATCTGCTTTTTTGCAAAATGTGGACTTTACGAAAGAAAGCGTAAAAAGGGATGTTAAGCAGTAGAGGAAGGATCACCCTGAAGAGCCTCTGAGAAGAAGGCACAAATTATCAAACTCTATTTTTTGTAGAGACAGTCACAATAGTGTTATATAATTTTTTTAATTAATAGTTTACTTATATAGTAAAAATAATATTAAAAAATATATTGACCATAACTGCACATTATTAGTGAAACCATAATGTTTATTACGGTCCATTTCACCATAGTCTATTTTATGTCAGGAAAAAATTGAGACTGTGCTTAGTGTTTACTGGCAAGGCAGCCACAAAGTAGTTGAGATATAAGAGAATGTGTTGTATGACTGCTCGCATTTTAAGGACCTATTAGCTACCTGATGTTTAGTAAAACTTCTGTTTACTGTCATTAAAAAAATATATTAGAAAGGTTATAGATGTTGCAGGTATAATTTTCAGATATAAAGGAGACATGGGTTGATATAATAGTAAATATATTCTGCTAAAAATATGAACATTTTATCTGAATGGTCAGGTGCTATTTTTGTGTGCTATTGCAAATTCATCTTTTTCTTGTCTAACTTGGTGGATTTGAACCACACTTTATTATTTTCCTCTGTTTTTTCTTTTTTTTTTTTTTTTTCTTTTTTTTTTGTGGGTCTTTGGGGGTTTTTTTGCCTACTCTCTTAAAGTTATTGACCTTAATATTTCAGTAATAGTGCCTGCCACCTTCCTCATAGTGCTGGATAGCTGCCAATAATATAAGCACAGCCTTCATCTTCCTAAACCTGTAATCTCAGGGTCAAATCATTGGACTTTTTCAGATGCTTGAAAAGCAGTAGTCAAAAGCTGTTTTGTATCAAATAATTTTTTTAAGGGTTGTTGCTAATGAGGGGCTATTTCAGAATTGATAAGAGGGGGAAAAAGTACATTGAGAAATGTAGTAGTGATGAATCATAATGTGATGCATCAGGTAAGAATCTTGGAAACATTTCCATTTTCTTATAAATCATATTACATATTTCTAAATTTTAGAAAGCAAAGTAAATACTTAGAAAAAAATCTTTATTTCAGAAAAGAGCTGCAAATTTCACAGATAATCAAGAAAGCAGAATACATAGTTTTAGTAACAGATGTAGTTGCTTACTACAGAATGACAATATATAAAATAATTTTGTACAATCATTCTTCTCTATAGAGTTTTTATCCAGTCAGTAAATGTTCTATTAGTGGATGAAGAGACAGGAAAAAATGTTTTGGAAGCAGTTCAGAACAATAATTAAAACATAAGTAAAGATAAGCAAACATGTTGTATACCTTTCCCAAGTGGCAAAGGCTGTGCTTGCTATGTCCTAAACAGCAGCTGCTGTAAATTTTGAAGAGAGTGAAAGCTTTACCTTTCCCTTTTCATATTTGTTACTTCTTTTTATATTTTATTCTTCATGCAATCATCTATTTTTTGGTTTTCTAATCTTCACTTTTTTATTAATTAAGCAGAGAAGCTCCAGTGTTGTTTGCAGTTGTGCCCATTGATTACTTGTGCCACTTATTATTCCTAAAGAAATGAAACTTCTTTGTAAGAATAATGTATGAGCTCCTGTTAACATTTGCCTTTGTATGTTTCTGATTTTTCACTGAATACTTGTGATAAAGTGCATTGTCTAACAGAGATTGTTAGCTGGCTTATTCTTGTTGTTTGTCATACATAAAACCACTCAGCTTTCCACTGCATTACAGAGGCAATACATTGCATTGAATAAGATCCTAGACTGAGATGCAGGGCATCTGTTTTTTATTTCAATCCTTATTATTTGCTAAGTTTATGAACTTATACAAGTGACCTCATCTCTCTGAATCAGTTTCTTCAACTGTGAAATAAATTAAGAGTGGCTTATCTTCCTTCATCACTTTGAGATTTCATGTTCAAAGGCCATCTGTAAGAGCAAAATCTTGTTTTTCTAACATTGAGGAGCAGTTGAAATGATTTGTGAAAGTAAGACACTGAATTAGAAGCAGAAACCAATATAAAATCTTGGAAGTCTTGACTCTTCATTTTTAGTCAGCATAACTTCAGCCCAGTTCTTGAAATTGTTTCTCTTTATTGATAGCTGATTTGTTTGGGAAGCTTGGGTGCAACTCTAGACTATGCTGGCTACTTAAAATTCTAAACAAGCATGGGTAAACATATGGTATGTTTGATATTTATTGTAAATTCTGAGCATAAGCTGCATACAAGTATATTTCATACAAAGCTGTGTCTACTTGCTCAGTAAAAGAGAGAAGAGTAAAGCACTCAGAGTGGGCTGGGAAAGTTGTGTTAAAATTATTGAATATTTTATTATTAATCTTTTCTTCTGCAATACCTCCCCACTTTGATCAGCACTCTTTATTTATGCCATTTACATCCAGCCATAATTCTGGGGAGAAATAATTGTAAATATTTCAGAAATTTCCTTTAATCTTTAAGAGTACAGAGAGAATGACATCAGTTTGAATAATGACCAGTGGTTGGAAACAGAAGAATGTCGTAGCTTTGTATCAGAAGTGTTAAAACAACATCGCATTAGGGAATACTAGAAGAAAAAGAGTTCTGGGAAGACATCCTTTTGATTTTCAGCAGGTTTATTTAATTAACTAAAGCCTGATACAAGAGCTCATGGCTCTGATACAGCACATTTAATATTGTAGTAAGCTTGAATGACAAGGAATGTCCGTAATATATTGTCCCCTTTTGATCTTCAGGAAAACAAGCAGTTTAAAACCATCAAATAAACATAGTGTACTTGGATTTCAGGAAGAGTTATGCTATTTTTCTAGTGATAGTCACTTATTTCAACAGATTTTTGAGGGGCAAAACTGCTTTTAATTCCATGTCCTGACATAAGCAGATTTAGAGCTACAGAGGTTATTGGTTCAAAAATTTTCTTTTGATCCTTTGTTGCACATTAATTATATAGTTCAGTTGGTTACAAATTTTGGTTAAAAAGGAATTGAAAGAAGTTGCTTTTCTCAGTGGGAATTGTGCCAATATGAAATGGAATTTCACTCAAATACTTCATATTACATGTCTGGGTTTTTTTGTTTTATTTTGATTCTTTGGTAAGAGAAGTTCCCTCAAATAGCTTTCGAGACCATTGAATTTTCAACAGAAAAACTCTGTGATATGGTGAGCCAGAGAGACAACAGGGGATTCTTGCCTCTGTGAGCAAACAATTTTGCCTTTAATATCTCTGGTACAAGAAAGTCATCACTTTTGAGTAAAACGAGAGCATTTTGAATCACAGAAATAAAAGGCAGTAATTAAAATTTAGAAGAACTCAGATTATTTTATTTATGATTATTCTCAATTTTAATACAATAGACATGTTAGGCATCATAACAATAAAATTTTCCTTTTCTCTTTGTATTTACTGTGGAGACTATAGGCAGAATAAATAAAGCTGACAATAAATTAGTGGGAGCAGTTCTCTGAAGAGAACATATTTAGGCTATGTCAAATGTGTTGCATGTTACTGTGCAATTGTATACATGTTGCATAAAAGAAAAATAATTTGTATTTTGAATAATGGAGATGTCCTAATATCTGGGGTTTTTTTTTCACTTGTTTATTCTCAGGAGCAAGAAAAGCTTTGTGTCTCTCTCCTTATCCAAATGTTTATTATGTACATATGTTGGCTGTCTCTTCTATTGTCCCCATGACTGTACTTGGGGGAAAAAATATCTGTGCCTGTTTGTTTGCAGGATCAGGAATTTAGCTTCTAAATTAATTTGCTTTCCATCATCACCGATGAGGATGGAAAAAAATATGTAATCGTGTAGTGTAAATGTGCATCTAATAGTAAGGGATTTAGAATCACTATAATTTTTCAAAGGCTCATGGAATTTATATATTACTATAAATAGGCACCCGCCAATAAGACAAAAAGATAAATGGTCAAGAAATTGCTGAAGATGCATGGATAGATTTCTGAAAGACAAACATTTTGTGAATTATTATAAGCAAGTAGATGTTGCCAAATTGTAGGTTTATTTTACCACACTCCAGTATCACATCTGACTTTTATATCATGGGGAATGGTTGCCGTGCATGAAGACAATGAATGATTATTTTGCTGAATGTGGTTATTTGTTGTTATGGAAGCAGGTCTTACTTTTAATGGGATAGGCCATGCTAACCCACAACTACAGGGCAAAAGGCACTTCCTGCCTTTAAGGACAATTTAAGATGGAAGCTTCATCCAAAATTTGAATTAATTTTAGCATGGTGAGGTTTCAGAGATTGAATTTGGAGTTAATATGTGCGCTTCTGTTTCAAAACTGTATTTGTAAACCCTGACTTGGTTATTTCTAATGTTTTCTCTGAAGACAAAAAACAAAGTGAGTAGCACAGATCTTTTGGTCAACTTAGCGGCAATTATGAGGTCTAAGCTGTCTCTGGCTATTCATTCTCCTTTTTTATGATAGAAATTCATTCTCTGCAGCAGACCTGCCCTCAAAGAAGGTATCTTAGTCGCTTCAGTGACCCGATATGGATTTCATCTTGAGAGCATGGGAGAGTAGGAATTAATTGTCCAGTAATTTTACAGTGCTCATCATTTTATAACTCTAAGCTCAAAATAGAAGTTTCTTGTCATTAAGTAGCAGTTCTTCATGAAAATGCATTAAGATATATTTTACAAAACAAATTCACTCCAACTTTTTGCAGCAGCAATAGCATAAATATTATTCATGGCCAGTGTGATCCTCCTTGCTGCTTCCAACATGTAGCAAGCCCAGGACTGTCAGATGGAGAACTAATTTTTAATGAATGTGGTCCTCCTCTGTTCCTCTTTATTCCTTCTTGGTTCTGGGAGCAGCAGTGTAGTTAGGCATAAAAGGTGTTCTTCATTTATCATCCTAAAGTGCATATACCATGCTTCAAAAATAAATGTGCAAAGAGGAAAAGGTCCAGGTGACTCCCTGGATTGAAAGGAAGAGGCTTTGACATCTGACTGCAAAGGGCTAGACATACAATGTAGTAAAGAATGATCCTTTTTTAGCTATTTGAGATTGAAGAAATGGCAGTGGGGAATTCTCACATTCAGTCTTATTAATTCAAAACCTAGAGATATTTATATATTTGAGTGGCTATTTTCACAATAACAGTGGACGTTAGGGATTGTATTCCAGGTGAGAATGATGGTTGGAGAACTTAACATTCCTGATTTTAATTTAAAATCTAGAGATTTTAAGCATTGCTTCTAGATCAGATGGGTTATTAGAATCCTATGGGTTGGGTTTTTTCAAATGTTACTCAGTCTTCTATGAGGAGTGCCTGTGCCAAGAGATATAAACAGGTATATTTGTTTAAATTCCAGAAATATTTCTGTAGTATTAATGAAATTTCTGAAGCATTTTTTATTCCTTCAAGCCATCTAAACTAGAGACACTTATTACCACTTACTACTTTTAGTCTTTATATAAACACTGGGGTCATTGCTTTTATCATTTTGTCATACATAAGAAGTCCCAAATTTACCACATACAAGGTTTTAGAGGTTTTTAGTCAATACATAGGAGTGGGTAGTGCAATACTAACTTTCACTGACCCTGATAACACTTTAGCCCAAATTCCTTCCACCCTCCTTCACTCAAATGTGCATTTAGGTGGTGTTTCTTTTGAACTGCACTGAAATAGCAAGTTACGCATTTTGAGTATTCACTTTAGTATATATCCACCCTAAGAAAAAATACATCCACATACTTAACTTTCTGCAGTTGCTTTGTGGTTTTACAATGACAATTTTTAACCTCTTTAGTGGTGAAATTGCCAGAGCAGAAGTACTGTCATACCTAAAGTAATTGAAGAGGGATACCAATGGATGCAATCAGAGGATAGGGACTCTGATGTCACATTAGGAACTTGGAAGCATATAAGCAGATACTCGGTAACAATAATTAATGTCTTATTAATTTATAATCAGAAGAAAGGACAGCTACTCCTTTTCCATTTTGATTCATTTATCAATTCTTCCATAGTGGCAGGATTTCTCTTTTTGCAAATGACTTCTAATGACTATAGCTCAAACCCATGTGAACTTAAGTAAACTTTGTATTATATATTAAGAATGTTCAAGCTAGTATTTATATTTCTGCTCATGGATCTGTTTCTGGAGCTTTTATTAATAGAATATTGAAAGTAACTACTATTGATGCGTTGCATAATTTTGTTAATAAAAATGTTATGTGCATGCTATTTGTCATTGTCAGAAAAATTGATTTAAATTCTGAGCTGTTTGTTCTACTTTATCCCATTTTTAGTGAGTAGTAAGATTTTGGTAGAACTAACTTAAATATAGCTCTAATTTGCATTTTTAATAAATAATTTTGATGAATGCCTCTGCTCAAAATGTTTTATTGGAAATTTAAATTACAGCTTTACTTAAACTTGCTCAGCCTTCTAGATTATGTTAACACTGATTCAGAAGGCAAGTACACCTACTGCATGAGGTTGGCAAAACTGGTTTTAAAAAAGGATGTATATGGCATTCAGGAATAGTTTTTCTTTCTTTCTGCAGTCAACAAAGATTTGGTGTTTTCTTTACAATTTGATCCTTCAAGATAGATTTTTTTTCCCATTCGAAATAAAATACCATCAAAAGAGTTCTTAAAAGCACTAAAAAGTCTTTAACAGCTGAGGAAAGTCTAAAGTAATGAGAGGTTTTACCTAAAGATAGCTGAGAGTTTTGTAAAAACAGTATGCTAAAATTTGAAAAGCTGACTTGAAAGTTCAGGAGAGAAATTAGCCAGTTTGATTTTATGCATAAGTTCAGATCCCATTGTTATCTCCTCCTTTTCTACTTTGTCTGCTATTTCAAAACCACTACAGATAAAAATGGAATATGTGAATATGCCTGGACTGGCAACAACTGCTTTCTTTCTACTTGCACTAATCTTTACTTAGTCTTACTAAAATGCACTCCTTGTGTAACACAAGAGGCACAATGTCCTTAATTACAAAGCAAATTCAACAACTTTTGTCAGGGGACGTGTTTAGGAGCACGCAATTTGCACAAGTGTTCTCTAAATTTCTGCTGATTTATGGGCACAGGACTCCCATATTAACTCTGCTGGGCTTCCAGAGCTTGTCATGTGCCTAGAAGTCCTCAGTTGTGAGATTAGTTGAAACTTCTGAAGGCTCGATTTTGTGTGTATATTTAGAGTGCAGTTAATACACATTGATGCAGTCGGTAATGTAGCAGTTACAGGACTCTTCAGAGAGTGATGAAATGCTTCTTCAGTAGGTCAGTGCTTGAAATTTACTGTGGTCATTGAAGAGGTATAATCTGCCTTATTTTTCAAATCTGGACATTGGTACACAACAGACTTCTGTGTTCATTCTCGAAGATGAACCCCAATAAAGCATCAACCAAGCAAGAATCAAATTTCATTGTTTTACAGGGAAATTTCACTCATTTCTTAATTGCTAATGTTCAGCTTCCAAAAGAGCTAAGTGATGGAAGTGGTAAAGCTGTTCATCTTGAATATGAACAGATAGTAAATTTTAAAATTAGTTAATTTAGATTGCTGCCTGGCAAACAGAAATAGCTTACCAGGAATTTTATATCATGGTTTCTTCCCTCTACTCTCTACCTCAGCATACCCCATTCAATGCTAGTGTTCCTGCTGGGGAAAAAAAAAAAAAGATCAGTTTCTCATGGAGTGACCCCTTCGCTCCTGTAGTTTATGGCCTGAAATATTAAAAGAAAAAGATAGCCCCAAGGTGGTGTATCCACTACAGAGGATTTTTTCTTTTCTACCTAAGATGTAATATATACAGGCTTCTACTTCAGAAAACCTCAGTATCTTAATAAAGAAAAAGTTAAAATGTAATATGAAATTAACAGTACAGTAAGTTTCCAAAACCAGATTGATGCTTATAACAAGTTCTTTTCCCTCTCCTAAATTGTTCTGAAAATGAAATATGCCTCTTTTGTGGTTTATGGTGTTACTGGCAGGCCTGGTGGTAGAAATGATTCTCCAAACACTAAAAATACATGCAGATGTCTACAGATGTCCCTAACAAAAAACTTCACTTGCATTTGGTCCAAGCTGTCATGACTCCATTGATGTAGGCTGTCATTTTGTAGAGCTCTTAAAATATTCTTATCCACCACTTAGAGTAATTCTTTTAAAATTGAGAAGGATATTTGAAAAGGAGAATTTAAATACCATATCTATCACTCAAAATAGCATAGAACATGTAAATTGAGCAAGTGTTGTTGAGACTATTCTAAATTTTTATAAATATGTTGATCTAGTTGAAAAAGGCAGAAAAGTTTTTGAGCCTAAAAGTTCTTTTTCAGGTCTAAAACGGAAGCAGCAAATGTTGCTGCTACAGCATATCAAGTACACGAAGCATGTCAAAACACATTTAATTTGCTATTACTCAATCTTAATTGAAATCCTCATCTTAAACTCAGTGGTCTAAGTTTCATTTAAAATCAACTCTAATTTGAGTTGACACAAGCGCATAAATATAGGCCCTTTCTTTATTTAGTAAAACTTCTACAACTGCATCAACCATTGAAGGGAACAGATTTAGACTCCTAAAAAACAAGGGAAATGCACAGTTTCTTTGTAATATCTGGTGTTTGACGTAAACTGCGCAATGCAGTACAACATATATAGCCTGCTTTATGAGAAGTGATCTGAAATGTGTGATTCTGTCACATGCAGAAGTGAATCTTATTTATTTAGAAGTGGCAGTACCATTGGGTGGGTCTCTTAAAGTTCTTGTGGGTTTGACTTCATATTTTCCTTCGTATCCACCCACTGAGCTTCTGCCAAGCCTACCATGCTTCATTTCATGCTTTCCCTTTGTACCTACTAATTAAGGACTTTCAATGTGTGTATGTATTATACAATTGAATATGATCTCACAAGCAGCTTTAAAGAAGTAAATGGTTGCAAATAGCAGGTGAATTTTTTTCTCTTTTAAAACACACCAGATGTCATACATGAAATGTACAATATTTCTCCAATAATATTTGTGCCAGAACACAACCATTTTATTCCCTGCAGCTCAGATCTGCCAAACGTTTTGGTTATGCCAAATGGCCTCTAACTGCATTCTCATCTCTATGCTCCAGCTTTGACGTTGATAGCTCTGGTGCCCACTGGCTTTTTAAAGAGAATATCCTAACATAACTAGGCAACACAAAAGTAGGAACACTGTAAATCATCAATGCTAGTGCAGATATTCTAGAGCATCTTGATTCCATGCCATGGAATCAGAGAAATTGTAATAAAAATTATATCTGAGAAAAATAACAAATTATGTCTGAGAAATCCATAAGAAATAAAAACATAATCAGACCAAAATGATCCTGTTAACTGAGTCTGACCTCTGGGAAAATATGTGCTCTTCCAGGTGGAGGTCATGACCATATTTAAAGTTGCTGTTAACGGTTTCCTTTTATCCTGCAGTTCTCTCTAAAATTGTGCTTTGCAACATATGACAGGGAGGAAAACTAGTATACTAATTTTCCTGAAGAGGAAAATGAGGGAGAAATATTTCAATAGTTTCAGTCTTTATACATAGATATCATTCTAAGATTCAACCTGATGTCAGACTTACCACATTTCAGTAAGGAACCTAAAACCACATTTCTAACTATCATTAGACATTAAAGGTCAAGTGGCTTTTGTTGCTAAAGTACAGGTGTTAAAAACATAGCTGCGCTGTCACTTGAGATTTCTTAAAATAATCAAACTGAAGAAATTCAACATAAATTCCCATTTAGAGTTTTGTTGTTGTTCTGTCGTCCTAGACAATCTCAAAATAGTCAATTTCATCTTCTTTAAAATTAAGTTCGTACTTCATTTAACCTTTGGTTTTGACATACAGTTCAGTATTTTTCTTACTACTCCTGCAGAGGAATATTACTTAATATAATATTTGACTCCTAATGAGATTCTCTTAAGTAGTTTTTTGCTGGGTTTTTTGGAAGCATTTCAGTTGAACTTTATAAAAATCTACTTTTACAGAGTTGACATTATAGGTAATATCTAGGGTGGTTTTGTTTTATTTTAATCATTTTAAAGCAATACCTATCATTTCTAGTGATATTAATTGCATTAGAAATGGTGCTTGGCTTTGATTTGTGTCCAACATGCTCCTGTACAAGATTGTTCTTTGCTGTTCATCATTTTCAGAGTTTCATTGAATGGTGATTTCTCTTCTGTTTATAAATTTTTTCAATATATATGGAATAGCTTGTTTTGTCAATCAATTAATTTTGTGTGGTAGAGATAAAGTCTAGGTAAGTTACTTATGCACCAAATATCTCAAGGTTTCCACAGTGGGAGTTTTCACCCATGGTGTGCAGTCTGACCTGCCTATGTTAATGTTCAGTGCCACATTAAACATGCTCATAATCTCAAGAAACTGTTCATTTTACCCTCTTCCTCCCCTGTAAATAAGCAAAGAAACTCCAGAGCCAGAGAAATTAATTTATGCCCATGTTTTATTTAGTTCATTGCGTCTGAATATTCTGATTTTCCTTCAAGGCTTTTAGCTTCCCCAGAAACTGTTCAACACTGCAGGAGTGCTGTGAGCAACCTTGTTTAATGTCCTTCCCATTTTTGTATTGTAGTGAAGGTAGCCGTATGTAATATACATGCTTTTCATGGGAAATTTAGCTGAACTTTGTGGTGGGGCAATATTTGTTGTATATTGCTTTGCCATTGCTTGCCTGTTTTTAAGTATTTATTCTTTATTGACTCATTATTGCAAGCTCTGTTATATCTTTTCCCATTCTGAACAGATGACTATGATATCTTGATGGATCCTGGCAAAGATGTAATGAATTACGCTTACATGACCCCTAACACCTTAGTTCTATTGCAAAGACTTACCCAATAATTTGTCTTTAGTTTCATTTGAAAGTTTTCTCCGTTTCTTTGTTCCCATTTGATAATATGTGGAAATACATAATAGCCCAAACAGGCTGACAGTTCCCATAAGCATGAAGACTCAAAATTCACACTAGTTGCTATCCTGAAATTCTTCAGACTACCCTCACTCAAATGAGAGCTTTTCTTGAGTAGAGGGGACTCTTCACTTCTATTGATTTCATTAGAAGGATTGACAGTTCTTGTCTAATAGACCGCTTAATAAAAGTGGAAGGCAAATGGAAAGGCAAAGTCTTTTACTCTGAAAGTGAAGTTTCTGCAAAACAGATACTTGGGCAGATATGTGGACAGATGCCTTTCTCATCAGAATACATTGTCTGAACAGTTATTCCCAAGAGTTTGCTTTTGTCAACAGTCTTAATGTTCCTTCCTCAGAACAGATCAACTTGCAATCTTAATAATTCTCTTCTGGAGAGTTGTTTCCAATTTTTTTGTGGGTTGAACTGGCAGCCTCTGGCATGGGGGCTGCTGAAACCCCCTCAGAGCTCTCATACCAAGACCAAAATCTGGTTACAAGGTGGTGTTGTGAGAAGACAGAGACGATATCAGTTTCATGCTATTGTTTGACAGATTTTTCCAGACCTAACTGAAAAGCAATGTAAATTTTTTTCTGTAGGTTTCATGCATTAAACATTATGAAGATCTTCTCCCTCTGAGCAACAACCCTTTTACAACAAACCAAAAAACAAAAGGTGGCCATACTCAAGACTGGAAGTGCCACTTCCAGATTGAGCAGTCTTGAAATTTGTATGGGGAAATTAAAAAAAAAAAAAAAAAAAAAAAAAAAAAAAAAAAAAAAAAAAAAACAAAAACAAACCCCACTAAAATAAAATACTTTAAAATTCTCCACTATTTATAAACTTTGATCACTACTACAAGCTGCAATAGGATTTGCTGGTGTTAGAAAAGTTTAAAAATCAGTATGGTCATGTACATATACAACTGTGTTTGATCACTTTTGACAACAAAATAAGGTCTATGTTTATCCCCTTGCATGCTCCTACCTAATCAGTGTCGACCTTGAGTAATCCCAGTGAATACTATTTAATTTAAAAATAACATACAGCCAAATAATTTCTTCTGTTGGCAGTTGAACGCACAACACCACACTGTACCCTACATGTTCCTTTAAAGTTAAAATTTCTTTTAAATTAATATTTGGTGTCTAGTATGGCTGTAAATAGCATTTGTGTATGTAACAGCACAGAATAAATGCTTAAAATCTCTAAATTAGTGAGTGATAGAATAGTATGCACAATATCTGTCAGGGTCTTTGCTGATCTGCAGGCTTCTACCTAATATAGGCATACAACTGAGTCCTTAAATCACTTTAGTATTTTCTTACCTTATAAAGTAATCAACAACATTCAAAAGCCTTGTTATATTTTTGCTCACTGTATTTTGAATTATTGCTGGTTTCAAGAGTTTAGCCCTTTATCAATACTACAGCAACCTTTCTATTTCTTGGTCATGTCAGATCTTGTTGCTCTAGTTCAGAGCTTGTGAGACATCACTGCCACCCTTCTGACTTGGCCAAATTCAGTGGGACAGCTGAAATTTGCACATTTCAGCAGAGGAGCCTATTGAACCAAGTTTTTTGCTTAATATGAAAGCTGAGAGTGGTCACTGGGTCAGAGTACAGACTGAAATCAAACTTCAGTGAGAACATTCCTAAACATGCAAATTCATGATGTGGATTGAACCTGAATATTACCAAATATTTCAGCTATGTGAATTTACTATAAATGATGATGGGTTTGCTGTGAATTTCACATTGTGTGAGTTGGGCATATTTGTGTTTTAGTATTCAAGCCAAGTTACACAATCTAACAGGAAATATATAATTAAAATTGGGTTGAGACAAACTTTATCTCTTTTTTATGCAGTCCTGTCAACTGGGGTTTCATGAATGTGATTGAAAGAAAATTTTATGCTTTTTCCAATGATCTGAATTATTTTTATGGTAATGACTTTTCCAGGTCACATTGTAATGACTTGATGATGTATTTCCTTATTCTCATACTGCAGGATATGATGGTTCTTCCTTAGATAAGAATTTTCAAATATTTATTTTGTAACATTATGCCATGGTAATTAAGAAGGAGAGGAGGAATTCTTTGGCTTTTAAGAGTGAAAGAAATTGTTTTCTCTAGCAGTTTTGGCTGAACTATTCCACTACCCTGCCAAAACTTTGTCCTTATCATTTGTTTCTTCTCTTAATTCTGCTTTTGTTTATATTATATATGTATTACTGTGCTTAGATTTCAATTTCAAAGCTAGAGAAATACAAATCCACAAACACCTTGGTTTAAAAGAACATATAGCTTATTTGTTAGAATTAAGCCCAGGAGAAACAGCATGCCAATAATGTTAATGCACCATGGCACTTGGAGGTCATTAGAAAGAAGGTGAAGCTATTTTATGAAATTCAGATTATTTAAGGAAATGTAAACATCATGATTGAAGATATCATATCAACCATGGAAAAGAAATAATCTTCACTACTGAGCAGAATGAAAACACAACTACTCCATATAGCTTTCAACGTCTCTTGCAGTCTTTTACTGCTATTAACATTGTTGTCTTCCCTTATTATCTTCCTAAATGTCTGTGCCATTACCCATAGGCTGCAACATTATTCTGTAGCTGTTGTATGCTCATATAGTACTGAGCTACAATCTCAATGGTCCTTTCTAA
Source organism: Eopsaltria australis (assembly GCA_034509425.1). Lineage (NCBI taxonomy): Eukaryota > Metazoa > Chordata > Aves > Passeriformes > Petroicidae > Eopsaltria > Eopsaltria australis. The sequence goes on from JAVTVJ010000396.1 coordinate 590,770, forward strand.
GTTTCTTTCCTTTTATACCATTTTCAGAATGGGTTTGTTTACTACTTCATATGTTTATCTATTTTCTTAAAATGAACTGCATAAACCAGAAAATTTCCCCTTCCCGAGTCTTCTGGAGCTCCATTTTTGTATGCTTTGTTTGGCTGTACAAATTTGATGCCTTTTCAAGCTAGTGCTGGAAAATGATTATCAGGTTACCTTTAATTTTGGTTGGTGCATTTCTGCCAGGTAGTAGCAATAATCACTGTAATAGTTTTGTTTTCCGAACTTTATTGTTTTTACTTGTACTCTCAAAGGCAGCACACAGCCAGAAGAGTTAAATACTTTACATTGCAGTGTTATGTATGTGTAAGGGCATGTCATTGTTTATCTTAGGCTTAATCATGAACTTTTTCCAGGCTTTCTGCACTTAATACAAGCTTTTTCTGCAACTAAAGCAATTCTAGGGGGTCAATTCAGGCTGCATGTTAAAATTAGTGCTAGAGATGGGATGAATGTACTGTAAGATTCTTCTTGCAAAGCTGCCTGTTTTTCTTCAAGGCAAGCACAAAACATGAACTTTATACTCTCAGGTCATCACCACAGAAAAATATATTTTCCTGAATTCTCTAGCTCTTTTGGATCACACAACAGTAAATACTGCACTGTATCTTTCTTTGATTTTCTTACTCAAAAAGGGTGGAGCATTTCTGCATGCTTTGCCATTCAAACATTCCTGATGGTTCTATTTTCAACTCAAAATTTTTGAATTAGTAACAGATGTGCTGATTCTTTTGACTGAAACAGGAGGCAAAATTTTCTCTATATTTTAAAGAATTCTTTTTACACTTTTACTCAAGAGGGGGAAAACCAAAAGAGAATCAAATTCCAATTTAAGGAATATAATTTTCAAGGTTTAAGCTGCAACTTGAAGGTTGAATTAAAGGTGGAGCTACTTTGCATTCTTTACACAATTTGAGTGTTAGAGTCCTCCCCCTTTATGCTCCTGAACTCTCTTCATTCCTGTAATTTATTTAAGTGCAAATCTCATCCTTTCTTCTTGCTTATTTGACACATATGTACTGGTGTTAACACAGATGCTGGCATAAGCTCTCATTCTTCTCAAGCCATTGAATGTTTTTGTTGATATTAATACAGATACAGTGTGCCTTACTTGGACCTATAGATCATCTAGCAGTAAGAACTGAAAATAATACAAACGGTAATATTTTTCTGGAGTGATTTTAAAAGATTTGAATGCCAAATAAGTCTTGAAATTCTGGTGCACAAAAGGAAAGAAATGCCATCTTGTAAATGTAAAAAGGCAGGCATCAACCATTTGTGTATGTAGAATTCTTGCTCTATCTACAAGGGTATGGAAAAGTATTTACTAATACATAATTAAAGAAGCCTGACTTTTTTCTTCCAAGAATACTGGAAATATTTGAGGTATATTTAGGGTGCAATGTGAAACAGATGAAAGAAACAGAGAAGCAAATTGCATTTTGCTGTTGTGAAAATACCTCTGGCTTGCACTTAAGAATATTTCACATATTTTAAATTTTTGAAGTTCAGGTTTACTTATGGACATTTCAAATTATCTTGCGGAATTATATACCTCAGGCATTCAGACTTTAGAGAAGTGACATGAAACACAAGTAATTTGTCATATAATTGAAATATTTTGTCAAAATTCTTTCCAATCAGTGGAAAACTGAACTTAGTCTTCTCTTTGCTTTAAGACCTCTAGGCTGACTTGCTGCATTTATCTAAAAAGTATTTAAATAAGTGCAAAATTTCTATCTTTTGATGACTCTGATGTAGTTCTCTCTTTTGTTTCACCTTGGACAGGAGGAAAGATGTCACTTGGATATCGGGAAGCTTTTGAAGTTTTCAAGCGGGACCATGCTGACAGTATAACCATTGAGGACAACAAACAGCTTCTGAAACAGAGGTGAGTGTCACAGCAAAATACAGCTGGGGGGAGACATCTGAGAGTTCATTAGCAGTCTGGGCAGAAACACGTAATTTTACACCAGACATCCCAGGCTTCTGTTGAGGACTTGTCACAGGAACTTCACCTTTTCTTACTTAGGACATTTCATATTCAGAAGGTACTGAGTGGTGAAAGACCTCTGGATAGAAATGAAAATAGCATGAGGAATCTTAGTGCATATTTACACTGGTTTTATTCACCTTTGCAGCCATGCTGAAGCCACGTGACAATGGCATTCATGATCAAGAAATATCTAAGGGAAGTAAAAACCATGGGACTGAATCAATTACTGCAATTTCCATTGTCAAAAAATGCTTTACTGGCTTCAGCACTGAGTTGGATAGTAAGCTAGGAGACGCTTAACATATGCATGTCTGGTGTTCCTAACCTGTTTGCCAAGTGATTTTAGCTTCTCTCTGCCAGTTTTGCATTCATAAACAGAAATAATACTTTCCTTCTCCACATTTGTTGTTAATGTGGGCAAAACACTTCATACGTCTGGTGAAAATAGTGATGATGGCAAAACAGTGGAAACATGAATTTTCATACAGATTTTAAACCTCACCAATTAAGCCACCAACACTAGTCTATGTTGATTAACAGTACTGTTGCAGTGTCAGCTTTTCAAGTGTTAACCCTCCTAGTACGGCAAAAGAAATAAACAGCTTTGAGATTGCAGATGCCAAAAGCAGATCTCTCAATCTGTATTTGTACTAACATTTCCTCTAAGAGTTGCTTGGGGGTATTTGGTTTGTTTTTTTCTGTTTGGTTGGTGGGGTTATTTGTTTGTTTGTTTGTGGGGTATTGTTGTGGTTTGGTTTTTGTGGAGTTTTTTGTAGTGAGGTTTTCTCCTCCAGGTTTCTCCTGCTTTCTTCTGTTTTCTTTAACATAATTTTCTCACTTCATAGGCATGAAAGACATTGTTTTCAAGGTCACCAAGTCTCATACTAATATATTTCAGTAAAATGGAGGCAAGAAATGATCTTCACATCTTCATGACTTACTCAAGTTCTTGATATTTATCACTTCTCTGAACTGATTAACTTTTTACCTGGATCTATAACTCTGCCACAGAAACACAAATTGCTAAGGTATTATATGTATGCAAGCATTTATCCATATAAACTGGATGTTAGTAATGCCTTTTTTCTGATCAATGTGTCAGATCATGCCACAGCACTGCATCATCACTGCATAAATGATTACACTGCAGTCATTTCTGGTGTTGCTATTCAGCAGAACAATTAATACTTACAGCATGGTAATGAGAGCAATATGGTTCTTAGCCAAGCTCTGCCATTTCTCAAGTTAATCACAATTCTTCTGTATTTTTTCTGTTTGTTCTTACATTGAAGCAAACCAGTATTTCCTTCTGATTTCAGAATATATAATAAAAATGAGCAAAATCTACTAAGTTTGATGACAGATTTGCTTTCCTTGAAGGACAAAGAGATTCAAACTAATGCCTTGTGTAACCCCTCTCTAATAGGCATCAGCTGATTGCTGAAATCAATGCTAATGTGAATTTTGATACTTTGGAACAAGGCGGTTTCCCCTGCCATTTGCAGTCATTTTTAGCAAAGATGCTTATAGCTCCAAGTTTACCAAGTTCATTAGAATGGATTTGTATCAAGTCCAGTCTGTAATTTGGAAAGCAGCCTCAGAACTACCAGTTACACAAAAGCTCTGTTACCCAGCCAGTGTTCAAATTGCACAGGAAGAAGAGTGTGGACACCACATGTTTAAAGGTTACCATAGCTTCCCTTTATATGTAGGCTCCTCTTGTTAATAATTTTGTTTATAGTTGCATAACCACTTCTGTCATACCACAAACAGTGTTTGGTTCACAAATTACTTATTTTTAGCTGTCTTATTTTTTCCTTTGGGTATTTTGGATAGATTTTCTTGGCTTGCTAATTATCATAGTGTCAGAGAATTGGCTGAGTTGGAAAGAATCTTTAACAGTCATCCAGTCCAACCCTCCTGCAATGAGTGGGGACATCTTCAACTAGATCAGGTTTCTCAGAGCCTGTCAAGTTTGACTTTGAATGTTTCCAGCATCCACCACTTCTCTGGGCAACCTATTCCAGTGTTTTACCACTCTCATTGTAAAAAGTTTCTCTCTTATACCTAATCTAAATCTACCTTAAAGCATTACCTCTTGTCCTATCACAACAGCTCCTGCTAAAACATTTGTCCCCATCTTTCTTATAATCCCCCTTTAAATATTTAAAGGCTGCAATAAGGCCATCCTGGAGCTTTCTCCAGGCTAAACAAGCCCAATACTCTCAGTCTGTCTTCCTAAGAGAGGTGTTCCAGCCCTCTAATGATTTTTGTGGCCCTCCTCTGGACCCACTCTAACAGGTCCATGTCTTTCTGGTGCTCCAGAACTGCATGCAGTACTGTTGAATACATTTAGTGCTGGTAGCTCTGTGTGCAGCTGCACTGCAAGCTCTGGTTGGAGGAGCCCCAAGCAAGAGGCCTTGAACTGGCACTGATCCTTCACATAACAAAGGGCACAGGGATGTGTGCTGCCAGCCAGGTGGACAGACACTTAGAGACACAATAGGAGCTGGTGCCTCAGGATGAAGAGCAGAGACTTTCACGCTCTTAGACTGTAGGGGTATAAAATTCCTTTTTTCAGGGTCCCTCCCCAGAGGCACCAGTTCAAGCTATTATCCTGTTGTTCCATCACGATTAAATTATTTTAAGGATCCAGACATCTGAGTCGCTGCTATGGGAAACAGGTTTGAGCCAGTAAGGAAACATCTTACTGTATGTGATAAGTGCAGGGAGTCAAAGAGTTCCCTTGTCAGCTCACTGGAGCTGCCCACTGCAAAGGGGCTCTGGTCCTAGCTCAGACGATGTGAGTGCAACTTGTTTTGGCTGAGGACAGGGTTAATTTTTTGTAGTAGCCATGAAAGGACAGGGCCTGGACCCAAGTGGCCATAAGCAAAACCTTACTGTTATTCAATACCATCCTATGTCATGGCCAGGAGTGGAGGAAAAGGATGCTCTCTCATTTCAGAAAAGAGCATTCCTTTTCCAGTAGGGGAAGTGTGGCAGACAGAGTGGTGGGATAACACTGGTCCCAGCTGAAGGGAGTACTTTGGGTGGCATGGCTGTGGTCAGGTCAAGCTCCAAACTTTCTCTTTTGCACACTTTTGTTATGATTTAGTTGTTGCTATTGTTAATTTTCTTACTTCATTGCTGTTTCCAGTAAACTTTTCTTATCTCAAATCATGACCTTTGTCTTTCTTGCTTCCAGTTGGAGGGAGAACAAGTGTAAGTGTGGTTTTTTTAGTGGGACTCCTAAATCAGAGAATACCATTCCTAGACCACTGTGGCCCAATCACTAGTCTTCCTAGGTTATCTCTCTGTGCTTCTACTGCCTATGCATTTCCTGCTTGCACTTTAGATTGATTTGCAGATCTCAACTCAGCCATGCTGATCTCTTGCCTTCCTTGCTTGATTTCTTGCTCCTGGGGATTGAGAGTTTTCGCTCTTCATGGAAAACATTCTAAAAGACCTGCCAGCTTTGTTCTATGCCTTTGTCCCTGAAGGCAGTTTCCCAGGGGATGCTATTGACTAACTCCTTGAAGAGCTGGAATTTTGCTTTCCTAAAGCTCAGGGGCCTAACTTTACTCTTCCCCTGACCCATATCCCTGTGGACTGTGAACTCTACCAGCACATGACCACGGCAGCCCAAGCTGCCTCCAATCTTGACATCTCCAATTAGCTCATTCCTTTGGTGACCTATGGGTCCAGTATCACATCCCTCTGGTAAAGCTGACCATTACTTTGCATAAGAAGTTATCCTCCATGCAGTCCAGGAGTCTCCTTGATTGTCTACTGCTTGCCATGCTTGTTTTTCAGCAAATGCTGACACATTTGAAGTCCTCCAGATGGACAAGAGCCTGTAAGCACTATGCCTCCATTAGCTGGAGCAAGAAGGCCTGGTAAATAGGCTCCCCTTGATCAGGCATCCTGTACTAGATGCCAACCACTCAGTTCCCTTTGATGCCTCAGTCTCTGATTCCTACCCATCAGCTATCAGCCTACAGATGTCTGGTTTTCAGAGACAGCTCTTCACACTCAATCTGCCTCTTGGTTTAGAGAGCAACCTCTCCACCCCTCCTCCTCTCTTGTCTCTTCTGACAACCTGTAGCCATTGATAGGCAAACTCAAGTTATGGGATTTGCCCCACCATGTTTCAGTAATGGCAGCTAGATGATAGTTTTCTAGCAGTGTAGTGACTTCGAGCTTCTTCTGTTTGTTGCCCATGCAGCATGCATTGCTATAAAGGCACTTCAGCTGTTGGCCACTTCACCTTCTTAGAAGAACACCCCTTAATTCCTTTGAAGTATTTCCCTGGTGTTTCCCTGTTGGCTCCTGCTGGCTCAGGAGCCCCTGGCACATCTCAGTAAGACATCAAGCGTGCATTGTATCATTCTTATATTAATTGAATAGTGAACTTCAGTGAGCCTACTTAGAAGTTTCACTGTGAAAGTCGCAACTGTTGCTTGGGCTGTGAAATTATTCGGATAGATGTGACCATACATAGTCACACATGTGAAACATACATGTGTTTTTTCTGTAGCTACAGTGTGTAAATGATCAAAAGTAGCCAGCTGATTAAATCAAATACTGAAAAGAATTTGTTTTGTTAAAAATATATATATAAAAGAAAAAATCTGGTTTTGAACAGAACTTTTCACCTACTACTTCAGAGGCCTTCACAGGTACAGTAGCTTATACTGTAACTCAGTAATGTCTCTGAATTTAAAAAGTGGAGAAACTGATATAGTCAAAGATTATTCAAGTGAAACAAAATTGATTCAAGCTATCCTGTTAAGACAGTTGCCTACAGGAAGTGCCTTTGTAAGACAGAAAATGTGTTCTACAGCTTTACAGCAATCCTTTTTCATTTTTCTTCCGTGCATTAGTAACTGCTTCCCTGCTTAAAAGAAACCACCCCGTCTTTATACCAAGACAGAATCAGATTTCTGCAATTTGGACTTTCTATACTTGACTTCCAGAGAACTCAATAATATCCTATTTCTTAATGCAACCATGTTTTCTTAGGATTGCTTCTCTGAGGAGAAAAATGCATTCCATTTTCTGGTGAAATATACTACCAAGCAATCTTTCCAGTTGTGCCACTCCAATGTAATATTGCCTACTGCACAAAGCTTCTAAATCCCATCTTAGTCAATATTTCCAGTGGTAAAATTCTACTGAGCTTACAGATGTGATGTAGATCTAGTTTCCTTTTTGTTGTTCTCCATTAATTTTTTCCATTTTCTTCTTTCCTTGCTTTCTCTTTTTTAGCTAGTTAACAGCTAACTTGTTTTTTCAGTACCTATGGGCAAGTTTCATGGAAAGGATGAGTTTCACTTGAGTCACTTACTGTTGTAGTTTCTAATAATTAAAAACAAGTGAATATTTATTTAATTCACTGAATGTCTCACTCATTAGACGGCCTCTGAGTTTGTATTGGTTTACATAATGAGTTAGAGATTTGTCTTCCAAAATGTTTATATTTTAATTACTGGCATTTGCATTCAAAGAGTGAAATCTTTGCCAAAAACGCTTTTCCCACTAAAATTAGTGCCTAAATTCACTCTGGGGTTTCATCATGGAGAATTTATCTTGTAGATACTAGAAGCCATGATTTGGCAATTTCAGCCTTTCTCTTGAGTGGTCTCCGTGTAAGATACACATGAAGTTTCTTCAGCTAACAATATAATTGTTCACTCATCACTATTCCTAGCAATATCACCTTCATGCTAGATAATTCCACCTTTTTTTTTATCAAAGAAGCATTGGAAATAGCTTTTTCCCATTCAATATTACAGTCAAGTCTTGTTTATTTACCTGACTTATTTTGCTTTACTATAGTTCACAGTCACAGATGGAATCTGATGAAATGTCATAATTAATGCCAAATTTCAGTTTATGTTATTGTGCTGGTTTATAAATGACGATATTTGAAAAGCAGATGCAGGACCCATTCAACTATTGGCAGTAACCTATGAATAAGGGCTGGATAGATAACTAGCTTCAACTTTTCCAGACAAATCTCTCTGTGAACATGATTCAGAGTCAATAGCCAACATGAGATTTGTCTCAGGAATTAATAAGTAATTGATGAACTTACTATTTGGCTCATGAGACCTGAGGGAAAGAAAGAGAGAGGTACTTCAGAGCTTCTTCCCTTTGATATTTACACAATCCTTAGCATCTGCTCAGGGCTCTTAACCCCAGTAGAAAAAGCTTTTCTAAAGTCTCACAGAAGCTTCAATGGCTTCCAACTTTTTATGTAAGAAAGAGTAAGTGCTCAGGAACCCTCCAGCTTCAGCCATTTAGCCTTCTGGAATTCAGCCTTGAAAGCAAATGTTTGTGAGCAGTGAAGGTACTCAAAATTCTAACTTGTTCCAGTCTTACGAAGAAATGGACTAATTGAAAAGGGGGAAATTTTCAAATCCCACCTGTGTAGGTAGAAGCTATATTCCTTTACTCCGTTTGCCATTTTTTGAGTTAGACAGAAGTACAATTTGTGGATTTCTTCAGTTACTTTTCCTAGATCAAGACTCTTCTAGATGGTTTCTCTCCTAACAGCAAATTGTTTCAAATTACTTCTACCTAGAAATTAAAAAGTAGTACTGAGTATTTTATTGTGATCAACTTCTGTAACTAGTTGTTCTTTAGAATAATTCTGTATCATTATGTTTGCATTGACAGGTTTGATGAAGCTAAATGCCTTGGAGAGAAATTAAATGAAGTGAGAAATAAAATAAGTGAGTATATTTAATGTTCATTTTACCTTTTAGCTGATGAAATCACAGAATTCAAATATATGGGAGGAGATTCTAGTTTCTAAAAGAAAAAATTAATGCATTGCTAAGACTTCCAATAAGGTAAACTGTAAACTGATGATAGCGGTAATAATTTTATGTACAAGTTTTGATTATTTCAAATACTGTAATATGAAAATAAAGCTCCCTTCTTTATTTGACAGGATGTCTGAAATGTATCAAAAAGAGAAGTTAAGGTATTAGCATGAGATTTTAAAATTTTATTTTGGAATAAAAGGATCCAAAACCATCATTTGAAAATTTCATATCTATGGATAAAGGATTGTATTTATCTATAAATTTATATAATTTCTGATAAAAGATTACCACTCTGCACTTTGTACAGACTAATTAGAGCAATTTTGAGGAGTGACTCAGTTTGGTGGGGAGTTTTATAATTTTTTCCTTTAAGGCCCCAACAGCATATGTTTGGTATCCAATTTCAGATTGTTCAGTCAAAAATCACCCATGGATATATTTAACCCCACGGTAGGTTTTATATGATCTTCCTAGCAGCCTTTGATATGTTCCTAGCCAATTCCTGAGTTCTGTTGATTCCAAACCTGGAGGCTATCCAGAATTTCTGTCAGATGTTAAACGGTTTTTTTCTGTCCCTGAAGTTCTTGGAGATCCGGCCCATGTCCTCCATTTTGCATATATTCAGGTACTCCATGTCTCTTCAACCTGGCAGATACAGGCTGTGAGGGACCAGTTTCAAACATAATCTGGCATCCAGGGCAAGTGGTGTAGATCTGGCTCTTACTTTCTATCTCCTCCTTTTGGTGGCACTAAAATAGACATGGACAATGAAGTCATTATCATCACTTCAAGCCTTAGAACAGCAGTTGACTTCTCGGAAAGGACAAATATCTCACAACACAGCTGCCAAGTGCTCTGTACTTGCACCATAGCCATGATTATATTCTCTGAGGCCATGAAGGATAATTACTGCCAGATTCCCCTCCCAATCACCTTTGGGTACACCACAAGTCCCTCAGAGATATTATGCAGTATATTTAAATTATGCCAGATATGTGGAAAGCCTCAGCCATGTTGGCAATGTGTTTTCAAACCACAGCACAACTGATGTTTGAAATAGATCCAGAAGCAGAGACATCAGGTGCTGAGCCTGCTGCAGAAGTTTTCTGAACACTTGGTTATTTCTGTAAGACATAATACTGGAATTCACCTGTCTTCTTTCAGTAGGTTAATTTGCCTCAGTCAGGCTGGCCAGAACATAAATATCACTACAGAACCTGTGCATGGATATTCATAGATTTACCCATGCAAGAAGAATTTCAATATTCACCTTGCAACAATAGGTCTCTGCAGTGTTCTTATAAACTCCCTTAACTCCTGCCAAGTAGGCTTTTTGCTGTGGCAAACTTGGAAAAGCAAGTTAAACATACTGTGGAGGACTCTTTTTGCCTCTGCTGCCATCTTGAAGTCCATGTTGTCCTTTATTCCTTCTGTCACTTAGATTTGCTCATCTCTGTTATACCCAAGAAATTCCTTAGCTGAAATAACATAGAGCCAAAGTCAGACCTTCAAGTTTCTTTCTCTTGTGGAAGCTGAAATGAATTTTAGGGCAGGAACAGTGAACACCAGCAATAAGCAGCTACGCACAAGCACTTCTTTTTCAGTAACTGGGGTTTGCGACTGTGCTGCTTGATACAGGAGCCTAGCAGCCACTCTAAATGCACCATTTCTCTGGGGGAGAATAAGTGTTAGGAGGTTATGGGAGACAGTAAAAGATGCAGTGCGACACAGGCCAGTCCTGAAGGTACCACTTGCAGTGTCATGCTGGGGCAAGACTTGTGTGACACCTAAGTCCCTTGAGATTTGAATCTCTTAGAAATAATGTAACAATGCAATGTAGACATCATCTCTCAAGACTCTGTTTCCATGGATTGCTGCTAAATCTAGAAGAAACCCTTGGTTTGGACTGAATTGCTGTGGGTTTTTCCTCAGTAAGGCAAAACTTCTGATAACTGTAGCACAGTAGAGTATGGATTTTGCTGCAATTAAAACCATCTGTTTAAAACTTGCTTTCAGTTAACTTCTCCAGTGTTAAGAGTGAAACAGTGAAGTATATCTGGGAAACATGAGCAATACAACATCAGTATATGTAAACTAACAAACCAAACTGATCCTTTGAACAAAGCAAGCGGCCATGTAAAAAATCAGTAGTGTTGCACTGACCTTGACAATGCTTACACGCTTCCTGTAGGAAATTGTAATAGGTTGTAGACCACATGAATGTTAAAAACCTCCTTTAAGAATCAAACTAGAAATGTCTCCAAACTTCTAACAAAAATTGCACAAAACACATTTTGGTCTTGTTTTGGTAAATAAAGTGTAGCTACAAGTAAAGCATTTTCAAATTAAAAATTAATTTCCTTACTCTTTTTTTTTCTAATTTTTGTATTAAAATAGGAAAATAATCTTTTCATTCAGTTTTTACTATAATTCTACACTCTAAGCAAGAAACTTTATCCACTTTGTATCCTGTTATAGCTATCTATATCCCGATCAATGCAGATTATGCAGATGTAACTATTTTGTGGATAGTTTTTATACACTGATGTCTGAGGCTTAAAAGTGATCAGACTACACATTCCTTTCTTCAATTCTTTCTGTGTAGCACTATGCAGCATGTGAAAATTAGCACTCTGGCTAATTCAAGTATTGCATTTTATTCGTCTATCCTTTTGTCCTGCCCAGTTTTGTTTACAACATGCTTGTTAATGTATCTACCTATAAGAACCTCCTAATGAGTATTAAAATTTTGCGTCCAATTCAGCCTAGTCAATTCAATTACACTAGCTTATATAGTTTAAAAGCCTGAAACAGTTTTTTTCAGTTAAGTCTGTTTCATCACAGCAGTCATACTCAGAAGACCATTAAAGATGCTAAGTAAGTTTACTAACCTGCCAAATTTTTACTGAAAATGTGGTAGGAGAAATAAGAGTCATCTGTGGCCTGCAACTAGATCTTTAATTTACTTTTATTGTTGTTTTGGTTGCCTTAAGCATTCCTGGCTGCCTTGTTGTGCACAATCAAGAACAGAGCCCATCAATATCAGTTTCCATTATTTCTACGTTACTTTTAATGGTATAAAACTATGCACCACAGAGGCCATATTAGCCTATTTCATGCAGTCTGATTATATTTTGAGATAGTGACAGCAGCATCTGGCTGTAACTTTTATGTCATAAATACCCTTTCATTCTGACTTTGGAAATGTCAGTGTTCTGCAGTGAAAAGTACACACAATACTCTAACCCCTTCTCAATTACACTAGCATTTCAAAAATATCAGGAAATTAGGGCTGTAAAAAGAAATTTGCAGTAGCATTTTCTTGGTAGGCTTTAGTTGATATTACTGCTAGCACAAAAAGATTAAAGAAAACCATGTCTACATGTAAGGTGGATTTCAAGTGTAGAGTGACTATAATATCAGAAATGAGATATTGTGACCAGAATGCCTCTTTGCTACTATACCACTTAGGCCTGGATTCTGTCTCCTTCTATGTTTAACAACAGGACAGAGACATTTGATTTTTTAAATGAAAAATAATATGTCTTAGATTTGTCATTATGCTTAATTTTCACAATGACCTCCTGGACGTAAGAGGATGAATTTTATTGGGATGAAAATTGTCTTCTTCTGATACTTGGGGGAAAAAAAAAAGAGGAAGTGTTTCTAAGTCAGGGTCACTTTAGTGACCCTGTTTGCTGCATTATCACACTAAACTCTGTATAGGCACAAATAAAGGAGCAGAGGGCTTTGGTGCAAGCGTTGTGGGGCAATTCTTTTTGCAAGTCAATATTTTATAAATACACCATAAAAAAGCAGAGAAATGGTATAGATTTTGAACATGAGACATGTCTGGATTTGTTTGAGTGAACTATTCAGAATTGTTTACATATGACTGGAGAATGTACCCAAGGACTGGGCTTTAAAAGAGAAAAAAACAACACAAGTGAAACTGGAAAAAAATAACTGAGAGGTCAGGAAATAATGAGAACTCTGTAACCAGCGTAGGAGAAGTGGAAAGTGGGCCAGCACTGACACAAAGTACATTTTTGCCTCTCTAGTCCAACATTAAGAACTTTAAAAGTGTGTATTTTGCTAGCTAAAAAAAAAAGCTTTCTTTTCTTTGGAAAAAAAATGCTGTGTGACTGCATGTGTTTTGTATTGTATCATTTTCAGAGAGTTAGGATCTCTAACAAGAACTGTAGATCCTTTTGGTATTACTGAAGAAGGCAGTGAAGGAAATTTGATGCTGAAGCCTGAGATTTAATTTCAGAATAGTGAAGAAAATTTCTCATTGCAAAAATTTGAGTGATTGTGCCTAGCACAGTGTGGTGAGTCAACCTCAGCTGACTATCTAGCAGCTCTCTTGCATCTCTTCCTCAACAGAATAGGGGGGAAAAGTAGGAATAAAAAGGTTGTGGGTTGAGATAAAGATGAGGACATGACTTATCAACTACCAAGTGAAACAGATTGAAGTTGGAGAAAATTAGTTTAATTTATTGCCAATTAAAATAGAGCTGTATGGTGAGAAGCAAAGACAAGACCTCTGAAATAAAAGCTTCTCCCCTCATCAAGGTTAGCAGTAGGTTGGTTCTTTTTCTAGGATGCTGTTATCAACAAGGTAGTTTTAGACTACTACTGCAAACATTCTGTGTCAAAGTACTGTGACAGTAAGGACCACTACTCTACATCTGAGCAAACTGTAAAGCATTAAATAACAAAACAGACCCAATTGCTACTACATTAATCAAAGAGTGAGTTGGGGGAATTACAACTTCTATTTTCAGTGCAAATTAAACTGATATATTCATTCAGAATTTCACCACTAAAAAAGTTTCCTATATTCAAGACTGTGCTGTGTGTTAGAAGCATTTAAGAGTAGTAAAGATTTCCAGTTCACTTCTATAAATGTCTGACTATTTTGGGTTATTTTTACCACTATTAGATTTAGTTTTTTCCTAGAGGAAAAAAAGCATACTAAATGGTATTTAATGCCCAGAGGGAAGCAGCTGTTGTTTTTAGTCTGTCCAGAAATCAGCTAACATTATGATTGAAGCAGGGAGGGGAGGGGCAAACTCATGTGGGAGTAATAACTGTGTGAGGAAACAGGCACTCTCGGAATGAAAAAGAGTAGGTGGGTGGATTATGTGCACATGATGTTGATGGTGCATCTATACCCACAGGAATGCTGAGCTGTTGCACTGCTCTGCCTCATTTCAGGCTTTGATTTTTGTGCACAAGATCATAGAATACCAAAGCCAGTTATAATCTTTAGTGATGGCATGTTGTAGTATTGCCAAGCAAGGTTATTGAAGAATCTTCATTTATTTTCTTGCAAATTATTCAAAGAATGTTCATATGTATCACAGTTAATGGAATGCTACACTGAAATGGTGAGGATGAAGGAGAGTGAGGACAAGACTTGTCAGTGCTCAAAGATAATGCTGATTCTGATTTACTGATTTGTACGTTACACTATTATTTCTGTGAATGCACAGTAGATTTTAAACCTACTCCAAACCTAATTAATATAAACCCAGAATTTTTATTCACCTTTTTCTCTTTGTGCCAGATTCTATGTATGTATACATAAAAATCAATCTTCTTACTGTCACCCTCCCCGTGTGGATGAGTCAAGCAGACCTACATTAATCTCCAAAGTAAGAATATTTCATGCAAGTGTTTTCTTTACACCTACACAACTTTATGAAAGGAACTGATAGTAGCATTTTTGAGTAGAGAAGAAAAGAAATAAGATAGATGAAGTTAGGCTTTTTCAGGCAGAGATGGTCTGAGAGCATTCTATTGTCTATGGTGTACATCCACATCGTTGTAGCTTCACATGTGGGCAATGAAAGGATCAGCTAGTTCAGAACTAGAATCCCAAGGCTGATATTAGGAATGCTATGCATATTTTCAGCCATGATTATATCAACTGAAAGAACTGAGGGAAGTCATGCATGAGCAAATAGCATTTTTAAAACTTTTGCTGAAGAAGTATCTGTACTTTGTAAAGATGTAATTTCTCTGTTAAAGAAAAATTCCATGCTTTACATGGAACCTAAATGAAATGAAAAAGCTGTGATGATTTGCTATATGAAAAGAAAATCCAACAAAATCAATGCACTGCTTTCTTAAAGCTCAATAGTATTGGTTGTATTATCTATTTCTTTACAGTAATATAAATGTTCTGAGTTACAGGCATTAACTTAGTGGATATTGTTTCAGTCATAAATGAAGTGAGGCTACAATAAGAGAGGAATTAGTGTCCTTTGAAATGCATTCCATTCTTTAGTGTAATATTCTGAGATACTTATTCTTTTATGGAAATAAACAGCTTGACTTCCTAGCTGCTGATTTAATTCACTATTCTAGTTTAATTCCAGAAACTATCAAGTACTTATGAAAACTTATATGTGCTCAGCAAATTTTACTGGCAGTGGCTAGTGTACAAGAAAAATGGCAAGATTTGGTTTAAAAAGGGATTGAGAAACTTCAAGAAGAAAGGTTACATTCCACAAAAAAGTATGGTTCAAATGAGATGCAAACAACTCATGAATAAATTAATTCTGTATGCAGATTTAATAAGCAGATAACTCAATAATGTCATTCAACAGCATTTCATTCTTCAGGTAGCTTGTATTCTCAGCAGAGACCTTTAAAATCTATGGAACTTGAAATCTTGAAATCCTCACTAAGGAAAAACTCTGCCTGAGGTCAGTTTGAGTTCTGTTGTGTATGGATTGAAAAGAAGATTCTGAAAAGATTTCCATATTTGTCTTTATTGTTGTTTTAATTGATCAAGGGCAACGAGCATTAGCTATAGATTCATAGAATCATTGAATGGTTTGAATTGGAAGAAACCTTAGAGATCATCCAGTTCCAACCCTCCTGCCATGGGCAGGGACACCTTCCACTTGAACAGGTTGCTCTGAGCCCTATCCCACCCAGTGCAAATGGGCACTCAGGGCAGCACATTCTGTGCAGCTCATCCAGCACATTCTGTAGGTATCAGAAGTATTTTGTGTGCCTTCTCCACAGTGTCAGGCTGCATGCATGCTGCATGTACTATGATTTATGTGTCCAACATCCCTAGCTGGATTGCTCAGTACCTGAGAAATTCCAGATGAATAGCCATATCAGCAATCTAGAAGCTGAAACTGTATTTTATTATGAGAAGCAGATTTGACAAGAACACATCAATGTAGACTGGAAGTTCTCTGTGCAAAAAAAAGGCTGCCTGCCTGCCACTTCACCACTTCTGTCCTGCACTGGGATATATGGAAAATTAAAGCCTCAATATACGTAGTTTCCACTGATTTCTTTTCTCCTGGAACACAGCCTGTATGTTGCAGATGTCCTCTGTCACTTAACAGAGTCAGTCTTGGTATCAAGACACAAGTTGTATCAGAAAAATTATTTCTTCCATACTTCATCTCAGGTGTGTAACTATGCTTCTCAGGTGTGTAACTATGTTGCTTACTCCTGAGGGATGTCGCTTATGCCTAACATAACAAAGCACATTAGCTCCGCAAAACCTGCAGCCATCTGTGAGAAAAACAGAAGAGAAAACAGGCCATGGGGACAAACAGTCCCCCAGATGTAATTTCCCAGCTGGGATGTTATTCAGTGTGGCCCAGTGCCTAGAAGCCCCAGTCTGTTTCTGATCTGCAGGTCAGTTTCAAAGCAGTTTTGTAATAAACGAGGCATGCTTATGTGTCCACCAAAAATAGCAGTAGCTGTTAAAGCTGAAGCCATTCAGCATGGCTGACACAGACTTCAGATTCTTTCTCCTTAATTTCTTGGCCCAATTGTTTGGCAACTTAATGCTGAAAAAACAAAGTTCCTATGTGTGTTTGTTTTGGATAAATATCTAAGCATCATGCCATTATGACAGCAGTTTTGGAATCTATTTTTTAAATGCTATATTTTGATATTTTGAACCAAGGAATTGAAAACACAGAAAAACAGCTGAGTTTCTAAAGATTTAATTTTCTTAACTACTTTGTCACCATCTTCAATTTCTACTTTGTTAGAAATGTGATTTACTTTGCTTCGCAGGATGCTACATCTTATTTTTCTGTTTGGTTGCAAATCTTTCCGTTTTAACATGTTTCCTTCTTTCTATGATGAAATATAGCTTACTTTCATCCTGATTCTGTTAAGGCTCTTTTCATACCATTTCAGGCATGATTTCTATGGCGTAGTTAACCAGGGATCTGTAGAGCGTAATATAAAATGGTGTGGTCTTTCACAGTGTCTCCTGGAAGATATCTCTGACTGTGCTGAAAGGCAGAATAGATGTCATGACTTTCACACAGGCCTGGCAGGTAGCTACCACATGATAACTGGTTACTACCCTCTTGGGGCAGACTCAGTGCTGTGATGCATGTTTCCACAACCTATTTTCTTGTCCTATGAGCAGCCAATTGAATCATATAAAGTAGAGTGATGAGAATATATTTTTCTTTCTTGCTAGCACTAGTGAAAGGTTCATGTTAATGGTTTTTTGATTGTTTGCTTCTTCACAGTGTTCATAGTGAGAGTAATCAATTAACTACCTTGTTTGTAATCATCAGATCATATTTTGATTCACATTAATTTTTTTTATTTTTTTTTTAATCTCAAAAGTCTCTGCCAAGTGAGCAAGGCTTAAATTGTCTTGAAGTAGTGTAGCTAGGTTGCTGAGTGTAATAGTGTAAACAACCTATGATTAAGTAATTTGTAACATCATAATACTTTTACTGAATGAAGAGTCCCCAGAATGCTGATAGTGAGATGAGCAAATAAGGAGGAAAACCAGACAAAACTATAAATTCTATTTAAAAAGTCTGTAAAGTGTTACTATCACTTTCTGAAAAGAGTAGAGAAAGTCTGCCTTTGTTATACTTACTGTAGGCATTTAATATGTTATAGGTCATAACCCTAAGCAAAGTGGCAAAAATCAGCATTTTCCAAGGCTGAGGTTCGAGACGCGAAGGAGGAGCCAAGAAGGAAGATGTGAGGGAGCAATGTTGGGGCAGCACCATGCTCCCCTTGGCATGCCTATTGTAGTTGCAGAGTCCCTGGAGCTCTGGGTTTGGTGTTTTTTTCAAGCCTAATCCTAAGCAGAGAAGAAAAATCGGAATTTTTCAAGGGGAATTTCCCATCTTGTGGATGGTGCCAAGGAGCAGGGTGGGAAGGCAGCAATGTTGGGGCAGTGCCATGCTCCCCATGGCATGCCTTTTCCAGTTGCAGTGTCCATGAGCTCAAGGCTTTGTGATTTTCTCAACGCTAAACCTAACAGCAACCCTAACCCTCAGCAGATCAATAAAAGCAGCTTCTTGTCCAGGTGCCCAGCACATAGATTGCGCCAAGAAGAAAGGTGAGAGAGCAATCTCTGGGCAGTGGGGTGTTCCTTTTTCTAAATAAAAGGCTACAAAACCTGCCAAACTGATACTCACTGAAATCTCTGGGAATGAAGTTAAAAGCAGAGACAGGACAAGAAATTGATGACATGAAATACCTACTGAAAAAAAAGAAAAAAAAAAAACTAAAACAAAGGGAAAAGAATAAAACGGCATGGGATTGCATGATGTGAAGGGAAATGGGCCAGAGCTTGCCAAAATTATACTTACTAAAACCCCAAAATCAGGAAACAAAGCCAAACAAAAAACCATGAGAAGATATTGATGAAAACACATGCTGAAAGAAAAAAAAATCTTAACCGAAAGGAAAACAATAAAATGGCATGGAACGACACAAAGTGCAGTGAAAAGGACCAAAGCTTGCTAAATAGATCCACAACAAAATCACAATATTTCATTTCCTATCCTTTCCTTTTCAGGAAATTATTCCTTTCAGAAAAGGAAATAAATTTCTTCACCTGTATTTTTGTTTCACATCGTTCCCTGATTTAAGGAATTCTGTAAGAATAATTTTAGAACCTTTTGGTCCTTTAAACTGCACTTCATGGCATCCCAAGCCATTTGATTGTTTTCCCTTTGGTGCAGATTTTTTATTTATGTTTTTTCATCAGCCAATTCATTTAATCAATTTCTTGTCCTGTCTTGTCATTTGATTTTTTTCACTGCTATTGGGATTTTGATAAGGTTAACTTTGGGAAGTTTTAGTCCTATTCACTGCACCTCATTTCATCCCATCCATTTGGTTGTAGTTACTCCATTTGCAAATTTTTCTTTTTCAGTTGCATTTTAGTTGATCATATCTCCTTCCTAGGGAATTTGTTTCACTTTCTTTTCTGATTTCAAGATTTCATTTCCTTTAATGAAAGGAAAGTCTTCCTTTTCCTGAAAGTCTTCATTTTCCTGAAAGGAAATGAAATCTTGCGAATTCAATGAGGATCATTTGGGCAAAATTTGGTCCATTTATCTGCACTTCATGTCATCCCATTGCCTTTCTACAGTTTTCACTTTGGTGCAGAATTTTTGCTATATTTAAGCACTTCAATTCACCAATTTTTTCTCCTGTCTTTTTGTTGGACTTTGTTCCCCGATTTGAACATTTCATTGTGTATAATTTTGGAAAGTTTCAGTCTATTTATCTTAGGCTTATTCCATTCCATTCCAATCCGTTTGGTTGTAGTCATTCCATTTGCAAATTTTCTTCTTTTTTGCAGTTGCATTTTATTTGATCATATCTCCTTTCCAGAGTGTTTGTGATTTTTCCTGCTAAAATAACCTTTCTGAGGTCTCAAAATTATGAAACCTGAAGTGAAAAGGCAGGAGAAGAAATTGATGAAATGAAATGAAATGAAATGAAATTAAATTAAATTAAATTAAATTAAATTAAATTAAATGCCTGATTTAAAAAAAAATTAAAATTCTGCACTGAGAGGAAAAGGATAAAATGGCCTGGGATGCCATGAAGTGCAGGGAAGTGGTCCAAAGCTTGCCAAATTGATCCTCACTGAAATATGAAGATTTCACTTACTTTCCTGGAAGGAAAAATTTCATTTCAGAACAGGAAATGAAATCTTGAAAACAGACAAGATAGTGTAACAAACATTCTGGAAAGGCTATACAATCAAAGACTTTAAGTTTTTTTCAAGCCTAGCCCTAACAGGAGCAGAAAATGAGCATTTTCATAGGCAGAGATGTCAAGCACGTGAATATTTGCAAAGGGTAAGGTGTGGAGTGAGCAATTTTGGGGCAGTGCCCTGCTCCCCTTGGCATGCCTTTTCCTGTTGCAGTGTCCCTGGATCTCTGGACTTTTAAGTTTTCTCTACCCTAACCCTAAGCCCAACCCTAACCCTAAGCAGAACAGTAAATCACACCTATTGTGAGGCTGAGGTGTTCAGCGCGTGGCTGGTGCAGGCCCTCTCCCTTCAGAGGTACACAGTTTTATGGTGGCTGTGACAGGGCTGTCTGTTCTGCTACTGCTGCAGCACAGTCCTGCTCTGGCCATTTTCAGACAAGAGAGAAGGAAACACGTCATTGCTCTATCTTCATCATTCCTTTGCTGGTGTAGGATTTTTCTTAGCTGATCTGTAGAAATGAGACTGGCAAGAGAACCAGGTAGTTCTAGTAGCTTTGTTGCAGCCTTCTTCTTTTTTCTGCTTCTCCTTATAAAAAGAGGATACTATCTTTGGTAATATAAAGCAGTCTGCAGCAGCACTCAGCGAACTTAGTTCGGAAGGTAGAAGTCTTTTGGCTTTAGGGGGCAATGCATATGTTAACGGCAATGCTAAATATTGTCCATTGTTTCAGAGTTGCTTGCATATGTTTGTTTTTACTTTCAAACAATAGGCAATGCCCCAGTGTTACAGTGTATAGGCTGAATGGGTCCTCAGAATGAGAAAACATGATTTGTCAAATGGCTTATTCAGAAAATACCAAACTGAATGAACTCATTTGAATAGCTCTATTATGCTCCCCTGGTGTGCTATTCTTTAAACAGAAGAACCTTATTAGTGTAACAGTCACTCCAGGCCTAAGATGTTAATGTTTTCTTTGGCTCTGAGTTGGAATGTACATATGTAGGAAACATTTTCATTTTCTAATTATTACAAATGATGTTCTGTTCTTTACAAACAGAACTATTTTCAGGGGAAAAAGTTATGCTCAGGAAGAAACCAAGTAAACATTTTTTACTTAAGGTTTCTCTAGAATAACTGAAACAAATTGACCAGGCTCATTGGATTTAATCAAGCCATGACTATAAACTTAGAAAAATACTCAGTAACAGATTTTCTGCCTGTAAGCTGTCTTTTGACTGGAAATAGATAGTCATTGCTAGATTGCTACACTACATTTTGCTGTTTTATTAGGCTAGTATGTTCTTATGTCAATTTATTAAATTTGCTCTTTTAAAGAAAGGATGCTAGGTGATAGCTGATGCTATATTATGAGGTGTGTGTGCTAAATCCTACAATCTTTTGTACAAAAAGCTTTTCTTGATCATATAATCACAGAATATACTGACTTGGACGGGACCCATCAGGATTATCGAGTCCAACTCCTGGCCCTGAACAGGACAACACCAGGAATGACACCATTCTGCCTGAGAGCATTGTCCAAATGCTTTTTGAACTCTGTGAGGTTTGATGCTGTGACTACTTCCCTGGGGAGCCTGTTCCAGTGCCCAACCACCCTCTGGGAGAAGAACCTTTTCCTGATACCCAACCTAAACCTCCCGATGCTGTGCCAAATGCTGACAGGGCACTGCTGATTCCTGTTCAAGTTACCACAGACCAAGACCTGAGGTCCCTTTCTGCATCACTGTCCTCCAACCTCTCATTCCCTACTACATACAGACAAACAGGTTTACCCCACCACAAGCGCAGAATCTGGCACTTTCCCTTGTTGAACTTCATCCAGTGGGAGATTGTCAATCTCTCTGATTTGTCCAGGTCTCTCTGCAGGGCCTCTCTGCCGTCAAGGGAGTCAACAGCTCATCCCAATTTAGTGTCATCAGTAAACTTAGTATTCCCTCAAGTTGTGCATCCAAGTCATGTGTGTCTTAAGTACTGGATGGCCAGAGATTTTAACAGTGAAAAATCAAACCTTCAAATTTTAGAGAAGTAGACCACAACTTATTCAGAGTACTAGTGTCGAAGAGTGATATTCCTTCCTGAGCGCAGAAATAGAAATTTGTTTTTCATAGTATCTCGTGATTCATTTACACATCTGGGCAGCATTCATCCAGACTTGTAGCATAGGCATACAGACCTACACATAATAAGAGACAACAGCTGTTTTTTTCTAATCAAACGAGTTCCTGAATCATGTGATGTCACTACAGCTACAGATGTCACAACAGTGAACATTGCAGAAGGAATGCAATCAACAGCAAATAGCTGTAATATGAAGATTTTGTCATGCACTTTATTTAGGGCTGAGGGAAGATGTCTGTTCTGCGCTGATTACATCATTATACCAGTTTTATATAGTCAGGTTGTGTTTTAAATTGCTGAGCAATTCAAGAAGTAGACTTAGGCTTATTAACAGCAGTGAATATATGCTGTATCTTCACAGGAAGCTATTTCAGATTTTACTGGGTTGCAAGTATGTGTCTGACACTCAAGAAGTCACTTCTAAAATGTTTGGTACATGTATTACAAGTAAATGTGCATCAAACAATGTGTCATACACTCATTCTTACTCTGACTTGTTTCCATCAACCTGAAATGTTTATATGCATGGCCTCAAAACATGGTAGCATATCCAATCAGCTTCAGCATAGTACTTCTTTTTATTTTATTTTTAAATTTGTGTCATATCTGCCAGATTTTTAACATCAGTCTGTCTCATCTGAGCAGAAGTTACACAGCAGCATGTGCTCAATGCCAGGACAATTCCTTGGAGGAGCAAACATTAAAAGTTTCTGAAACCGAAGTATATAGTGAGTCCTGGAACTGTGTATTTAATTTTAAGTTGGGCAGCTCTAGCCAGAAGAAATGTCATAAAATGAAATTGGACATCAAATTATTGCATAGAAATTACAAAGCCATGAAGGCAGTATTGTAACAGAAAACAACCATGTTCATCTGAAACTTGGATATAGTCACTCTCTGCTTAAAATATTAACTGAGACCAGTGTATTATTATCAGAAAACTTGTCAGAGGTAAAATCCTTTGGTTTTGACTTTGCTTGTTTGTGCTTTTAAGAACTCCTTTATTTTTTATCCTTCTTAAATTTGGATATTGGAAAATATCCAAAGGATTTTGAAAAGTATAGGAGGTGTATACAAAACTATTTCTCTGACTATTTTCCTTATTCTTTCTCTTCACATTAATTTCTAAGAAATAATCAAGACATAAGCTGTGTTTACTCTTATGAGCATCCAGAGCACTAAATTCACTGATTACGACTCCTTATCCCTATGGTGTTGCTTTTCAGTCATGCTTTTTGGACCAACTTAATATTTAATTCATGAATAAATAGATGTGATAAACAACAGAACAACAGTTTCCAGATGTGCATCATTTCTGTTTCTTTTCTAGCATATGAAGATAGATAAACAGAATATTTATTCACTTTAGACAATAACTAAAATAGCACTCTGGGATCTAAAGTATATCTTAAGTGAAATTTAGGTACCTGAATTCAGGAGAGCTATCCAGATAATTAAATCCCCCCAAATAAATCCCCCCGGAAAACTGTTCGCTTTATTTGCTGAATGGAACAAACTGCCATTGCTACAGCACATACAGAAGTACTACTTTATTGGCTGAGCTGCCTATCCCCTCCCCGTGGAGTATCCAGACATAATGTGTCCTTCTGCTGAAGTCCTTTGGAGTGTGCTTGTTGCTGTATATCTATGCTTGGTTAAAAATGCCTGGTCAGAAATAAGTAGTGACAGCCAATCTTAGGATATGAAAATAAAGGTCCAAGCATTTGTTTTTTAAATTCAGAAAGCATCTAGGTTCTGATTTCCAATTTTAAGGAGATGATGAGCTGCAGTCCAAAGCCCTTATTGTTTTATGTTGATTATCCTTCATGTCCCAGTGTTGAGTATCTGGATTTTTATGAATTTATTGCACCAGCCACTTCCCATGTTCTGCTTCCTATGGAAAGAAGTCCTGTGCCTTTGGGTGAATGGGAGTTGTGGTACATCTTGTCATTTCCCTTATTTAGATGAAGGGGACCTTTGGGAACACCTCAACAATTAAGGCCTATGTAGCCTATGACAGTCTGTACTTAAAGGAAGATAGAGGTCCAGAGTGATGTCAGCGGGAAAATAAAGTCAGTTTCTCTACAGTTTTGCTGTTTAATCCTATGTATTGGGTCTGACTGGGGTAAAGCATTTTTTTGTTCTTTAGCAGCCAGAATGTATGAAAGGCTATTAGAAGAAAAAAAAAGTGGGATAAAGGATGCTGTGGAAATGCAGGCCAAATAATAAACAGTTACAGGAAAGTCCTTCAATCAGAAAGTGTAAGTCACCATCTTGTGAGGGAAAAAAACGTAATCTGGCCAGAATTAACAAGAAATGAAGAAAAATGGGAGGAGACTTAATATGAAGGTTAGAAATAAATGCATAGAAATGGGTAGAGAGTTTAGAGGACTGTATATTGAGTGGTTCAATGAATCACGAGATTATTGATTCAAACCTTTAACCAGTCACCATCTTTTCAAACAGGCCGTAGTGCTAAGTGCTGTGTTCAGTTGTTTCCTGAACACCCTCAGGGATGGTGACTCCACCACCTCCCTGGACAGTGCATCCCAATGTCTGAACACCCTCTCAGTGAAGAAATTCTTCCTGAGAAATCAAGTACATTGTCATCTTGTAGCAATGACTGGCAGATACTGCTATGTCATAGGCTTTCTGTCTGTAAATTTGATCAAATGTGTCAATAAAATGTGTTACTGTCTCAACTGAGCATGGCAAGGAAGGGAACATGCCCCAATCAGATATTTTAAATAGTCACCTCAAAATGTGCAGTATCCTACATCATAGTAAAATGTATGCATGTGAATCTGGGATATTTAAATTCCAAGGAAGGAGATAATGTTGGGAAAATTGTGTATTTCCATGTGTGTTTGGTAATGTACTGAGTTTGGGCTATTGTTTGCAACTATGAATTTGTGGAAGCCAGGGTTGTGCTTCAACTTCTGAACCTGTTGTCTTTCCTTGGAGCTCCAACTGATGAGTTCTATTAAATCCCATCAGCTACCTTGCTCCCAATTGTCTGGCCCATCTCTTTGCTGGCAATTAGTTTCTCCAATCTTTTCTTCCCAGCTGGCAAAAGAGAGTGTTTACTTGTGTTTCAGACATTGTAGTTGAGTTGATGATAGTGCTTCATCTTCAATTGCTAGTATGCTTGTGCTGATGTGCCAAACTGTGCTAGAGCATCCAGAACATGGGCAGACATTTCCTTCTACATCCTCTGCTGTGGGGCAATGACCTTTGACAGCAAACTTTGGGATGGAGAGAAGGGAGAGGGAAGAGGAGAAAGGAGAGGCAGTAAAATCTTAAACCGTTGCAGAAGGCAGAAATTTGCTGAAGCAGGTTATACTGCACAATATGTTATCTGAGGTATTGTCATCCAGATGAGGGCTATATTTCATACCTGGAAAAATGCATGTGCATCAGAGAGGCCTTGAGTGCTGCAATAGCATGTTTTCCTCCCTGATGCCAACAAGGGCTTTCTGAAAAGAAGAAGCTATCAAATTACATGGGGATTTGGTCAACTATGTATTCCAAAACAAAGCATTTCCATCAAACATAGTGTTGAGCCAGTATACTAATGCAGACTACTTTGTCTCTGCACATTGTCCTAATAGAGCCAACTGACATGTTTTTGCCATTGGAGAAGGACAAAGTTTGAAAAGAAAATGCAGAATTTGTCTCAAATATTTCTCTGGGTCAGAGAAAGACTGAATGGTTTATTTGCTCTTAGTGCTGCAGGATTTTGCATTAGAACAAAATATTTTTTTTGGCCCATGACTTTTCTTGTCAGATACTTTTTATCATAGACTATGTTCTCATACAACTTCATCACCAGATTTTTTAAAATGTTCTAATACATTTGGTAAGATTTCCTATAACTATCTCTGTTTGATCTTCTCGATTTGAAAAATTGTTCCATTTGAGTATTTAGACTTAGGTGCAATATCTCCTTCTTTCAGGAATACTTTGTAAGATGTTACAACTCTAACCTCAAGCTCAGTTAAAAATATATCTGTACAAGGCTCATGGAAGTTATGTGATTGCTCCCTTCTTTGTCTCTGTCTGAGTGATTATTTGCTGAATATGCAGATTTTATTTCTGCTCACTCAGCAGGACTTCTTATCCGATTCAAGTGGGTGCATGCCACTTCACAAATCAGATTTAATAGATCCGAAGTCTTGAGTTGGTTTTCATAGTTGTGTGGTAGCTGAGTCCAACTGCAAATATAGGGACATTGCATTACAAACAAAACCTCCACTTATTTCCTGTCGTGCTTTAACTCCAGCTGGCAACTAAGCACCAGACAGACACTTGCTCTCTTCCCTCTGGTGGGACTGGGGAAAGAATCAGAAAGGTAAAAGTAAGAAAACTCATAGATTGCTATAAAAAGAGTTTAACGGGTAAAGCGAGCAAAGCAGAATAAGGAATTCCTTCACTCCCTGTCAACAGTCAAGTGTTTAGCCATCTTGAGGAAGGCAGGGTTCCTTCACTCCTAATAGTGACTTGGGAAGACAAATACCATCACTCCAAATGCCTCTGCTTCATTCTCATTCCCCCTAGTCTTTTTTAACTAAACATGATGCCACATGATGTGGACTATCCCTTTGGTCCATTGGGGTCAGCTGTCCCAGCTGTGCTCCATCGCAGCTTCTTGTGCACCCCCAGCCTATTGACTGGTGTGGCAGTGTGAGAAACAGGGAAAAAAAAGCAACATCTAATACCATGTAGCACGATTAGGGACCCAAAATCCCTGAAGGGTGAATTGCAGGACTCAGATACCCTGGATGCATAAGAGGATGTTCTGCTAAATATTTTATATAACACCAAAAATGATTTAACAATGAAGAAAGTAAAACATACAGCATCCTCTACATGAAGGTTTCAGGATCTCCATGATGAAAGGATGTATTAAGATAAATGCAGGCTTGGAAAATGTAAAATAATAAAAAAATACTAAAATATAACAAGAGATGAGAAGTCATTGACAAAGGCTTTAGCCTGTCAGTTCTTGAGTTAGCAGTCTTTGGAATTTATACTATACTTATAATAGTATTACATTGGGGATCTAATAAAACACAAGAGAAGTTTTAAAACCTGTAACATGGACCCAAATAATACAAAAACACTTTCTTAGGTCAGGGGTTTTTTTAAATTGTAACATATTCACTTTTGTATTGTCCTGAAGCATATGCTTTAGGTCAAAGCATTCATTGTAATATATTGGAAGATAATTTCAGATCCTTGAAACAGTCTGGAACAACGCAAAGACAAGAAGTTAAAGGACAGCCATACTATTCAAGTTATGTATTCTGTCATATTTAGACACCATATGGGATACTTTCCTCTGTTTTGCATCACTCTTAATTAGATTTATCTATTCCATTTTGTCTTCTCCAACTCCCTCCTTGCTCTTGTCTCCTGTCACAAAGCTGAATTTCTGTGTAACCAGCTCATCTCTTTTCCATACCTCAGGATGGTACATGTGTCCAGAAATGCAGGCCAAAACCAACAGATTTATCACAGCCTTAATGACAGCTGGCTGCATGCTGAGTGAATTCTTAAATTCCACAAAACTACTTTTCTTGCCAAAACATGTGGAGTTGCAGCAGTCAACATTTTATTGGGACTGTTATCTCCAAATGAAGAATGACTCTGCTGGAAAAAATTACTTGGTATCAGCTATAGACCTATTTTTAACTTCTTGTTTGGTGAAACTTCAGAAAATATAATTAGCCATATGTTGAGAGATGTTCTCCACATCTTAAATTCAATTTTTGCAAACCACATTTAAGCACTACCTTGTCCACAACTTTACACTGTTGGAATCAGAAGACATGGTGGGGTTTTTTACAAGAATGTGATTCCTCATATTTCTTTGGGTAAATATTTGTGTTTATGAAGATTGCAGAACTGGCAGTACTTAAGACTCAAATCTTCCTTTTGTTTATATGGGATGATCTGTGCAGGCAACACTACTGGAATCATCCCCTACTTCTGTCACTTATGAACTTCAAGCCTAGCATTGGAGCAATGGTATTCTCAGAGGCAGAAAAGTAGAGCAGGTCAGAAACATTCATGCTCCCCCACAAGTATTTATAGTGCAAACAAAACAAGATTACTTTAATCAGAAACATACACAGAAAATCTTAAGGGTTTGTCAAAAATAAGAGCTTCTAAGTGAAATCAATTTTTTTCCCAAATGAAATCTAAACAAACTGTCAAATTTCAAATTGGATTAAAACAAATTGAAAGATTAAATCATATCTGGCTGGCTAAGTCTTCTTATGGAGTTATAGTCAGGTGCCTCATGACACCACCATGTCCCCCAAATCAGAACTTGTGTTTGGCCTACTTTTCCCATAATACAATTTCAGTTTCTCCTCAAGAAGTTTTCTGGGAAATGAAGTTCAGTTTTTGCTGCCCTGAAAAGGCAGTTTGGACTATGTGAATTGGATAAATGTCACCTTTCTATTTATATTTAAAGAAGAAAAATAAAACTCTTTTGCTAGAAGAAGAGTAAGGCTGGAGTTTTATTTAGCTGATGCAAAAGTTTTCTTTGGTTCCTCTCTGACTACAGGTCATCTGATTCAAACTTCTCATCCTTTCACAAAGCTGCCAAATAGAAGTTTTCTTGCAACATCATGGTCCATGTCATGGATGGAGCAGAAGTGTACAAAGGCTAGAATGAAGGGAGAGAGAACATTTGGGACAGTTTCACACTGTTGAATGGTCCGACAAAGCCTGCAATACAAGTAGAGCTTCTGCAGCCTTTATGGTTTCTACCCTAGCTGTGCTCAGAGTAAATGCTACATAATTGAAAGTCAAGCCTCTTGGCTATAATCATTTAAAACCCAGTCCCAATGTTCTTGTGTTTCCACACATTTGTATTGATGGCCAGCTGTTCTCTATCTGCTTGATCTTACTCTCATTGACTTGTTTGGCTTGCTGTTTTTCGGTTGACCTCATTGCCACTTGAAACACAAAATATTTAGATTGCTGATGATCTGTTTCTAGCAAGGTTAAAGAAGGAGAAATAACACCATTTATTGACAGGATTGAGAACTGCATGTCACCCTTATTTTCAGATGGTTCTATATGAAAAGCCTGTTGTCCCTACTAGAACCATTTTTTTTTCAAATGACAGTGGCAATTGCCTTTTGCAGCTCACAGTGCTTAAGAAGGAGAATTTCTGAACTCTTACACAAAGATAAATATATAGATAGTTTCTGATGCACCTCTGTTAATGGTAATCCATTGAGATGAGTTTCAAGATTACTACAAATTGTTTCATTACCGTCTTATGGCTCAATATTGAGTGAGTAACATCATACTGTGTGAAACAGTGCGATAGAATTCAAAGATCTAAATAGTCAGAATAGCAAAAAGCAATTTGAGGGAAAACTAGCATGTTAAATCACATTTCATTGACTATTGAAATCAGCTGAGTTGCTTTATAGAGCTTTCAAAGCACAGATAGCATGAATGTTGATCATTAATTATCCTGGGACTTTATTGGTATATTTAGTAACAGAGGTGTTTTTTCTATAGTTACAGGAATCAGCTTATGCAACTGAATGAGGTTTTTTGGTTCAGTGTTAGTGCAGCTGAGATGGAGGATTTATTTGTTTTTATAGCAGGGTTAGATGAAGTTAGTTATTTCACTTAACCTATTTCTCAGTAGCTGAAGACTTTTACTAATTTTACAGATAACTTTAATTACAGAAAAATCCATTGTTTAATTAAAAATAATAAAAAATAATAAAACTTCCTCTGCAGAAAACAAGTCTATATCTATTTTATAGTCAAAGAGTAGGCAGGGTGTTGTTTTTGTTTATTTTCTATAAACATTCAAAACAACAAAACTTGACTGTTATACTGTAATGTATTGCAAATAATACATTTCCTACAATGCTATTAAATGCTTAACAATTATTCTCATAATTTCCAAAGAAATTTAATTTGTTATGGTTCTTTTGTGCTCACAGAGCAATCTAATTCTCATGACCTGTGAAATTAAATTGTTTTTTATATTCTCTAGTTAAGCATTTGCCAACTTTTAATTACTTAATGTGCCTCTGATTATCTTACTCTGTAAGATCTCACTTGTAAGAAAAATGATATTTTTAATTCAAAATGCATGTTAATATGATATAGATAATCACAGGAGGAAAAAAAGTGAATCCAGCGTGGTTTTTTTTCTTTCCCTGTTATCCAGATTTACTGCTTAGTAAATACTATGAACAAATCTGTGCTAAGAAATTGTTTTAATTTGAAAACTTGGGAGGCATAATCCCATCCCCCTTCAGAATACATTTACTGCTGAAATTCCATATTTAGGGTTATGTTTTTCCTTTATTGGTTCCATTAATATCTATAATAATGTCTTCCTATATGGTAATCTAAATATTGTTTAGAATAATTGGGAGATTGGCCCATTCTCATAGATCAGGGAGGAAATGGATAAAAGAAGGATAAAAGTAAATTATATGGGGCATGGGAGCCTAACTAGGAATGTTGAGATAATGGACTTGGCTAATTTTTTGACTGAAAACCAGTGACATCTACACAGTGAGTCCTGTTGAGTAGTTGGCATGATTTAGGAACGCTACTCCCCAACTCAGAGCCCCCACCAAGACTGTCCCAATCACACACTCCTATCCCTCACTGCCTTGTTCTCTCCTCCCCTTCCCATCTGTGGTGGGATGGAGAGAGAATTGGAGGTAAAAAAGGCAAAGATCACAGGTTGAGATAAAAACAATTTAGTGGAAACAGCAATGAGATAAGAAAATGAACAGTAACAGCAATAATGCTAATGACAGAGGGTACAGGAAAAGAAACCATTCACATGGAAAACATCCCCAATGTTAGACACTACAGGATGGCTCCCTCTGCCCCCAGCAATGATGTGAGGTAGTACAGAATAACCTCATGTTCCCCTCCCAGCTACTGAAAACATTAACCCTGTCCTGGCCAGAACCAGGACAGTAGTAGAACTTGTAGAAGCTCTTGTACATGGGGTATTTAAAACCGAGCATGACAGGAAAAAATGGACTGTGGGGAATTAGTTTTTCACTGGCAAAGGGGTGGACTAGTGACCTACTATCTCATAAGTGCCTTTAAGTCTGTTTGAAGAACTACTTGGAATTCTGTATGTCTTTTGGTCCCACTTGGACTTCTTTTGTATCTAGCAGAAGGAGATCATTATCCTGTGAAAGTGCTTGACAGTAAATGCTTAATTTTCAGTATTTCTTACTGGAAAGCTAAATCTCAGTATATAGAGAGTCACATTGTGCCTACTTGTTTACTTGCAGTAGAGAGAAGGAGACAACTCAGAAATCTACTTGTCCTATGGATCACAAAAAAAAATTCTAAAATTGGCCAGCAGCACAGGGAGTTACAAATGGTGGAAAATAGGCAATGACTTCATTGATTTGTGACATGTTGAATTATAACTATTTGCATTTTGTGTCTTTTACAGACCATCTGAAAGGAAAGATAATCCAGAGGCAGATTCAGAGAGCAGCTCTAGGTAAGAACATAGTATTTCAGATACAATAGCATAAACAGGGACAACAAACTCTCCCAGGGCTGAATCTGCTTGGGAGGCAGGTTATATTTTCTATGACAGTTTTTTGCCACAGTATTTCTACAATAATCCATGCCACAAAGAACATGGACTCTGTGAACTTTGCCTGAAATTTGACTCAAAAAGCGTCTGATTTTATGTGTGGTGAGAAAAATAATACACAATTCTTACAGATTTGTGAGTTTGGTTTCTGTTCAGTCTAATCTGAATTCCCATTAACAGACACTGATCTGTCCTGAGGCTGAGCCAGTAGCCATGTTGCCACAATCTAACATCCTTTCCAATTTGTCTCATTCCAAGGGGGACTGAAGGCATATACAGGTCATTTCTCTTGCATCTAGTTATTAAAGTTGAGAAGTTACTTCTTGCAGTTTCTGTTGACACAGCTGTAAAGCTAAAAGTGTCTGTGTAAGTTGTTCACAAAAGTGTAAAGTCATCCAAATTTGGTTTCAGATGCTTTAAGCTGACTCCACTGACTTTGTACTGAAACGCCCTAGGAGTGTTCATAAGAGAATTCCACTTTCGGGACAGTAAACTTCAGCCAAATTTTGGCAGAAAACCACTGGGGCAATCAGTTTAGATCCCCCCTCATTCAGATCCATAAAAGAATCCCAAAATGTTCCTTCATGGACCTACTTCGCATTAAAGATGGAGCTAACTCAGACCAGATTACAGCTGATATGTGTATTTCTATGTATACATAACATAGAGAACATTTGTCTCTTAATAAGACAGAGAAAATTTGGGGACTATCTTTTCTTCCAAAAGTCAGGTGAGTAAGTTACTTCAGAATAACAAAACAGTTTCTCTTTCTAATTTACCCATGCATCTGAGCTTTGGTGATGATATTATTGCTTCATACCTTTATAATTTTTTATTTTTATTTAAAAATCAGCACTAAAAATAATTTTGTCCATGTCAATAAAGCCCAGGAATCAAATTCAGTTAATTTTTATCAGGATGAGAAGGGAAAGTGAAGTACTTGCTGATCTCTTCTTCCTGTTATCCAGTGACAGGACTCATGTGAAAGGTTCAAAGCTGCATCAGGGGAGGTTCAGATTTGATATTAGGAAAAGATGTTTTATCAAGAACAGGCTTCCTAGACGGGTGATCAATGCCCCATACCTGACTGTTTAAAAAGCATTTGAACACCCTGGTTTAATACTAATATGCCTTCACTTTTGGTCAGCCCTAAAGAGGACTAGATTTTTGCTGGGAGTCCTGTCCAACTCCTCCCCTTCCCTGCCCTCCCCTTCCCTCCTCTGAAGTGCAATCTAAAGGTGCTGTCTTCAGAATAACATGGAATTTTTTCTTTAATTCACTCCAGGTTTGAATACCATCTATTTAGTAACTTTTTTGCCACTCTTACAAGTTACATCAAGATGAATAATAGCAGTGCTGTTTATGAGAATTCCTTATTCAATGTTTTGAAAAATGAACTAATACATTCTGAATGTATGTTTCAATCTGAATGATGATATCTGGTCTTGTACATTGACTTTTTTACTACATAGAAAAATTGTGTTTCAAATTCTGCTTCCAATACCTAAGCTGTTTTTCCTAACGTAGGTAGGTATAATTTTTCATGTCCTTAGGAAATGCCACAATAGTGACTTTACCAGCTATTCACAGTGTGACTATTCTGTTAGTATTTCACCTCAGAGCAGGCAATCCATGTGGTTTTGCCTTTTGTTTCGAGTATTGCTGTCTGCTTATTCTCACTAAGTCTGGACCGCACAAAGTATTTTCCAGTATTTACATTATTATTTTAAATGCTCTGGATATTTAGACTCAATATTTATTCTATGAGTTGGGGAGTATTACTTGCCTGCCTGCTTGCCTTTCTGGATGAATGTTCTTTCAAAGAGTAACAGGTGTCAAATCTCCCAGGAACTTCTTGATGATCAGAATGTCATCAAGATATTTTTAAATGAAAACTGCATGGTCAAAAAGTCTAATTAAGGGTCTGTTGAAATCCCAACATGAAATAAAACACACCATTGTTTCAACTAGAAACCAAGTTAACGTCTTCCAGCTGCCTTTTTTTTCCCGCTTAACTTAAAGCATTTTATGGTTAGAACTCTTCAAGAAACTTTTCTAGTCGGATTTTATAGTGTAGATCTGTTTCCCTTATGGCTGTGCTTAAGATGTGGATTTCTTTTAGAAGGAAAACATCACTACTTAGCCCATTGCTTTTAGCTATCTCTTCTCGAACACCATATTTTGGGAGTTTAAAAAGGCCACAAATAGATGGGAGGTATCATCAAAAACATGGGACACTCAAAGTTTGTCAGTATACTACCAGAAACATTGAAAACTTTATGTAAATCTGCAAGGATTCATCTCAGTGTGCCTTTCATCTTTATTAACTGCAAAAAATACCTTATTATGCAAATAAATTATTTTAGTTAACATAATGAAGATCTTTCAGAGTAACATGCTTAACTGCATTTTTAGACAGGATTTAAAGTCATGCCTAACTGCACTTCGGGAATATTTAAAATGAAATAATGTGCACACTGCTTAAGTATTGACAGCAAAAACACTGGGTCACAAACATGCTTCTGGGTGGAAAAGATGGGAGAAAAGAGTGGAAAGAAAAGCTTCTCTCGGGTTTGCAGTGTTGTAGAAGAAAAGTTGGCATTATATTTAATAGTAGTGAAGCATTATCTTATGATGCTTTAAAGTAGTGTTTCTGTAAAATGCAGAGTCTGATGGCAAAATTTTTTGCTTCAGAGGAGGTTTGTTGGGAGTAAAATAGTGTCCAACTCTAATGTCTCTGTAAAGCTACTTGAAATTTTAAAAAAAGGACAAATGTGGGTCTTTGTGTGGAATTTGTGTCCTTTGTACAGATTGAACTGTTAAGGCACAGTTCTATCAATATTTTATTTGAAAACTGTAACCAAACCAAACAAACAAACAAAAAAAAAAACATTATTTTTCCAGGTTTGTTACTTGAATTTTAGAAATAAAATTCCGTATTTCTGATGTTATTCAAAGGGCTGTTCCCAAATTCTTTTTTAAGCAAAATTCCCTTGAAAAAGCTGATTCCTCATAAAAAAATAAAATTAGGAGGTAAGTCAGAAACAACAGATATGTTTCAGTCCCCAAAAATGTGTAACAGTATTTGATTTTGTGTGGCAACTGCCCCTGAGCAAAGATTTTGGCATGTTATTTTTATATGTGGATTTGGAACACATTTGGTTTTAAGCAAATATAGGGAAATTTCTGCTCATACTTCTTCCCTTTACAGCTTTGTCTGTACCATCTTTTCCTACATTTTCAAAGCCAGATGCCTGTTCTGAAGATATTAGTATCAGTCTATGCCCTTTTCCTTTCCCTGCTGTGTGTTTCTTCATAGCAAGTTTCATTCTGCTTACTCACCTTTCCTTGTCTAGAAGTGAAAGGACATGATCAACACCAGAGTACAGCAGGGACAGACAGTGCTGTAGAGTGAATGCATGAGGGTACTCCTGCAGGAGTGTTCCAGGCAGTCTTAGGAAAGGATTTCAAGCAAGGATTCCTCCAATGCTGCCACTACTACATACCTGATACCTGATGGGATGCAAATATATTGTCTGACACATTTCTGCATATCAGAAGAGTTACAAAGGGGAACTGCTGCTCGCAGTTGTCCAGAGTGTTAGATCCCAGAATCACACAATAATTTGGATTGCAAAGGAGGTTTAATGATCATCCAGTTCTATCCTCCAGCCATGGGGAAGGACATTTTTCACATTATCGGGTTGCTCAAAGTTACATCCAACCTGTCCTTGAACCCTTCCAATGTGGCTCATGCCACTAGAAATTCTGGTTTGTAAGGTATGTTCAGCAAGTGTATGGTACTCCTCTCTGCAACCATTGCAGCCTCTTTCAGATGTATATAACATTAATTAGTCTAATAATTATAACTGTCTTGACTCATCTGCTGTGATCTGTCTGAATGGAAACCACACTAGCACTTCCAAACTGCTGGCTTGCATCAGAGTTAATCTGTTATTTAAATAAATCCATATTTAAATAAAATGAGCTTCGTTTCTTTTGCTGCTTTACATCTTGTAACTGAGACAACATTTAACTTTTTTCATATGAAGCAGAAGAGTCTTGATCTGTACTAATGCCATGAAATGAAGAGACACAAGTGTTTTCAATCACAAAATGACAGAAGCTGAGGAAACTGGCAGTTTGTGTTTTCCCACACAAATCCAGCATAGTCCATGGAGAATAATAGATGGCCTGTTTTAAGACCATCATTCTTGGTGCTGAAAAATGATATCTTATGTATAGGCTAAATAAAGCACTTTAGAGAAATAATCTGAAGTCCCTAATTTCAAGGAGGTATTTTTTTTG
This sequence comes from Eopsaltria australis, assembly GCA_034509425.1. Classification (NCBI taxonomy): domain Eukaryota; kingdom Metazoa; phylum Chordata; class Aves; order Passeriformes; family Petroicidae; genus Eopsaltria; species Eopsaltria australis. Next base: position 626,688 of record JAVTVJ010000396.1, read on the forward strand.
GTTGGTTTTTTTTTGTTTGGCTGGTTGTTTTTGGTTTTTTTTAAGAGATAAGGCAACATGTCCCCAGCACTACCAGGCATCCAAGGGCTAAAATATGCTAAAGAGCAGTGTAGGCAATTTACAATAGCCTCAGAACGAGGGAAAGATTTCTCTTAGGAGCTCACAATTTTGATATTCACGATGTTTCTGTATGTTATGCTCTTCTATGCATTTGTGCTTGAAATGTGTGTTTTTTTGAAATGTGTGGTGTTTTTGAAAAAGTTCTTGTGTATGCAGTGCACTGATTTTATTCCTAGGGTGACCTCTAGTGGCATCAAGGACAGTTTCTTTAGGGATGAGTTTAATTTCTTTAGTCTATTTCAGAGGAAATAGGAATTGTTAGTGACAGAAAGCTACTAAGATTATGCTTGCTGAAAAGGATGTTGATTTTTCACTGTTGCTAAGACAAAGATACCAATAGTACAACTGGATGAAAATTCAAAACCTGTACCTTTGCGCCTTTTTAAAGAGTTTTACTCTGCCAAAGATACAGATACTTTGAATTTGCTTTGTACAGTTATTATAACATATTAGGTACTTTTAGAAATATTTACCAAATCAGTTTTTAATCAAATGCTTGCAACAGTTAGGGACAATTAATTTTGAAAACATATATAAGTAGTTGTATAGGATATTACAAGTTATTAGACTTTATCCTGTGGTAACTGGGAAGTTACACACCATAACAAGTTTACTGTCTTGGTTTTGCAAGCTATTTTGTGCTTCAGATCAGCATAGTTTATGGCTGAAACTACGAGCTCTTATGGAGTTTTTTTTTTTTTGTATCTACCAAGTTCTATTGTAAGGATGATCACAATCAGAAAAAAAGCCATGGATTCAAAGCAGCAGCTAGACAAGCTGCAATGATTCCCTTGCCACAGTACTTGAGGTTTCTTCTTAGGTAATATGTTTTGGGGTTTTCCCACTATTACGTAGGAATTAAGTTTAAAACTGTAGGAGTATGTTCCATATAGAAGACACTTTTTACACCTGTCCCTTCAGGCCTCAATCTCACACAGACCTTTATTTCTCTTCAGTCCTTCCAGGGTATTTTGTAGTTTTATTTTTTTGCTGTATTGTTTCTATTATGCTTTTTAGCAGATTTTGCTATGTCCAATGTTGAATTCTAGAGGCAAGCATGAATCTTCTCTTTCAGTTTGTCTTCAAGAAAGAGAATACTGATATTTACTGGAAGTCTTTGCAAATATGTCCTCCTGAGCTGTCATAGAAAATTCTGAGATTACTTGTGTGTTCCTATCAAGCTTCCCATATGACCCACTCAAATTTAGCTATCAGATCCCAGAAAAGAGCAAAGAGATTTTTGGATCAAGTGATATTTTTATTAGGAGTCATGAACTTGTAGGACAGCTACCCAGTACCCTTCATATTCTTTCAAATGACATTGCTATAAATTTAGTGTACAGTCCAGAATAAATGCTTCTGTGCATTGTCATGAGCATTTGTACTGACAGCCACAGACACTTCTATGCAGGGTGCAGGTAAAACACCCCTTATTTTTAGAAAATACTAGGCCTATTGAATTAATCCCACTGTTGCTGTGTGCATTGCATTCCTAAATGTGATCTTCAAGCACAGACTTTGCTGCCCATACCTGTGTATGTTGCTCATGCACAGTAACCTGTGATACTCAATGTGACTGCATCTTCAGCATCCTTAGGTATATCTTATTCTTGGGAAAGTTGTGCTATATTATTCTCAGTCAAGTCCTTCTCTTGATCAGGCATTACTTTACAAAAGTTGTGGTGCCTAATGAACTGCAGTCTGGATATTGGCGGTGGTGTATTCCCAATGTCTCAGGTTTGTCATAAGCAACAGACTTCAGAAGAATTTTTCACCCTTTTCTTTCAAGAAGAGCATGACAAAGCTAAAAAAAGAGATATTTTTTTCCATGAAAGCTCTTGGGTTTTGTAAAAATGAATGCTTACAAACCCTCAAAGCTTATGGGTGATAAATCACACCCCTTCTTAGGAGGCAGAGAAAGATCATTCAAATGCATCAGGTATGATTTTATCTAATATTATGAACAAGATAAATGATGCAACAGTAATTGCATGTAATCAAATGGTAAAAAGTATTTATTAAGTGTAGGCAAGAAACTGAGTTAGTAGGGGGTTCCTGGCTAAGACCCAGCTATGTCGCTGTTCCACTAGATTAACTGGCATGTATGGAACATATTAAGCTTGAAGCTGTTTTGTTGGTTTGTTGCTTTTTTATTCCCAGTATATTTTACTTGTACATTTGGAAAGAAATAGAGAATTTTTAGCCATGATGGTTTCAGAAGCTAGCATGGCTTAAGTGCAGCTGACATAAATGTAATGCCTTCTGTTTTGCATGCCATGTATTTTCATGAAAAAAAATATAGATGACTAGTTTCAAAGAAGAAACTTGAGCAAATTGAAGTGTGACTCTGTATTTAGGAAAAACAACTCACTGAAATGGGAAAAATTGCTCTGCTTTCCTGGTGTACACTGGAAGTTAGTTTGTGCCAGTATTAAGCCAGTAAAACAATGTAATAAGCAATGAAATGTTACAAAAAACAAACAAAGAAAACAAAACAAAAAAAACAAAACAAAACAAAAAAACACCACCCCAAAACAAAACCAAAAACAAAAGCAGCATACCAATGGACCCTTTTACTAAATTCAGTGATTCAGTGATTAAAATAAAAATCAAAATCAACAAAATACACGTCCTTAATCTCCTGCACACCCATTAACTTGTAAAATGCTGAAAATAGGATAGTTTGTTGCAGTGTATTCTATGACAAACTGGCTAAAAATCTAAAAAATCTATTACATTCAGGGTTAAGTAAATTGCTCTAAAACCCACAATATAAACTCATCCAGACATTCAGATATTTTCATCTTCTCCTGAGTTACATTGTGCCTACTCATCTTTGCTTTTGTGTAAGGTACATACATGGTGCCCTGTGACAAGCATAGGCTGACATGGCCCAGGGGGAACATAAGAAAGAAAAAGAGGAGAATTACTTGTAAGATGATCCTGAATGATGATGGATGGGTAGTTCTTTGAAAAAAAAAAAAAAACCAACTTAGAACATATGTTCCAGTTTGAAAGCACTAAAGCTTGAGTTTGCCAAAAGTTGCAAAGCTGATCAATAAAGCAGTAAATATATTAATGGGATACTACAGTCAACTCTAAATTTGGTTACTTCAAGTGACTATAAATTTAAGCAGATAAACACAGGGCTATCCAGTGAAATAAATAAACATATTTGACTGCAAAAGTACAGCTGGACCGCAGGGCACAATGTTATTTGAGGCACAAGACAATAAATCCCTAAGAGTCTGACTTTCAGGATACACTCAGATTGAGAAATATATGAGCACTCCAGAGAGTATAAAGTTCAGGGTCACAGAGAGTTGTTTGCAAAATTTTCTGACTGTAGACAAGAATCTGCCAGAGTGTTTCAGGCTGTTGCCAGCTTGCAGTAAACTATGGTAATAACACTTGGTATCTCATGCTAGAAATAGTGTGTTTCATCCTTGCTTTCCACATGGCTTTGAAATAGTGATCCAGTTAGCAGGTGCAACAATTTCTCTCTGTAGTTTCCAAATTGATCATGTGGAATGTGTTGTGAAATTTACTACTTCCTGTGCTCCAAAATTGGCCCTTTCATTAGAATAAAATAATTATATCTTAAAATGCTTTTTACTATCTTCTTTACAGGAAAAAAGCACCAAAAATTACAAAACCTTATCATATGAACTGTCAACTCATGCAGAGCTCACCTTCATCTCTAGAGGAGGCAGCTGATATCAATTGTATCCTGTGTTCACTGTACCAAATGGGTTGTATATGATGATGAAGTAAAAACAGTTAGCCTGAAAGTAAGCTTAAAATTTGCCAGCTATTTCCCTACCCAGTGTATTACTGACAGTCTCTTCTTTACATGTTGTGGCTCAGGATTCTTAAAAAAGACTTCACAACTTAGGAGTCATAATTTTTGCCACTCAGCTGTATGTGCAGCTATGTTAATGTAAAGAAACTAATACTCCCTATCAGTACATTGCTGACTACTGCCAAAATAGTTCTGTTGTACAGAACTGCATGCCAACAGAAACCCCTGGTATACACAGAGCCAATGTTTTCCTAAACATGCATGTCATACCTCCCCACACCCCTGAAACCTGGGGCTGCACTATCCAGGATTAAATTACAGCAACTGCATTCATTGCCCAGAAGTCACTGGGACACAAAAAGTGCATGTGGTGTTACACTCCAACTGAATGAAATAATCTCAGCTGATGCACTAAAAGCATAGAGCTAAACTGTACAGCTGAGTTTCATATGACAAACTGTCAATCAATGAATTCAAAGTCAACCCTGACTGAACAAAGCCGATACCACTTTGTGTTCTGTGCAGTTGCAGAAATGATGTCTGACAGTTAATATTTTAGCAGTAGCATCTCTACTACATCTTTTAATATATTGCAAATTGCTCTTGTATGTGGGCAAAAGCTGATGTCGTGATTTCTCAGTGCTTTGTAATTTACAGGTACTTTGTATATGTGTGGTTAATATACATTTTCTGTTTCTGCATGGGAAGGTAGATATATAGAATAAAAAGAAACTCCTTAGAGGAAAAAAGAACCTGTAGCCAAAAGGAAGTATTTTCATCTTAGGTATGTATCTAAATTAAATTTGTGAGTATATATTATGCTTTATATGTTTTACAGCCTATTCATTCAGTGTCCCTCTAACATTATTTTAAAATGACTGATCCTATGAACTGAAGAATGCTAACATTAGATATGAGATACAGTGAGCCAGTAACCTCTGCCTCAGCTTCCTTGCTTCAGCTGTAGCTGAAATTGCCCAGACTGGTAAAGGAAAGGGATGCGAGATAGCAGAAGCTCAGGGGCAGAAAGAGGCCTCTGCAGGGATTTAGAAAAGGTAAAGAGAAGGAGAGGGGAGAAAAGAAGTAGCAGGGAATGAGGAAAAGGCAAAAGTAGCAGGAAACATAAATGTTGAAATACAGTCCACCAGACCTTAGATGTCTTTTTGCTTGGAACATAAGGAAAGAGCCATGATCCTTTGTATATGTTGGAGTGGGTGTATTCCAAAAAGTCTAGTCTTTAGGGCAGAATGTTATTCAGGTCCCAAACAAATTGCTGCAATGAGCAGACATGACAGAAAGCTGAAATGGACACTAGAACAGCTTGGACACTGGAGAACTTAAAAAGCAGTACCCAAGCAGGCATGCCTTGTAATTGACTTACTACTGGACTTCACCTGCCACTGTGATCAGATCTCTTCTGCTTTTGTGACCCAAGCTCAGTGATGTGCACAGGGATGTGTAATTTTTCAGCCATTTATCCCATGCTTTTTTTGCTGCTGGGGCCACACCAATTTGCAGTATACTCGTCTCTTTCTATTCACAAAACTGCTGCTCACCTTGTCCACAGCTGTGCTTCTGCCTTTCATCAGCAGCTAGGGATAATGGGCAGAGCTGTATTCATGGGTGAGGATGCTGGGTCCTGTTTATGATAAAGGTTTTCATCTCATACGAGAGGCTGATTATTATTTCTGAAGGTAACACACAACCAAATATTCCCTTCTACAGCATGTAATCAGCAGGAAAAAACCCTTCTTTTGCTGTTTTTATGTACAAGTGACAAAATTTTGCCTAAGTTTGGCTGACCTTTCAGAGCTAACATAAAAATATTTTTCCAAGTACTAGATGTCCTAATAAACCAAGGAAGGAAAGCTATACTCTGGCTTGTATCACTCTGTAATAACTAGAAGAATTTGGTGATGTTTTCATGTAGGAAGTCCTCACGTCAAAAACAGCATTAACATTTTAAGATGTTACTCTCTTCCACCCTATATTATTTCCCTTCTTTAAAAGGGGCTAGAGCTGCTGCCTCCTGAACTCAGACACAGTCACAGATTGTGCAAATAGGACAAATGCACTTCAGTGTGCTCAGGAGAGTCCCCTTTAACCTGAAATTGTCTCACACTAGGTCTGGCTGGAATATTCATGGAAACATAATAAGGATTCTCACATGGTCTGTGAGCATGGCTGACTTGGAAGCCAGTAACTCCCTAAATCATTTCAGTTTGTTCCACAAGAGCACATTTCCCTCAATACACATTTCCCTGGCTGCTGTGTGTTCATGAAGTTCAGAAAAGCATGAAGCCTCAGGAGCTCTGCAATGAGTGTCTCCCAGCAAGTTCCCTCCATAGCTCTGTGCTTTCCCACATTATGCCTTCTCCTGGGGATGAAATGTGACAAATCAGAAAATCCTCATCCCTTGTAATCATGGAAGGGTTTGCTGCTTTCCTTAAAGGTTCTGGCATGGTTATGATGACCTTTTTATAATCTATTGCGTTCAGGTGTAACTCGTTATACAATGTCACTGTGGTAGCATCTCCTCCGCCTCCTGTCTTGTTTGCTCCCTTTAACATTTCAAGCAGTTTATATTTTTATCTTTTAAGGGTACCCTCCCCACCACAAACATCTTCACCCTATCCTTCTTTGTAATCACATGCAGCAAGGCCTTTCAATGTATGAAATGAGACTTGTGCGTGGGCTTTGTCCACCTTGACTGTCTGTATTAATATGCTTGAGCTAAGTTATGAAATAAAATGCTTTCCAGCTTCATCTGTATTGAGCTATAGGGATCTGCTACAGAAGATTAATGGTTTCAGCTGGTGTGCTGACAGGCAGAGAGAAGTCATTGCTGCCCTCTTGTTCCAGACAGAATTCCTCTCCTTGAAGAGCGGGTGCACTCCTCAGGCCTTGTGACAGAACAACAGAATTTATTTTCTTGGCAGAAATAAGAATTGGGGTGGAAACTTGAATGTATTGTACAGCAGATCTTTTGTTTCTTTCACTTTTCTTGAGTTAAAAAGGTCAAACATGTTTTCTTGGGAACCTAAAACTCTTCTCATTCATCCCAGAAACTGTTGTAACATTAGTAGGTAACTTTACATTTCCTCTCACCACTGAACATACAAACCATGATGGAAAGACTTTTACCATCTTTCAGAATAAGCATATTGTATATTGCATGTTTACTAGCTCTGTTACAGGCTAGGGAAATCATAAACTGCTTTCTTAGGCTAACTTAGACTACTCCTAAGGTATTTCCTTAGTTCTTTAGCTTGAATGTTTTCTTACATAGTTTCAGGATATTTTCCTTATTTATACTAATTATCTGAATTTATTGCTTTCCATAGTTAATCTCTTTTTCAAGAGCTACTGCTGTCTCTTCTTTTTGCAACAACTTCTGGTCTTGGTTTTGTTGCCAAAATTGTTGCCAAAAGTGGTTGGATGCATTTGATAGAGTTTTGTGCCAAATATGAATGTCTAACTTGCTTTTCTTTATAACTAAAATTAATGTTCCAGTCTTTAATGAGGAAAAAACCCAATTATAAGCAATTTGATTCAAATCAGTAGTTATTGACTGTGTCCTCTACTAAGGCCTAAATAAGGAATTTGAAGAAGCATTTCCAGAAGAGAGAGATGGTTAATGATGCCCATTTTGTAAACTACCATTTAAAATGTAGTTTTTATTCTAATTGGAAGTTGCTTCCCTGGTCATCATATAGTCATTGATTAAATCTGATCATTTCTCCTACAGCTGTTTCAAATCCTTCTGAAGAACTAACGTTTGATCCAATAGAAGAGAATCTTCGAATGCAAATTGAACAAGAAAAAAAAAGGTATTACTTCTGCCTCAGATTTCTACCATCCTTCAGAAGACAAATTATACTGATAGTATATTCCAATTACAATTCTGCACACACAGCTACCCTCAGGGTTTTCTCTGACATTTTAAAAATATCACCTTTGTGTTCCACTAATAGTTTTTAAATTTGTATATATGCTGTTGGTTTGTCTGTCAGATGCCACAGTAGATGAGAGAGGAAAATTTATGCTTGAGCTAAAGGTTAAAAATAAATAAAAACAGCTTAATATCCTCCCTGAGGATTAGTGTTTGCAACTTGTTGTTTGAATCCAAATGTATTGTGAGCCTTTCGGGTTGATTCAGAAAAGTCCTGCCTTTCTTAACCTAAAGAAAACCTTTAGATTATACAGGACTCACTAAGTGTAAATAATATGCAGAATACACATTGGTTAATCAATCCTTGTGCTACTGTCACTGTAGCCAGGAGGAAAAAAAAATAGATACAAGGATATCAGTATGAAGTATTTTGCTAGCACTGATGTTATTCACAATCTCTGAGGAAACTTCTGGCTCTTTCATACTCCTGGTAAAACTCCAAGTGTCTGCCAAGAGGGTAATGAAGCTTCCGTCTGACAGGGGAATCAGTCTCAGCTCCTATCTGAATCAAAGGTATTTATTAATGGTAACATGCTGAGAATTCAAAACGAATAGTTTTCATAGTTGGTTGAACCTGTATTTGAACTGTTAACCAATGTTGATCCCACTTGAATTTCACTAATTTCTTTATTAAATAAAAGATTTGTGGAATAAGTTTCTTGCACTTACTGTCCCATGAAGCTTTTATAAAATACGAGGCATTTCCTTCTACCATCTCTCTGTGTCCTCTGCATCTCTGATTATTATATATTATTTTATAGTTTAAATCTCTAACTGTTCCACGTAAGATTAACCTTTGTTCAGATATATGTTGGGAAATCTGTAATACACTTTATTCTTCTCATATTAGCTATAAAACAGTGTACAGTCGCTTCAAAGGGCTGAAGATAGAGATTGAGCACCTGCAGCTTCTTATGGAAAAAGTGAAGATGAAGCTGCAAAAAGACTTTGAAGTCTGGTGGTCTGAGGAGTCACAAAAATTACAGGTATGAGATCACTTTGTATTTTTTCCATTTTCTTGCAAATATAACATCTTCAATCATTTCTTAAAGAAGTAGTTAATTGACTAGATAGAAAGGAATATGAAGTATGGGATTAAGGATCTGGTTCACCTGTGCTTATGCCAATGTAATTTTGACAAAGGTAATGTGAATTATACTTGTGTGAAAAAAATCAAACCCATTTTTTCCTGCTCTATTTCCTGTTTTGATGTTCTCCCAAACAACTTGATTGACAGGGAAGAATGGGCCCAATATACCAACAACTCTGAGTGAACATTATCAGATTGCAAATACAATCTTTTTTACTGCTAGTAAAACTATGATTTCATCAGGTTTTTTGCAGCAAATATAGTTACTTTTTAGCTTCCTTTGCTTGCAAAGACTCCAGTATCCTTTCAGCTTCCCTAGGCTCCCAGAGGATCAGCAGCTCCCAGCACGGTGTGGTTCCTCACTCCCTAGCTGAAGTCCACTAGTGTTTAAGCAGAGTGCTCTAATGCAATGACTTGTCTAAAAATGAGCTAAAGAGCTGTCATTTTAACCAGTTTATTAGAAGTTCATTACACAGTCAGTCTGAAAACTACACGCTACTGAAACAACATAGCTTTCTTATTCTCCTCTTCTGACACTTCTTTAATCACTTGCAAATAGTGACACAGCATCTCACAACAAAGCACTGCCATTAAAAGTACACCAGCCTCATGGAAAAGAGTGCTGATGGATTGCAGTCCATCCCATAGCATTTAGTATTAACTGGAAGAAAAGATTTACTCCTTGAGGAAAAGTTGTGATAAACAAAGAAATGTTTAACCCTTATTTTGGTTAATTCTCATGCGTATAAATTTAAACAGTATTTTTAAGGAAACAACCTAAAATAAATACAGAATTTAACATGGGGAACTTAGTTATCCATACAGTGCCACCTAAGTAGCTTAGCTGCAAGTTATCACTGCCAAATACTCTTCTAGTTAAAATCCCTATCCATACTAGTGGCAAAGAGGATGATGTTTTAGTCACCTTCCTGTCTAAATATTTAGGCTTTTCAAAGCACTGCAAGTAATATTCTTGAATCCACTTCAGCATATTTTTCTCTATCCCTTAATAGGAGAGGTCCAGGATTCCACCTCTCATGATTCATCAGCAGAAGATTAGAAAACTGGAAAACGTAATTGGGATTGATTTCTTAGATCATGACCTATCTATACATCTGAGCTCCCTAAGAAACTCAAATCAGTGAACACATTCTGTTACATATTAAAAACCTGTAACTTGAGCTTAAAAATACTTGAACCAATCCTAAATACTTCTTTCTTTGTTCAGAAGTGTTTGTGCAAGTGGAGAAAATACTGTGTGATTCAAACTATGTTTTCTGAATGAGTCACTGCTTACCTTGTTATTGCTGGAATTTATAGGCCAATATGAAGCACTCTAAAAAAATCCTATCCTCATAACTTTGTTTTTCAATCTAAATCCAGCAGGAAAAGTCAGAGATGATTACCCCACCAAATACTGCCACTGTTTATCCACAGTTTATCAGATCCCCGCAGCATCTATCATCTAACAGGTAAACAGTTTATTTTTCTCTTCCTTCCTTTCATGGAAAAAACGCAGTTTTAGTAAAAGCGTAGTTGTCCAGAATGCTTTTGCAAATATCACACTGAAACATTGTATTTTCAGTTACAACAGAAACAATTGTGTAGCAAATGAAATTTTATCGTTCAGGTATTTGGAAGTCCTGTTGAAGGTAGGATACTGAATTTTCTTAAAATTGTAAAGTAGCTTCTATATTTTATTTTACACTTTCATATATATGTAGTAAATGCTCCACAATCAGTACAGAAAATTATAGACATAGTCCCCTGAAGTTGTCTGAGAAGACATTTTAGAATGTCTCAAACTGATGAAAACCAACTCCAGCCTTCTCTACTTTGTTTGGTTTTTATTCTGTGTCCTCTCAAGACTTAGGTATCAATCGCTTTGCAAATAGTTGGCAGGTTTTAGGCTTAATCTGTGCTGTTCATTTCTGGTCTCAAGCTAAAGGTTACTTGTCCCAGAGAAAAGCTGATGGAAGAGAATGTGAGAGCATTTTTGGTCTAGCTTAGCACAAAGTCAGCCGAATAAGCTCAAGAAATCCATGACTGTCACTGTCTTTAACTTTGTGCTGTCCTTTAAACTAAGCACCTCTTGCACAACCTCTCTGCCCAGCTGATCTTGGGAACAACAAATTTCAGTAGGTGTGCTGATGCATTGCTCAGGAGAGCAATACCTTTTGCAATCTAATTTAAAATTCTAGAATTACAAACAACATACGGTAATGCCCAGGCACTTTCCAGCGCAATGGGGAACTGGCCTCCAGCAGTGGTGAATCCTCCTTCCCCTACCCTAGCTCAGAAACAAAATTGCATAACTTTCTTTATGCTTTTTTAAGCTTTTCTACCAAATTCCTTTACTGTTCATGTTTATTACTGGACGACAAGTCTAAGAAAAGTCCATCCAGCATTTTGACTAGAATGGGGAAAGGTGAGTGGTTGCTTTCAGCTGCCAAGCTTACTTCAGAGTCCCGTACTGCCCCATATGATTTCCTGCAAAAAGCAGATGTTCTTTACAGTGAAGTTTCTCTGTGTCTAAGTAATGGGCATATTGACTGAGGCTGACTGGATGATCCTTGCACAAATACCACAGACACAGAATATTTATTTTCTGGAACTAAAATTGTAGAGGGATTTGGGATTATTGTAGTTTTATTTTCCCATCTTTATCAATGTTCTTGCAATAATGTTTAAAAGTCAAGTACTCTTTCCTTCCTATGGTTCTAGAAAGTTGATCTTATTTTATGTAAGGCTGTTTAAACATATTTTACTCAGGTACATTTCCAGTGGGATATATATGGAAGGAGAAACACTATTTCTGCTTTTTCTGAGGCAGGAGCTACAGGCTTAACATCCTACTGTGCATGAGAATTTACTTTTTCCCCTTCTCGAGGCAATAACATTTTAGAGTAAAGGTTTCAAGTTTCACAGACTTTAAAAGAATAAAATAGTAGAATATTTATTTCCCAAGGATTTCCTTGACCCTAGTTGACACAGGAACATTACTTACCACTTCCCATAATTGTGTAGAATGAGCCCAGGCTACAGGCACTTATCTCAGTTACATAGTCCTGAGACACAAATGGCTCTTTTTTCCTAACTCACCTAAAAATCAATAATTTCTTTCTTTGGAATGATATTGCTATCTTCACACAGCAGAATAACCGGCCACCAAAGCAAAAGCTGACATAAATTATATTTGATATAATGTGGTGCAAATGGAATCTGTTTCCAAGATGAAATTCAGTTAACAGGTGTGTTCAATAGATGTAAGATCTAAAACATGGTAGACTGAATTCTAAGACTGATGTTGACAGAGTAAGTATGCAGTAAAACCATTTAGACAAACTCCTGAATGTGAATAGATATAAATGCAGTCTTCAGGCTAGAAATAATAAATTATATAACTCAGCATGCAAAGGATACAGGTGTATTCCTAATCTTTCTTGAGATCTTCATATGTGTTTGTACAAAGTCTTTTGATCACCTTCTAGTGCATGATTTGTGTTGATCGTTATTGTTTGACATATCTTAGTCATGTTACCAGGGAAAATTAAGCCTTGGGAAGGCTCAAATTGTACTTTATACTAAGTTAATTTATAAGTACAATAACAGAGAAAGGAGGCTGGTAATCCTTTTGAGGCTTAAGAAGGATACACACATCTAAAAGGCACTTGATTCATGACCAAATATGTCTCTTTTTTCAGTTGAAAAAATGGCTGAATTGTTGAAGTGTCAAAAGGAGTCTATGTTAATAAAAGAGCTGAATAGTGAGCATTTCTGCCTCAGTCAGTACAGTCTGAAAGCTTGTGGTGCTTACTGTATGTATGTTTATGTCTCTTAATGGATTCCTGACAAGTCTGCCAAAATGCATGTCAGGCTCAGCCCTCCATGTGTGCTCCACACATTCAGAATTCAAGCACAGTCTTTTGTTCTTCCTCACACAATCTCTCCCACAATGACTTTCATTTAAGGAATTTATCAGATTCTTGTCTATTCAAATTACTTCTCTCACTGAACATTTCGTTTCAGTAGTGTTGAACAGTTCTTGTATTCCCTTTGAATCATATAAATGTTAGATAGTCATTCAAATCTTATAAAAATTTTGGATTTTTTCCTTCCTCTCTGAAAGAATGCATTCCTTTTTATCTCAGTCAAATCTTTCTTAACCTCACTCATTTCCTTTTACTGCACCTCATTTGTCCTCTTCCAGCAAGTCCCACAGTTTGTTTGACCTCAGACTCCTCCACTGTTCTGTTTCTTATTCAAAATCTTCCTGGCACTTTAAATTCCCTTAGAGACATTTGCAAATAACTCTTCATGTTCTCTGATGACTTTAAGCATCAGGTTTTTTTAACAATTATTGTCCTGGATTGCAACAGTTAGTCCCTGTATTAATGTTGTGTGAAACAAGGTCAACGTCTACATATTTTACAGCATTTCCTGTTTAATCATCTTTTATTCCTGCCAATTTTCTGCAGTGTTACATAATGATAAAAACATAATTTGGGAATAACATCATCAATTAGTGACATTTCAAAGGTTTTCACATTCTTTGGTAACAACTGGAACAATTTATCTATGAATTTGCAACTTAGGCCAAATTTAATTTTGTAGCCAACTACTAAAATGCTCAGCTTTTAAGCAGGTTGAATCTTTCCTGTCTGTACACTGAACATCTGTTCCCCTCATGTCCAAAATTCAGAAAATTGAACAACTGCAGCTGAGGTTTTCTAACATTACAGAGGTTGCACAGCTTCAAATTTTCACTTTCCATTTTAATCTACCTGATTTCCCATTACTTTTCACCTGGCAAATGAAGCATTCATACCATGACACGCATCATCTCTCTGGCTTCTCTACCCCATGTACTTGATGAAGCTGTTCAGTCCATGTTGGACAGTTGTCTCTGGTCCTCAGGTTCCTGCAGCAAGGGAAACACTGCTGCAACACTGGGTACATATCTGTGACCCCTGAAAAATACACCCTAACAGAGGATTTCCCCCTTACCTCCCCCAAAAAAGCAAGTTATTCACTGTGTGAAATTTCAGGTATAAGGTTATAAAAACAAACAGACATATAAAGTTGACAGACTATCTTTAATCTCTAGAAGAAGTAGAAATTTTGCTGAAGTTGTCAGGAAACACCCTTTGAGATTTCTTAAATTCAACTCAAGGAAAAATCAGATTGATTCGGAATGAAAATGGGAATTATACACTGTCAAAACAAGCCACATAATGTTAGAAGTTAAAGCTTAGGTGATAGACAAAGAGACAGGACTTATATACCTTGTACATCCACCCAAATCCAAAATGTGGTCCAGGAGTGCCTGTTTGCACATTACAGAAACGTTGAATGACACCTTAGAGATCTCTAGATCAACCCCCTGCTTGAGCAAGACTTTCATCACACTAAAGTGTGTCAGGTATGGGTTTTTTTGGCTCTGTTGGAACATCCTGAGATGCCCAGTCCTTCAGGCTGGGCACACAGAGAGGGGTATCGTTACCCCCACCCCATGCTGGCATAATGACTTTCCATTAAATCTAGAGGATTGCTAGAACATTTCTTAAATTTTTGCATCACCAGAGCAGCATCTAACACTTAGATGAAGACAGACAGTCCTGACTTCTAAGAACAGGTTAGGAAAAAGTTGCATCTGAGCATACAAACCACTGCACAGCAAAGCTACACTCTTTTGTCCCCTTATGATTCAACTCATCTTGTAATGCCATTATCAGAGGTTCAGTATGAAAGATGTAAGTTATCCCCATACAGACCATCTGAGGCACTCTTTTGTTAGATTAGTACACTAATTGTTAACCTCTTACACGGAAGCAGAACTTTGAGTAATTTCAAAAAACAGTTATAAGCTTCCTTATCAATTTCCTTAACTTGCAGGAGAACAGTTTGCATCCCACAATAAAAACATCTGCTTGCAACCCCACAGGCACAGGATAGGAGGTTAAGGTCCATCTCTAAGCACAGTGATGTTAATTTCCTGATTCTGGGCATCATCTCACTCAGTCTAAGTGGGTTTTTTAATATCGTTTTCCTTGGGGGCCAAATTCTCCCAGAGCACCCTAAGGCAAGTTTTGCCATATTGCCCTTGGGTCCAAGGAATCCACTTGAAAGTGACTTCCCTAGAGTTCCAACCCCACCACACCTGTAGTAGATAGGTTTTTAAAATTAATCTGAATCTAAATCCCCTTTCAAATGGGGATTTGACAATTTTGGATTTTTTTTTTTTTTTTCAATGGAAAAAAGAAATAGTTCCAACATATAAAGTACTGCACCTTAAAAATAAAATACTTCAGCCAACTCTATTTGTAAAATTATACATTTTTGTGCGTGGCAAAGAGCAAGCAAAGACGTTTCTTTCAATGAAAAGAAAACAATGCAAAAGAATCACAGTAAGTCACATTACATTTGTTGTAAGCTAAGAATAGAGTCAGGGATGGTTGCTAGGGTTCAGTTGATGTGTAGCCATTTATTAAACCATGGTTATATGACTTGGATGCCTCAGTATCTCAGGGCACAGACACAGAGGCCTTTTAGAAAACTGAATTTAAAACACTAAATCACTTTGTTTTTAAGAACTGCCAAATCAATGGAAAAAATGTTCAGGAAATCCTAAAGCAGAACGACGATATGAAGTTCCCAGATATTGTTAAACCACAGAGTAGGTAATAACATCACACATCCTTTCTAGCTCTTGTAATATGTAGGTGTAATAAAGTACAGAATATTGTTAACATTAAATAAGATATTGCTTTAGTTGAATTAGGCAGGTGTGAATGGTGTGGGACTCGAGGAGTTAAAGAGAATCATTCAGCAAACATGAAGCTGTTCAACTGAAAATGACTTATACTCCTGGGCACAATATCTTCTGCAAAACTGAACCTGGCACAGTGTAATACAGTAAAATTTTAGTAATAAATTTCTTTCCCTTTTCAAGTTCTCTGCCAGAAATATCAATTCATCAGCCAACAATGAACAAACTACTGCAGAGTTAGAAAAGCAAGAACTTGCCAATCCTGCCATCTACTGGAAAAATCTTTACACTGACTAATTCACTTTTTCCACTCCAAGATTGGCACGAGATCTGGCAGTATCTGCAACCCCCAGGAAAAGCAGAGTCCCTAGATATCCAGTGGCAGAAAACTGCCTCCCTAACAGTGAGCTTCCTTGGTAATGATATCTGCAGGGGCAGGAATGCACAGCAGCTGTTTGCAATATATTTGGCTATCATCAACAAGCCCCATCCCAAAGTCCTCACTGAGTTTTTATCCAGTCTCTCACTGATTTTGGTCATAATTTTGCCTGACTAAAGAAAGAATGGAAAATGAGCTAAGGCCTCACTTGGCTAATAGTCAGTTTAGGAACTAAATATACCATTACAAACTGTACACGGATACATCAAAGTGCTTTACAAGCCTGGCTCAGAAGGCAAATACTAAAAGTATAACTTTTATGAAGTTATTTGTCATTCTTTCATAGCCACATTCTCTACATAAACATAATCATCATATGGATTAAACTGAAAATCTTCTTCCAGTAAGCAAATGTTTTATGTAGATTTAAAAAAATCTTGAGAAACATCTTCTTTGTAGTTAATTAGCGTGTGTATTAATATTGCCTACACAATGGCTATATTCTTTTCTTTCCTTCATTTTCCTTCGTTTCTTCATTTCCCATTCCAGTTTTTCAGACACCAATAGAGACAGCCTTTATGAGGATCCAGCTGTGAAAAACAATTCAATCACTTTTGGTAACTCAACTTTAAATGCAAGGTGAGAACTAATCCTGGGCTACTCAGAGGAAAAAGAGATGTACAGAATAACAATGCCTTCACAATCCTCCATCAGTCTATTTAAAAACAGTCTCCTTGAAATATAAAAATATTTTTTTTTAAATTTCAGATTTTACTCCAACTTCCAAACAAACTGCAGACTGCCACATAGCTTTACACCAATCTGCTGCATCACCAGTATTACAAAGGTGGTTTCATGTTTGGCCTGAGGCTTTTTTCTCTATAAGCTTATGAATATTCATGACTGTGTCTTCCCAGCCTTCTCAGAGAAAGGGAGTCTGAAAGAGTAAATAAAAACATTTGAAAAGAAGAGGAATCAGAGTGTGTACATATTGCAGAATTGTAGAACGCAGGAACTAGGCAGAGATTTTTTCATACTTGTGATTTTGTCCTTAAAATATTTTTAATCTCCCTCCCACAAATCAGTCTATTAAAATAAAATGGCAACAGTTTCAGACTTGGCAAAAGTTATACGTCATGTTTTCTCAAAAGAGGTACTGCTTTGTGAAAATTAGCTTAGCAGGTTAACAGAAACTACTGGGTTTTTGAGCCTCTATTTTTTCTAGTGTGTTTATTTCTACATTCTTTTTTCCCACTGAAACATTATGCCAAGTCACTCTACTTCCAGAAGTTATATTCTTACTGTGCTCAACAGTTCTAGCCATTAATGCCCTTAGGAAAACATGGTCAGGTTACTATTTTTCCTACTGCGTTAGTAAGAAGAAAGCACAAGGTCTTTTTCTTTCATTTTCCAAAACAATCCTTTTCTAGAACAGAAAAAAAATCATGGAAAATTTCATCCCCCAAAACCAAATGTTTTAAATTGCATTTGGGTTTAAGAAAAGCAGAAGAAAAATAGAAGCTAAAATGGAACTTAGAGAGTACCTTCTCAATATAATGTGGGTTTTTATTTTTTATATTGTTGCTAAATAAATGAAAATCAATCAAGAATAGTCTCTTATTGGTGTTCTGCAATCACCTTGTAAATTACATAAAAATAGGGGAGCTTTAAGATCAAAGTAATTTCTTCTCTTTTTTTCCACTTTGGTTCTCTGATTCAGCAACAGAGAACTTAATTAGTAGCACAAAGACAAGGATATTAGACTGCTGTTTATGTGAGTCACACAAACCTTCTACTGACTGCTACAGTCAGTAAGGAACAGTGAAAATAACTATAATTATAGAGGTAGGATATGTAAAAAAATATTTTTCCTTCAGTTCCACTTACCCTTCTGTATTGTAGTTTTTTGTTGCTGTATTTCTCATCTCCCCATCAGTGCTTAGTCTTTAAACAAATTTAAAGATGCAGGTGAAAATTTTTAGCTTTCTCAGCTGATTAGAACAGCTTCATTGTATTACATCATCTTACACCACCAGAGGATCTGTCAAAAGCAGTGGTAAGTCAATGATTTAACTGCATAGGTACAAGAGTTCAGCTGGGACTGGAGACTCAGCAGCACAAAGAATTTGCATCTGTCAGGAAATGTCCTGAATGCCACGTGATTGTTTACTTCTGTGTTTGTATGAAAACTTAATTCCCCCACAGTAGGCAAAAATTCTATTGATCTGTTCAGGTGGATAGCAGCCTGAAGCAAGCAAACACATGGCATAGTCACATCCATAATTTCCTTGTAAAAGTCACTACATTAAGCTTTTCCACTTGGAATTAAGTCTGACTCAGCATTACAATATTTTTAACCCTCTGTGAGAGGTCTATAGGTGATAAGCCTTCCCACACTAAGGAGATTGTGGCTAATCTTAGGAACCTACACGAGACCATTAAGAAGTCCTGAGAGCAATTCTCCTCTACACTGTGCCATATCTAACAATGCATCTAAAGAATAAAATCCTTCATGGTGAAAAAAGAGGAGACAGAAAAATTAATCTTCTTATTCACTTGAATCCACAAGTATACTTTCTTATTTCAGGACCCCACCAAGTTCAAGTACATCTATTCCTCTGACTGGAGACAGCCAGGCTGATGCTGACATCCTAGCTTTCATTAAAGCAAGACAGAACATCCTGCAAAAGAAAGGTAAATCCTGCCAAAAAATAGGAAGCCATACCAAAATCTTCAATACAGCATTCTAAAGCCAAAATAGCTTTAGTCCACATTATACTGACGCAAGTGAGAACTGATTCTGGCTTCAGTTACATTACATTATGTTCTCAGCTGTTCTAAACACTTGAGGTTCTTCACATGTGTTTCTTTAGTAGTTCAATGCTGCAGTGCAAAACTGTGAAGGCTCTCTGTTTTACTCAGCCACCATCAGTGAATGTCTGGGGCATACATGGCTGTGCAACCTGCAGAGTGTATTATTTTACCTTTAAGTAAATGCATTTGAATGCGGTTTCTTGATGACCCAAATTTTTCTGTATAGATTTTCTTTAAACTATCTGTCCTGGTTTTCATCTGGTACAAATTTAAATAAAGATTACTCAAATGCCCCCTGTACCTCAGGGGGCAGACTGGCCCACTGTGCCTAGCAAAGAGTATGTCCTTAACAGGTATTTCACTAAGTCAAGGTCTAATGAAAATTTCTATGAGTATTTGTCATCAAATCAGGTACCAAGAGCAATCATAGGAAAGTGATTAAGTTCACTCCAGAATGTAGATAAGTAAAATTGGCAGGAAGCAGAAAGCAATAAATAAACAACAGTGGCACCGCAAGGTAGCCTAAAATTTATCATGATAAAGAAAAATGATCTGTGCGTTTTTTTCCCCTGAATAATAGTTTCTGGTGGCAGCAACCAATTAGACAGAATTTGAGCGTGTTAGTGGTTACTGAAGCAATAACTTTCCATCAGCACTTCAGTGCTGATGACAGCATTTTTCAACAAGCTATCAGCACCTGGCAGATGGTGTTAGCACTGTCACAAAGTGGGGCTTTGGTATCACACTGCTTATCAGAAAACTGTCAGGTAAACACACACTGGCTGAAAAAACAGCCTCCCTACACTTATCCAAAGCAAACACTTAGCACACTTAGGCTTTGGGATCCCTTTTGTCTTTATTTAGAAAAGCTGTTGTCAGGTTTCTTCTGCAAATGAAATTAAACTGGATTTATAGGCAGCTCAACAGAAGAAAGTTAGAGATAAATGTCTTACAACAAACATTTCAGGCCTTTAGAAGGTTCAAATCTGACTTAATCTGTGACGTAGGGTAATGTAATTAACGAGAGCACATCTCCTGTGATCATCTCCTAAATCACGCCATATCAAGAAAGTCTCTCTCAAATGCCTTTTCCGTCCTGATTGTTTTCAATCACTGACTATTACCTGGTATCATCCATCAGTTTCAGAAGGGACTAGACATTATCAACATTGACAACTCTTTAGATCCCAAGTCATAAAAGGTGTTCTGGCAGAACAAAGGACACTCAACACTTTTAAAATTGTTCTGAAGTTCAGTTAGACAAGATGAGCTGCCCTAAGTAGATGAAAAAGGAATGGAGCAGCATTTGATCATCCTGGCAGTGCAAGGCTGGATGACTCAACCAATTGCTAAGCATAGGCAGGAGAACAAAAAAGTAAAGAGGCTATGTCAGTTGAACAAACATGTAGGGACCTGATGTGTCATAGACAAGAGACAGCTCAGCAGCAAGTTCTAAGAAGGATGTGGAGTCAAACTAGCAGATAAAAGAAGGTTTTTCTTCCTTGTGAGGAAAGGGAAAACCTTCCCGATGTGAGGGATGGAGCCACTGATAGCAGGAACCATTAAGCTAATAAAGTTTGTAAATTCTAATTTAGTAAGATGAAGTAGGAGAACTAGAGGATTTTCTTTCAGGGGACAGGGATGGAGGCTATGATGTCCCCATTTCTGCCCCCAGAAAGAAAAACTTACAGCTGTAGAGTTAGGTAGAGAAGAGTAGAAAAAGAATGTACTGTCTCATCAAAGTTTGGGAAAAACACTATGTGTTTTCAGTCACATAACTTTTCCTCAAGAAATTTCAATATATACAAAATAAACCAAAGAGAAATTATTTCCCCAGAGCCATTAAGCTGAGTCAGACACTTTCACACAGAATCTAAGTGTGTTGAGTCCCAGTTGGGTACCCTGTTGCTTCTTTACCAAACTCTCTTCAACAGAGATGTTCAACAGTCCTTTCTACATTTGCATGCAAATGTATTCACTCTCTGCATGGCTCTTACACACACAGTGCCCTGCAGGAAACAACATCAGGAAGCATAAGGTCAGCCAAACCAAAGTCTGCTGGGCTTCAAAAATGTCAACATCCTTACTGCTCTTTCCTTTATTGATCCTGACCCTTTCAAACTGTTATATCAGTATCTTAGAAGCAAACTGAGGACCCTACTATACATTAGATGGGAAGAAAAAAAGAAAAAAGAATAAATGTGTGCAGAAGCCAACAGAGTGGAAAAGAAGTTTCATAAATTGAAAGCATGGGAATGCTCAATATCCTTAGTGACAGTAATGCAGGGGTGGGAATGAGAGGTCTCTGTAAAGATTACCTCAGGGACTGTAGGTTATTACCATTTGCTTTCTAAACAGAGTGGAATTAAAGCAGGTACATTCACAGGGCCTTGCTGGGATTGTTAAAGCATTGTAATAACTACATTGGAAAGCTTTTTAGAAAAGCTACTCTGCAAACATGCTTTTGATGCCATGTTCAGTGTTGGGGTAAGAAAATGAAAATGCAGAATAGTAGATGCATGATTTTTGTGTCTTAAAAGATTTAAAGTAAAGGATTTTTTTTCTTTCTTCTGTTTTGTGTTTCTGAACTTTGTTTTTAAACTGACAATGCAACCTGAAATGTAGTCTAATATATTTCTTTATCTCCTTTCAGGCTTGGGGAACAAATGAAATTCTTGTCACAGTCCATTATTTCCTTTCAGAAATGGTGAAAGAGCTTTATTCTTTCCATTCCTCTTCTCTTTAGAAACAGGTACAAGTAAGTACTTCAGATGTACAGGTTTAATTGGTAAAGGTATAGAAATTGTTTTTGACAGCAAAATCCATTTCTCTGACAATAGATATTTGAGTATTTACACTCAGTATCTTCACCTTGCATTAAGATTAACAAAACTGAAAAAACTAATCAGGAGTTTGCCAAACATGTTTGTTTATGAGAATTCATTGTACGTTTCTAAATGTTAAAATTATCTAATGTATTAATGCTCTTTTACATTTTTAATCTGTGAAACATTACTACTGATAGGTATTTTCTTGCATTGATTCACATAAGGCTTTATTAATTATATCTATTGAACATCAAGAGATATCCATTTAATAACAGCAATTATCTGGGTTATAAAATTCCATAAAATTTCATTTGAGAATTTTCCCCCTCAAGGAATAACAATTTTCATATCAGATTATTAGAATACTGAGATTGCACTGTAATATAAAAACAGATGTATTTTAGAAAGTAATTCTAGATTTCAAAATTTCCCAACTCTTTTCTTTTTATTTGAATGGTTTAAATGTTGTGCAAAGTGCACACCCTCCCAAAATATACAGGTTTCAGAAGAAACAAGTACACTTCATAGGCTTTAAATAGAACAAGGCCAATACTTCTGAAGCATCAATGAGATGTGAAAATTTAAATGCATTTATATATTATATACAATGTAATTTCACTACTAAGTACTATTTTATTGCATAATATCCAGTTACGAAACAATTTGTTTTACACATCAAATGAAAATAAAAAATGCAGTGCAAAGTACAGTCTATTTCTCTGAGATGTACATACTACCGTATTGAAGCTAGTGATAATCTTATCATCATACATTTAGAAGCACGTGGGTTGTTCACATAAAAATAAAACAATATATTGGCAGAAGTCACATACTTTCAAGGATGTATAATTCTTTGAATTGCTGAGACTTAATTTTTTGTCAAATTCATAATTATACAAAAGTACACGGTGAATCGCTCTGTTCAAACCTACAGAAGATATGTTTACCAAATTAACAACTAATATGCAATCAATTAAAAAATATTCAAGTTGTACCTTTTTTTGCATTTTAATGTTCTGTAAAAGTCAACACAGATACCATATGAATTGGTAAGCTTTAGCAGAATTTAGTGTGTGCAAACTGAGATATAGGTCAGATCTACCCTTGCTTTGAGAAGAGTTCAAGGATTTGGTCAGAAGTGGAAAAATCCATAGGCCTTCTCCCTTTTATATGTCTGCTTTGTTGGAGATTATATTAAAATATCCTTCTTCAGAACTTTTATCTGTCTGTCATTATTTTTCTTCTTCTCACTCTGTTATGCATAAACACTGTATTAAATATACACTGTATTATTGTTCATACAGCTTTGTTGAGGAGAGCAGGGCCACATTCCTGCTTCCATCCAGCCCTTCTAGCTGAAGAGCTAGAGGTTCCAAAATGTTGCTGGGTGAAGCAACTGTGGTTTTTTTGTTTCCAGTAAGATACCCATTGTGGTGGATTTATTTGAAGGTGCCTAAAAGGGAATGACTGGTCCAACATCTCCTTCCTTTTGACATTGAAGCATTTCCAAAAGCTTTAAGTACCTGGTAAAAGAAGGCTCTCAGTGCAATCTTTGTATGAGTTATGTGATGCTGCTACTGCTTGATGATTCAGTGTTCTGTTCTCAGTTTGTCACACATCTCATTCACAGAGAGAAAATAATTCCTTGCTCTTCTGTTTCAAAATTCCCTGGGCTTATTTTACACTGTTGTAAATTGGGTGTGAAATCCAATCACTGTCAAAAAAGTAGTACTTGATTGGCAAAATGGTTTAAGATTAAGATTATACAGACACTTAATATCTTGGACAAAAGTGCATCCAGTAATAGAAAATCATACAAATATATAAAACCATATAAATAAATAGAAAGTCTTTCTTGCATCTTTTGAAAACTTTTTTAAGAGCATGTGGAAAGAAAAGATTTAGTAAATAACAGTTTTGAAACATAAAGCATTCTCTTTAAAAAAAACTGCTCCTCTTTTCAAAAATCGCCTTTTGGGTTCACAGGAAAATTCAGGTTGGAAATTATCTCATCAGGTCTTTAAACTCACTTCTTCCTCAAAAGAGCATCAGCTATGAGATCAAACCAAGCTACTGAGGGCTTTGTTCAATCTGGTCTTGAAAACCTCCAAGAATGGAGACCGCATAACCTTTCTAAGCAATTCATTCCATGTTTGACTGTCATCATGATCAAAGTTTTCCCTTATGTTCAGCCTGAACTCTGTTTTTTGTCCTTATCTCTCTTCTTCTCACAAGCCACACTGTCAAAAGCCTGGCTGCAGTTTTTGATGGCCTTCTCTCAGGTGCTGAAGGGACTCTACATCTCTTCTCTATGTGGCTTTGTGAAAGCATTTATTGCTTCAAGAAAATTTTGTGGGCCACAGACAACCGAAGTTCCTTCTTTTATTAATCTCTCTTCATATAACTTCAAGATTAATTTGAAATAACCCATGCATTTACTACATTGAAGAAACAATCAGAGGCCCACATTTATTCTGATCTTACATCCTTCCTAAGCCACCTGTAAAACAGCATTGCTAAGCATGGAGATCCTCATGCACATTTCACTTCAGTCAATTCACATGATACCTCGTTGGGTTTGGTTCAATGTTCATGTGGTAAATATAATTTATTTATTTATTATTTGCAATCAGAATAAATCCAAATATTTTTTTTCCTTTTTTTGGTGTAGATTTCTTGAGGAAGTAGCTCTAGATTGCTAGATTCCATACAGATATTTCTGGGATTCATTGATGCCAGACATTGTGGATCATCTCATATTTTATTTCAACACATTTCCAATCTTCTGTATAGTTAATTTCGGAAGAAGACACATGTCCTCTGGTGTGTTACAGCACTGTAGCTTCTGGGAGGTTCAGGACCTGACCCAGACTTACAATAAAGGCCAAGGGGTCTGTTCTTATTTATGTTGAATCAGCCAGGGCTCCTTACACAGTCTGGACCTGCATTAGTGAAAACCTTGAGCTAACCAGGTTCTGACATGGGCATTTGACCACTTCCTGACCACTGCAGCTCTCCAGAGAGTTCCAAGAAGAAAATGACAGGATCTTACATTGAGTTTCTCATTCCGGAAGATGGATATGCCCTAATTCAATCTCCCTGTGCCATTCCTGTGTTTTTTTAAGAAAGAAGCTTTGAAGTGAAATAATGAGGTTCACACGTGTAACAGTGTAAATATATAACGTAATATACACTTACCTGGTTTAATCAATCATGGGATGCAAGTATTTTATGTCAGTAGTATAAACTGAGAGCACTTGAACATAATAAAATGTTAAGATCTTATAAATATTGCCTGTACCAAACATGCAGCTGGTGAATATGGATGCCAAGAAGATGAACATCTGGGAATGCCTTGTTACATATAGCATATTTGGTAGCTCTATATAGAATTTGTTTGTCTTTTCAAAGTGTATTTTTAATAACCACAACAATCAAACTGCTGGTTTTATATTATTTCATATTAATCACTTTTATTGTTGCTTTAATCAATGTTAAACAATCTTTTTCTAACATTTTTTTCTTAATATTTTCACTTCCTGCAATGTTCCTTTGAAATCTCACCTATAAAACAAGAAAAGTAAACTGAATATTTATAGTGGTTACTATCCATGCCTTGATTTGACACCACCACAATAAAACTGAAGATTCCTTTTCCCTTTTCCTTGAGGAAAAGCTCGGGAGCGGCACCTTAGATTTTCTAAAGGTTACCTTCTGTTCATTTTAGGGGGCAGCTGCAGTGCTTCATTTAACATAAACAGTGAACTAAACAATTCCTTGTATTTGTGGACCAACAGTGGATTTACTCAAACACATTTCTACAGATAAAGAACAGAAACAAGATCTACCTCCAATACAATAATTACAGAATTCAAGGAAACTTTTTTTCTTCCTGTGGAATCTGTCTGACAAAAATACTGTTGAAATCTCAGCATTCTTTGTAATATTTATCTGAAAATTCTTCATGTGAACATAAATCAGGAAGTCAAAATAATTGGTTTAAATTTGGAGTGAGAACAAAATCAGAAGTAGAAAATTGACAGATGGCAGTGTCATGCCTGAAGAAATGCAATGGCTCTCTTATTTATATTTAATATGGTTTTAAAATAATTTCCTTAATTCTTCTCTTCAGTGCATAGTTTAAAAGTCATTCAAGGAGCAAAACAAATTAAAATAATTCAGTATTTCCTTGTACAAACTGTTCAGGATGAAATGCCTAGGATGTGAAAGAATGAATCCCCAGATCTTTGCATCTACTTTGTCAACTAGTTCTGTACAGAGACATTTCTACCAGAAAAACTAGTCCAAAAATCATTCTCCATCAGAAGCTTGAGAATAACAGGACCAGTCAAGATATCTTTCAACAATTATATTACTTAATTTAGACACAGCTTATTTGTGTTGATGTAAATTATACTTCTGATCACAATGGTATTTTTTCTGGCTTCTGAAAACCAGTGAAGAAAGTGAGGAAACCAGTTATTTTTGGCCTTTTATTTCACATCTATCCACGTTCAAGATTTGTTAGGCATTGTAAGAACAATAGGTAAAGCATTTGGAGAACAGTGAATCCTTTGATTTGCTCCAAGTAATACATGAAAAGTTATTATTGTGTTGACTGTAAACCAGGATGTCATTCTTGTAGCTGTTCCTTCCAGAACGGCTCAGATTTTCTGTGAGAAAAACTGCATCCTATTGGGTCAGTCACACTGACAAAGAAATATAACTGAAGGAATAATCACGGAGATATGTCCAGTCCTGGATTCAAAATATTTTCATGAGAAGTCATCCACTGGCTTTGAGACCAGATGCACTCTTACATTCCACATTGTCAGGGAGAACTGGAAAAGCAGGACCTCGGAAGAACAGTCGACTTCCATGTTCAGCTACTCTTAAAAAGTTATTGCATTCTGCACTTTTTATTTCTAAAGTGTGTGAACTCAGGTTTTGTTTGTTTTTTCATCAGAAGAGCATTAGAAAAGCAGCAAGAGAAGTTCAGACTAGAGAGTGTGCTTCATCATTCTGTCATAAAAAGCGATTTGCTAGTATTGTTATTTCAGCACATTGTATATTATGTCTTTTTACCTGGAAGCCAAATTTCATTTCCGATGTGGTAAGCCATACTGAACTCCCTCTTCCAGATTCAGAGCTCACACAAAACCCATAAGTCTTCAGTTTACTTCCAAATGTACATATTTGGGTTTCTTTTTTCCTGTGGCAAGGCATAATTTCTGGGCCAATGCACAGAATCTGGCTTTATTTTGTTCCTATATTGCAGCCTGACACTAGAGGGGAAAGAACCAAACCAGTAGGAATTACTGTAGTATAGAAATAAACAAACTTTGATGATGTTAGTGACACTGATTGCAAAACCTTAGAAAATTAAGATCCCAAAAGTAAGCCTGAGTGGACATTTTTTCTTAAGGCATAATTTACACCGCCAAGTTTGTCAGCTGGCATGCTTTGTTGATCTTAACTGAAAAGAACAGAAGGGGACAAAAAATTGATTAACTGCTGTATTTGTTAATCTATATCTTATAGTTTCATACCCTTAATTGTGAAATGTACTTGAACTGAGAAAATTTGGTCCAGCCCAGCTGTGCACAATTACATGGGTTGCAACCATTCCCAAAAACCAGTAGGCTGGCATTCTCTTAGGTCGTATCAATAACAACACAACAAATACCTGGATCTCCCTCTGGAGACAGCCCTGCTGGTGCAATACCCCAGGCTTGTCTACCCATATCGTTGCACTAGGAATGGAATAACAAGCTGTACTTTTCAGTTATGGAAGTCAGACAC
Source organism: Eopsaltria australis (assembly GCA_034509425.1). Taxonomy (NCBI): domain Eukaryota; kingdom Metazoa; phylum Chordata; class Aves; order Passeriformes; family Petroicidae; genus Eopsaltria; species Eopsaltria australis. Next base: position 654,244 of record JAVTVJ010000396.1, read on the forward strand.
AAGAGTGATATTCTTGTTAGATACTGTGTAAGTAAATGTCATCCTTAGCACGGACCACAAGAAGGCCTTCCATCAGTAATGATAAGCTAGATGTCTCAGCTGATTCAGATCAGTTTGCTTCATAATGTTGACCAGTAATATCAATGGCACTGTAACTCCCATCTCCCAAATATTTTGCTTTTTCAGCTGAAAAGAAACACCAGAGCACCAAGGCTCTGAGCCCTTGCACATTGTACTTCCTTACTGAAATCTTTCTGTTCCCCCACTCACACCAACAGAGCAGTCCCAGACATAGTCCAGGATGGTCTCCTGGGAATTATCCACAATAATTTTCACTTTTCAGAGTGGTAAGTGGCCTTCTGCTGCCAGTCAGTCATCCTATTCTGAAAGATGGCTGGCTCCAGGTTACGAGCACAGTACAAATGGCAAGTCCAGAGATCTTCCCAGTTACAGATATGAATGAAATTGTTTTTTCACTCTTTTTCTGTGAGCACTACCTCTTGTTTGAAGATAGGTGTAAAACCATCTGAATGCTAAGCAAAGTATGGATATCTATATCCAGACCACTTCAACAGTAAGGGAGTGTAATAACAAAACTGCAGCTCCAGCCACCTGGCCTTCTTCCTCTGTGTGTGTGTGTGTGTGTGTGTGTGTTTGCTTTCTTTCAGGAGCACTGTGACACAGGTGACACTTGCCATAAATCTCTTCCTGCAGAAAAAATGCAAGCCCAGCTCATTTCCAGTGCATGATAATTATTAAGGCTCCCATGAGTGAAACTCTGATACTTTTTTAGCTAATGATTAACCTTAAGCCCTCCTTCCCTCTTAAGTATTTGGATTAAAAGGGCACTACAGAGACTGAAAGCAGTAGGCATGAGTGGTTTATTCTCTATCTCTGTGGACTAAAGGGTGGAGTCATCTGACAGTTCAAGAGCAGTAGGCCAGGCAGTGAGGGGATTGATTTTACTAGGACTAGAAAAGAAAGAGGTTCTGTTCTGCAACCAAGTTCAATTCAGGATGTTTATAAGCTTCACCATGCTGGTTTTACTGGTGCCAGCAATGTTTGTATGGTACAGACAGCAGCTATTGACTTTTCCATTTATTCAGCTCCGTACCATTCTTTCTTCTGGGGAGTCTGCTGTAATTAGAGAGTTTAGAGCATTTTGTTGTAAAGAAGTCTAGTGTTTAGAGTAAGGCTTTACTTGTCAAGACTTTAAGAGTCTATCTGTGACTCTATATTCATATGACCTGGGGTAAATCATATAACCACAGTTTTGATTCAGCTTCCCAGCCTGGAAACCAGTATCAACCTCAGAGGGCTTTATTCATTTCATTGAGATCTTTGGAAAAAGCTAGTAGAAGAAAAACACCATAATTCACACTCTTATTGAGCCATAAATGTTCATCCTTTATTTTGGATAGAGAACAGATGTAGAAGGATAAAATTTCTCTGTTAGTCTCATTTTGTAAGCCCTGATACCCTGATGTTCTATTGAAAAACTCTCCAGGTCAGTAGCTGGGAACATGGGTGTGTGATTCCTGGGTATTTTGGGTAGGTCACACCTTGGGACAGTAACCTGTGAAGTTGTGAGCAGGGGCTGGCAAGGGCAGATCAGCAGCATGCCCCTCCTCAGCATGCACAGCCGGCAGATCAGCTGGACTCCCCTGCTGCTACTTGGGTATCTCTTTTACCTTCTCCTGGGTGCTATGGTGTTCCAGCTGCTGGAGAAGCAGGCAGAGACACATTTTCGGGACCAGTTCCAGCTGGAAAAGCTCAAGTTCCTGCAGAACTACGCATGCTTGGACAGAGAAGCCCTGGAGCAGTTCGTACAGGTAAGAGGAAAGGGTTCCCATTACTTTAGTTCAAGCATTATTTTCATTAGAAGAAATTATCCTATTGGGGTCAAGCATGATATAAACTGATCAGCTGTCCATGGTATTAAATATCTAATTTTATAAATAACTGAAGCCCATTCATATACTTCCTTATCTTGATCTATGAAACTACTTTCTTTCCCCAGTCATGAACTCCCAAAATATGTAAATCTGGTGATGCACTTGTGCTACATTGCAATGATTTCAACTTCATGGTTCTCATCTCCCTCATTACTTATTACTGGGAATTATGCATGGGAACAGAAAACAAGAATCAAACCTAAAGATGCAGGTTGCCCTTACAAGGTTCTCCAGTCCAAACCTGGGTACATTCTGCCCTTTTGTACTAGAAACTGTCACCACTTTTGAAGGTGATCCTGCACTTCCTGGCCTAAAGATAAAGTAAACCATCACAAAATGTGTTATCTATCACTTATAAGAAGAGATAAAGAGCTCATGTTCAGTATGGGTTGTCAGTTAATGACAACTTCAATTACATTTTAATCTTTTCCTCAAAACTGGCAGGAGATAAATTACTAGACCTTTCCTGATATTCTCATATATTCTCATACTAGTGTTGTAAGAACTGGACAGAAATCCTTGAACTACCAGTTTCTTTGTGCTCAAAATATACCCAGTTGTAGAGCTGGGCGCCTAAACAGTTTGAACTTTTTCTACCATGTCATTAAAACCGATAAAAATCTCTAAACAATTTGTATTGCCCAGGTCAGGGGACTTCCATGAAGGTATATGATTTTGATCAACAAAAAGCCCAGATTTTGTATATGGATTGAAGCAAATAGTGAAGTTCGGATCAGAAAAGGTGCCTGAACCTCTGTCTACAAAGCCAATATTCTGAACACAAATACTGTGATATATTACTCGTGGAACATTGGGTATTGGCCAGAAAATGTCTAAAGGGTTCAAGAATTTATATGCCTAAAAACACATCTGCTTTTTTCATCTTCATGAATTAGCGTTATTATCTGTTCTTCCCTTATCTCTCCGATAGTGATTGCAGAGGTGAAAACCCTAGTTCTCATTCTAAACCTAACTGTGATATTTTATGGGATTGAAAGGTTTAGTTAAATCTCAACTACCTTCAAAACATTAGGGAAAGTCACACGTGCCCAGATTCTTCTCTCGCTGACTCCAGAGGAGTTTTCTTAGCACTGCTGTGCCACCCAGAGAATCGCATTTTGCTGCCGCGTCTCTGCCGAATTAAACACAATTACACTTGTAAGCTGTTCCAGACAAAACCGGCTGAGGGCACCAAAGCATCTACAATGCACTGAGCTTCAAAGTACTGAGACTTGATAGTCCTCAAGGTATAACTTAGTGCAGGTACTCTCTGACCCATATGTTGCTTATAAGATCTCTTAAGAAATTTTTCTAATTCTTATTAATATTAGGAAATTCTAGTCTTCCCATATTAAATTGCTAACTTTAATGCAGAGAAGCAGTTGTGTCCCTGAATGTTTTAACCATATGGTTAAGGAGGCCTGCTCATCATGTCACAAATTACAGTTTGAGAAGTCACAGTAGTTAGACTGCAGTGAGACACAGCCCCTGGACTCAGTCTATTCAGCTAACAAGTAGAAGATGTCTTGTCTTAATGCTCATTCTTTAAACCTAAATCCTGAAATGTGAGATTCGACACAGATTTTTTTTTAGTATCTATTATCACTAATAATGAGTTAACACTTATTCATTAACTTTTGACTCCATTGTGCATGAAACAAATTCTTGCAATCAATAAACTGCATTGGTTCTGCATGGCTAAACCTGCCTAGCTAAGAGATGGCTCTGAGCTGTAGCTCCTATCATGAGTAGCCTGGAGCTTTGGGAAAGTGCAAATCCAAACTATTTTATCTAGTGCATCTCTGGTAAACATACTTTGGTCAGGAAATTATGCCAGTCTGACAGCATAACTGAGAAGCAGATGCATTGAATAAGGAGCCCCTGTTTTGATCATGTCCATACTTTTTCAATCTCAAAGGACGTGATATAAATACAGACCAAAAGGACCAAATCCTTGTCTGTGACCACAAGTGGCTGCAATGTGCGTTGGCAGGGGGACTGGAGCAGAAACAGCAGGCAGTTTTTATTCTCTCCACATCCTACTATAGCTGAATGTAGGTTTCATACTCTTACTGCAAATTACATCACATTGCTTTTACATACTGATGACTTCTCTCCCAAAGGCAACAGCTAATGTTCACCAACCATTCAGCAGCTGCCATAACCCTTACCTGAGCTGTGGATGAAAGGAGCCAGGAGCCATTATAATTGTCCCACAGGAACCTGTTTGTTGGGCACCAGGATGCCATTTCATTCACAGGGTTCTTTCATGGGGTTGTATTTAAAAGCATCAATTATACCAAGAAATCTGGCCTTGTCAGACTGCGTCTGAAAGGTTCGACATTCCAAATTGTCGTACTCTTCTGTGTTGGCTCTCATGATGTGAATGTAACTCCTGGGAACTCTTGTGCATTGAAATGCATAGAACTGTCAAGTGTTCCTTGCAGGAATAAATTAAGCCTCTGATTATTTCAAAATACTCACACCTAAGTAACTTTTGTATGCTCCTTCTAAGCCGCAAATGGAATAAGTGACTCTGAAAATCTGACGTGTTGAATTCTTCTCATTCTAAGAAAAAGCTTTTAATGGCTCATGTAAAATGCTTTGGCATATTGAAAATAAGCTCTGTTGATACTTCAGTCATGAGGTCACATGTGATGATGTCCAGCAGCCCTCTGATAAAATTGACCAATGCTGTAGGATTTTTTATTGAAGGAATCAGATTAGCTACTAAACTTAGGATACCCAGTCCACCAGTATAGATCAGCTAATACTGCAAAACCTGTCCAAAATCAGATACCTTGTAGTGGGTATGTTCATTAAAAAAGCAATCTTTCTGGGAGTGGCCAACATTTGAATCAAGAAAGAGTATCTTCTTGGGTCTCATACTCCTGGAACCAGCTAAAGCTGGGGTGACTCCTGCTCACATCCTGCATCATACAAAGTCTTTAGAAGCAGTGAAAAAGTAATTCCTTCAGGCATTTCACAAAATTACAAAGGCTGTGGCTTAGCCTTTGTAAGGTATGTGACAAACAAGGGGATTCTTAAAACCCCAACGATTGAGAAGAGGGAAACCAATCTCCCACAGAGAAATCCTTGGGCACAGAGAAGGAACACAATCTTCATTAATGCAGTTGACAGGATATTTGATGCAGGAACACTAATTTTTTGGCACACGGTAGTTTTGCTAATCTGGTAAGAGATATCTGAAATAGCAGAGAATATTTTATTAGTTAATCTTTCAGACTAGGAGAAGTCTAATATTCACTGAAAATTATATGGAAGTCATAGCCAAAAACAGTAATTCACCCTTACTGGTACTTACATGGAGGAAAGAAGAAATGAGCATGTTCCCCATGGTCCTGCCCACAGACAACTCCACATTTACACAAGCCAAAATTAAAAAGTTGAATTAGATTACTAGATTACAGAAGGAGAGAAGAGGAACTACTTTATTTTTATGGCACAACTTTAATTTTTTTTCCAGTTTGATCATTTTGGGGAATTCTTTACTCCCTTCCCCTCAGATTTCATCTAGCTGGGGAACCTATTGTACTTTAATGACCTGTTCACCTGTAGGAAGAGTTCAAATTCCTGGCCAGCTCTATTTCCAAGTTTTGCCATGTCAGCAGAAGTTCTTTTTAGTCCAACTCTACCTCGTTATCTATACTGTTTATCACTCTGCTTGCTCAAGATGGAAAACAGTATTTACTTATCTCTATTTCTGACATTCTTCCTCATCTTTGCTCCTTTGACCTTTTCCACTTCAGGTCCTCATGGAAGCATGGGAAAAAGGAGTCAACCCAGAAGGAAACTCTACAAATCCCAGTAACTGGGACTTCAGCAACTCCTTCTTTTTTGCAGGAACTGTTGTCACCACTATAGGTGAGGTACTCTCTTTGCTTAAAAACTGGGGTTTCTTCCAACTGTCCTGTAAAGCCCCTAGAAATGTGTTATTGGTGGACAGAATACACCTGAAAAACAATCAACTACTGTGGGTTATGGTTTTCCATTGGTTTCCAATTCTGCCTGTTATTTTTCTGTACCCAGTATTTCACACTCCCAGAAAAGCTGAGTGCCTACTTGGTACATACAAGATCATTTTCTACATGGACAGCACATCTTTAGGTTGCTTTGAAGCATTGAGTTGAACTCACCACAAAGTCAGAGGCCTATAGAAAGTTAAAATAGTACCTGGAAGAGTAATATTTTTATGTTTAATTTTCAGCTAGTACTAGTGAACACACAAGCAGTGAATGGTAATTTGCAGACATTTAATTACAGAAAATCATAGATTCACAGGTTCCTGAAGCTTAATGTAGTTGAGCTTCCAAGCTTACAAACACTCCATGATGCCTGCAGCTTGACTGTAGAGCCTTTTCATGTAGCTGCTTTCTTCTTTTTTTCCAGGCTATGGTAACCTGTCCCCCAGCACAGTGGCAGGGCAGATCTTCTGTGTGTTTTATGCCTTATTTGGAGTTCCCCTCAACCTGGCCTTCCTTAATCAGCTGGGGAAAGCTCTCAATGCTCATCTGCTTACCCTGGAAAGATGGGTGCAAAAGCCAGGGCGTGCCCAGGTACAGTGTCAATTTACCATTTGTTTTCACTATTTTAAAACTAGTTAAAGCTCTTTTCTCAGACAGCTGCTGCTGCTAGCTTAGGTTTCCTTGTGTGAAGCACAGCAGTTACATGTCACTCTCTATTAGAAATTTGATACACTCAATTTACCTACGATAGCTTTAAAGCTATAGGCTTTTACTTGAGGGGCCCTAGATTTGCCTTTTTAAAACCTTACTCAGCAAAACCATAGACCTGGTGACCTTGGCAGAATACGTGGTTGTACACACATTGCCAAGTCAAGCTCTTACTCTCCAGCCTATGCCAGCATCTATCCAGAGTCTAGCCCTGCACTTTGTAAAGGCAACTTATTTTTATTGGCCTAATGATCTGGCTGGAATTAGCTTTCCTGTTTGTGCCAGCAATTTAGCACTTCCTTACTTTAATTTGCTTTTCTTAAAATGCAAATACTCCTTCTCCTTACTTACAGCTTATTGGTGAGCCATTGAACTAGTTCAGATATTTTTCAATAAGAAAAGCACTGATAATAGAAAATACATGAAGGTCATTAATTACAAAGTTAGTGCATGTTTCTGAGAAAAGGTTCAATGGATTGACCCCTTCAGTTAGGGAAAAGGGAGATTAGATATGTGAGATATGTTGAAACATTTCAGAGTTCTGGCACAAGTTTTTTCTTTTACATTTGTAAAATCTCTTGAGTCTTTATCTACAATGGGAAAGCTATAAAGGTACCGTCAAATGCAGACTTGGATTAAATAAGCAAGAAATTCTTTAGCTGCATAACCTCTGTCTGCTCCCCAAACACATGCAGCTCTTCCACCAGGAGGATTTTCATGCTAGTGTAGCTGCATCTTTCCTGAGATTTCTGATAGCAGCTCAGGAATGTGATCTTCTTTTTTTTCCCTTTTCACTTCTGAGTTGACACCTCTTTTCTGACAGAACTCCAATGATCAGATAAAGCTTTGGAGCTGAATTTGCTTGTTTGCTCTGAAAAGCTTATTCAAGGAAGTTAGTTTATCTCCTTACAAATAGAATTTCACCATGCTCTGGGAAATTATTTGCAATCAATTCATTATTTGCAATCAGTTCTTCATTATTCATGACTTATTGTTCTCAGCATTAGAGGTTTATACAAGAAAGTTCTTAAAAGACAGGTTAAAAAGTAAAATTGTGCATTTCAGTATAAATTTTTATGCAAAGTTTATTATGCAATTAAACGCTATTACAATACTGGAATGAAGTAAATGAGAACAATTGAATTGTGTATTAACTATAATCATATCAATCAGGAATCCTCAAACTGCTCTGCAAATGAGGCAAGTACTATTACACAGCTAGAGAGACACAACACATAATATAGAAGTGACTTGTCAAAGTCACCCAGTCATCTCAAGTCAAATTTCTCAGGCTCAGAGCATTATTTTTTATGTGAGATAATTCAGAGCGAGAAATTAAAACACGATATCTGGACCTTCCACTTTATAAACAGCAGTTTGGCTTTTCATCCAGTCACAATAGGCTCATTAATAGAAAATCATACTTCAGTTTGATTGCCCTTGAGGGCATTTTAAAATAATTGCAATGAGTTTGCATCAGCCCACACATCATTAGTCAAAAGTTCACCAGAATGTGTTCTCTGGAAACCCATGAGTTCCAGATCATCAGTCCTAAACTCCTAGAATCCCTTCAGGACCCGTTCACTGACCATTCCTTGTACCTATCTACTGCAGTCACATATAGGTAATTTATGTCCCTAAAGGCAGACGTTGATCATGAGAGGCACAGATCTGCCCTAACACAAACCAGTTCTGCTCTGAGCACTTCTGAGTTAAAAATTAAAGCAGGCAAACTGACTTCACTTAGATTTCATCCAAACATATTTCTGGCTGAGCTCTTGCAAGCCACTTTATAAATCTTTGGAAGCAGTCATATGAAAAGAACCCTAATTTGTTCTTGCCAATCTTTGTTTCATGAGTTATGCAGTACGTGGTGATTTTCCTTAAAGACAAGAGCTAGTTGACTACAAGAGGATCTCCACTTGAATTGAAATTGTCAAATGAGTATTTCATTCCTATGGCTGTCATAGTAAGTCTGAAAATATGACTGAAGCATTCTTGAAAACTCATTGCAGAAAGCTTTATAAAAATCCTCCTTTTTTCCCTAATTTTAAGAATTTTTTGCTTGTTTCATGGTTAGATATAATATCTATGTGCAGAGTAAACAGTGAGCTCAACCTGCAGTACATGGAAGCACTGGCTCATCCATCTTTTTTTTTGCCATCACTCCCAGGTGGGATGGGTTTGTGATTCAAGAGCAAAACAGACCCAGCAATTTTGACAAGACAACTGCTCCATGCTGTTTAGCAGCCATCTTCCTCTTCTCTTTCAGGTGGTTCAAACACTGGCAGTGGCCATCTTCCTGACCACTGGGACCCTGCTTTTCCTGGTGTTCCCACCATTAGTCTTCAGTTATGTAGAAGGCTGGAGCTATGGAGAAGGCTTCTATTTCACCTTCATCACCCTGAGCACCATTGGATTTGGGGACTATGTAGTAGGTAAAAAAGAACATGAACCAGGGAAATATCAAACCAGGCATTAAGATTCTCATAACTACTTAATTAAAATGGCTACATTTCCCATATTACCCAAGTGATTGTGAATCCCAGGTACTGAGGTATATCACCCTATAAAAAACAAACACTGCATCACTAAACTGTAGCTTTCTAAATCATCTGAGATCCCCTGTGTGCCTCTTGAGTAAAATATGGTTAATATGGACTCAACACTTAATTTACAAGATTTTTTCCTTTGTTGTTGGCTAGAAACATTGATTTTGAGCATCCCTGATTTATATTAGATATGGTTATTTTTATTATATAGCCTCAACTTCAGGGATTTCATGCTAATTGTGCTAAGCTTAACCTGAGAGTTGGCATTAAAAAAAAACTAAAAAAGAAAAAAAAGATCTATCTGCTGATAGATCACACAAGCTCATTAACACATACACTTTTGCGAGAAGTGGAGAAGGTGTATGAGTATCTATGTTTAGCAGACCAAAGCTGCCAAGATAAATATACAAATGTTCCTGGATTTTTCAGGCACGAACCCCAACAAGCACTATATCCCTGTGTACAGGAGCCTAACTGCAATATGGATAGTTTTTGGCTTGGCCTGGTTGGCTCTCGTCTTCAACGTGGGAGCTGACATGATGGAAAGATTCCTTCAGCTGAAGTGGCACAAGTCTGACTTAAGCTTGGCAGAAGGAGACACCACCAAACTGGAAGATGAACCTGAGCAGCCTAGAATCCACATCCCTAGCTGAGCAAGGTACAAAGAAAGAAGTTTTGAAAGTGCATCTTCCATCTCTATCTCACATTAAGCAACCCCTGTGGATAAAGCACTAAACCACAGGTTGTGGACTGTTTCCTAAAGAGGAAATGTTTCAGATACGTGGAACATGGAAATTTCCACACCCTGTGTAGGCATCAGCCAACTAAAACTCCAACGAAGGAGCATACATGGTTACACAACTGTCCCAAGATTCATTTTACACTTCTCATTCTAAGGCAACTTCCCCTGAAGCAATCAATGACTATCCTTTCTCTTTCTCTAGTGGGATTCAGTTCTTATGGTCACTCATTTTCAAAAAAATCCAGAGTGACTGCCTTGCAGCTTAAATAACAGGTCATGTCACCAAAAATTTCAGGTGAAAAAAGTCAGGTACAGAAATCTTTCTTCATTTCCAATCAGAAAACAAACAAAACCACAGAGGATCATCAGTAATGAACACCTGCTTAATCACATCCATCCAATTAAAATTCAGCTGATACTGCCTGAAATTAATAGCTTTCATATAAAATGATAGCATTTCTTTATTTTCTGGGCTAAAATGCTTGTCTTTTAATTGTGAGGAAATTATGTGTCTGTCCGGCTCTGTCTGGACTGTTACAGTTCCTCTCAGAGCACACTGCCAGCTCAAAGCAGGTCCTTATGACAGTTCATTTCACAGCCACCTGAAAACAGCACTTTAAATCTAAAAGCAAGGAGACATCCCTATTTCCAGCCAGATCACAAATATTATTAGTGTCTGGAATTTGCTTTGGGCCAGTTCATAGAAGAGGTATCATGCACCATACAGAACTGATGCTGTACGTTTACCTCTAAATAAGGCCAGTGATAGGTTATTGTATTAAATCTGATCCTAAAGTCAGGCCCATTGTGTGAGTCATGAGAATCAGGGAGACTGAATTTATCCCAGTTATTGTAAGTCAAAAGCAGCAGCAGTCATCTTCAAAGGGGCTGAAAAACCGAAGAAGTACATATAAGCATCTAATAAGGGACTAGTCACAGAGATGCAGATCTGTAGTCATACTCTCTATTAAAGTAAACTCCAGAAACTTGATAAAACAATTATCCATGCATTGGGTACCATGCTCAATCATCACTAACACGGTCCATGGGTATGCTTGTAGTTACATACACGCCGCTATTTATTCAGTATCTTTACATCTCATACTAACCATCAATTACTCCCTTTGAACTCACTTATAAGTGGAACTTTATTGTAAAGCATGAGTGAAATATGGCTGGGTACATAGACTAGCCCCAAGCTAGCGTATGTCTGACAGACTACACGAACATCAAATGTCAGCATTTCAGCAGCTGCTTTGATATTTCAGATATTTCATTTTGGAGGAGTGTCCATAAAACATGTAGAGACTTGTGTAGGTCACTAATCTTTTCCTGCATACTTTCTGAGCTAGATTTTTACTTCACAACAGATGTTTGTTCTTACACCTGACACGGTGCATGTTTTCCTTGCCAGTTGCTGACTCCCGCTTAATGCAGAGAGGCTACTCAAATCTGAAGTGCTGGCATGTAAGAATGTTGGTTATGGTTTATTCAACTAATTTTAAAAATGAATGTTTAAATGTTTATCCCATCCAAGATTTCCCTCATGTCTTACCACTACCTACCTCACAGATTTTTATCTCCTCAGTTTTTGCACTGATCTTCCTCTATGCCCTCAGCTATTCCCATAAATTTATGCAATAGCTTTCTCTGTAGACTTTCACTGAGAGCAGCCAAGTCTCTCCTGTCTGGCTTTTTGTATTTTTGCAAATCTCACGGGAAACTTTGTCTCTCAATATTTTCTGTTCTTCAGACCCAATGTTTGCACTTGCACTTCTTAACATCATCACCATCACTGTACTTGTACCTGCCTTGAGTTAACACCACAAGACACTTTTGGCCTCTACGTAAAAGACAAAACTGAAGTTCTGCTGACTTTTGTATCTAACTTGTTTTCTTCACCTTGCCTTTTTCTCATGCCTTCTGTACTTTGTCAAGCCACAGTCAGCCACAACACATGCACTAGTCTAAAGGTGATCCTATCCAGTGTTTTACACCATGCTGCATGCTGTAAAAAGTGATAAAGAGGTTTATCAGGGATAGAAAGCACTTACTGACAAAGTATTTCTTAAAATTATCCTTGACATCTGACTGCAGGAAGTTTGGATTGTTTTTACTGCAGTCCAGAAAATTGCTCCTGTATCTGATACTGATTTTGCAAAGTAGCAGCAAATGGTGAGAATACCTCCTGGATTTTTTGCTACTGCTGCATTTACTAAAGCTGACAGTAGTTGCAGCAGTTCTCCAGATGCCCTACAGAAGACTCAAAAAGCTACCTTTAAATCAAGCACATAGCCATGTTAGAAGAGAAATGAGAAGGATACTGATACTCTCTCCTGTGCTACATAAGCGATAGAAATTTCCTGCTCGTTTTGTCAATTTTTCAAGGTCCTGAAAAGTTCCTAAAGGTCATGCACATCTATGATCAAAGTGACTTTGAGATACATACTGGGAGCACTGGCCCAGTGTTCCTCTAATAAAAATGTAGCTGTCAAGTATCAACTGACCAGCTAAGAAAAGCAACATGGAAGAACTGCACAATCACAGGGACTCGCTGTGAGCCAGAGGAGCACACAAAAGGGACTCTTTTGGTCTAATAACCCATTTTACCAGTGATGTATTTCTGCACACAAGCTCAGCTCCAAGCATGAAAAACAGTACTTCTGAAGCCTCTGAATGTGGCTCTTCAGGCCATGGCAGAAGCAATGGTCCAGGCAGTGTTCATCTGTGATGTAGAAAAGTAGCACTTTGTCCTCAGCAGCTCCTGCCTGCAGTCCAGAGCAGGACAAGAAGCAAATGTCCTTCCAGGCTCACACTTACCCTTTCAGACTACACAACAAGCCCTTCTTCATCCTCAGATACATGTGCTGTCCTTCTAGACAACACCAAAGCATCATTGGCAAAGATTTGAGCCTTTCTCCGTGGAGATGTAAATAGAAGACTGACAGACAAGTGACATTTCTGAGAATACTCAAGGAAGCAGCCATTTAAATATTAAATGATTCTGTAAAGATTTGTTGTGAATCTTGACCTCTTTCATCTCAAATTCCTTCTAGTAAGCACATCTTATTTCCTGCATTTTCACAGTATGTCTTGTAGTTAAAAACCGTAAGTCTCACTTGTAATTAGTTTTATATATTTTTAGTATAAACATTAAACTCTATATGTTTAGTCCATAATGTTTCAGCATAGTTATACTCAGTGTGTTTTGTATAAACTGTCTGGGTTTAAATACAGCTAAAATGTAAAAATGTAGCTCAGATGTGTCTATTTCCAGATCTTAAGTGTGATGAGTGTATATATATATATATACACTTTTTAGTACTCTTGCACTTTTTCTTACTTATGTATATTTTTATAGAAAGGGTTTTATATATATATATATAATTCCATTTTTGTCTTTAAATATCACTGAGTAACGAATACTCTGAAAAGGCAGAACTAAGACTGACCAACAAGCAGCATTTTTTGCTGCTCCAGATGATATTGTTACACTGGAATTGTTCAAGCTTTTGCATATTAATTTTTGCGTCTTGCCAGTGAAACCCTGCGTTTATGCTAGTCAGTTTAAAGCACATGAATTAGCACATTACCAGAACATTTCCAGGGGGGCAATACATGTTTGGAGGCTGCTTGACTGCTAATAGTACATACACTCCCCTGGCAAAAATAATCACAGGGCAGCGTGACAAGACATTATGCTCTGACAGTGTATAAAGTCATCTTGTACAGAAATCTACTGGGTTTATTCCCCTTTATCTCAAATTATGTAACAAAATAGGTAAATTACAACTTTTTTATACACCAAAAATGATTTGATTTTTCTATCTACTGGTGAAAGAACAGAAGGGAACACTGGATGCAGTCTTATACAAGAAAATAATTAATCAAAGAGGTCTCAGGAACTACCTACACAGAGAAAGTAGTCCCATCTTTCACAGGAAAAATCACAAATTATAAAAGGACTCTGCAAAAACTATCTTTTCCCTTGTTTCTATCCAAGGATTGTTATCACAAACACCTGTTTGCAGCCTTCTAAATTAGCTTAGCAGCTGCGTGAAAGAGGAACGCAGATTTATGCAGGGTGCTAGCATGCTGCTCTCTAAGTGGTGCCAGCGAGGGGAGGGAAACACCTGGGATTTTCGGGAGCGGGATTGGGTAGCATCCCTCGGAGGGGCGAGCGTGGCTCGGAGCTGGCTCCGCTCAGGCACAAGCGGAGGAGGGAGCCGTGGGCAGCCTCGCGCTGTGGGACAGACAGCCGGGATGCGGAGCGGCGCTAGACAAGGACGAGGGCAGCGGGGTGGGCTGTCCCAGGACCATCACCCACTCCCGGCACAGCCCGGCTCTGGGCTGCGGAGGGTGTGAAGGGGCAGGCCGGGGGAGGCGCTGGGGGCCGGGCGCGCTGCCCTCCTCCCGCCCCCGGCCGAGCCGCTCCTTCAGCCCGGGGCGGCGGCGGCGGCAGCGGGGCCGATGGTGGCGGCGAGGCAGCGGCGGCGGTGGCGCTGGGGGGTGCCGGTGCTGCTGGCGGCCTACGTGGGCTACCTGGGGCTGGGCGCCGCCGTGCTGCAGGCGCTGGAGCGGCCGGCCGAGGTGCAGGCGGCCGAGCACCTCCTCCGGGAGCACTGGGAGCTGCTGGCCAACCACACCTGCCTGCAGGGGCCCGCCCTGCAGAGGCTCATCGAGGTGAGCCCGGGCGCGGCGGCGGAGCGGAGCTCAGCACCCGCTGGGGCTGCGGGGCCGGCGCTGCCTCCGGCCCGGGGGGCGAGAGCGGGGCGGCAGCGGCGGCAACCGCGCCTCCAGCCCCAGAGCAACTTTGGAAAAAATCTATCAAAAACTTTCAGGCTTTTTCCCTGTATAAGTGTATGCGCACACATCATCCCGTCTCGAAGAAGCCGCCCACGGCGTGGGAGAAGCTTTCCGCGGGCAGCCGCGTCGGGCTGCCCCAGCTCTGCACCCCGGGCTGCAGCCGCCTGTGCTCCCCGCTGATAGAGAGATGCTTTCGTTCTCCGCTGCCGTCCCACGATCTCGGCGGTCGCGGGTTTTGAAGCGCCGCCGTCCTGACTCAAGGCAGGCGGTGGCGGAGTGTCCCGTTACGTGACAATTCCCTGCGGTTACTCACAGGTGGTTTAGGTTTGCTCTTGCACTTACTGAGCACGAGTTAGGGTGCGTGACGTCTTGCAAGTGGTAAATTTAACTGATGTTTATACTAGTATCAAACTTCTTCCGTCTTCTACTTGTTGTTTAAGGGGAATTAGAAAGTCCTTAGGTCTCTTAAGTTATCCTTGAAAATATTTCTGAAGGTATTTGCTGGATGGTTGCAAAATGCAGAGCAACCACAAATTCAGTCTTTCTAAAATACAGATGGTCGGATTTTTATGATACAGATAAGAACAAAGTGATATAAATGGGTTCTCTCTTAGCTCATCTTTTGCCTGAAAAAAAAAAATCTACAATATTGAAGTGTCTTCAGTACTTCCCCAAACCCTTTGATTTCAGTATATGCAGGTAGTTGGGAACCTACTCCTTCCTTTGGTCACTCTGCCTCAAACAGATATTGCTAAACACAGAGAAAACTTGGGGGGATTGGTTGCTTGTTTGCTTTGTTTTGGTGGTGTTTTGTTTGATTGCAAAAGCAGTGCATGATGGTGACTGAAACCATAGCAGCTGGTTACTGCAGTTCAGAGGATCTAAAAGGGACTTGAATATATGCTTCCCTTTATTTTTTTCCAGCAGAGAGAAAAATAGAGAAGCAATCAAGATAATCATGTCAGGTGTTTCAGCAAGGATTTGGCAGACAAAATTATGCTTATGACCTGTGTCACACTCTCATCCCTTGACTTTGGGTGGTTGGCAGTCAGTAGTACAGTGTTCATGTGCTATAAATTTGGACCTTTGCAAGCTTTTATCATTTATGGTGTGTGCTGTGCTAGCTGTGCAATTTAAATAGAGAGAAGTGAGAAATATAGCAGAGATGACCTGTCTGGCACTTCATACGGCTGGGTCTTAGCCAAGCTTCACTCAGCGCTGGCCCATGGTAATGAGCACCTGGCATGGCACTTGCCCAGGGGGTTGCAAGGCCTTGGTTAATGATGGTGATGAGGTGCTTGTAGTGGAGAGAAGATAATCACAACTAAATATGTAGAAATGTCATTCTGTCAGTTTGTTTTACTGCAGCATGACCTCTACCCATTCTTGATGCCCCTGGAATAGGGGAATATTTAGACCAGAGGCTGTTACAATATGTCATGTGAGTACTTAATTGTGACTGAGCAAGCCCTTGATGGGAAAGTTATGAATGAGCTTTGTTTCATCTTATGGAGTGTCTGTGTGTGCTTTTGTGATCTGGGAAACCATATTCTGAGTTTGAATGGCTTTGTGTGTTATTTTGAATAACACTGAGAAATTAATCCTAAAAAATCCACAGAACTGATGCTTTCCTATATTCTTTTCTAATTTCCTGTGTAGCAGTCACTGGCATGCTCTTGGTGTGCTCAAAAAGAAACGTTTTTCTGTGCAGTAAGTTGTTACTGCAGTACAATACACATAGTTTATCAGGCAATGTCATCACTGGCTCTATTCAGATAAGAAACTTGTATTCTAGATACACAGCTGATTTTATTTGCCAATTAAGAAAGACATATAAAGAGTGTTTGTGAAAACATAAAGCAGTGTGTGAATTTTAATTGCCTTGACATTACTGGCAATTCCTCATTGTTTCCTTACAGCTCTTTCATTCCAGATAATCCTAAACTGTGTTTAAGTGTATAGGAGCCAATATGAAATAAAATCCTAGTTTGCTAAGCAATGTTCAAACGTAATTTTACAACCTGCTTATCTCTTGGTTCCTAGTTACCAAGCAGGAGTGGAAATTCACTGTCCCTTGTGCAGATGGAAAGTAACAGAAAGCTCCAGCTTTGAGAAGATAGTAGGAGTGAGGATGTGCAGGAGGGAAGCAAAGCAAACAAACCATGCTGTAGTAGCTAGACCAGTGAATTGCCATTCAGTAATTTCTGTGACTTGAGTCCTTTCCAAGGAAGAAGTAATCTAGTTAACAAGGGAGAGGACAGAAGGAGGTGACCAACAAAAACAGAACAGCTGTTAGAAAGTGTGTGGCATCTGTGGTGGTGGGCCCTTGCTTCCTATAGCTGGACTTTGTTGAGGCTCCCTTGCCTGAAGGGGTTTGGCCAGCTCTTCCCCTGCAGGAACAGTTCCTCATTCCCTGAGTTGTTGAAGGTAGCACCTGCAAATGCTTTACATGTAAGCAAATAAACAATGCATGGTCATGTGTTTATACACAAAAAGGGCACAATTGAGGCACTGCGGCCACAAGACTCTCTGCAGGGCATGCAGTGAGGTTTACTCAAGGAACACAGAAGTTTGACTTACTGACACATCTAAGCCCAGGCTATTGTTCTGCTATTGTGTACCATCTGACTGAACGCATGCTCACCAGGAACAAGACAGAGCTGGCCATACTTGTGAGCCACTAGGCAACATGCAAAGAGGGCAATATCTGGCCTTTTATCATCATTATGGTGGTGACCTTTACATGCCAGAATTAGTGGGTGTGAGGTCACATCAAAGGAAGCTCTCCATGACAAGACTTGCAGCAGATGCAATAAGACAGATTGCAAGTGATGGGCTTTCAATACAAGAAAAGTAGCTGGACTCAGCTGAGGAGAAAAGTATCTATGTCCAGGCAAAAATTATATTGGTTCTAGATTCTGAAAGTATCCAGAAAGTGAGGCTGCACACAAAGAGGACACTTTCTGCATGGGCATATTTCTTAGAGCTGAGACCCTTTCTGACCCTTTGGGGTTGGGGGCACCTAGACACGCTTTGGGGTGAATCACTTCTAGTGCAAAAGTACCTCAGTTTTACTGCATAGTGTATCTGTAGCTCTGGTCCAGCTGAGCTGTCCTCCAAACTAGCATGATTTTCAATGGCTACAGGCACTCAGCTGCTGTATTTACAGTGTCTCTTTAATCAGATGATTGGCTGTAGGGCCAAGCTTGGAACAGCACGTTTTGGGTGTTACCCTGTTACCATGACATCCCTTTCATCCTATTCTACCTTTTTTTTTTGATAGAAATCTTTTGTGTTATATACATGTTTCCCTAGTTCAAATGTTTCCTTTATTTATTATATTGTTCTATTGGTATTCTACTGAAGATATACAATGCTATTTAAATGTAGTTGGTTTCATAAAATGAGAATGAAAGCTGAGCTGATTTTTTTTTTTGCCTAGAAAGATTTAAGGTGTAGTGAAAAGGACCTAATGCTAAAGGGCAAGTTATAAACTAAATGGCTGCAGGTGGATCTAGATACTGTTATCTCCAGAGTCAACAGCTAGAGGTACACAGAGAGTTTGAGTTTGTGTTTGCAAGAGCAGTGAGGTCCCACGTGACTGAAAGATCCTCATCAATACCTTGGCTTGCACTGACATTGAAACAGCAGAGAATTGTGACAGCTGTCAGGAAAAAACCCTGCAAACACGGTTTACTAAAATAATCTTGCACTCAGATGATACAACAGTAAGGAGTGAGCATCAGAGATCACCTGCCAGTGGTGAGGGTCTTCAAGGAACTGCTCCTGGTATTGAGGAGCTGTATCATCCATAGAGAATCCAATTTGGTCAAATTAACTTGTCACAGATGTAATAGGGTTGCTCCCCTGTAATTGGTCTTTCCAGCTTCATGCTTATCAAAATGTGCCACTACTTTGCTTAAGTTACAGCCAGCTCCACATTCTCCGGACCTGTTGATTAAAAGAGCAGTGGGTACCTTACCAAGAATGTGCATTCTGTGCTAATAATACCATCCTCTAGCATATGTTTGACAGAAGTCGTTGAAGGTAAAATCAGTATTCTATAAGGCAGTAGGCTGGCTCTACATTGTTAGAATTCGTGGAAGGTGACTAGAAGACCTACTGATGACCATTTTCTGGTTAGTTGGCTCACCCTTGGGTCTTCCGGTGGTGTGTAGCACCTGTGCTCAAAAAGAGAAAGGCAAGGGATAAAGCACAGCCACCTATTATATTATACCTCTGCCTAAAGAGAGAAGTTCTT
The DNA here is from genome assembly GCA_034509425.1 of Eopsaltria australis. Classification (NCBI taxonomy): domain Eukaryota; kingdom Metazoa; phylum Chordata; class Aves; order Passeriformes; family Petroicidae; genus Eopsaltria; species Eopsaltria australis. Next base: position 673,254 of record JAVTVJ010000396.1, read on the forward strand.
TTGATATGAATTCAAAAGAATCCAACTGGAATGGTTTTTTAGGTTTTTGTTGGGCGTTTTTTGTGCCAGTTCTTCTTTCAGGCAGAATTGAGATACATTTCTACTCCAGGCTCAAGAGATTAGAGCTTGTGGTTGGGAAATGTGTGATTAATAATCTATTTGTGAATTATTTGGAAATTAATTGACCTTTGTCCTTGCAAATTGAGGCCAAGGTTAATGTTAACCATTTTTCTTCTGATTTACAGCTGGTATTCTGTGAGGCATAAATGAATGTTTATATGCCAACATTGCACAGAATTTCCAGGGCATAGAGTTTGTGAGTTGTTTTCTCATTAATCTAAATGGTAGCTTGGTGCCTTTTGAACACCTTGTTTCCTGCTTGATATGTTGCAAAGGTGAGGAAAAGTGTTTGGAATGAGGCAAACCATTTTCAGGAGGACATGTATGCCCTGGAAAAGTTGATTTTTGTACATGAATATGTAAACTTCAGCTAAACTTGTGAATAAAGCTTCTTACGCCAGCCCATTTGCATATTTTTTGCCTTCCTTGAGAGCTGCTTTCAAGTACCCTTAGTAAATATTGCTTTTGCCTTTAAAGGTATGTCAAGATTACCGTGACCTCTGGCCAGAATGCCACAGTTCAGAAGCATGGAACAACAGCAGTGACAGGAGCCATGAGGTCATTTGTATGACTCTTTCCCTGATGGTTTCCTCCAGAAAAAAAAAAAAGTCAGGAATTCTTATGAATATAATTAGTAGGGTCATAATTTTTTGGGGCTTTGCTTTCATAATTTTTGCTTAACTTGCTCGTTTTGGGGAGGGCAGGCAGATTAGAATCAGTCTATTTAATCATTTACATAAAGCTTGTTTTTTGCTGTAAAGATTATGGGAGAAAAGAGAAGCACGGTGTTCTGAAGAAAGGTTGCGAGGAACACTGCCTCAGTTTACATATACACATTCATTCATTCTTTACTGCTGATCTTAAATGCCTCTTTTGAAAGCCATGTCCTAGTCACTTGCTGTTGAGACTCAGTGCAGAGGTGAAAGATGGAATTTTCAATTGGTGTTCAGGAGGTCAGATTGAATAATGGTCCTTCCTTTTGCTGTGCTTGGTGATCAGAAGCCGTGCTGCAGCCACAGACTGGTGGTGGAGGGGCCCATGTGTGGTGATAATCGTGGAAAAGGGGAAGTGTGTAAGCTGAGAAAGCTGGGAGTTGCCCAGAGCTGATAACACAGCAAACATGGTAAATGAGACTTAGGGGTTTGGCTGAAGGATAGAGTGGCTCTGCAGTAAATACAAAAGAATAAATCTACATTTTGTGGGGAGGAAGATGCAATACTCAAATGTCAAGTGGGAACCAAACTGTAGTTGGTGGAGGTGGGTTTTTGTGGTTTGGTTTTTTGTTTTGCAGTTGTTTTGGTTTGCTTTTTTTTAGCTAGACAGCATGAACAGATCTTTTGAGTGTAATTTAAAGTGTATGGCTTCATTTTTGCTGGTACAACTGTGATAACTTCTTTGGGTTTATTGCTGCAAAGCTGTGTATGAAAAGTGATAAAACTCCAGTATAAGTGAGTCACTCATTATCAGTCATCTGTGAAAGTGCAGCCCCAGAATGTGAAGGGTTAAAATTCAGGCTGTAGGAGTGATTTAATTTTTTTAGTTTCTTTTTTTGACTCAGACAAGGAAACTGTGATAATGTTGTGTTCGGATGTTGCTGCAGAAAGAACAGCAACTGCTAGTAAATGACAAGGAAAGAAAGGAGTATTGCCATCCTAAAATAAGTGTGATGAGGGAATCAGCAGAAATTCACAGCTTGCTCACAGGGTTACCACTTAGCTTGCATTCAAGGAGGGAATTCCTTGCAGAAATATGCACAAAGCAGGCTTTTGTACTGGGATGTAATCTAACATAAAGCCTGCATTTTCAAGCATTAGCTTATGACATTCCTAACTGAAACTTCAGAGCTTATACTTAAGAAAGGGGGAGCTGGAAGCCCAATTTGACTGTGTAATAGGACAGCCATCTACATTTTAAATAGCCCTCTCTGAGTGGAAATAATGCTGGTGTTCTAATCACCAGCCATGACAATATTAAGTAGCACCATGCAAAACCTACTTGCTTGGTCAAAAACCAGAACAGCCTACTTGATGAGAAAATGCAACAGCCTACAAATGAAGTTTGTAGCAGTGGTTCTGAACCAGGAAGGATTAGAGTCCCTCCACAGACTTGCAGAGGACGAAGACCTCTGGTGGCATGTTCCACAGACAGAGAATTTCCCCCCTGAGCTGCCAGAGACAATGGTTTAGACCACCAAGCCACGAACCACAAGTTCCTGCTATTGGTTCCTTGATGTGTCTGTTATGTATCCCAGTTCTGGAACATTCCCTGTTACCCCCTTGTTCATTCGTTGTTCTCTCTTCCCCCCTCCTCTCCCTAAACCTCATTCGACTGCGCACCCTGGTCCCTCCCTTGTATTGCCCCTGCACCCTCAGATTATTGGATGTTATCCCTCCCTTAAATACCCATGGGATGAGCTATTTGGGGCTCTTAGTCCCTGAGCTCCCTTGGGGGTAATAAACCTGCCGAACCCTCATACTAAGAGTCCTCCTTCTTTGGGTAGTTCTTTGCTATCCTACAGTGCTCTGAGGATAGCACTCTGCACCTCAGCCCGACACAGACTAGCAGAGCCCACCGCCGGCTCCCCGAGGAAGCCTTCCCGATTGGAACGCGGACGGCTTCTCAGGGTTGCGCTAGCGCTCTGCTGCCGGGATCAGAGCAGGATTAAGAAGCAGGGAACGCAACAACCCATGAAAGTCTAAGAATAAAAAAAGATCTTAATTTTTAAATCCTATAGGAGTTACAATAATGCCCATGAAACTTTTACCTGTAGTTTAAAATTATGTCAGTATTGTCAGCTAAAGAGGTAGTAGTCACTGTGAACTGTAAATTATTATCACTTTAGAGAGGGGGAAATAAGTGCAGAGAAGTGAAACTGTGGTTTTATGTTGCACAGCTTGTCAGTAGGAACCAAAGAAACACTGCGTTCTGGGTTTTTCCAGTTATTTTAACCACCCACCTGTTTTCTTTCTGCATTTTGAACTGCACGTGACCGTTAAAGTTTTCAAAATATCAAGCCCAAGCTCTACAAGCTGAGTATTTTCTGGGGCTGAGCACTTGGTGATATTGACTGGGGTCTTAGGTCGTGCAGATAACTGCTTTTGAACACTGGATTTAAGATTCTGCTTCTACTAGTGCCTTTTAATGCGTTAGGTTTTGAGGCAGATGCTGTATAATTCACCAGCCTAATTAAGAGAAAAAGGAAAACCCCTAGGATGTCACCTCCACATAATTATAAAGTAAAACAAAGTTTCTTATTCTCAAAAAGTCTGGCTAAGGAAACTAAACACTTATAATGCAACATCTGTGATTCACTTTCTTTTTAGTACCTCTTGAACCCACAGGATAAAATGTACTTCAGATTTATTTGAAAATCAGCAGCAGAGATATATCAACACCTCTTCAATGGAGAAAGCAGGGTGAATTCAGGTGTTCTGCTAGAGTGTTTATCAGGTGGGTTTTTTCCTGTGTTCTCTTTAAAATTATAAGCCATTTTTAATTTTTCTATGAAAAAGAGTATTAGCCAAAAGCAAAAGTCTAAAGGAACATGGTAAATTAAGGAGACTATTCACTGATACCTCCCTGAATGCTCGCTCAGCCTTCAGGAGTTTGCAATCCAATGACTTCCTGTGCCAGAAGTAATTTCTGTGCATTAATAGCTATCTATGGATTTCTCTTTCATGAATCTGCCCTCATGGGCACATCTGCAGGAAGGCAAGCTCCATTAGTTCTACCATTCTCAGGAGAGTCAATCTTTAATTTTCTGTCATCACTGTTGCTATGTCAAAGGTTGATTCTAGGTAGTATAATAAAACATTTTTTACTTTAGGAAAACAAAAGCCAATATTCTTATCTTCACCCACTGTAAGTCTTCCCTTCTAAGGGTGGAATCAATAGCTCTTTCTTCCTAACAGTAATGAACTCGACTTTTTTTCTGGGAGTGTTCATTTATTCAAGTGGTTTTGATTTGCATGAATATTCAGTGGTCTCCATTGGACTGGCTTCAATAAGGTGGGTAGGCTTAATGGTTAATCATGTTATCTGGGTGTTTGATAATAAGATTTAACAAAGAAATTCTGAGTCAGAGGCTAATTGCTGAAGGGTCCTGGAGACTACAGCAAACATACCAAGTGATTCTCGGATGCAGAGTTGTCACAAGTCACTGCAAAGCTGGCATGGGTGCTCACAACTGCTCAGCTTCTTGCTTCTGTACCAGGCAAAGAGGTGAAATTAAACATTTGATGACTTGGTTATTGCTGCTTGCTTCTCACATGATATCCTTTGCAAGTTCTTCATTTCCCTTTTCTGCGTGAAGGTTTTTCCATTTTTTTGGGCCAATTGTGCCACAGGTTCTTTCAATCCTCTCTGCTTCTTAAGTGTTTCTGACTTTAAGAACTTGCTGTTGAGTGTAATATTGTCAGCTGCTGAGCTTGTATCAGCAGGGCATCAGGCAGGAGAATGGACAACAAACATGCTGCATGTTTAAGTTTTTCAGGTGTCTGTGTTACAGCTGGTAACAAATTTATCTGAAAATTGGACTGTTGCTGTTCCAGCAGGTGTATATGTGTTCAAGACTAACTACTTAGAACTGCAGAGATCACAGTTTACTGAAGGAAATTTTGAGGAAAATATCAAGCTTTTTATTTCAAATTTAACTACTAGTTTCTGGAGGGGGAAAAAAAATAGCTAATCTGTGTCATTTTCCAGTATCTCTTTTGCCCTTTGACTTGCTTTGGCAGTTATTTTATGTTCAAGCAAACTGTGATTTCTGTCTAGGCCATTGTCTGCAGAGTTTCTTTCACTTGTTAAACCAAAGGTCAAGTGTTGTCAGCCTGCACCCCATGTAGCCTGACAAATCTCAATGCAGACACCAGACCTGGAAGAAGAATAATGAGTGGGGGAATTACACACAGCTGTTCAAAAAATATCCTGCTGGAGGCTTCTTGAGACAACCTTTCCTCTCTCTTTTATTTCTCAGGGGTAATTACATGGAGAAGGAAAGCAGGGCTTGGTTTTTTTATGTCTCTAATGCTATATACAAATTCTTTTCTTTTTGAGTTGCCCCACTCACATTACAAAGACCATTCACAGAAGGATGCAAAATGCACCGTATGTGGTTCTTAGGCCCTTCTCAGAGCACGGGTTCTCTGCTCTGTCTCATAATTTAGAACTTAATAGATTATAATGTGACCCTGAGGGGTTTAAGTTGCCTTCAGTTATGAGTAAATCAAGATATTCCTGAGAATGCACTATCAAACAGTGTTTATTGATTAGAAAAATGTGTTGATCTCTGAGCTGCTCCTTGGTCTTAGTGTGAGAATTAGTAGCTGTAGAGAAAAGAGAGTGATCCTTGTATACAGTTAAGCTGCTGCTTAGGACTCTGGAAACAAGTTTTAATTCATAGCCTTGTATAATATTATATAAATCATATAAATTATGTAGAGCACGTTACATCAGTAAAATGGGACAGAGCTTCCTTGCTTAGCAGGCTTGATGTGCCAGTTTATTTGGTGGATGTATAAACTACAACTTCTTTGTAAAACCAAAAACTGATCAAAATCTGAGTGTGATTGCTTTTATTGTCAGTGGTGAAAGCTTTACCTGCAGGTTTTTTTGTTAGGATAGGAACAGTGTTATTTAGTATCTGCATGTCTTTTTCAGAGATGATGAATTTTATGTGATTTTGGCTACACTTTGCATTCAAGAATAATTAATTGTCAAGTAAAGCATCAGTGTGAAATGTTTAGTGACCATGCAGTGAATAATGTTGCTTTGGACACAGCTGCCATTAATTTTGTTGGCATGGGAAGGTATAGTCAGATGTGGGCACCATTAAGACATCTGATATCTTATTTTGGCATTACTCTGCACACTTCAGCGAGTGACTTCTGAGTCTTTCCCAGGAGGATTGAACAGAATTGGGCATAGTGCTAATCTGAGCCATTCATTCACATTAGTAGTCCTGATGTGGGGACATATTGGCCAATTTGAGTAATCTCAGTCTCCTCTAACACACTGGATACATTCTTCCCCAGTCTGGGGGGATCCCCTGCAAGGCATCTGCATCGTTTACATATGCATGTGTATTCGCTGCTCTGGGACTTCTGCCAGTGGAATATCCCATCTGGAAATGGAAACATTTCATTTTCCTAATGAATATGTTATAAGACAGTCTTAATTACTGTTCTTCTAGGCCTTCTCTAGTTAGATCTTACCCTCCAATCTCTCCCACATTTATCTCTGTAATCTACCATGTGCAACTTTCTTTTATTGCTGTAGTGCCCTGTTCTTAGAAGGAATATCCTGGCTTTTGGCTTTTCTAACCTTGCAGCCCTTCGATCTCTAAGGCACAAGATATCCTCTACCAAAAGAGAAACGACAGAATTGGAGGTGGTTGTAGTTTGGGATTTTACCAGCCAGAAGTGGAAATGCCAGTCACATGAACTTGCCTTGAAGGGGTTTGTGGGATCTCATGTTATTGTCTCTTTGCAGGGCATCATCCAAGCCTACAAGAGTGGCATAACCCTCCAGGGAAACACCACTAGCCTGGGCAGGTGGGACTACAGTGGGTCTTTCTTCTTCTCCATCTCTGCAATAACAACCATTGGTAAGAGTTCCTTGCTTACGGGGCCACCTCGTAGGTGGGAAAAGAGTGGGAATGAGAACCTGCACTCAGATGCTGCTCCAGCACTGTGTGCTTCCCTGGAGCTTGCAGTAGGCAAGTAGGGAAGCAGCTATGAACCTTAGCCCTAGGAGTGCTTTGTCAGTGCCAGCGCAGTAATGATCTCTGACTGATCAGACACAGGGATAATTAGCTCAGGACATATTCCTACTAAGTTACACAGCTTCTGGGACCTGAAGTTCATGGTGCTGCACTGCCTGGACTTTCCCAAGTCTTGTGCACTCTGAGGTGCATTGAAATGGACTTTTCCTATCACAAGGACAGGAATGATTTTGGAAAATTCTTGATACTGACTATTGTGTCTTCAGAGACTATGTTTATTAATTATTCCTCCTTATTACTACCTTATTAGATGAGGAGCTGCTTGTTCAAGTGAAAGTTAAATAGCTGGGTAAACACCACAATTCAATTGACTCTGGTTTCAGCAAATGGGTAATGCAATACCACGAAGAAATGATGGAAATAAGTAGGGGGAGAGAGAATGGAAACAATAAAATGTGCTAGGTACAGAGCTACTTAAGGCAGATGCTGTTAATTATTGTCAGGTCATGTCCCCTGTCCCCAAAACTATTAATAACTTGCCCTGATGTCTTCTTCTTGTGTAACCCAGTATTTAAAAAAAACATGGAGGTGAGAATGTGGTGAGAGATGGTTGTTGAGTATCAAAAATCCCCCATGGGTTTCTTGATTTGTCATCTCTCTTTAATTTTAAGTATATTTTTAAATCAAGAATTTTCTTTTTGTACCCAAATGGAACCTTATTTTGATTTCTGATTGTTATTGAAGATTGTTTGGCTCCAGAACACTAAGCCCCCAAACATGAACTCAAAGAAAGAGAGGGTTTGTGGGGGTGGAGGTGAGTGGGTGGTGGTGTGTCATTTTCCTGAGACTCAGTACACCTTTCTGCCTTGCTCTTTTGCACATGCGTTGTTCTGGTTGGGAGCGCCCTTCCAGCGTGTCGCACTGCCAAGCAAGGGTTGTACCAGATGATGGCAGTGGAGGCTCATCACACAGGGTTACACAGGCTGTGGGTTTCCAGCAGTTCCAGCCTTTGGTACAAAGCAGCGTCTGCTCAGAGCTGCTTTGGTTGCCTCAGTAGTGAATCCTGGTGAGTTTCTAATCAGAGTGACTGTTTCACTACAGCCAAGCTAATGGTATTCAGGAAGAATGGAATTTATCATGTTAAAATATAAGCGGATGTTTTGATGTTGGCAGAGATCTAGACTAAGCATTTCTGCTCTTCCACTAAGGGGAGCTGCTAAGCTACTCTTCCCTCCACCCACCCCCACTCCCCTCTTTTTTTAAGTGAACTTCTCACCCTGATGGCTGCAGGGGAGGAGGACAGGGCATGACACAACTGAGTTGATAGCAGAGGCAATTGAAAATTGAAAAGAACCAAATCTTACAGCTCTTATAATTTTAAAGCTCATGTTGTGACTCTAGAGACTTGCTCATGACTTTTCAATTGTGGGTTTGAGAATGCCATACAAGTCACTTCTATGCAGAGAATTTCAGACAACTGGACCCTTCATTCTGCTTTTTCAAGTTAAATTGTTAGTTACATACAGATTAATGTCTTAACACTCTGTTGATAACAGTATGTTGTAGAAGAGAAAACTATAAATGGTTTCACAGAGCCTCACCCTGAGTCTGTTATCATAATCTCTCTTTATGCAAGTTCTTGAGATAGTGAGGGGTTCAGCCTCAGTGAGGATATCACAGTGTGACTGGGAAGGATAATTGATGATGTCAAATAAAGAGACAAGCTCCTTTCCAAAGAACTCAGTGAAGTTCCAAGGGTTGAGTCACAATAGGAAACTTCATGTATAAGGTATAACAATGAGATAAATGACAATTGAGAAGGCTTCTTGAGGATTTGTAGGAGTTTTAGTGTTCTTACATGGCAAGGAAGAGTTTATCTCAGGCTGTGATTATGGAACCAATGAAAGCAGGTCCAGCTGCACAAGATTAGCCTATAGGAGTTAAAACCCAAGGCATTCTGGCAAATGAGTTTAGGAAGGGTAGAGTTAAGATGATAATGCAGAAGAAAGATTCTCAGGAATTTAGGGGTACTATATAAAGATTCTGAAGAATTTAGATGGTCTCTATTCCATGTATTCCAGCTGCTACAAGTCCTTTGGCCTGTTTGTCTCTTCCACATTTTTTCTTTGCAGTTAATGCTGTTCATGTCTTCCTGGCCTCTTGTGCGATGTAACATCTTTGTGACTCTTTTCCTTGGTCTTCTCAAACAGCACTGCCAGAACCACTATCATTTTACCTTCACCACATTCCTTTGAGATGCTCTTTCTGTTCTGCCAGCTTCTGTGTTCTACTTTAGGTCTCTTTAAACTCCCTCAGAAGGCTTGGTCCATTTCTCAAGTCCTTACCAGAACACTTTCTTGCTGGGATACAGGAAGGGATGTTAACTTCTTTCCCCACTAACACCAGCTGAGGGGCATTAGCTTCTTTCCCCACTGAGAAGGTTTAAATCCCCGTGGCTCTTGTTGCAGCATCTTCTGCACTGTATCCTTCTTCCATCTAAATGAGAGCCTCATCTATTGTCACTGCTAGTGATTAAAAGCAGCATGTGAGCTTTGGTTAAAAACAAAGTGAGTCCTAACCTGCAGGCTGGACACAGTTGGTGCCTCAATCACAAATGTTTAAAGAACAGATATGTATGAACTAAAATCTCTTGTTTAAAGAAGTGCCCCAAAGCCTATGTAGGTTTTGGCCAATCTCATAATTTGAATGGAACTGCATTTATAACTTTTGGGATGGGTAGCCCTGACTGCCTGCTGATTCCTTCTCACCACTGTTACACTTCTGTGCTTTCTTCATTGCTGTCTTTGACATATCATGTCAGATTTTATCTGTTACCTCATTTTCTACAAATTTTTCCATAAGAGCCCTTTCTCCAGTGCCTTGAAGGGTCATCTTCAGAGATGCTTTAGAGCTGTACTACTAAACATGATTAAAGAAAGAGAAGCTAACTTGCTGCTGTTTTTATCTCTCAGACTTCTTTATCCCTTGCCGACACAAAGTCTCTCCTCTGTGTTTACTCTCCTCCTAGTTAGTTTGGACTAACAGGGCAGAGGTCAAAGCAAGTTCAGAGTGGGGCACAAGATGAAAGTTCCTAAAGTCAAATGACCACAAGGTGGTGTAATTTCAGAGAAGGTGCTAGGGAAAGGCTCTTTCCATAGTCAGTGATGAGTCTGACTCATCTGTGCAAGCCTAAGAATAGAAGGAGTTGTCCTCTCTAGCCTGAACGAACCGCTTAACATTGGGTGGATGGATGCCATTGCCTAGTGCTGCATTACCATTTTCTGGTGGCAAAGCTACCAGAATTCAGTTGTATGAATTTCAAGAGCCTTTTTTTAAATATAAAATGGGGCAAGTAAACCATCTCACCATGAAGAAAAGAAGGGAAATACCTTCTTCCTGTCCTTCTCTGGTTAGAACAGTACATAGCTCCTAAAAGCAATACCCCAAAGTGCTGGAAGATAGCAAAAAGGCATGGATCAGGCATTAACACACTGTTTCAGACATTTAGCAGCTGCCACAGAGGATTCCAGTGCAGGAATACAACGGTAGCAAGTTCAGGGCTGTCAAATCCTGGTAGCGTAAAGCTTTGGGCCAGCAAGAGCTTTGTGAAGGTTCTGATCCTCTGCAGTACTGCTCAGTGTCTGGTGGAGCTCCTGAGAAATGGCCAGGTTTCTGCCTATTGCTGGCTGACAATCCACTGGGAAATTCAGTTAAATTAACTTGATGTCTCAAAGTGGTTAAAATACAGAATAACAGCTTGGGACCACTTTCATATTTGAATCCTCTGTGAACTTCAGGAACCTCTTGTGAAGGGAAGTTCTCTGCTGAAAAGCTGCCACTGTTGATGCATTTATCTTTTCCCTGCTCTGAGACAGCTGGCAGAGCTTCTCTGCAGGCTTGGCCAAGTAGGATATGGCACAGTGATCCAGGGGAGGTCACTGGTGGATGTGGGGACAGCCACTCGCAGCAGCATCCTCTGAGCTGTCTCCTGAGCACTGGAAATGTGCTCTGCTTTCCTGGCTGCATGCCATCTCACCCAGTTGAGACTAAACCCACTATACAGCTTCCAATGTACACACAGCACGAATCAAAGACTGTAGTACTCATCTGAAGCAGTTTTTTCACTCCCTGAAGGAATGTGCAACCAAATTTTACTGTCACCTGGAACTTCTTGGTGCTAAAACTGTTAATAACTCTGCCCTGGTTCAACCTGCCAGGGTTCCAGTGAGCTTCCCCATATAAGATACAGTTCCTGAGATTCTGCCACCACTAGCTTTTAAAATCAAATTCTTCAAATTTTTTTTTGTTCTAATCATAAAACAGAGATGCCAGTGCCAACAGTGTGGCTGCTTGGGGCTTGTGTCCTGTTTCTGACTGTGCATTTGGGAGCCTGTAGCATCCTCCCTGGATGGGTGAATTGGGAATAAGTGTGACTCCCCATGTCAGGTGTCCTTAGCTGTGTGCAGCTGATAGGTGTTCTTGAACTTAGTGGTGGGTATAATGTGAAATATACTATGATGTGAATTACACCCACCATATACTTGGTGGGTATAATGTGAAATCTCACAAGAATTTCAGAAGCCGAGCGTGTTAAGATATTTTATGTAGTTACGGAGACATTCAAAGTATGAGGGCCGATAGGAACGCCTGACTTGCTGATCTTCGGGTGAATGTAGGTGGTGCCAAATGACCTCTGAAAATCCTAATGTTTGTAAGGCCATAGGATAATTCAGGCTTCCTGGTACTTCAGGAACCAGACAAACATTACTGTAAGGCTATGTGAGTGATCAATAGGTGTGTTTGTGGTTTTTCCACTTTGAATTACACAAAGATGTATTTTCCATCTAAAGTGAATTTTCATATTTTATTTTCTTTTCTCGATGAAACATTTGAATTTTTCATGAAAAAAACCCTTTCATTTCTCCTAGATTAAAACATCCAGATCAGTTGTAAAGACCACAAGGGAAAGAAAATTTTAGATTTCCTGAGAAGTGTCATCACCCCAGCTGCCAAGCAGAGAAGTTTTTATGAGTATTTAAATGTGTAATGCAAAACAAAGTTATTCTGGCATTGACACCCCTCAGTGAATTGCACAGTAGATACCTGTCCTCCAGGCTTAGATGGATTCAAAGCAAAATACTGTCAACAAGAGCAGTCTGTAAATTTGGGATTAGACCATGTCTGTAGGAAGTGATGGCTTGTATACTTTCAGGTAGGAGAAAAGATTTAGAAAAAGAAGAAGAGTTGCTTCTCTAACCAGTAGCTTTATCAGAGGTTTTAGCATTGAAACACATTTTGGGGGAGATTTTATTTAATGCTAACCCTGGGTTTTTTCTGCAGATGAAATTTTTTGGTACATTTTCAGATGTTTTTCAGCCTATGATAGGCACTTCTTGTTCTAAGCACGTTCTGATGAAAACACTCTTTTATATCTGGACAGTGAGAACAAACCTCTCATTGTGGGTAGCTGGGAGTTGCAGCTGCCTCAGTTAACTGAGGGCACTGCAAGTCTTGTGAATGAAAAGATCTTTTACTAATAAGTCTCATCTTCCTAACAAGTCTGCAGAGCTTCTGAATCTCTTATGGACAGGAACGTAATGGGAAAGCAGGAAAAAAATCCTGAATTACTTCATATGTGTCAGAGAAGCATATGAGTTAAAGCACATGGTTTTGAGCATTTAGAAATAAAACCACTCTTGTTTTGTTTCCTCCGAAGAAGCTTAACTTACATTACACCTTATTTCAGAACGAGAGGAGCTATACATGCACTTAATCCAGCTGCCTTAGTGGAAACACACTTTGATGTCTCTGCAGTTTTTAGTGATCATTCCTTAGTGTTGCTTTGCTCAGGTGTGTACAGGTACCATCCCGGCAGCAGGCTCATGAAGGGTGTGACACAACGGGTGGTGTAGTTTTAGTTTCTGAAGCTGGTTCAGATCTTCTAAAAGATAGTCCACAATGGTATAAGACACCAATTAATACTGAAGAGGGCAAGTCCTATTTTCCTGTTCCTGCTTGAGTTTTATAACAACTGATGTTTATATACAATTAGGTTGGCTCTCTTTGTCTGGGGCAAAGACAAGTGGATGTAACCAGCCAGGAGTAAATTTCTGGCCATTTTGCATAATCTAAAGTCTCCTGTGCTATCTGATTATACTTTGTGTCCTGTATGAAAAGCTGGACATGGCTTTATGGTTTTTGTACAGCAACTGTGTACCAACTCTTCAGAAAATTGTCTCAAGCTGCTGAGTCCAAGGGAAAAGGGAACCAGAGAAATCAAATGCAAAGCAGAACTGATGTTTGAAGTGCTGGGTTTACTGTGCACATTAGACATTCCTACATTATTCAATTTGCCACTCTAAATTAATTGCAACATACAAGTTAAGTTTAGATGCTGTCCAGTTCAGACAAGCTCTCCTGAGCCAGGTCAGGCCACAAAACACCCTAATCCCATAAGAGAAAAATTGGAACTAATCCACTGAAATGTCACAGCCAGTGTGAAATGCATCACACCAGACACATCTTTCTATAATTCGCTTAGAAGGGATCATCTACCAGATGTACTTGCCTACATGTCTCATTTACCACACCTGTTAGTCTGAAAATGGTGAAAGATGGCAGAAATTAGTGCTCACTGGGGAAAAGTGCACTAACATTGCAAAGCTGGTCACAAGCAAAGATGTAGCAGCACAGGAATGAAGTCTTAATTTAGCCCCTTTTGTTGGACTGTATTTCAAAGCATCTGGTTACATAACAGCATCCCATTCTTTCTGGGGGTGCTCTCCCCCTACCCAGGGACAGGCTCCTGGGGCTTCTTTGGAGGTTTATTCTGTGCCTAAAATTATTGGAGGTGATGTCCTCCATATAATAAAATTTGGAATTTGTGAGGGTACATAGGAATAGTTTGCCCCCAGACCTTTCTCTGGGTGTAGTTTGCTGGCACACATGCACAACTGACTGCAGAGTTGTCCATGGTGAGAGATTTTTGTTAGCTAAAGCTTGGCACAGAATGTGTAGATATCCCCAGCTCATAGCTGCACACATTTCTACGTTGTCAGTGGCTTATTGCAGCTGGCATGTGGCAGAGGTTAATGAAGGAATGGGACTCTGAGTTCACCACAGGTGTTTGCTCTCTCACTTATCTGGGATACAGAGCCCAGCCCTGGGGCCTCTCCTTGCTGGGCACTGCTCCCTTGCCCTGAGGCTACAGCACCCAAAAGCAGGGAGCAAGGCAGCAGTGGAGGGAGCACTTCTGTGTTTGCTGTGCCCATGGTTGGGCAGTGCTGGGAGCGGGAAAGCATTATTTGTGGTGAAAAGATAATCTCCTATGTGGGCATACACCAGTGGCTAATGAGCAGAGGTGATTTTGGAATATAGTCAAGGGCATTGGTCTCTGACTGGCTAAGGCACTGTTGAAATGCTTGTGGTATGCTAGTTCTTCTGTCTTTGAAAGCATCCTGTGAAATACACCCTAATTAAATCTGACTTTCCTGTGGCATAAACCACTGGAAATTACAGGTGCAGGTCTGCAAATTTACAGGACATTTTAAAAAGAAGGTGTGGGGAATAAAGACAAGTGATTTTGAAGCCAGAATGATCTGCGGATACAAGCAAGGCAGTGCTTGTATTGTACTTTTTATTAGATCACTTCCCATGACTAGAAGAAAGAGGCAAAACTTAAAACACTTTTTTCTTTAGGTCTGAAATGGAAGTATTTTACACAGGTTAAATATAATTTCCCTGAGTATATTGACTCTAGACAATAATTTTTACAAGTTAGGGTGTATTTGGTACTTGTGGTGCAAAAGAGTATAAGCAAGGAGGCAGTGTTAAATTCACTAGTCCTGTGGGACAGAGGTAGAAAAGGGTGGTTGTTATAATTAAAACACTCCTGTTGTGATTCAGAGCCATGCAGGGTCATTTGCCAGCAAAGCCCATGCCAACAATATTCACAAAAATTGAACGAAACGGAAGTTTTACATTTACATCAGATCCCAGCCAGGGTAGTGGGTAGGGGAGAGGAGATACACTGGTAAATGGAAAAGGAACTAAGCAAAATTGACAGGGAAAGAAATGTTATTTTCCAGCCCACAAGAGAATATGACAAACAATGAATGTAACTTACAGTTATTTATAAAAAAGATCCTTTTGGAGCAGTGACCTTCTCACCTAACTTCTGTAGATGATGGAGATTCACCCCTCCAAGGGAAAGGGGTAAGCAGAGAATATTTTAGATTTAATGCTTCATTTCTCCCCTGTCTAGGCTATGGGAACCTGAGCCCCAGCACTGCGGTTGGTCGAATCTTCTGCATCGTGTTTGCACTTTTTGGGATCCCCTTGAACCTTGTACTCCTGAATGAAATTGGGCAGCTGATGCTGCTTGGGGTTCAGCATTGTGCCCGTCGCCTAGAGGAAGTGTTTCACTGGCAGGTAAGCAGTGTGGGCAGGCATAGCTCAAGGAAATAAAAGACAGAGGACATTGTCTGGTATGTGGGATGCTATGACTAACAAAGACAGCCTGGCTGACTATTTGACCAAAAAGGCAATAATACTCAGGAATAACTGGAAGCAAATAAATTTAGTATATGACAGCCCTGTGAGGTGTCAGATAAGGTTGTTTATTAATTGAGGGAAATTCAGTGATGAATGACTTCCCCTACAGCAACAGAAGTGATAAAGCATGTGAGCCATGCACAGTCCTAGACTATATGGTGTGTTTTATCATTAGTTATAGTTAGAATTGCATGTGTAAGTTACATGGGAACATTTGTGGATTAGGCTTTAAACTGGCATGAATTTAGGACTTACGAAGATGATGCCCAGTTTGTGTTGACTGCGTGTCAGAGTTTAACCTCAGCTGGCATCTAAGCACCACACAGTTACTCACTCCTTCCCAGTGCAATGGGGAAGAAAATCAGAGGAGAAACAAACTCATGGGTTGAGGTAGAAACGGTTTATTAAGTAAAGCAAAAACTTCATGGAAGCAAAACAAAACAAGGAATTTGTTCACCACTTTCCATCAGCAGGCAGGTGTTCAGCCATTCCCAGGAAAGCAGGACTCCATCATGCATAACGCTTACTTGGGAAGACAAACTCCATAATTTTGAACATTCCCTGCTTCCTTCTTCCCCCAGCTCTTTATGCTGAGCATGATGCTGTATGGTATGGAATATCCCTTTGGTCACTTGGGCCCAGCTGTCCTGGCTGTGTCCCCTCCCAAATTCCTGTGTACCCCCAGCCTACTCACTGGTGGGGTGGGATGAGAAGCAGAAAAGGCCTTCACACTGTGCAGGCACTGCTCAGCAGCAATAAAAACACCTCTCTGTATTACCAACACGCTTTTCCGCACAAACTTCAAGTACAACCCCCTACTAACTCCTGTGAAGAAAATAATCATCCCAGCTAAAACCAGCACATGTGTAGGACAGACACACCATTTATTATAGTGGAATTTAGTGAATGTTTGTATGTTTTTGTGGAGTCCATCATCATATCATCATCCTCTCCAGCTGGAAACCAAGCTGGACTTTCCTTGCTGCGTTTCTTGTGACAATCTTGGTTTTTTTCTTTTTTTTTATCCTGCCTATTTTACTAGAATAAAGCTTCCTTCCTGATTAAGACCTGTGCACTGGTAACTGGCTTGTTATTGTTCCTCCTGCTACCTCCCTTGTTATTCTCTGACAAAGAAGGCTGGTCTTATGAAGAAGGCTTCTACTATTCCTTCATTACCCTCAGCACTATAGGCTTTGGAGACTATGTGATTGGTGAGTTGTTCACATTTCACTGCTTTTCACCTACTGAATAACAAACCCAAATCCATAACATGCAAAGCTCCTCACTTGGCAATTTGGCACCAGTAGCAATCTCCAGACCTGATGATCAGTATATTTGGCAGGTTGGAGAAGACATGATTTCTGCCATAGCACAGCCACCTGTGGAAGAACAAAGACATTGTTTCCCACTCAGTGAGTGGCACTGAAGTGGCCTGTCCCTTGAAGGACTACACCACCAGGCAGGAGTGCTATGGTTTAATCACAGCGGTTGTGGAGGGCACACTTATCACACTCCAGTGCATTGGCAGCCATTAGTTTTAAGCAGTTGCCACTCTGCATCATCATTAACAGACAGGGACTGTGTCTTCTGTCAAAACCATAGACAACTGCTTTCTAAGAGGCAACTGAAGTCACTTAGGTGTAGACTGTCAGGCACCAGGCATTACCTAGTTTTGGATGCCAAAACCCTTTGCCAGAGGAAATGGGATTGGATCCACACCCACTGCATTTGCTGAAACACAGGACACACTTTTTTGATAAAGATTTTCTCATTAAAAACAAATTGATTATAGAAACACATGTACCCTTGAATTCCTGAGACACAGAAAAATTCAAACATCCTATTACAGATCGGCTATTTTCTGTTCTTTGTAGCACTTGTTTGATGCTTAGACAGATTAGTGGCAGTTACTTTAGGACTTGTCTGTAATGCATCAAAGTTATGATTAGTGCTTGTGTAGGCACATGGAAATGAGCTGGAATAGTTAACTTGGGTAAGGGTAGCCAGATGGAGTTTGACAAAAGCTGCGTCAGCTCAGCATTTTTCTGTACTGATTTTACAGATGATGCTGAACTCTGCTACAGCAGCTTTACTTCTCTCAGTTTCTGGTAATGCATTTGGCATTCCTTCGTCTTCTAGGTGTGCCTTCACTGTGTAGTACCTTTGTAACCAGAATACTGCCATAAATACACTAGGTTTGGTATGGGAATAACTGAATACGTCAGCTGTGGTATGTAGAGGCCACACAATTTTGCCTTACAATCCTGTATGTGTGGTTTACGTCTCAAAAATGAGGTTCAAGTGACCATCACACCTTTTCCCCACTAGTGTGATACAGAACTGGCAGGAGTAAATGACCTGCTCGGAAGCAGCTCTGCAGAAAAGGACCTGGCAGTCGTGATGGGCACCAAGCTGTCCGTGATCCCGGAGAGAATGCTTTGTGGCCCTGAAGGCCAGTGATAATTTCAAACTGTTGTTCTTGGAGATTTTAGGACTACTCAGCCCTCTTTTCTCATTCTCTCACTTATTTACATCTGGTTTAACAAGATACATACACTGGTCCATAAAACCTGCTTACCTCTCTACCTGCAGGGACCCGTTACATGCTAATACCATATTATGGTGCTGAGTGATAATTTCACTTTGGCATGGATGTAATTTGGGATTTATTTTTCTTCCTTATGGGTGATATTTGCAATTTCTAAGGAGTACTAGGCTGTTGCTGACATGTCATGAAACATACAGCATCTGTTCACATGCTAAGTAGATTGCATACTTGTGTTTTATGTAGAAATCACTAATATTAAGTGATATTTCAACTATCTTTGCTTTATATGTAACGTCTCTTTTGAGGCCCTCTTGATCCAATGTAGAAATGTTCTGGTGATTCTGTTGTAGGGATGAACCCAGACCGCACCTATCCAAGCTGGTACAAGAATGTAATCTCTCTGTGGATCCTCTTTGGGATGGCCTGGCTAGCACTGGTTATCAAATTTTGCATCCACCTTTTAGAGAGCTCCAGTAACTTCTGCCAATGCAACAAGAAGAACACAGAGATGGCAGAAGACTTAATGGATGGTAACAAAAATAGCACAACTGGACTTCACAATGCAGAGATCTGCAGTGACAAAGACGCAAAAACGAAAGGACCGGTTGAATCTCCCTCCTACATAGCTCCTGCAGAAGCACTCTAGGGAACAAAAACACCCTCGGGTGTCCTGTAGGGTTTAGTGCAACAGAGATGAACCATTTAGAAATGTGTAAGTGGAGCTGCCCTGACCTGTGAATGGGGTGAAAGTTTGCTTATTGAGCTTGAAATTCTTCTATTCTGAATTGAGCAATAACAGAATGTTTCATTTGCAGCACCACCAAGAATAACCAACACGACTCTTAGCCAAAAGTAGATTTATGGAAATATTGCCTGCCCTCCCACCTCAGTCTATGAGGTAAACTTTAACATCCATGAGCAACACTAGCTGTTGTCCATTTCTTTGCATTTGTTCTTGCAGCCTCTAGCTATACATATGGCAGTTTGCAAATGCCACAGCCAGAAAAGCAAGTCCCATTTAATGCAGGAAACAAACAGCATGTTGCCAAAAGAAATGAAAAGCATTGTTTACTATCTGGCAGTCAGGTAAATGTGCACCATCACCTATATACTTGTGCTTGTAAAAGGTGGTAACAAGTTTTTGTTCTCTGATCATTGGTACAGGGATGGCAATGAGGCAGAACTTGTAGAGCTGTATCTGTTTCTGATAGAAACAGATAGTTCAATTTTTTAAAAAGTAATTTCTACAGCAGAGGTCTGCTAAGAGAAAGAGATTGGGTAGGCTGTTCCTTACTTCAGACCTATGCGGGTTCATTCTTTGAAGTATTTTGCAGACCAAATGTCATCAGCTACACATGACAGTTCATTTAGATAATTTGTATTTTGCCGCATCTTGGAAGTCAGAGAAGGAATACTAGAGGCAATTTAAAGAGTCAGTGGTTCTAATATTTTCCTATGGCAAATATTAACAAGGGCTACTTTAATCTAGAAACAGACTGAATTTTCTTCAGCGATGATCAAGAGATGTTACTGTGATGAACTTCTCATGTCCTAAATGATTAGTGTACTGTTTTATCTTCTAACATCTTATATATATAATCACAACTGCCTTTGATCTGCAGGATACCAGATATCCTTATTTGGCCTTTGTGTCAGTCATGAAACAGAACTTGGTTGGGTTTTTTTAGTTTCATTAAATTCTCAAAAATCTTTTGCTATATTATGCCATTTATAAAAGTGCAACAGCGTCTAACTCCTGGTGCCATTTGTATTCCGTTATCTGTTCTTCCCATTCTGTTATTCCTGTTGTGCTACTTGCATCCTAAGCATTAACTATAAAAACTTCACCATGTCAGCAAACCAGAATGAAGCATTTGGTTGAACCTTCAGCTTTTGCAATGAACCAAGATTCTAGGGGGTTGTTAGAGAAAAGACTGAAAACAGACTCTTGGAGTATGGGACTGAGGAATTAAGAATATCCTTATTCATAGAAATGGAGTGAGTGAAAAGTTTACAGTCTTCAGGAACACAAGTTCTGAAATATATATTGTGAAAAAAAGTGTTTCCAGAAGAGGCCAGTCTGAGTGTTGATATCTGATGAAACTTATTATAGGAGAAAATGCAGCAAAGGGATCTGCTGAATGAAATTTAGTCTGTTGACCTTTTTCTGGTTGCACAGTAGTAAATGTTCTCTCAAAAACTTGAATGGGCGGCAGAGATCAGGAAGGCAGGCAGTGGACCTCTTGTATCATACTGATGCAAAATAAATACATTTCAAATTTTTGAATATTGGGTAATTTCTTTAACAGCCTTTAGCATGAACTTTTCTGTTTCATCTTTCATCTAGCTTATTTTCACTGATGGATACATAATGTAGGTTTTACTGGCCTACATGAAGAACAAAGTGTACTTCTTTAAACCTGAGTAAATTACAATTCCACTTCATAAAATGTGATACCATTTAATGCATATCCTTAGGACCCTTTTTCACATGGGAAACTTACTAAGTAGAAGTGAATTGTAAAACCTGGATGCCCAGGAAATGGTATGAGCTTCTACTGTCAAAGCATGAGAATAACTATGCTGAATCTGTTTCAACTTAAATGTCACAGACTCTGGGAATTTCTACCAACTCTGCTTTTTGATAAGAAGGCTTACAGAAGAGTTGAGAAGAGTTTCTTCTTTTGAATTTGAATGTCTATTAGATTAATCTCAGTTCATATTCCCATGTATTTTTAGGCTGTGGATGGGGTCTTCAAACATACCTTGGAAGTTTAGGCACCCTAGTTCCACTGAAGAGCAAACAGAGTTACATGTCTTTGGGCAAGTAATACATATTACTGAGAGGTAATAGGGAGAGGAGCTCAAGGAATAATCTTGAAAAACAAGGATAAAAACCTTTTGCAGATCTCAGTGCTTCCACTGTATGTCAAGGTTCAGCCACAGACTTAGGCATGTGGCTGGGTCTCTAGATGCCTCATTATCTGCCCCAGCAGTCCTTTCTGAGTCACTTCCGTCTGCAGGCCTGTTGCTCAGCAGCTCACCACCAATAGAGTCCTGCCACCCACAGTCTGATATCCCATATTTTATGCCAGAACTGCTGGCAAGCCACACATACCTCCAGAGCTGCAAGTGCTTGCTTGGATCTTCGATCACCAAAAATTTTAGGAATAAATGAGTCAAATAGCATCTCTGCCTGGGTTCTCTGACACTGCATTTACATGTTGTGTCTTATGAAAATCCTTTTTTTCACGACTCCTCTCAGCTAGCTTTTGATGTGGACGATACATATTAGTACATCTGAGTCCCCACAAAGTGCTGTGCCTCTGGTCTTTCTGTTCAGTTTAAAGCTGTGTTGTGGTTAAATGTTATGAATTAATTTGTTCCCAGAGGGATGAGAAGAAAGTGGAGTTTTGCAACATCACAAAAACATTATCATCATCAATGTGTCTACTATACCAAAATATGAAAGGTTATCTTCTCATGGGCAAAATAAAGAAAACAAAAGCATGGTTCTGTTATCATTCTTGTCACAGCTGACTTGCAGTCTTCTCTAGTTTGCATTGGAGAATTACAGATGCTCCTTGATTTTTTTCCTATTTCTGTTCAGATAAGTATGCAGTTTTCATCAGTAATTTCAAATTAGACTTCCACTGCTATTTTTCTTCACAAGTCAATTTTTCCTTATAATCCTGTTTTCCTCCTTGGGAAGAGCAGAGGTTGGAAACAGGTTTGGTAAGTAGTGGTAGTTGTAAATATTTACGTAATATCAATCTCTAGAGGCTTTTTCACAATCACATAGAGCACTATGTGCTTCTGACC
Source organism: Eopsaltria australis (assembly GCA_034509425.1). NCBI lineage: Eukaryota > Metazoa > Chordata > Aves > Passeriformes > Petroicidae > Eopsaltria > Eopsaltria australis. The sequence goes on from JAVTVJ010000396.1 coordinate 695,018, forward strand.
TTTATACAGTTTCCCAGGAAATCAATCCCTTGAAGCAAGAAAATAAAGGGGGCTATCTCCCCTACTTCAAGGACAAGTTCTGGCTTCAGCCTCAGTGTTTCTTACACTGGCTCCTTCTGCTAGACCCAAAGAGATGTTTACCCCTTGGGGAGAGATGTGTCCACAAGTCTGTAACAGGATGTTACAGCAACATAGTACAGAATGCTCAGAACTGCACAGTTTTTGTCTAGTTAACTACAGTATTTTGAGGTCCCTACACTAGAACAAGGAGGCTCTTTTCTCATGATGGTCTATGGCTTCAGAAAAACTTCAGGGTGTCATTTTTCTTGCAGTGCATGGCTGATGAGATCTTACAACTGATATCCCAGGTCAGTTTAGAACTGAAATTTGTTAGCCTAGAAGAGGTTCAGGGGGATGTCATCAATGTATTTTAATATCTGCAAGAAAGATGTGAAGAGGATGGAGTCAGGCTCTTTTTCAGTGGTGCCCTGTGACAAGGAAAGAGGCAATGGGCACAGACTGAAACAGCAGGAAACACTTTTTCACTATGAGGATGACCCTGGAGAGGTGGTAGAGTCTTCATCCTTGGAGATCTTCAAAAGCCGTCTCTAGGTGACCCTACTTGAGCAGGGGAGTTTGACCAGATGACGTCCAGAGATCCCTCCCAACCACAACCATTCATGATTATGCATTTCAAGTTCAGACCATTCTCCCTGTAGTCCGTTGTACACAGCCTTCCCCTCTCTCCAGATTATCTCCATTAACATCCAGATTGCACTGTCAGCAGGCCTGGTAGGCCTTCCTGCAATTTGTAGATGCTAATTATTTTTATCTCACAGTCAGAAATGCACTTTATAAGAAGGGTGGTACGGAGCAAGTGCAATTATTTGGAGGGAGGGAGGGTGTCTCGTCCGTATGTTAGACACCATTGTGCCATTCCAAAAATATAGAATGATGTTTAGCTTTTCAGGTTGGTATAGACTCCTGTCAGTGTTATCTATCTGCCTGCAAGTTCCAGAAGGATTCAGTGCTTCACCCGTGATATACTTCAGGTAAGGCAAACCTCATTTTGGTTTACCCTTTCTAAAGTAGAGGCTTACATTGGTACAGGTGGCTACTTAACAACTGAATTAGGACAAAATTTTAATGTATTTAGGTCTTATAATACGAGCCTGTTATCCATGTAAAGAAATATTCTATCTGATGGAAAAGGTGGATGCAATCAACAAAAGGTCTTTTTCAGTGCTGTTATGTCATGGCCTAGGGAACTATGTGCTTGATAGGTCTCCCAGTGGTCCTGGCTGTGGGTGAGATAGCATCTGGGCAGATAATTTTTGTGATTGCCTCTGAACACCCTTTTGGTCTTAGAAGATTTATGTTTTGTGTTTTTTTTTTTAATATGTCAAGTGAGTATGTGGAAACTTACAGTTGAAATGGAGTTGGGTGTGAACATTTGGGCGGCTGTCACACTGGATGGTCCTGAGCAAAGATTCAGAGGTTTCTCAGAAAGATGGCTGATTACAATGGAACAATATCTATGCCCTGAAAAATCTTAATTTCTCTGGACTGAGATTTAACTGGATGTTTAAGGCAGGGTTTTTTTTCAGAGAGAAACTGATAAACACTTAAGCTAGTGCTAAACAGGCAGAAAGGATCTCTGGTACCTCTTAAGTCAATGTGTGTTGCAGTACGAGCCACTGAAAAGCTGTCACTGTTGGAGGAGGCAGCAGCAATGTGGATTATCATACTCTTAAACTGTTTATGTTAATATAAGTGAAAATGTGGTCTTCAAATTTTTACTTACTTTCAAATTTTGAGCTAAGATAGCTTTATTTTTAAGGAAATTTGTACAAGAAAACATTCCTAGTAGAAAATTGATCTATAGTGCTTGAGGTACTGGAGCTACCTCTTGAGGCAGAAGCAATGCAGTGTAAATTAGAGAGGCTTTGAAAATCTTTTCATTTTTATGGTAATATGTAGCCTCTTTCTTCCCTGGTACTGAGTTAAACTCACTAGATTTATTTCTTAAGTAATACAAGTTTCCAAAATCTCTAAATTAAAACAACAGTATGGTTACCAAAGAAGCTGTAACAGATAAAAACAGAAAGGGAGGAAAAATAATAGGAAAGAAAACATTGAGGAGAGAAGGCTGTGAGTTTATTACTCATTCCTAAGGAACCTGGTTATCAAATTTGATTAGGTGCATGCTTTTTTTTTTAGTAATGCCTTTAAAAGCTATGTCTTAAATAAATGAATCCAACTGTATCTAGTTAGTGATTGTGGAAATCCTTCAGACATCCCTGTATCTGAGGGAATAGGAAGGCCCAATGCAGAAATTTAGGGGTGTACAAACCAGCCACCAGAGGCAAAACTGAAGAAGACACAGGTGTGGAAATTGAACAAGAAGGCACACAGTAAGGATAGGATCAAAAAGGAAGGATTAATTGAGGCAAGGAGAAATCCAGCAAGGCAGCATTTGCCCAGCTGACTATGGTAAATGAGAAACGGGTTATTGAGGGAACTTTCAATATAATTAAAAATTAGAGGGAACCTAATTTGGGTAACTACTGTTCAAAAAGTCATGATTGTACTGCAACTGCTATTACTTGGTACGTAATTCTATTACAGGTTGGAGTTGGAAGGCAATGTTTTAAAACATTTCAGTTCTCCAGATTATTGTTGCTTGGCTTCTTGGTTTCATATGGTTTTGCTTTCAACAAAGCATAGTGGGGAGTTTAATTAGTTATGGGCTTGAAAATAAGAGAGAATTCCTCCTTAGTGATCAATGAATGTAAGACAAGACTTTAATGCAACACAACTCATTTGGGTGCACCCAAAATAAAGCCACATCTCAGATATTACTTAACAAGGAGACTGAAGTGTTGACATCATTTAGATGAGAGGACTTTTGAAGTCTTACTGCACTTTCGAATCCAGGGAGTCTAAAAATGCCGGGTCATACTTTTCTGTGTCTGCCCTTTGAATTTTGAACTGTTACTGCAGTGCACAACATTGTGTCTCTGTGTTTGAGCAAAAGAGAGAAAGAGAATGTGCTGCTAGTGTTACAAATTATATAATGGTCATGTTAATTCCTACAGCATGTTCTCCATATTGCTCCCACCACTTTCCCAGCAAATAAAACAGTATTTCGTCATTTCTTCTTCATTTTCTCATCATTTCTTCTGGTCTTGCTTCTGTCTAATCAGTGTTCCTAATCTTGAGGCACAGAGTATTCTGAGTTAGAAGGGACTCACAAGGATCATCCAGTCCAGCTCTTAAGTAAATAGCTCATACTGGGATTGAACCTGCAACCTTGGTGTTATCATCACCATACTCTGACCAACTTTGATCCTACATTAGTTTCCCCTAAACTCCCAAGCCAAACTCAACTCTGCTCCTCTTGTATTTCCCCTGTGTGCTCAAACCCTTCTCCTGTGCCAGGAAGAATTACATATAGCAGAGTCTTCTCTACTATGCTGGGGCCAGGACTGTGTGCAATGCAAATAGAAGGGGCAGGAGCAGAGGGTTTGCAGGAGCTGCTTTTCCTGCTCCTGCTCTCTTCTCATAATGGTGTTACTGATGGGATTCCAGGTCTGAGGAGGGCTGAGATCTCCCCAAAATCTGCACTAGTTCTGATTTGCTGGTCTTTACCTTGAGAGGAGTAAGGAGGTCCAGACAGTCTCAGGTGGTTGGCTTGCTTTCAGAGTGGTTGTAACGTACTGGGAAGCTGAAGCTTTTGTTGTCAGCTGCAGCCATGCTCCAAGCACATTTGGCATGTGGAGAATTTGAAGGAATGGCAACACTTAAGATCTTCAGGAAAAGCCAGAAGGAAGGTAGTGATGGCTTCACACAAGTCTGTCTTCCTTTTGAGAGAACGCTAGCTGTAATTATCCAGAAAGTGCCAGGCAGCAATGAGTGACCCCGGGAACTAAGCAGGAAATAGTTCTCCCCTTGGATCTCTCTTGAGATCCAGCAGCTCTGAATGTTATTGCTGTTTGTTCCATGATAGTGTTGCCTTTGGAGTTCAGAACAAAATGTTTCAGCTGAGCAATGAGTTGAAGGCACAAGGACTGAACCTGAGGATATCTTTTGACGTGACATAGAATTGATGATGACAGCTGGTAGCCACAAGAGAGTGTACTGCATAATGTTCTTGTTATGACTCTGGACTAAAACTTTTGACGTTTAGAACCTGTCCCAGAATTTCTTCATGTTTTCACAAATAAGGACATTTACCACTCTATCTGCATCACCCCTACAATAACCTCTAATTCTCAGGACAACAGTTCAATATTCCCTGCTATGCGTGGAGTAGCTAACAGAGGAATTCAGTGAATCCAAAAATAAAGGCGCTAACCAAGCCAGTTAAAAAAAAAAAAGCCAAACAGGTGAACCCCGCTTTTAATCATAGTGAAGTACCATTGTCTGGACTAGGTCCAAATGTTAGGTGTACAGCCAGTGCTTTGTCTTGAAAAAAAAGGGAATAAAGTGCTTGGGACTGGTTTCTGGGGAGGAGGGATCCGTGTTCAAGTCTTTAGTCTGACTCAGGTAGGGCAGGCCAGCAGTATGACATGATTGCCACCTCCTTAAGGTTCATGGGCAGGCCATCTCAGCCACTCTTGAAGCTGTTTCACTGCTCATAAATTATTAACTTTGCTGCGAGGTAGAGCTATTAGCTACCCTCTCTCTTGCTTCATGAATCACTACATGTGTAAATCTTTATATAGATTTAGTCCTTAGGGAATTACTACAATAGGAAGCAAAAGAATAGTCCAGTGCTTGGATAGCAGTAGCCAGTTGTGTGAAGAATTGCCATCACAGGTATTGCTGATTTAGCTTTCATGAGTCTAGATGCTTGTTGGTTCTCAGAACCAACTGTAAGAACATCTTGGTGTTAGATGGACTTGTCCCATAGTGAAACCCTTAGCCCTAAGAATGGTAAGCATGTTCCCCATATAATGTATGGCAATTCTTAGAGATATTTCTTTACCAAGGAATTGTCCATGTGTGATTGCAAACAAACAGAAGTGAAAACAGCAAAGGATAGATACAGAAGTAGCTGACTGGCATTTCCACACAGAGCTCAGCCACAATTTCTTTGGCAAATATCTACCTGCAACTTTTCGATTTGTAGAAACCCAACAGAGACACCTTAAAACAGCCAGCAGCTGAATGGTTAGGGAAGTCATTTAGGTTAAAGCAATGTGTGTTCATATTTCTGCATGATTAAAAGCAAAGGAATTCAATCTGTATGATAGTAAAGACCCCAGGCTAAATGAAAGTTGGTCTTTCTCAGTCTCTTAAATATTATGCTAAATATTTGTTGCAGGGGTGGAGAGCCAATGGTTCAATCTATTGCTCATTTGTGAAGGTATGGGGGTTGTGAAAAGGTGACGTTCAGGATCCATTCCTGTGAATGTTAAATAGTTACACCAAGTGGGACAAGTGTACTGGCAGAGACTGAAAAAGATTCAACTCAAGATACATGGCAACTCCAGTTCAGGTGGGGCAGAGCCTTCAAATCCTGGCCCCAAATCCCAAGTGCTCACCTGCTGAGTAGGAAGCAGCAATTTTGAGAACACTAGCCCCTAAATAGAGCATGGAGGCACCTACAAAGCAATTGCCACTGGAGAGCCCTGAGGATGCTAGCTGCAATGCAGTGCTGCAGAGCATAGTTAAGCCTTGCTAAGATCAGTTAGGTTACATCAGACCTGAATGATCTGTTTTAAAGGATGTAGCTGTACATACAGCTGGAACAACTGTGCAATGCCATTACACAAATAAATGACGTGCAGAAATAAAGTCAACCTGTGGGTGGGTGAGCAAGTTTCTCACCTATAATCTTCCTCACCGTTTGCTTTGCAATAAAAGGGAGCTGTCAGAGACTGCCAATGGGAGCTGTGTCTCCCAGCCTTGCCCTCCCTTATCATATTTCTGAGCAAAGCCAGCTGATTAGCAGCGTCTGGTGTGACTGACCTTGTATCTGAGGTCAGTCAGAGACCTGCAGAGCAACCTGTTGATTCACTCTGACAAGCACAGGCAGTAACTTTCAAGTCTGCAGCCCTCGATGCCCTCGCTCAGATGGGCATAGGAGGGTCACTTTAGGTCTTGGTTTAGAGCTCTGTTAACTTGCTGTACAGTTCATCAAGTTGCTGTGGCTCAGGGCAGTTTCAGCCTGAGAAATGAGAGAAGATAAAACTCTGCCTGCACACAGGCACACACAGGGGTGCACAACCTGGCAGGAGCAGGATTTGGAATGCAATAGGCTATGTCTGTGAGGAACAGTGAAGTAGAATGGGGGAACATAAGATCATGTTGTAAGAACATGTGTTTCTGGAGTAATTCAAACCTTATCAGCACAAGGAAGTATTTGCCAGTGTAACTTCAATTGGTATTGCTATATCAGGAAACCCTCCTAGCAAGTATAAAGCTCATATTACTTTCCACAAGGAAATGAAGGCTTATCTTGTTGGAAAAACTGTTGTATTCTGGTCCAACACAGCCTGGCAAACTTGGAAGGAGAAGACCTCTCTTTATCCTTTCACTTTTCTGTAAGTCAACTTCAATCACAAAATGGAATTAATGTTTCTTATTCTGTAACTCCCAGGAATACCAAGAGAAGTCACTACTTAAGCTTTGTACAATACCTTCCAAAAGAAAATCTCTAATGCACTCTACTGATGCAGTGGTGTACTGATGCATGCTGTGAGCAATCACACAACCCCTTAGACTGCCTGTTGTCTCTAGCTGGTGACAGCAGTTGAGGAAAATTAGATGTGGTCCACTTGGCTGACAGTTACTTGGAGATAATCTAGTTCCCTACTATTGAATTTCTACAGGGAAACAAGTGTTTAATCACACCTGAAGCTTAATCAGGCTCATCATGCTAAGCTCCAGCTAGTGCTTGTGGCTGTGGGCATGTGGTCCTGTGTGACACACCAGAGAGAGCTTTGGTAAAATCTCTCTGTGTACAAGAAACCCAAGGAATCACTGTGACTGCACAGATGCCACAGAACAGTTCCAGTCTTCCTTCTGCTTCTGCTGTTCTTTAAAATGCTTTGTTTGCCTGAAAAGAGCACTGTAATGTAGCAGACTGATTTGTTAAAGATCAGGCAAAGAATTAATCTTAGCCAGTATTAGGCATCTATACACAAATTAATCAGAGGACTTCATGATTTGTCTGACCCACTTTTAGGATAAGACGGATTTCACCTAATAGTGTGTCTGTCATTCAGTTGGTTGTACAGGAGGCCCTGGCATTGTGCACATTCAGATGGCAGATGAATCACATCCTAGAGGTCTTTAGCCACCCTGCACCTAGGCCTCTGAGTAGTCTTCTGTGTGGATGCTAATAAAGCAATCACTTTTGCTTTTATTTTAGGTCAGTTTCACATTTCGGTATTCAGGCACTTGGCAGCTGTGTAATGTTTGGTTTGCAAACACTCCCAGGGAAGGGCTCAATCCAAGCCAATTATTTTCTTTACAAAGAGATAAAAACTCAAACATTTTTCTTTACTCTCACATTTTGTAAAACATTTTTTTGTTTTTCTACCCCAAAAAAGCGCAGGGTCAGTTCCTATACCCTTCATATGCTTAAAAATCTCCTCTTTCCACACTTCACTCAGGATTATTGTGTGGCCCTGTGCTCAATTTTTATGGAGGTAGAAGTATATTTAACTCTTCTTCAGCAGCCTAAACATTTTAGAAGCTGGAAAAGGCATGGACACATCCACCCTGTGCATCACAGGCACATGACTAAGGCTGATATGTCTGAATGATGTACAGCAGCTCTTTGAAGAAGCTGGTTTTGGTGTAAAAGCAGCAGATTTCCTAGGAAAGGTGCTCCCTTCCAGGTGTTGTGCTGCACTGGGACCCTCACACTTTGTGCTGCTCTGCTGCTGGGTTAGGTATCTCTGTGCCGGTGCTCTGCTGGGTGATGTTGACACACCAGCAGCCACCACATAGCACTGCTGTCACCCCTGTTTTGTTGCCATGTTCTGAGGAGCCTCCAATGAGGAATCACAGGGAGTGTTTAAAGCCAGCACTGTCTCTGTTTATAAAAGCCAGATCTTCACTTCAGCTGTTTTCCCACTGAGAAGTTCTCCATTAAACTGCCAATCCAGTCTTCATGCTTCCTCCCACTCATGAAAGTCTAGAGATCAAGATAATCTACTTCCAAGATAATGGAAGAATACTAAATATATGCCAGATACTTGATGGGATAAATGAGCATATTGTGATTAAAGGAAGTGAATCATATCTTCAAACAGTGTAAATTTGTACAAACTTACCTCAGCCAACAATGTATGCCCACGGTCATATTTTCAACTGGAATTGAAAGTTAGCTAATAAATGGGAGGGATTTAAGTAGCAGGTCAGTCAGGCTTGTTGAGTCTTTCTTGTGCTGGAGGCCAGGTAGGAACTCTGGGCTTCTTCCACTTAAGCCCCAAGTGTCATAGTGGTGTCTTACACATTCCTGGTGCAGGAGAGACCCCTTTGATTTCTACTTCCACTTCTCCTTTTCTGCACACACAGCAGCTGCTACATCCACTGAAGCAGGAGAGACTCCCTGTGATGCAAAGCAGGCACTGAATCTGGACAAGACCACTTACCTGTTTGAAATAGTTTAGTCAGTCTATGCTATTGCTCAAGAAGTGTTTCATCTGGGATGTTCACATTGTCATTTGCACAATTAACCCAAATCTAGGGGTGCTTGTAAGGCAGCCCAAGAGCTGCTTCTATCTGGTTGATGAGCCCATCTGTACTCTGAGCAGTTTCTCTTTTTTAATCAAAAGGTTTTAACTTAAGTATTTATCTGACAGTATAATTTGATACTCTGCTGTTCAGAAGCTGGACAAACCTGTCTTTTATTTGGTTTCTCCAATCACTCTGAGGCCAGAGGAGTATATCTGTTTTGATTCTTTCTTAGTTTTCTGTGTTCCAAATAGAGATTGTTGAAAGGTTTTACTACTCCATATCTTTTGAGCATAGACTTCTGCTGCATCAAATAACAAAGAATGAGTAGAATAAGGCCTGCTGGATGACTTCCAATGGATAAGAAAGAGCAATTCTAGCACTGCCAGAGATGAAGAAAGCAGGTGAGAAGTAATCAGCTCAAAGATAACACCATTAGACACCAAAAGCAAATAATATCATCTGCATAGACTAAGATGTTTTTGGTTTTTGTTTGGGGTTTTTTTGGTAATAGATGCATTAGATGGTTTAGTCTCTTCATTTTTTTTCAACTAGGTTTTCAATCCTTTTCTTTAAAGATAATTTTCTTCCATAGAGATAATTTTCAACCATATTGGAGAACACAGAAATCAACATGTTGTGTTTGTTTGATGCTGATGCCACACTAAACAGCAGACCTCTGGCATTATGGAAAGTGCCAATTTAATTGGAAAGATCTAGTTTTCCATTTTCTGGATCTGTGAAATGTGATTTTAAATATAAATGAGAGTCAAACCCAAGGGGTTTTTCCAGATTTATTAATTTAAATTATCATTAGTGTCTGACTGGATGCTCTTCTGTCAGTTTCTAAATGATTTTTAAGGTGGATAAGCAGACAGATAGATGTATGAGCAGATTAGTGGGTGAAACATGAGCATAGCTCAGAAGTCAGGGTTGCCTAAACAGCAGAGCATAAATGGAGGAAGCTGCTGGATGCAGGGATGCCAATTTAGCCATTATGGGCAAGGGTGGGTTTAGATCCATCCCCCTTCTCTTGATTAGCCCACCTAAAGACAGAGCTGTCCCTGGGGCCTGAGATAGGTCCCTGTCCCTTGTAGGGTTACACTATGTGTGTTATTGAAAAGCAGGCCTGTAAGGCCCAGAGGTGAACCTCTTCCCTGGGCCTGGAGGTGACCAGGAAGCATATCCAGGTCACCAGGGATGGACATGGAAAAAGAGGATCATGGGTTTGTGGCCTTCTGCACCTATTGTGTGAGAGTATTGTAAGTTGTGACCTTATAGGGTATAATTTATCTTTCTTGTTTATATGATGGCACATCCTGGGTGTGAGATTGTATAAAAGGAATTTTCACTGCGTAGTAGAGGGCAGTAGCCATAAAGGAGTGACCATAGTAAGAGTCATAGGAGTAGTCTTAGCAAGTAGTCATAGAGTGATCTGTAGTAGTCTTAGTCTCTGTCTGTATAATAAAGAACTCTTTACAACAACATCACAGTCTCGTCAGAGAAGTCCTTGACCCTGCGTTGACTGCAGTCCCTCTGCTGAGCGCTCCTTCACTTGTGCTGTTTTGGGGGAAAGACCTTTCAGTCAGGGCTGTTCAGGCATTACAGAGCTACACAGCAGCTGGGTCCTGAAGGTCCAAGGATGTTGTGTGTAATGAGAGCCTGGTAATGAGATCACAGAGCACCTACTCAGAGGTGAGGTGAAGTAATGCCAGGAGCAAAGTGCACTGAGGTTGGTGAGGCAGCGATGAAATCTAACTCACTCTGTCTACTGGCAGGGTTTACAGGTGTTATGAAGTGAAGATGTGTAGCAGTCTTTCCCAGCTTTAAATGCTGTAGGTTACCCATGCTGTAAAATGCTTTGGTTTCCTTTGAATGGTTTCTATAAACAGCTACAAACATGTAGCTTCCCCCACTGCTCGATTTACTGATGCCACACTCAGGCCTGCTGTTATCCCACTGCTTATTGTTAGGGGTCTCAGTGGCTCTGAAACAAGGACAAAACACCCTGTTTGTTGGAACAGGCACCTCAGAAGACACCTTCCATTACTTTCAGTATCACTGTCTTTTCCCTCTCTTTATACATCTTTTGCAGCAATGCAGTATAAAGGTTACCTGATCCAGGGTTTTCCCCATCTCTGGTGGGAATTTCGTGATACTCTGGGAAGAGGGGGTGCTTGTAAGAGTCAAGAGATGCACAAGCTGTCTTGCTGTTGGTGAAGTGACATGTACTAGGTGTGAATCACTTCAGGTGATTTGTGAATGCTGGCTATGCCTGCCCCTGCATTGTCACAGAGCTGCCTGCTCTGGCCTGTGTGGTATTTTGTATTGTACTGCTGTTTGTGAATGCTGGGTTATCATGGATTACTTTATTATTCCATGTCATTCATGCACATTCGTGCAGGCAAATCCAGGTATCAGTTTGGATCCTATTTTCTGTTATAAAAGCATGCATTCTTACATGTAAATCTACACTATAAAAGCTGCCTTCATACACTAAATCTCAGTTTTCTCTTTGCCTGCTTAACTTGAGGCAGAACATCTTGTGTTAATCTCAGCAATGCATTGCAGAAAGATGAGTGCAAACCAGTGAACTGTGTGGTTGGCTGGTAGTTTAGAGGTCTGGATTCTGTTCTGTGTTTTCATTTTGACCTGGTGCTTGACCCTAAGACCTCTCTTTGTTCATCTTGTCTATTCGGATTGATGGGTTTCACTCAAGTCTGTACTGGATGTAAGTCCTCAAGTCAAGGGAATCAGGGTTTCAGGGTAAATCTGCATTGCAGTTTTAAGCTGTGTTCCTGCCTGTGCATTTGCCTAAACCCACTACTGTGCCTGCACAAAAATCTTGCTTATGTGGCTTGGATTAAGTGATAAAGCTCAAGCTATTCCCAGCTGCTAATCAGTGAATTCCTGAGAGTGCCTTTTGTTATGTATTCTTGGCTTGACAAGAACTGTTGGCTAAAATTACTTGTCTCCCAAGGCACCATCCTGTGCCCAGGGTCCCAGGAGCTGCTGGTTCATCCAGCAGAGCCAAGTAAGCACAGCAGACACCAACATTATTTGTGAGATACATACATACATACACACATACATACATACATTTCTCTACAAGCAGTACAATCTTTGTCATCCAGTTATGGGCCAGTGTACCTCACTCATGTAGCAAAGTGAAGCATCCTGGCCTGAGTGACTGCAGGAATTTCTGAGCTGTCCCCCTTCCTCATTTTTAGCCTATGTCTGCTAACTAATATTAATTACTTCAGCTGTTAGCAAAGAAATGTACTGGTTTGATATAAAGACCATTTATCTCTCAAACTTAGGGATAGCTGACTGTTGCAAAAGTTAAGTTGTTCTCATCCATGACTGGTGCTGGTTTGAGTCTCTTTGCTTGACAAGGTAGTACAGGAGTTGTTCTTCCATAAATTTCTTATCAGTTTAATAATATTTTAAGAGAATATGATTCACGGCTCTCACAGCAGTTTTTGTCAATAGTCAATAATTGTTGCTGGCAAACATCTAGTGCTTCATGTCTGAAAACCAACATTTTTGCTGCCCCCAGTTTCTTAGCTAGTGTATGAGAATACTCAGTTTGCCTGTGCCAGAACTGTGATTGTTGATGACAATTTTGCTGATGAGTTGAGATTTAGGAGGATCCACCTGAATGCCTTTATTTGTCCACACATCTTACTGTTTCCTTACACCACTAAATAGGGGCCCCAAAAATTCAAGATACTGATCTGATCAGTGATGCATTCTATCCATGAGATGAACATCTGTTATTCACCAGAGTAAATTAATCACTCTTTGTAAAGTCATTTGCCCACTGGATTATAATTTAGCCTTTATCTGGGAATGTGAACCAGGAACCTGAACGATGACCAGATGGTTAAGGAAGGTAAATGATGTTTCCTCATTCCTTTCAACTGGTTGTGCAGAAAATTGGTATTGTAGCTTTTGTTTAGCTTGTGTACTCATAAGCCCTTCTCCCTTTCTTGCTCTGAACCACAGTTCGTGTGGTGCTACCAACACCATTAAAAATTAGATCATCCCAAAGGACTGCTTCTCCAGGAAAGGGTGGACAGCCAAAATCCTTTTACCTCAGAGTCAACTGGCTCCTGAATGGTGCATTTCTAGATCATGGAAGTTGCAAGAAAGAAATCTACCTAAAAATGCCTATCACACTGTCCATCAGGTGCTCTTTATTTTGTGTGTGCGTGGAAGAACTAACGGTTCAAAACAAGGTTCAGAAAATCACATCGTGTTAGTTGTAACTTGACATCAATGAGGTTAGACCTATTTCCTTTCTTTTTCTAGGTCAGAGAGACTTTCATGGCTGTGAAAAGCCTCAGATCAGCTCTCTAAGTTGTTTTTCATTACATTTATGTGCGGTCTGAGACTTTTGTTAAACTCATTTTCAAGATGCTGAGAATTAATTTTATTTTTTTATTGTCTGTGCTGCAAGTACACATTATTTCCTGGAAGCCTGGCTAGCTGTAAGTGACCTGAAGGCTGTAAAGTCAATATAACAGGTAGAAGTAAGACTCAGAAATCCTATCTCTATGACAGTTCTTCCAGTCTTAAACTATTGCTTACTCAGCAATGTTTTTTGCAAACATATGTTATCCAGATTTCTTTAAAGATAAATATCATGACAATTTTTTTAAAAGCATTAGTCCCCCATGCCTTGAGAACCCTTTTCATTCTGCTTTGTAGGCCAGATCAGTTCTAGTACCCAGACAAGTTGTTCATGGGAAGAAAACCCCTCATTAACCTCAATTAGACCCGATTGATGAGATTTTAGTTACAACTATATCAGTGAAAGCTAAATTACAGTCAGATGATGTTAAAAGTACCTGGCAGAGGGAGGTGAGATTCACCCAGTGCAGACACATCTGAACAAGATACTGAGTGCCCATGATAGTTAATGGAGACAAAAAAAGATATGGCTAGGGCATGATTAATTTCATTTTAATTCCCAAGTTGTTGATGAAAAGACAGCAGATAAATCTGACTATAAAAGTATCTATTTCCATTAACTATAAGGTGAACTTAGTATGACTACCTTTGATAGAGATTTACATCACAAAAGTCCAAAGCTGCTGAGATCCCTCAGAGAATGAGATCCCACAAATACAAATGTGGATAAAAATGTGGAGGTCTCCTGCAAAGTGAGCTCTGTAGTGCCAGAGCCCACAGGAAAGAAATTATTATGGTAGAGAAGTCATCACCTGCAAGGCCCACAGTCAGAAGCTCCAGTACCTACAGGAAGCTAGCACTTAAAATGCCAATAACAAGATTTGCAAGATAGCTGCCACAAAATCAATCACTATTGTAGAGGCAGGGTCTTTGGTTATCTACCAGGTTGGATAATTGAACAAGAACAAAGGCCAGCAGGGTAAGGCCATGCAGGAACCTTGGAAGCCCTTTAGTCAGACTAGGGCATGTTTACGAGACTGATACACCCAGCCTATAAATGCCTCCAAGCCAGAGATGCAGGCAGGAAAGCCTGCACTTGCATGTGTGAGGATGTGGTGTTCCCCAAATTAGTGACAGTTTTTCCTCCCTGCGCACACTATGAATTAGTCGTATTCCAAGGGCACTGGGACAGCCCAAATGATATGTCAGGTTCCCATTGTTTGTTGCATTCCAGACTGCCATTTCCCTCTCTCCATCCCCTCTGTATCCCAGGTTTCAATCTGTTCTCCATACAGTGATTTATGTGTCCCAGAAAGACTAAAAATAAACTCCTGGACTTTCTCCCTGGAGAACAGAAAGTCCCCATTTGTGGTCACCATAGCCCTGCAAGCAGCAATGGCTGTAGCCTTTGTGAGTCTGGACAGGTGCTGGTGCAGCTGCCTCCTGCTGAGCTCTTTCATGCCGCACCTCCACCTGCACCCAAGCCAATATCCACCTGTACCCATGTTAACATGACTGAAGCTAATTCAAGCACTGCTGAGGGATTTTCAGTGACTACAGCTCAGGTGTACACTCCAGCTGGGAGCTTTACCAGTCCAGTTGCTGATGAGCTGCCTCCTGTCGCCACTCCACGAACACCGTTCTGACTTTGACAATGACATGACTGCTGAATCAGCTGCATTGACAGGAACATTTGACACCGACAGGACTTTGTACATCAACTAAAGCAACCTGTTTGTGGTGTCCTGCTGAGTGGTTTGATGCCTTGACATGAGTACTAGGATATTTACCTTAGAGTGTTTGATGTTTATCCTTTTTTTCCTACATGCTCTATGAAGTGCCTCTTCATGTTTACCCTGTTCTACAGTTCTGCCCCTGTCCTACACTTCTGCCCCAGCCCAGCCACACTAGGCAGAGGGGTAGGTCTCACATCTGGTTGTTTGCTGTAGTAGTTCAGTAACCTAAATATTCTTGACCAATGTCTTCATTAGCACTATCTAGCAATCACAACAGGCCTTTGATATACCCACATTAGGGCAAGAGTACTCAACAAGCCAGGAAGGGTCTAAGCCAGTAGTTCCCAGATGCCAGACTTGCGACCCCCACTGTGACAGCAATCTCTGTTAGGAGGTTTGCCATGCTGAGGAGTGTCTGCTGCAGCTCTCCTGATGGAGAGGCTGGCACCGTGCCGAGCACAGGACATGACTGGTGAGCCAGCTGCAGACCATGCCCTGGGGTCCCAATCAGCAGTTTTGGATGACATTTTGGAATGCCAGCATAACACTTGGTATCCTGGAGTTCTGACCCATCACTCTGATTTCAGCTCATTTCTGTAATTAAGAAAGAAAGGAAAACAGCAGATCAAACCCCATGTGTGTTCTTTAAGAACCATTACTTTAGTGAGAGACTGGTAATGCTGAAAGAGTCTTCCTGAGCAGTACAGAGATTTGTCTATTAACAAGAAGTTTATAAAATCTTCATTATCACCACCTACCTACCAGGGGAGCTAACAATTTCACACCCTTTTTATTCTTAGCTGCACATTATACCCTCTTAACAACAATTTAAAAATAACTGCAGGAAGAACTGAATCACACATAATTTGAACAATTAGAAGTGACAAGCTGTTTTTCTCATCTAGTAAAATATGTCCATTTGGCATACTTTGCTGTCTAGCAGAGCTCTTTTATTCACACCACTCCAGTCTCTAAGGAAGACAAGCTATTATTATTATTGTTCCATTGAAGAAGTGGACATCTGTACTTTCAACAAGATTAATATACTGAATGCACCAGAGTTATTTTATAGACCCTGAATTTGTTGTCATGAAGCAGACCCGGAAAACTGAAGACACGAGGCCAAGCCAAGCGAGTCCTTGTGAAAAGCCTCCCTCCTTGGTCCTCAGAGTAAGCCAAACAAAATGAATCAGCCCTCCCATGTGTAGCATCTCCTATTTATAAACTGGGCATTGTACTGACATTTGCTCCTGAACTCAAAAAGCTCAAAGGGTTTTGAGAAGAAAGCACGCTCCATGTCAGAGGTGGTGTAGCCATTCTCTAGAGAAAACAGGGGCCCCGAGTTGAAGATGTTATGTACATGTTATACCAGACAGATATTTTTTTTTCTATTAATCTATGAACAGTATAGTTCAGGTTTCTTGCTGAGCAACAAGCTTGACCTAAGACGCAAGCTAAGAACTGGGACCCACCGAGGGCTTGCAAAGACCTGATGCCTAAGGGTGCTTAAAGCCTAACTCCTATGCCTTTTCTCCTTGGAGACCTACCATAAGGCATCACTTTAACCTTCTTTATCACTTTTATAAACAAGCCACTTGCATCTCCTTTTCAAAGATATATAGGTCCCTAAAAAGATAGGTTAGTAGTTAGTGAATATTTCAGAGTACTTTGGTATCTAACTGCTGTCAAGCAAATGTCAAATGACTTAATGCTTTGAAAAATCCTAGAAGGAAGACTTCTGAATACATTTACATCTCTATCCACTGTTACCCCATCAGTGAAATGAAAGCTATCATAATTGCCCATTTCCTTGGGGGACAATGACAAGATCTTGCTAGGAGGTAAAGAGCTCTGGAGCACCAGTGCTACTAGAGAATGTGAAGCAGATCTGAGGGTGATGAGAACATACTTGTTTCTGATGTGTCTCTTGCCATGGGGAAAAGAGGAGGCAGTGATCTGCAACACTTCTTTTTACTGGACTCTTATTTCTCATTTTTTCATGGTGGTTAGCTTCTTGCCTTCACACATCTCTGACCCTCTTCGCTCTGCCCTGTTCCTCCCACCTGCAACATACACAGTTTATTTCATCCCACCATCTTGAATAGAATGGGAGCTTAATTATCCAGTGAGAGACAGTGTGACTCTTTGCTTCTATCTCTCTGAGCACTGACATAGTGTTCATCATTGCAACTACTTCAAATAGCATGCTAGGTATTTCAGGAGGTGAAAAATGCTCTCTGTTACCAGAAGATCCCATTCTTCTCTGCTTGCTTCAATTTTTTTTTTCCTTCATCTGTTTTCTAGAAGCAAATCAAGCATGTTTTGATTGTGCACTCCATTAGCAGAAAGGCAATGTCTAATTCTTAAAAATATCATGTTGGTTTCCTGTGTGCTTCTGCGCTACTGAGGCTAAGTAATCCCTTGTGAAAAATCTGACCCTATTAGGATGGAACTCTAAGCTCAGGAGAAATCTGTAAGTGTCTTCTTGCTGGTGTGCCAAACGAATCTGGATAAAGCACATCAAAAAGATAAAATTGATCCATTTCCGTGGTCCCAAAGGGAGAAAGCTTAGTGCATTGCTGTGCTTCCTTGCGTAAACTGTAGTGACTACAGGACAGGGTTGTGCCTGGTACCCAGAGTTTTTCCCTGTCTACAAAGCATTAATCTTCATTCTTCACAGAGGAAATCTTTGTTCAGAAGTCCAACAAGTAATCCTTTAGTCCTTTGGTTCTGTAATGTAGTATAGCCGAACCCACAAAACACTGGTGATCCTTCTCTCTCATTGGAAGCTCATAGGTCTGATTAATTTGCAGGATCAGACTGCAGAGAATTCACTCCAACAATGATAATTTGTCTCCTCAGCATCAAATCAGATGTTTTTCCCTATTAGGCATAAAATTATAGTCTTTTTAGCTATGAAAAATTGTACTTAAATGCAGGTGAATTTGAAGTCAGGTTTGAAGCTTGAGACTCACGGGGAGAGGTGGGAAGGGGGCCTGCAGGAAGGAACTGGCTGCAGGAAAAAGGAAATTAAGCAGGTTACATGATGTAGTTAAGGAATGGCAGAGGTTTGGAAAGTAGTGCCTCATAAAGCAGTGAGATTCTCAGTGTCATCGCTGAATGGGACTAGGGAGCAGCCCTACCTCGGGCAAGCACACTGCAAACAGTTGTACCTACCTTGCCTCCAGCAAGGATTATCTGTTAACAACACTGTTATCATCACTACTCACAGAATGATCAAGGGTTTGCCTCAGGAACACCCTTTGGGACAACAGAGGCCTTCCTACCCTCTCTTCACTTGAAGCAAGTAATAATTTACAGCTACATCAACAGCAGTCACTGCAGCCCTCAGGCAAGTGAATTACAACTGCAGCTAATGCACACAGGATTGAGCAAAAGCTGCACCCTTTCACTATCATGTAGATTCTACAAATGGCTTAGACTGGTGGCAAACCCTACAGATTCCCCTGTGACATATTTCTAATATGAGTAACCTGCAGAGGGCTGTGAAGTCATTGTCTGTTACTTGTATTATACAAATTACTTATGATTTTGTGGGATAACCTAAACATGGAAACCATGGCACAAATTGTCTCAGGTTCAGTTTTCACTGAATCCTAAGAGCTTGTGCTGGTGGAGCTTGTGCTTGCTTCCTGATCCCTATTCAGGCAGCACATTCAGGGCTACATCCAGAGTAGGGCTGTCTGCCCTGAGCCATTAATTTGGGTCCCAAAAAGGCAGGAGGGTGCCAAATTCACAAACCTGGAAAAGCTCACTCTACAGCTGTGTTATGAAACATCTGTGTTTTCTTTTTGTGTTGAGCTACAGTCTGGGGAATAAATTAAGAATTGTAGGGTTTGTGAGGTTCTTTTTCCCTGTATAATGATTTTTTTTTTTATGAACTGAATATAAAAAATGGGAAATATTTCCCATTATGTGAGGAATAATCTGTCTGGTAATAGTCTAGCACAAGATGGTCTGTTTGTGTCCATAACTCTCCTTTTCTGCAAACATTCACATCCACGGCCTCCTGTTTTCTTTTCTCTCACAAAACTTTTTAATGAAAATTATGACAGAAACAGTCCAGATTTTCAAAAGTAAAAATCTGCAGAATTTGGACACCCAAACTTCCCCTGGAGAAGCTCAGAACAATCCCTGATAGGGCAGGAGACCTGTTAATGGGGGATATGGAAAAGGCTGAAGATATTCTTTTCTTTTCCTCAGTCTTCACTGTCAAAGTCTGCCTTCAGCCTCACAGAGCTACGTGCCTTGTGGCAGAGTCTGAAGGAGACAAATATTGCTAATGGGAAGGGAAGATTAAGTCAGACTGTGTAAACGAATGCTTTAGCGTAAGCATGGGGACATGTGTGAGTCCTTGGGATGTGATGGCACGGATCCAAGAGTTAGGAGGGAGCTGGCTGGTGTCATTGAGTATGGCAAGGCCATACTTTATCATATTTGAAAAATTATGGTAATTTGATGAGGTCCCCAAGGTCAAGAGGAAAGGCAAATATCACACCCACCTCCAAGAAAGGCAAGAAGGAGTGTATTTCTTAGGAAGAACGTTGCTAGGAGCACGATTTGGTACTAATGAGGCTGCATTTGCAGAACTGTGTCCAGCTTACAGGAGGGCATCTGGCAGAAGACCACAGGTCACAGGGCATGGAAGAAGACACTGAGACAACAAGGTTTATTTAGCCTAAGAAAGAGAAGGAGAATAGGAAAGCCTATTGCCATCTTCCACTGATAGGGAGGCTGCAGAGCGAACTGGGCCGGATTCTTCTCAGACATTTACCAGGAAGGTACAAATGACAGTGTTTGCAGTATGGCAAACTCTAACTGAATATAAGAAAAGAAAATGTCATCCTGAAAGCGACACTGCACTTGAACAGGGCAGAGAGGCTGTGGAGATCCAGTCCTGGACATTTTCAAAATTCAGCTCATCAAGGCCTTGAGCAGCCCCACCTAGCTTTGAAGTTAGCCCTGCTGTAAGCAGGTAGCCTGTCAGGTGGCCTGAGGGATGCCTTCCAGCCTTCCAGTCTGTGGTTCTGTGACTTGTGTTGGGGCTTGAGAGTCTTCCATGCGACTTTTTTACCCATGTGTATTCCCCAAAAGAGAAGAAGACAGGAAAGTATATATAACTCTTAAAAAAACAAAAATAATTCCCTTACTCCAATAGAACAAATAAGGAAAGTAAATAAATACTGAAATGGACCAAATTATATATTTTGTTCTTAGCTTGCTGTTGTCTGGAGGGTAATGATTCCAGGTGAGGAGCAGTTGCTTTCTAAAAAAGTAAGGATGTTTTGCAAGGCATGTCCTGGCTTTTTAACAGTAGCCTAAATTTACTTGCAATGACTAGAATTTTTTCCAATGTGTTTGAATGCTTTCATATCTAAGGAAGTCCAAATCAATGCTGCTGATGGCTTGGTCAGGAGATCGTGATTTCTGGTGTGTGGAATGCAGTCTCATCTGACACATCTGTGTGCTGGCCTTCTGCTGGGATCTTTTCTTGCAATCCCAACATTGCATTGCATCATCACTCAAAGCTGTTCTCATTTAACTCCGAAATTTAACAAGTGTCTAAAACCTCCAAATCCACATAAAAGATGCTAACCTCTAAAGACTGTTCTGACATCTTCCTTTGATGCTGGATCTCATTCATATTAACATCTTTCCAGAATGAATGCTGGGGAGAATAAAATCAATATGATGGACAGAGAAACACTTATTGATTAAAAACACTGTTCCTTAATGCATCATCAGTTTGGTATGGACATTTACCAGCAAGCATAATTTTACTAATATAGGGAGGCCAATACCAGTCTGTAGCAAAGACTTATGGAAAAACCATCTGGCTGCACAGAATTTCTATTACTGTTATGCAGCACACAGTAAATTTCACCACCTTCAATTCCACTATCAAATTTCCATTCTACGGGAATCTATATGAACATCTTGTCTGCATTCACCACCCACACAAACACATACACACACAGGCACAGTGTAAAATAGTCAATTAATTGTTGTTATTCATATGCTGTTTGTTGGACATTCACAGCCACTGGTTTTCCTGCTGAGGTTACCAGCCTAGTTAACACAGTGGCAGCACACAGGCGTTCCCTCAGCTGACATTTGCACCAGTGCTAGTGAGAAGTGATCTCTTTAGAAACAGCCTGAGCACCTGAAAGTAAAGCTAATTATCCGTTCTCTTCTGAGTGTGAAATGGGACCAAACTCCTTCCTGTGTCTGGGTGATTTTTGCCTGTGTTTGGGCTCATCTTCCAGACTTGGAATACATGGCGAACTGCACATATTCCCAAGGGTTTTGGATGGCCAGTGTCAGTCTCAGCTAGCACTTGGCAAACTGCAGTAATGGGTTAGGACAGTCTCTTATGACAGGGCAGATCTGTGTGATGTCCCAGGCCAGGTCTGTTTTCTGTAGAGCAGTGCCATAGACAGAATCCTTGCAGCAGCCAGCTCACCTCAGTGCCTCGGTAGTATCTGAATACCACCCTGCTTCCCTGCTTCCCAACTCCACAGTTCCTCCTGTTGGCCAGATCCAAACTGAGCTCTCACTGAGCAGCCTCAACTCCCATGTCTTCCCATGAAAAAATGTGCTCCCAAAATGTTGTCATTCAGTTCTGTCATGGAAAGAGCTGCTCCCATGCACCTCCCTTGAGAGCCTTACATACACACTCAGTCATGCTGCGATTCATCCTGCTTAGATGGCGTGCCTGATGTTGTGATGCTGTGTGCTCCACCTTATATTCATACTCAGACTCTGAGTCCAGAAAAGCCCCTTTAGCAGCCTCATGGACTAATAATGATCCAGCTCTCTAATAAAAGGTTAATTCCATTTTTTCTAGTTCAACTTATCTCTTGGCCCAGAAACAAGCTACAAACATTTTTTGCATCTAAAGCTGCCAAAACCCAGACGTCTTACACAAGAGCAGATGCTTAGAACTTTGTCCCTAGCTGGCTGGCAGTGCAATGCTAGAGCAGAGCCCAGTTTCCTCCCCTCCTGGCTGCAGCTCAGCTTAGATTACACAGACCCTTGAACCTGCAAGTTCCCACATGGCAGTGAGATCTCTGCTTTGGTTTCAACTGGGTTGCCAAAGTTTTAGTGACACCACTGCCATGCACCTAATCTGGAGATGCTCTGCAGGCCCTAAAAGAAAGCTGTTCAGGGGTGGGTACTTACATGTGGGTACATCTGCCAACAGGACAGTTTCCTCAGTTTTAGGGTAGATGCTCCCTCCTGTAATTAACTTTATGCTACAAACAAGAGCTGTCAGTTCACTTGCAAGATCCTCACTATCTCTGATGGTTGCATTGATATTAAATGTACTGTAAAGTTCTCATTCTTTGCAATACTTTTTTTTTCTTGACCCCTGATTTATAGAAAATATCATGTCTTCCTTCTTCTTCTTCCTTCTCCCCCACATACCTTCACATTATTACTTAGTGTTTATCAATATCAAACCTTTATGAACTTGTGCATAACTATGTAACAGCATCATTACTCAGGAGTGTGAGCAGAAGTCCCACCCTGTACCTGTGCCTTGGTGTTTCAGCTGACAGCCTCCTGTGCATTGCACTTGGACAGTCTCTACAGTCTTGCTCTTTTTCCTTAATCAGAGGAACAACTTCTCTCTTCTACACTACTGTACACAGTTCAGTCAAGAAAGATAAGATGTGAGCTTACAAAGTTAAGCATACAGATGTAGAAAACAGTATTAAAGCCAAACATTCTATGTTTCAAGAAGCAAAAGCAATTTCTTGTGTTCAGTGGCATTCATACTCTAGGGTTCTTTCCAGATTGAACATTTGTTATTTGAATACTGTATGAGTTGTCTTTGCAATTTGCTTATCAACATACTTACACAACTGCAGAAACTCTGCTAATGTTCTGCGTGGATCATCTTGTGCTTTAACAGGGCAAAGGGAGCTGTACAGGACAGTACACCCAGTATTCCATGCATAAACCTGTGACAACTTGAGCTTACAGTGAGCTCTTGAAACAAGCAGAAGCATCAGATCTCATGCATCATCCTTCTAAACTCTCCCTGGTTTCCTATATTACTTTGATACCTCTTCTCAAGCTCTGAATCTGCACTCTACCACTGACAGCAAGCCCCCTAATTAGGCCCAGTCCTGATGGATGGGTGCAAACCTACTATGCAGAACTCATCTCAGGATTGGAGTGGTAGTAAGAGATGGATCCTCTGAGTACTTTCACCCTAAGATATATTCTTTATGAAGCATGGTGCTGCTTGAAGGCAGGAAACACTTACAGCATTAAATAAGGATGAAGCCATGTGTAGAATTAAGCAGGACTCAATAAAATTTGCTTTTAGAGTAAAGAAGGAAGGAAAAGAGGAAATGCTTGTTATCAGGGTGTGAGATGACAACAGACTAGTAAAGAGCTTCAGCTGTATAAGTGAAAATATTTGTGAGAGGCTGCAAGAGATAGATTTAACAGCCTAAGAAGATAAACAATCACATTGAATATCATGTCCAGATTACAGGTATCTATGACAAAATGCTATAAGAAATTTAGACAAAAGATCCAATAATTTAGTTAAGATTAAATAAGGTTAAAATGACATCTAGGAATCACAAGTAGAAATTCTGTTGAAAAAAAAAAAACAAACAAGATAAATCAGCAGGGATGCAATAACTTTTTCAGTCCTCTTCACTCAAGTGGTCACTTCCAGGGGGATGACGCAGGTCTGCAGAAACTACAGAGCAGTGTGGCAGTGACTTGTCTCCCTGAGTGTGTTTTACAACTAAATACAAAGAGGCCATCAGTGATGATTCTTTAAATATTGTTGCTTCTGTGACTACATTTGCCTTTTGCTTCCCACTCATTCATAAACAAAACAAAACAAAAGTAGGAAAACACCAACCAATGCTGAGATACAACTGGTGTTGCTGCATCAAGGATTCCTAAAAATTGAGAGTGTCTTCTTCTGAGTCTAAACCAATGACTTTTTGTCAATTTGTTTGCAGTGCCAGTTGTGCCTGGTGCATTTGTGATAGCCCACCATTCATCTTGAGAAAATAGAAATACAGCTATTGAATAGAGGCCACTAAGAGAGGTTTGCTTTCTTTTATGTTCACTGATGGAGAGCTGTTGCTCAGCTGTAGCAGGGTGCAGGTGTGTGCTCTCCTCATAAGCTCAGTCCAGCGAGGTGGGCAAGCTCCTGGTTAAGTGGCACAGATCCCCAAATGTAACTACAGACCACTCAGCCTTTCCCCCTGCTCTCCCCTTGCATTTTACCAACATCTTCATAACCTGCCATGAGATGAGACCTGGTACCTGCTGTATACCTGTATATCCTGTGACCAATTTAAGCAGCAGAGAAAGGGCACTTAATCACATCCTTTCTGAAGATCTGTTGCCAAATTTCCTCCCATCATAGGACTCATATTTGCTGGCTGTTGAATTGCAGAAGCATTTGAAGGCAAGGGATTTGTTCTTGTTTAAAATGCAATCTCTGAACACTTCTTGTACCTCTTTCCATTGAGGGAGTTAAAAAATCTGATGCTCTTGTTCTGATGCATTTTGGGCTCCCCATCAAACACTGGCTGTCACTTCCCTTCTTTTTCAGAAAGCCCCTGCAAACTTTGCTTCTGGCAGTATCTCAGAATATGACTACATAGTTGTTTTAGTTGATTTCCACCACCCTTTCGTCCCTTTCCAGCACACTGCTTGTTTGCAGTTGAGAGTGTGATTTTGATTTTCACTGCCTCATG
This sequence comes from Eopsaltria australis, assembly GCA_034509425.1. NCBI lineage: Eukaryota > Metazoa > Chordata > Aves > Passeriformes > Petroicidae > Eopsaltria > Eopsaltria australis. The sequence continues at coordinate 719,625 of JAVTVJ010000396.1, forward strand.
TGTCAGTGTGCAAGCCTGAAGGGACCTTTTCATAATTGTAATAACAATTCTCAAAAAAATCAATGGCACTTTCATTAGTGGTATGGAGCATCCATTTTGTTTTGCCCCCAGGGAACAGATGCCTTATTGCAGAAGATGTTACAACAGAGGCTGACAATCAGCAGTTACAGAGTAGAGCCACATCACAAGGAGGATCTGTCATGAGGCTGCCTTTAATAGGCAGCCAAAAGAATTTGGCTCACACTACACTGAATTCTCTTATCAACAAATTTGGCATCAAAGGAATTACAGTCTTCTAAATTTTCTGAGTTTGCCTGAACCTCAGTGATCTGGTGACCTCTGCCCTCATAGCAGCCTTGCTATGAGTTGGAAAGTTGGAATAGAGTTACTGTTCCAGTTTGATATGGGAAAAGGAATTTCTCAAGCAAATGCCTACCCAAGATGTCACATCGATATAAGGGCTAGAATTGCTGAACTACGTTTTTAGGGACTTGACTTGGTTCACAGTAGATACCTGTAGATTCAACAACAGAGGCCAGAGGATCTTGCTCCAGCACCATTACACAGGAGCACATCCCAGCTGTGCTCTCACCTACACTTCTGGGTTTCTTTCTCATGAACACAGGGACAACAGAAGGAGAAAGATAGAGGAGCGAGCCTGATGCATGCTCAAGCTTTACTCTATTATAAAGAGTTAGGCCTTGGACCTAACTAGGACCTATCCCAGCCCCAGGAATATGAATATATTTTCCAGAAGCACAGAGGCAGATTGAGGTGTTGTGGGATATTATGACTATTCTAAGCCAGTGCTGTTGGTTCTTCCCTCTGCCACTTTATTCTTCCTCTGAGAACGGTGCACCAGCTGTGCTGATAGAGCTGCCTGTGTGGTCACTGCGTGAACCAGATTGGGAGACTCCATCTGAAAAATAATTTCCTTTTTGTTATTTTCTGACCGGAGTGGTTGTGCAAAGCTGTTTACAGCACAGCTGCACTACTGAGAGATGGCTTGCCACTGGCCAGGGTGTAAATGAGAGGAGGTATCTCTGGGGAGGAGTCTGCAAGGAGAGGAAGGAGATGATACTTTAAACCAGAATGGCTGTGAAACTCTTTGTAATGTAAACTACAGCTTAAGTCAGTCAACTCATCTTCTTGGGCTTTCTTTGTGGCCACTAGGGAAAGATAAGCTCTTTCAGAGTGATGGAGAGCAGAAGTCCTTATCTCCATTGATTATAGAGGGACCCCAGACAGTGAAGTGCTTAATGTTACAAATACCCCCAAAACAAGCAGTGAAGCCAAACTTCCAGCGTCTCAAGCAATTTTCCTCTTGCTGTCTTCATATTAAGGAAATAACTTTCATTTCTGTGCCAAGAGTCTGCCAAAAGAGCAGAACTATGTTCCTGAGTGTAAAGCTACTTTGAAATCTGATCAGCCAACAAACAGGAATCTGAATCCTAACTTCACCTACCAATCCTGACAGTCCTCATCTCCAGGGTTTTTTATTTTCAGATATTATACAGTGTTTAAGATAGGTGTCTATCCCCATCCCTACCTAATAGAGATAACCGTTTAAAGTCTGCCTTGACTTCTTTTTTTCTTCCTCTGAGTATGCCTTTCTTAGTTCCTGAGTCAAATTTCACCCTTGAGGCTGTTTATTCAAATGGAGTTGAAAGGGAGGAAACTGCACTATCCATCTTTTAGTTGAGCTGGAACAAGGAAGCTGCAGTTGCCTGTCCATCAGTACCAGTTTCTGTGCTCTGCAGGATCATGTGACAGTGCACATTTGATATGGATAAATCATTAGTTCAGGACACTATTGTTGGCAGATTAGTTGTAAGAGAGCAGATCTTACCAAAACATTTTGAAAATCCTTGAGCGAGCAAATAGAGAAAGATCAGTTCAGTGCCTCACATTCTGAGGCCACAGTGGTTTTAGGTCTGTGACTATGTACTCTGAAAGTGGAATTACCATAACAGGAAAGCCCAGCCCAAGAACTGCCTGCCAGCAATGCAAGCACCCTGTATTTTCTCTTGTGAGGATGGCATTTATACTCACTCTGGTCCAGCCATATCAGAATTTGCAGTGTTTATTTATATAAGCTGAAAAAAGACCACCCAGCTATTGTAACCACACAGTTGTCAGAAGCCATCACCCAAGCAAAACAATATTACATGCTAATTGACCATGGAATAGCATGCTGGGACTTTGTCTTTCCTTGTTTTGCTCATTCTCCCTGTAAATTAGACTAATAAATCTACCATACTATTGGTCTGTTTTTTCATTTTTCAGCTGACAGACCTGTAAGTCACTTCACATACACTGCACTGAACATGGTTACAGCACAAATAAGATTGTAGATTTATTTTAGTTAAGTTATTCCATAGATGTAGATTATCCAATATCCAAGATACCTGGTTAAAATGTACTACATAAAATTATTTCATGCAAGATCAAACTATGTCTTAACCATATTAATTAATAACTAATTGGATCCCACATGAAGATACAGTTTCCTGATATACATGAGAATTAAAGCATGTATCTTTCAAAGATTTTGCAGTTTTAAACTGAAGTTATGATGATGTGTCTTATATCATTCCATCCTCCAGTACTGGCAAATGTAGTTTCAGTTTATATCTGTCTTCTGTGGCATACATCCAGATAAAACAAGACATAAGGCAGTGTCAGAATGTCCTTATGCACAATTGCAGTGTTTAACTAAATCTCTGCAGAATCACAGTATTTGTCAAAATGATACACCTTTTTGTTTAGAACTTGCTATTCCCTTCCCAGATAAGATTATTTTTTCTTGCATTCTACTTCAGCCCATGTGTAAGGAAACTCTCCACATAAAACTGTGAGCAAAGTCATTCCTCCTATAAGAAAACGTGAGATTATTCTCAATCTGGTAGTGGGAGTTTAGGTTCTTTATTTATAGTCATTCAAAAATAAGTAATTAACAGTATGTAAAAGCTCCTTGATAAGTCTTTACCTCTTTCTTACAAATTTGCACCTGCTGATGAACATTAGCAATTTTCTTCCACCTCTTCTTCTTGTAGCTGGAAGAAACAGGAGCACAGAGACCATCATAGTTTGGGAGAAGCACTCTGGTAAGAGTGCTGAACCATCTTTGCCTGTACCAGGTAAAAAGGGCCCTGTCCTGCTACAGTTTGGGTATCACCATCCCCACACCTCTGCAGACTGATTCCTCTCTCATGCTGGCACAACTTTTTTTTGGGCCATGCCATGAGCTGGGCCACTGAACGGAGGAGAGCTGCAAATGGGTGCATCCCTCCCTTCCCTCAGAGAGCTCTTTGAACAGAGGTTAACTTCAGTGCTGTGGTTCCCAGCACAACCCCATGAATGGTGTGGGGCTGGTATGAAGCAGCATCTGGAGATGGAAGAGATCAGGGCAGGAGCAGCCCAGCCAGACGGGTTCATTGCTGAAGTGCCCATACCGTGGCAGTGCAGCCTGGGCAGATGGTGCCACTGAAACAACTCCCAGTCCCAGCTGAAGGTGGGGTCAGTGCTGAGTTACTGGCTGGCCATGCTGACTCAGGAGAGATAAGGAAAAGATGTGGGCTATTCCTGTGATAGTGAGACTGTCTGTCAGGCAAAGGTCCTGAGGGAAAAACATGCCTTGTATTAAAGGCAGTACCATGGTACAGAGCTGTGTTACAGTAGGACAACAGTGCCTTATTTTACCAAACAACTACAGTCAGAGAATAAGGTGGATCCTGTTTCAAATGCTTCAAAAGTCTGCAGGAGATGATGGAAAATACTGCATTTGCCCTGAGTTCTCCCTGTATGTCAGAGAGGTGCATAACAGCTCTGTTTTGCATTTGAGGATTTTCCCCGTTTCTATCACTTGGCTGTGGGAAGTCTCTGCTTCTACTGGCACACCCCAGTTTGTCCAGATGGCCACTGGCATGCCCTTCCAGTGATACTGGCCCTGGAAAAGCCAAATGCCCCCAGCATCTGACTAAGATCTATTAATTACCAAACCTGGAGTATAGAAAGAACATTCCCTTGGATCAACCTGCCAAGAACTAACTATCTATCTATCTATCTATCTATCTATCTATTTAATTTTGTCTTCTCCTGTAATGTAGGACCACACTCCTAAATCTTCTGCATATTGTTTATCTAATACATCCTTTATAGGGCAGTGATGCAGGGCACTAGGAACTCTCTTTGACACCCTGATATCTTACCATGGCACACTTTGTGTTGTGGTCCTCCCTACAGAAGTTTGTTGTGGAGTATGGTAGAAAGCTCTGTGGTCCATGGTGGGGTCTGGAGCACATGGCATGTGGAGTTTATTGGAGCAGTATTGTTTGGAGCTACAGAAGTACTGAACAATGGTTGTTATCCACAAATGAGGCTTTTTTTTGCATGTTAAATGGCATAACAGAGTCCATCAACTTTTCCCTTTGTGGTTTTTCTCTTTCATCTTTAGCCCTTCACAACATATAAGGGATATCTTAGGTACCTGAAACTTGATTGCTGTTTTATCTTCTGGAGTGACAAAAAACATTTCATGATTAGCATTTTTTCCTGCCTACAACGATCCCTTTTTTCAGGATGTCCATTAAAATCCCTCTGGAAATTCCACTAGCACTCCCATAACTCACTGTTAGACTCTCACTTCCATGCCTCAGTCTCCTGACAGTGGTGCCCATAAGACTCGCTCATGGGTTGATCTGCTGATTACATCGCCCCACACCACATTGCTTTTCTATACTCATGGTCTTCATATTGTGGATAGGAGTAAAATCAGTCTGCCCCTACCTAAAGGATCTCTGTCAGTCTTCCCAGGTCTGACACTGAATCCTTTAGTATTAGCCATGGAACTGAAGCACAGCTTCATTCCAGTGCAGACATGCACACATCTGCTATCCCCATGGCCTCTCCTGGCTGCCAGACCTAAACCAGAGATGGAGCAGTCGTGTTAGCACGGTCCTGTCCCTGAGCACACAAGCCTTGCTGAGAGCAGTGTGTCTGAGCTCAGATGTGAGTACCAGGCTAGGCTGTCACCTCTGTGCCACAACTGGCTCATGTCCTGGCAGCTTGGGGAGCAGGCAGAGCAGCCCTGGGACCCTCTGCACCTGCCTGTGTGGAGACACCCTCGTGTCACTGGGAGTGGGCAAGGGCTGAACCCTCGAGGCACAATGCTGCACCCGATGTCCAGCTGCCCTGACACTGGGAGCAACCCCCAGCCCCAGGTCAAGTCTAGTGCAACTAAAGAGTTGAGTAAAGAACCTGAAAACATTACTTTTGGGAATCACATCCTGAAGGGGAAAAACTCAAGGTTTGCATCTAATGATGTAAAAAGGAATGTAGTCTAAGCAAGAGAAGGCATATAGCCTACTAATGCATTTTGACTTAAAGCTAAAACATGTAAATTTTGTTATTTCTGTTAAACAAAAAAGTCACCATAATTGAAAAGTCCTCTGCTAAGCATCTTTAAATGCTTTAATCACTACAGTATAGTTAGATAAAAAGTTTCTCTGTGGATCTGGACTCACTGTATAAGCTTTATTCATTACCTGTGCAACTTGGCAGCAGTAGAGAAACCCATTGCAGCATCAGTGGTGAAATGCTTGCTTACTTACGTGGAAAATTATTAGCATAGTTTTCTTGTTACCTAACAGCAGTCTGAATTCCTGAAAGGGATAAAGGAAGATGATCATCTTCATTCTTTCCAGCTGCACCAAATAAACAGCATTCCTCTTCCATGTTTGTTATTGCTTACAGGCAAAGAGACCCATTTCCTTCTCCCGCTTTGATGCTTATGAAAAATTGGAAATTGTAGGGACACACCCTGCAGCTGCCTTCAGCCAGCAAAGGGTTAATTGCAATTGCCCGACATTTGGCACTCGAGATGGATGATAAAACCTTATCTACACTGAAGCAAAAAAAAATCTCACCAGGATAGCAAGCATTGCATTGAGGAAAAGGCAGTTCAATGAGCAAGAGCTTCTTAGTAATAGGGAGCTTTGCAGCCTTTTCTTTATTTGTATGGTCAAGGCAAGCAACCTTTCCCCACACTTTAGCAGAAATATAGAGATATCAACTGAAAGTGCTGCACAGTTAATTTTGGCTTGAGAAGCACTAAAGTTTATATTAGTATCAGGCAGCTTTATTTAGAGCCTAAGCATTTTTCTGGTAAAAAACAATATATTGTGTGTCTGGTTAAAGTATTCATAACCTGCCTAGGCTAGACCAAAATGTCTAAATTTTAACCTAGAAAATTATGAATCTGTACTGGTGTAGCTCCCTCTTTACTCTTGTGCAGTGCATCTGTAATTACAATGTGTAAATTGCTTTAAGAATGTAGTGACATTAAGAACATAGAGACATTTGTAGAATGTCTCTCTCTTAGGAGACTGAGCTGTTGGAATGAGTTAAACCTCAAGCCATGCAGTTGGGTTGAATACCTGCTTTACCTTCTGTAAATTGCAAATTTATGGAAACAGCCATTGGAAACAAACACTGAACTGAAATGAAGAGCCTGGCCACTCAGGGCTTTGTGCCTTATAAATGGAATAATCTGAGATGAGCCTGAATAACATCTGCCTTTTCTCGCTCAGATGAGTGCAGATTCACCTCACAGCTTCATGTCATCCTTTTTTTGAGCTGCTGACCTCTTTGAAGTGATAATACTTCTGTGGGTTCTGTGTCTCCAGAAGCAAAGAAAGGTACTATACCAACTTCAAGAACTTAACTCCTAATGCTCCAGATTGAGAGAGAAAGATAATCAGAATCTGTTTTGGAGGCTTTAGCTCCTTGGGAACAACTGGGTTAAGATGGGTGTTGCGTCGAAGAGAAGAGATGGGGAAAATACCCATCTTCTCCTGAGTTTTGTATGCCATATTCATCTGTTCTCAAATTTTCCAGCGAATGGCTTACATTTTCCTTCCTCTCAGAAGAGCTGTTTTCTTCTGTTTGCAGTCATATCATATTCCTATGCTATCTTCAAGTGCTAACATAAGGAAAGTATTTAATCTGTTTTACCTAAGGTGAGTACTGAGGCTATTAAACAAACTACTGTGATTTAAAAGGTGACAGTAACAGCTTTCTAAAAGGTGACAGTAACAGCTTTCTATCACATGATGTAAATTGAACTAAGGTTACTTTGGCTGCATATGCTCTTACAGTGCAAAAGCAAACCTGAAGTAGTAGAGGAAAAATATGCTTTAGCCTTTCATTATAGCATTTAAATTGATTTTATCCATGAATATAATTATACCAGGATAGTTATACTGACAATGTTCCTAGTGGAGATGTACCTAATGTGTATAAACTAATTAGCTGATTTAAATAAACTAGAAGACCCAAAGGATGAATTTTCCTTTTTTTAAATTTGTTCCCTGATTTTTCTAATTCTGTTTTAATTGCATCTGTATGAGCAGAGGTATGATTTCATCTTTCATTCCTTCTTCTGGGCGTGCATACATTCTCTTTTGCTTTCCATGAAAATTCTCACTAGCAGATTCAAGTTGTTTAATAGAAACAAAGTAAATTTGTAGCAAATATCAGATGAATAAAAAATTAATATAGATCTTGAAAATGCAACTCTCCATTCCCAGAACAACTGCACTAAAAAAAAGGGACTGAAAAAACCCAAACATATTGAATAACTGGAAGGTTTCTGTGAAACCCATCTCAAAAGTAGCAGCCAGGTACCTGTAAAACACATTTTGGCTGGGGAATACAAAGCAACACTCATTGTACACCAGGGCTGGACATAGAGCATGAAGGACTGCATTGACCTCGCTTCTTCCCATTCCCTGGTCCAGAGACCTCCCCAGTGGCCTGTACCCTTGGAGGAAGAGCAGGAGGGAACAAAGTGGGGTAATAGAGATTGAAATCTTGGGTCAAACCTAAACAATGATGTTTTCATGCTCTGAATATTTGTGTTCTTATTCCCATCTCTCAAAGTAAATCACATGCTGAAGTACCCAGCAGATTTCTGTGGGTTTATCATCTGGGGGAAGGAAAGGGGCATGATTCCTCACCAGTATGTGCTGTGCTAGCAGATATCCAAGGGGGTGACTCAATTATTTCCCAAACAAAGTGCCTTTGTCAGTGCAATTAATAGATGGTTCATAATATGTGAATGTATGATTGTTGTGCTGCTATAAATGTGTCCTCACTAGGCATTAGTATGGGATATGAATGCCTTGTGCCCTAAATAACCCCTACAATAAGGTAGTCTGAAAGCTATTTGCCAGATTCAGGCGGAAGCTGAAATTGATCTCAGATCCCACTGCTGCTGAGGGCAGCCCCACCTCTGCCCATTCTGTGGGCCACAGTGATGCTCACAAGGGGTTGATCACATGGGAACTGCTCCTCCTTGAAAATTAATTTTACCAATAAAAAGCTTTAGTTTCTTCTTCAGCTGACTGGCCTGGCTGTCTGTGTGGATAGAGCACACAGTGAGTAGTGGCAGCACATGGGAAGGGACAGAACTGCATGAAGTGCAGCATTAAATCAAGTTAAGATAACTGGGGAAGTAAAACTTAAGTCAACAAATAATGTTGATCGGTGAGTGAATATGAGCAAATTCCTTTCTATTCATGACAACTATCCATGCAGAAAGACAAAAATGTCAGTTACCGCAAGGAATTGGTTCAGTTCTAGTTAATTCAGAGTAAGAAAGGAACGATAAGATACATTAACCCTTGAATTAATGAGCAGAATGTTTCAATTTTTGTTTGGTTGGAGCAGAAACAGAAACGCTTGAACTGCTTTTTTTTTTTTTTTTTTTTTTTAATGCAGCCCAAGATGAGGGCGGTAACAAAGCATCAGAAAGGTTGCAATTGATTTGGAGCATATGGCAAAACTCTTTGTCAAGGAAAAGGGGGGAAAAAGTTTGGTTTGCTGGAAGAAAAAGAAATGAGAAGACCAAAACAATTCAATCTGCTGAGTGTGAAATGCATTAGGGGGATAGGAGTGTTGCACAGCTGAATGCTGTGCTGTCACTGCCAGACACTTCTCTGCTGGCTCCCGATCCTGGAGCCCTGAAATAGTCTGGCAGTTCCAGCCCCATCTTGGCCACTGCCACCGCCCAGAGCTGTGGGGACAGGAGCATATTGACCCAGAACAGCATCGACAGAGAGGGGCAGAAGGAGGGTTTGTAGGCATTTTGAAACAAAAGGGAAAAAGCTTTATAAGTATTTTGAAACAGAAATGCAGGCAGTATATACCTTATTCAGATATGGATGCATTCACATCTGGAAACTGCACATTCATAGTAAAAAATCCAAAGTTTCTCTTGTGTTCCCAGATTCCTGCATTCCTAACACTGCCTCTGCCACTGTGGAGTTCTTAGCAGTCACCTTCCCCACACAACACCATCAGCTTCAGGAATCAAGTTAGCCCTGGTAGGAAATGAAGACCTGCTTTGTTTTCAATCTTACCATCTACCAGAGCATGCCTAGAATAATCACAGGCTCTGTCTTGATTCTAGTGAAAGAAGATAATCGGTCTCTTTTCTCTGTTTTGGGAGTGAAGAAGGATCTGAGAAAGATATAAAAGTGAAAGCTACTCTGTAAAGCCTTCTAAGACTGCCACATGGAATTTACACTGCAGTTGGGAAACCGCTGTGCTTTGTGAGATAAATTAAAATTTGGTTGCAAGTGAAGCCATAGAGATGAAGCCACTGACTACAGAACTTAGAGCAAGCCTGCAAATTTTATTGGTCTCAGTGGACTGCTTTCAACTTCAGCTCACTGGGAATGAATCAAGTCCAAATTCATGCTGTCACGAAGGCTTTATGATCTGTGCTCAAACGTGCTTTTACTGGAAAGTGCACTGATGGTCTTTCTTGGTTTAGGTGTGCCTGCGTCACCCACACAAAATAGATACAATTTATTTATATATCATTGAAGTTACAACTGACAGTCCAAGTGTTGATCACAGTGCCATGAGAGGCAGGTCATAACTTGGAAACCAGTGCATGGTCTAACAAAATAGTACAGGAAGAATCCTGGAGGAAGAGGGACAGATGTCAGCCACAGTTTGTGAAGGGATGCCACCATGAGATGTTAACAAGCCCACATTTATTCCCTTTTGACTCCTTCGTGAAGGCTTTGTGCTCCAGTTAATGGGTTGGAAATTTGTTACAGTGACCCTTTGATGCCTGAAGCTCTCTTTGTCCACTTCATTCACAAAAGACTTAGTGTTTCTTTGGATTTAAATGTTCGGTGCTGGAAAGTGTTAGATAAAATGTTTTGAGGAATTCATGCTTATGAATTAATAGATGTTTATCACAGAAGAGATTGTAACAATTCCCTTGTTCAACTTCTGTAAAATCCAGCTGAAAAATTTCATCGTAGTGCAATCAATTTATCTCCTACTTAAGCCTATGGAACTCTTTCTATAATGTAATGATACATTATAAAAATATATTCAGAAGAGAGAAGTTTTAATTTTTCTCAGTGTATATCCAACCTGATAGGGAATTATTTCTGCAGGACAATAGTTCCTTATCTTAGCTGCAGAGGAAAGACAAAGACAGGTACTATAATTCAAAACAGCCAGATAATTTTTTTCCACCTTCCTTCTTTCTTTTTTTTTTTCCAGTTTGAGTGAATATAATCTGGACCAGTCAAAATTTGAAAACTGTTTTCTATTGCCTGGCATCCAGATACACCCCAGAATCTCAGACAAAAAGTTTATAGCAGTCAAGCAGGTTCTTACTGTCCTCCACTTACCATGGAGAAAGTAGGGAAAACAGTTGTACTTCCTGCTTTTATACTAGCAGAAGTGTCCTTAAAATAAAGTCCATAATGAACCTTTATAATATTAAGATACATTTTATGATATTAAGGTATATTAGAACTTTATCATTTGAAGCAGTTCAGTCACTCACCAACTCTCTGCAGTGCTTTAAAATGTAATTCTCCTTTCAAACATGATAAATAGGAAAGAAATTGTGAGTTCTGATAACCCTGTAGTGAGTTCAGAGTTGCCTTGAATGGTTTTAGTATCTGTAGGGGTCCGTTGTGACTGTTGCTTCTTTATTGTATTAGAGAGGGAGCGGGCAAAGAAGCAAAGTACTGTGGACATGCACATATTTCTTTTCTATCCAAATTCTTAATTTGTTTAATCCTTGTCTTCAGTGGCTCTCATAGTACCATACCAGGACTAATCCATTCCACATCTCTGACTGAGATGCACCCTTGGTGGAGGAAGAGAGGAAAAATGTAAATATAGGGCAGTGCTTCCAGGGATTCACCCAGGAAGCTTGGCAGGGGGTTCATCCAAGGATGCTCAGCATTAACAAAAGACCAGAGAACAAAGCCCTGGAGGCCTAGCTCCTGGTCTTTTGGTCTTTTGCTCTAACCTCAAATTTATATATTTACTGAGAAAATATTTCTATTACTTCCTTAGCAATTTCCACCTGATAATCTTAGTTTTGCTTCCCCTGTTTGTTACATGCCCATAAAATCTAGAAGACAAATGTGGAAATAAATGTTCTCCTAAGTGCTAATGAAAAACTGAAATGCAAGGAGCACAGCTCAGGAGGGGTATTACTGTCACACAGCAGACTTAGCTTGGAAATGACAGGGCTGGTTAGTTCCCTTTAATGGTAGGTGCTTCTCAATACTACCTGCATCCCTGACAGACATAAATAAATAAATACAAGCCATTTCTAAACTTATGTGGTATTTAGTTGTTCAAGAGGCTGACACCTGCTATAATAAATAACCAACGTGACCACAGGGAAAACACCGTGTCTGTTTGCTTTTATGTATTTATAGAGCACATTTATACCCCAGTGGTATGCAAATATCTGGCTGCATCACGTTGCCTATAACTTCATTTATAACACACATTGCTCACAACAGCCTGAGCTCTGATAGATCATTCAGCTGAGCAAACTGTCCTGCTCAGTGACTCATAAGAGGCCTACAAGCAACCAGGTGATGGATACACAGCAGAATGTGAGGCTATTTTTATTTTTCTGAGCAGTTGACTTCACTTACTTCTGTAGCTCACAGAACTTCCAAAGTGCTCACTGACATACTACAGAGGAAACCAAAACTACCATTCCTACGGTTTAAAAGCAATTTCTTCTAAAGCAGGCTGAACTCTAAAATAGTGGCCTGTCATAAATGAGGTACATTTAAGCTCATTTTTATTTCATCCTCTTTTGAATCATGAAATACATAAAAATAATTTTTGTATAAAGCTGATGCATACTTTTATGAGACAAATGATTGAACACTCTTTTCCAGGCAATAGTGCTGAGAAATGGTTTGCCATAGATGTATTGGGGATCAGGTATTGTCATTAAAAAGATAATAGCAGAAAAATAAAATCTCTTAGCCTCAAACTTTGTTAATTTGAATTCCTGTGTATATCTAGTTCGAAGGGTGTTCTGAGTTCCTCCTTTTAATCCCTGCAATCACAAGGACGAACCTGTGATGATTTAACATCTCCCATCTCAGCTTTCTGCCTCATTTTAGTACTTTTAGAGTGGGAGACGCTCCCACATCGGGATGTTCCTGAATTCATTGACAGATCTTAGAGACACTGAGGAAAAGCATCATTAATGCAGAGTTAAAACTGTCCCTTGGTATTTCATATTCTTCAAGTCAGCTTCAGGACTAGCACCTACATCTGAAAATATGGGAAATAAAGGAATAAAGGACATATCTGCGAAACCTTGACACTCACCCTTCCCTGTCAATAGCAGTGGAAGATGTGCAAATCATCCAGCTACCTTGCCTGTGTAAGGCGTGATTAGCCAGAAGGATTAGTCACAGCAGTTCAGCAAAGCTGCCATTCATGTTAAAAGCTGACCTGGATGGGCCATTCCCACCTGTGAACGGAGGAAAAATTCCTTGCCAGGTCCCTCATTTGATCAAAAGAGGGCTTCCCGTAGCTTCAAGAGCTCCTACACACCTCATTTAAGCACTGCACTGAAGTCAGGATGCCAGCAGCTCTCTGTGCATGGGCTGAATGGCAGGTGAGTGTAGGGATGGACGTGTCAAATACGTGAAGGCAGAGAGACTACAAAAGAGGAGCAAAGGGCTTATCAAACGTGAGAGATCTGGTGTTCTGGGAGTGAGGTGCGTCAGGAATTTGGCCGCAGGGCAGATGTAGCCACCCCCCTGCAGAGTTCAAAGCCACCCTTCGGTATGGGAGCGATTCCCGGAGCCGGGGTGCACAAGCCAGGCAGGGTAAAGGTTGCCTGAACATGTACTTTAATTATTCCTTTCTAGTGTTCAGAAACTTGTATCTTTCTGACTTGATTCTTTCTAAAAAGGCATGGGACTTCATCAGATAATCTTAGCTAGCTTCAAGAACACAATTTGAGGCTTAATTCTCTATCCTTACTCCTTTCCTATAAGGGAAGAGAGAAGCACTTTTGACAAGGGTTAGAAATCCTTTAGGAAGCCACAGCTATCACAGTTTTGCAGGAGAGATGCTATGGCAACTAGTTAAATATAAAGGAGGCTATATGATCACCAAGTGATTCTTCTGTTATTTATAGAAATGGGGGCAGAAATATTTGGGGTTGCTGATACGGATTCTCTTAAGGAAGCAGTGACATGCACTAGATGGGATAACTATTGTATGACTTAGAAACCTGGAGCTGCACCCTGCAACAGGGGCCCGTGCAAGTACATCCCATGTGGCACCCCCAGATCTTCTCTGTGTGTCTGGGCTTCAGGGTTCCTGTCAGGGACAGGCAGAACTAATAAGGATTTCCATCCAGGTAGGTATCAAAGAAGTCTGTGCTGTCCACCAGTAGCTCAGATGAAGAATGCAGGTGTGAACAACTTTAAAATGTTATTTCCATACACCTAATCCTAGTCTTCTCTCTCTTTCCATGCACTTCTTTTCTTCCTCTGCTATTCTGGTCTTCCAATTTCTTCCCATTTATGTCCTTAATCATAATGCTTCATTCCCTTCATTCCAGCTATGCTTAAATCCCCTCTTTGCTTCAAGCCCTAAAATCATGGACTTTTCCCATTTGATACAATCTCTCCGTAGTGGCTGGAGAATGAGACCATGTGGAATAAGATTGCACAGAGCAGCACACTGATTTTTAGTGTATTCCAGCCTCCCCAGCAGTAGGATTTTTCTCTTGGGCACCCAACATGCTACTGCTGCTCTACTACCACTGTAATGTCACTGCGATTTCCAAGAACAACAAGAATGATCACCTTATTTTTCCAGAACTTGAATGCTAAATGTTCCAATTTTATGGTGGCAGAAAGAATATTTTTAAGATTTATCTGGAGGAATAAAGTGAATACTAGAAAATGATGCTACAAAAGACCTTAATTGAAGAAGGGTACTATAAACAACTGGATAAAATTGATATTATATAAATGATAGATAAAATAGTATCTGAGGGTTACTTAAGTTCAACTTAAAAATGAGGGGTGATGCAGGGCCTTATTAGATCAAATAGTTAATTTTTCAGAAATGGTGACCTTTACCTAGGTGGATTTTGAAAAAGAATACTTGAGTGTGCAGAAGTCTATTAGAGTTGGTTAATTATCTTCTAGTACATTTGTAGAATATTATAAGCATATGAATTTAAGACAACCCTATAAAATGGATGACTGCTACTAAAGAAGAGTTCAGTGACTTCCTCTAAATGAACAGTAAGGGCAAGCCAGTGGCCTCTCTGTCATGAACAAAGTCTCTCTCTCTCACCTTTCTGTTTTCTTTTCCATCGTGAAACACCTCCCCTTCTCTCTCTTTTTAATACTGGTGTCTCTCCTACCACACCTCTCCCAGAAGCTTGTTTCTATAACAGAAGCTACCAAATACAAGCTTGTAGAGTGGTAGAAAAGTACTTGGATATTCTCTTTCTCTCAACTGTCCAGCTGAAAAGTGTCACTGTTGTTCTACTCTTCCCTTCCTCCATTTACTTCGTTCCTTTCACCAGTTGTCTGACATCTGGTACTTTAGGCATATCCCTTGTAGATACACAGCTGCACCTGATCTCATCTGGGGACAAAAACACATCTGCTGAATGTTGGGTGTTATTTATAACAGTGAACAAACGATGGCACTGCTCTTAGCCTTGATAAGGGTGCAGAAGAAAACAAGCTCTCATCCAGATCCTAATGTTCTGTTGAGCTTTTGACAGTCACCTGTGAAATGGCTGTCCCTGACAAAGCCTGGACCTTTCTGCTCTACAGACACTAGCTGTGGAGGCAACCTGAGGGTGCTGTGAGTCAGAACTGTAGTTTACATATGAAGACATGTAAGACTGGGACTCAAATCCTGGCAGATAATCAGGATGGTCAGAAAGGAACAGCTCAGGCAGGCAGAACTCAAGAGTGAGGATTCTTATTCCCAGTAAAGCTCAAAGAATTTACTTCTGATTTTCTAAGTGTGTTCCCAGAAGCAGGTAAACAGCTGCAATGTGATAATGCCAGGACAAATGAAAAAGCCTCACCCAAGGTGGAGGTTGCTCAGAGTCATTTCTCCCTACACATGTGAGGAGTTCTTGTAACTTGACTAAACAACTTTTAACATGACTATCACTTCTGTATTAGACCTTTGTTCCCTTCCTATCTCCACACTTCAGTTTAAGCTCAGAGCACTCCTGTAGGACACACCAACACTCTTCTTCCTTTTGCAGAGAAGGAAATTAGGCATTGAGACATCATAGCTTTAATGTGCAAGTAAAAATAACAAGAATTAGGGTTTTCCAAACCCATGATCGTTAGCTCAGCTGTTTCTTCCACAGTGACTTCTGCTTCTGTATCTTCCCTGGGTTTTAAAGTCCTTCCTAGATGGCCTATATCAAAGTACAGTTGGGGGCATCTGAAATACAGTGTTTGGTTTCTGAACTGCCTCTCGAAAAAGGTTCAGAGAACTGTGATATTCAGTTCCTAAATTGTGTATGCCCACCTCCAGAGAGGTCCCTTGTGCTAAGTGAGGTGCCCCACACAACAAGCAGGCAGGGGCAGATGTTTAAAGCTGATGTTGACAACAGGCATCTCAATATTCAGGGCACTGAGCCAGGCAACCGGACATGCTGAAGAAAGTTTGTGTTTGAAGTTCTGCCTCTTGCCTCCATTTAGTAGTTTAACCCAGAAACAGAGTTAGGTGCTTTGGTGAGGCAGAAACCAAAACCAGCCCATGAGCACTGACATCTCAGTCACGCACTTGAATGCAGGCAAAGGTGGAAGAACAGCCCATTCCAGTGGCCCTCCTCAGCCCCAGAGGCACTGAACCCAGGGCTCCCTCTCTGCAGCACAGCCAGGCACCAGATATTGGCCATTCCTGGTGGACACCTCCTACTCTTCTTTGGAGGATAAGGGGTCAGGACTACACAACTCATGTGACAAGGATCAACAGGACAAGAGAGACACAGAATATCACCACAGTGTCTGGGGACTCGGGAAAGAGGGGAGGACCTGCATCTCCTATGGGTAGATAGTTTGTGTTGATGATCTATTCTATGGATACAGAGTGAAACTCGGCTTCTCGGTCCAAGCTATGTGTCCCTAGGCAGTTTAGATGAGATTTGAGTTATTTGCCTCAAGTAGCTGGGAAATTGTCTAAAATTGCTCTTCATGTGGTTAAATGCTGTTATGGATCGTGCTGTCAGTTGCTGTAATTAAGAAACTAACTTAGTGAGAATTAGAAGATCTAGTTTCTATTTTTTGTTTTGTTGCAGGTTTCTGGCATGACCTTGGCAATCAGATCAATTCAGGTCAAATAACAGTGAATTCAGTGTTTAAGGCATTGGCTAAGACAAGAAATTGGAATGTATCTGCACCTAATTTGTGGAGTCCAGCATTTATCCATTTCTTATACACATCAATCACAAAAATTTACTTGTTTTCTTACATTTTGTGAATGTGATGACTGAACAGGCTAGTTTATCCTGGAGTTAAATTGAGATTATGATGTTTTTGTACATTATAGGTAGTGAAATAATGTTTGCAAAGCAGTCTGAGGTTCTCACATGCATCAAATTGTGTATAGATGCATATACTTAATTCACTTGCCTTAGCTAATAATTTTTAATCTTCTGAAGTTTCACAAAATATATCAGTCTTTGGTATGGATGCTACCTTAGGCAAGAAGTTTACAATCAATATCAATCTGTTTCTGAATCTGTTCCAGGAGGACCTGGGGCAACCAGGACTTCAGACAAATATTTTGATTATGGAAATATCTTGATCGCATCTCTGTGACGAGACATAGACAGTGACACCACTTAAGACACAATAATGTATCAACAATATAATTAATGATTAATGTACTGTTTATACTGTGGTAATGTTTACAAACCACAGTCATCAAGACCCAAGTCTGCTATACAAATACATACAAACATGATTTCTGCCCCAAAGAGCTTAAAATCTAAATCAGGAAAAAAAGCCATTTTCAGGTTCTGGGAAAAGGAAAAATATCAAACCAGTGACAGTAAAAGATTGTGCAAAGCAAGTCATCTGCACTGTAACAGGGAACTCATGGTTTCCCTGCAAGGGAAAGCTGCTCTCATGTAACTTGAAGAGATTTTTAAACAATGTAAGAGGTTA
This sequence comes from Eopsaltria australis, assembly GCA_034509425.1. Taxonomy (NCBI): domain Eukaryota; kingdom Metazoa; phylum Chordata; class Aves; order Passeriformes; family Petroicidae; genus Eopsaltria; species Eopsaltria australis. The sequence goes on from JAVTVJ010000396.1 coordinate 737,159, forward strand.
TGTAGATACTTCTACTTCAGAATAATAGTGGCTAATTTAAGTATAGATAAAGATTTGCCTAAGTGTTTGTCTACATGGTATATATTTTTCTCATTATCATAATGTAATTAGCTAATGAAAAAATAGGTGCCATTTCCTCATGTAGGCGTCCAGAGGGAATACAGAGGTTGGCAATTATGCAGTTGATTCAGGGAAGTAATGTTGGCACACTCAGTTATTCTCTGGAGACTTCCTAACACAGTGTACGCACCTAACTCAGATACCCGTATTTTAGGAGTTCCATACTTCCATGTCTTTCCAGAGGTGCCCTCTCTTTCCACTCAGAGATTGTGTCCAGGTGCCCAGTAGCCCAGTTACAACAGTAGTACAGCCCTGCCTGGAGTGTCTGACAAGAAAGCCCAAAGAAACTTCCAGCAGATTTGTGCAGATCAGAGTTACAGTTTGTGCAGTTTGTCCTGTGAGCCTCGCTGTATTGGATGCTCAACAATGTCATGGCACAAATCTACTTCTGCTAGGGAACTTATACAAAGAAGAAAGGGAGTCCTCCCTAAGCTAGAAAACTAGAACTTATACTGCCCATGCAACTTTTTTTTTATAGTAGAAAAGTGTCTCTTCAGTTTACAGTGTTGAATTATTCAAGGCACACAACTGGAAAGAAAAACTTACATGATGTGTCTGAATGGTGATTATGTTCCTCTTCATGGGGAAGGAGAGGATTAAGCAAATCCTCATCAAGGTCTTCTTATTGGACAAGTCAATCAAGAGCAAAGGGAATAATTGGAGTTGTAGTCTTGAACTACAGCAGTGATTTTTGCTGGTGCTCATCTGTCAAAGCTGCAATGGCAGTGTCCGCATCAGTTAAATCATATTGACATAAATCCACTTCTCAAGTTAAATTAAAATGAGTTTTTCAGGCCATAATTATGCTGTCACATAAAACCCATTACTATTTAGTGGATGAAACTAAGAGAATCTCATACTGCATATGATTCACCCAGGTCTTTTCAAACTGACACAAACTGATGTGGCCTCAGCTCACCCTCAAATGAATATTGCAAATTCAGATGGCTCAAGAGAATGGGAAGACCAGAATACTGGCAACTGTTGAGACAGGATATCACATGAGAGCCCAGAGCCCAGGGCAGCTCCAGCACAGCAGTAACTGCCCTAATGCTGGCATGCCACTGAATGCTTCAGATTCCTGGTAGGTAAACAGCATGTACCCAGGCCATACCCATCCAAGTGCAGAAGGGCTGCAGACAAATAAAAAACACATGCTGAGAGTTGAACAGCGGGGATTAAACTTTGCCTCAGGTGTCTGCATTTAAGACCACTGTTTTTAGTGCTGTTACCCTGGATGGGTGTCTGTGTCACAGGGCAGGGAGCTGTGAGAGCTGTTGTTGCTTGGGGCTGTTGCTGGAGGGCATTCAGCCAAGACAGGCACTTGCTGCTGCTGGACATCTGGACACACACAGACATAGGGGGAATTATTCCTGCTTAGACTGTGCTTTCCCCAGAACTCAGTCTGAGCCTCCAGCAACCTCTTCCTCAACATCACCGCATGTCCCTGATACACCCATGGTTTCTCCACTTCCACATCAGGCTCCATCTCCTCCACATTCTCATCTTCACCCTCCAGCCCAGACCCGTGGCCTGCCCTGCTCCTGCATCTGCAGTGTGGGGATGCAGCAGAGGGATGCTGGGAGTGGCTGCCTCACTCTGCACAGTGCTTGGCAGTGTGGGACAGCTGATTTGTGGCATCTTGCTTCATCCAGGTCAGGTCCCAGGTCCCAGGGATGTTGTTTACAAACATGTAATTGTTCACAAGGAATCTTGGATGCACTCTAGACCAGGAGATTAAATTCCAAATGGTTGCAATTAGACTTGTGGAGTGGCAGGGTTTACCAGTCTGTATGTTATTCATCTATATTGCTTGTGGACCTCAGCAAGTGTCTTAACATTTATTCTTCACACAGAGCCATCTGAAAATGCTAAATAAGGAATCTCTGCACTGCTCCATTATTTTCTGTACACGTGCCCTAGGATAAGTGAAACTAAAATATGTGTTGAAGAACCAAAAGCCCAAACACAGTCATTCTGAGGAGACAAACATATTTATAGGTATCTATCTGAAAATGTCTTTGCTCAGTTTTACTGTATACTTTCGCTAGATGAAATCCAATCTTTATAAAGTGAAACGTGCCAATAAATTAAGAAATAGGGAGTGGAAAATCTGGAGGTATTCTGCACAGTTCCAGATTTGTGTAAAGATTGTTCACAGTTGTAGCTTCTGATTGCGTGTTAGAAATGGCAGGTTCCTGACCAGTACTGTCTGTACTGTTTAAGTCCATGAAAAGCCCTGCAACCTTGCCTTGCAAGACAGAAACAATATATTTTGTCCCCACCACCCATTGCACAGCTAGGGACCTTTAGCCAGCACATTGAATTAGTGCTTCAATGGTCTTCCACAAAAAGAACTTGAACATCAAGCCTCAAGCCCTCTCTATGAGGTAACAAAATACCTTTGCCATATGCCTAACTCAGGATCATGATTAACTAACACAGTTAACTAACTACTACTTGCCTCTTTGGACATTAAGAATGGTGAGGCTGGAGTAGCATTAACTAATTACACACCCTCACTGCCCAACTGCAAAGAGTATCCTATCCTGGAGTTCATCTTCCAAAATGCATTTATATTTTTCTGGGCTTTTAAGCCCATTTCAGACTGATAGCACAGCAGGACTGCAGCTGCACTTGTTAATGGGGTTAAAGTCGGGCATATATATTGCTTTTGTCGGTGTCTGGAAATATTTCCATGTTATGACTATGAACTTCAAACATACTTTTAAGGGACATACTTCACAATTTAAAATTAAAAGCACCTGACAGTACTCATTAATAAGAATGAGCCAGATAGTGACTATTTTGGAAACATTTTCCTCTAAGATAAACCGTGATACCTGAAGGAAAGAACAGAGATAAGGAAAGATGGAAAATCATACAGTACTCCATAAAGTGAAGCATCAGAAGAAAAATATGTGCTTATTTTTCCTCGTTGCTTTCCTCTGCCCAGGAACTGTGTCATTAGTGTGTGCTCTGCAAGGCAAAAAGGATGCCCCTGTGCCTGTTAAACAAGCTGATGCTGACCTGCCTGGCTGATCTCACTGTTACAAAGATGGGCTATTTTAGCTGCCTGAGGTCTGCTGCACACACAGGTGCTGTCTGTTGAGGGACATTGCTGAGGGAGAATTGCCTTTTCAGAATGCTCCCCATGGCAAAGGGTAATTGAAGCATCCTTGGCTTTAAGTAAACTAAAGACACTGAGTTGGACTTGCTGTGACTCCAGGTTTTGTCTTGGTTTAAGTTTGCTTGAGATTTTATGGCAGCATAAATAGGAGAGAAACAGGGATCAGTGGCAGATTAGGAAATTAAAAGACTGAAGGACAGGCTTTTTGAGACCTATAATCTAAATCCCAGTTAGAGATTCTTCATGCAGTGTAGTGCAGTAGCCTGCCTGAGTCTGGCTCCACAGAAAAACTGCATTATGACTGCTGGTTATTGCCCCCCTTGGGAGAGCTGTGCTGGGAGGCTTTCCCTGCCTTGTCCCTGGGGGTGATTTGGGGCTGGTTGTGGCAAAGGTTAAATGACTGCTTTTATGAGCTAGAGAGGAGAGGAATGGGGAAACAAATGTCCAATAGCTGTTGAAAAGAACCAAGGACAAAACTGAGAGCAATGGGGAATATCTGTGGCCAGAACAATGGTCATAGTTTGAAAGTCTGCAGAATGAACTGTGGGGTCCACGGTGGGCTAAGGCAGAAATATGACTTGGAAACAGACTCAAGAATAGAGTGACAGTGGTGGTCACTTGCTGTAAAAATCTATGGAGCAGTACTGTTCTTATTAATGAAAACATGAAGAACAAGGCAGGAAGAGTCACGACCAGAGAAAATGCTAGAGTTAGAGTGATTTCCAAAAAGCAAAAGGACAAGGAATCAGTGGCCATATACAGTTTCATTCTTACCCAGTACAACTAATAAACACTAGCACAGCTACAGATCAAGTATTTGTGGATGGAAGTCAAACACCTAACTGCAGACAACTTGCTTTCTTGATCCTAGAAGTTTTGAATTTGTGAATTTGGCCTGATTGCCAGAACAGTTCTCAGGCTGGACTGTGTGCAGATACACATGTATGACACAGCAGTGCACCCATCAACCCCAACACCTGAATCTCACACCTCACAGAGTTACTTTAAGAATGGTAATCAATTGGGGTATCTACTGACAATTTTTCCATCAGGGATAACACCAGAAAAACAGATGGATTTTTACAATAAATACGGTGTAATATTAATGTCAAAAGGCCCATTCAGAAATTTTTAATATAAAAAAACTGATTTTATAAAATAAGATCTTCAAGCAGGAGTGAATTGCCTTCATAGTGTATCTTAATATTGGTGGGGCTTTTTCTCTCCCTCAGGTCTCAGTAAAGAGCTACAGCTGACGGGGTGGACTCATTCTGTAGGTGGTGTCCACACGGTTTGAAGTTATGGCAGAACGGATTATTAGCTATGGCAAACAGGAAAGAAAAACACTTGATTACAAAAAAAACCAGCAAACAGCTAAATAGTGACAATCAGACAGTTTTGCTAGTATATATGTCATGGGGAAAATGCATGACAACCTCTGCAGTGATGTCTACAACAGCAAAAGAAAGCTCCCTGTGTTATAAGATGGTCTTTTATTCACAGTAACTTGGTTTCAAGCTAGGAAGTTTTAAGACCTTGCTTTTTTTTTTTTCCAATTGGATGCAGTTGTGTCTCTAGACAAAGCCAGTAGGAGTTTTGAGAACTCTTCTCTAAGTATGGTTTTTAAAGAAACAAGAGGAGCTGTAAAGCAACAACTTTCTACCCAGAGGAGCTTCACATTATAGGCTGGATCTGAAGTTATATTCAAGTCAGTGGATTCACATAGGTAGTGTCTACCTATGTGCAAGGAGGAGAAAGACCAGGCAGACTCCAACATTAAAGTGTTCTCAAAAAAAGGACAGTGCTCAAAATCACAGAATTACTAGAGGGGCAGGCAGGGGGATGTGTTCAAGGTCATACCCCCTTTTGTTTATTTCCACTGAAATACTGGTTTGCATGTGTTCCTTGCATGAAGGAATATATCGCGATCACCATAACATGCAAAGTCTTTGGTTCATGTAGAATTTGAGTATCACACAAGAACAGTTATGGTTTCCTACCTCTTTTCAAACAGAAGTGATTTGTGTAGATGGCATACACATGATATGTGAATATCAGGTGGTCTGAATTGGAAATGAGATTGTGTCATTGGACAGGGTGAAAAAGGTGAGTGCTACAGGATGCTTTGTTGATATTCTGTTGATATCTGTTGATATTGGGCTACTATGTTCAAAACCACATGTCAGGTCTAATCCATGCATATATTTTCTGGAAACTTTGCCAAATGTTTAGTAATAAAACCAGCCTTCCTTATAATGATATGTCAAATAAACATATAGACACCAGTGAAGCAAAACCAGTTGCTTTTTCTTTTCACAGTGTCTTTTTCTTTTCTGTGATCTTTTCACACTCAATTTAGCCACTTAGAAGTGCCTATCTAAAAAAAGGGATTTTTTTTTTTTAATGCATGGATGCATCTAGGGTTGTTAATTCTTATATTGTTACTAAGTTTTTGGAGCTAGTGAAATCTCATGCCTGAAGATGTCCTGGGCATTTATCATATTTGGTATCTAGTTGTGAGCCCATGAGTTTAGGCATCCATTTTAAATAGCAAGTGAAGCTTTCCTTTGTATTTGTGTCCAGTTTGTACGTCTATTGCACAGCGAGCAGGTGAAAGGGCAATGATAGTGAGGTGAAGGCACTGCCTCAGGTATCAGGATATCCGGATATCTGGATTCTGTGCCTGGCTCTGCCAAGCCTTCTTTAAATAAGTTGCATCATTTTTGAGCTTCATTCTTTCCTATCTACAGAACAAGGAAAACAAATCCCAATTTACATTGGCATTGCAAGCATTAATTCATTGCTGTCTGTAAAGGAGATCAATCCTCTGATAAAAGGTGCTAGAGGAATGCGAAGTATGTCTATAAGATAAATATGAAAATGGGGATTCTGTCAAGGTTTGCCTTGGCTAAATCAAAGGTTCCAATACCAACTGCAGTCCCTCTGAGAGCTGAAACGCTGTCTGGTCTTTGGATATGTGGCAGGATATGTGAATTCTGATGAGGGCAGGAATAACATTTAGCACTAGCAAAGATTTTCTTTAAAGGTAAAGTTGCTGTTTCTTGGTAACACAGAGCACTTTACTGTTCAGTTTGTCATGGCTGTGTGATTTGTGTTGCAAAGAATGTGCTTCATCTCTGCTTTGTATTCCTGCTGACTTCTGTCAGCAGAGGGTACATCAAGGTACTCAAGGACCTCTAAGTGGCCCATCACAGTTCAATGATCCCTTTTATTTCTTTTTATCAAGTCCCATAAGGTTCTAGTGACAGCCATTAAATCTTTATGACATGTTATGGAAGCAACGTAAAAGGAACCTTTAGGAAGAGACCAAATGAGAAGAGAAAATTTCTATTCAATATTCGCCTCAAATGAGGGTCAATGTAGGACACACAAGTGCACAAGCCAAATGTAAGTAATAATAACGGGACTGTTTTACAGAAATAGAACATCCAACTTCTGGACAGTGGCTGGAGTCAGCCATACCTCAGACATACGTGATTCTTGGCACACTAAAGTAACCTACTAAACAGACTCTGTATGGATTTGTAAATATTAGTAAATGCTGTCCTTAATTGCAAGAATGCAAATTTAGAGGCAAAATTTCTCAAATGCTCTGGTCCCATGGGTGAAATAACTGGTAACAGGAATATGAAGAACAGTAGCTCCTTATTCAATGAAGTGCTGTTAGCAGGGGCAGGGTAGGGATTCTGAGCATGGTCTTGGCCAGCCTTTTGAGGTCTTCTACTGTCAACCTCACCACAGTCCTTCATCATCATACACCATATTTCCAGTGTGTACCTCCCTTTTGGCATCAGCAATATTTTGTGATGATTCCAGACCTCGGGCAACAGAGACTATTTAAGCACCACAAACAGCATTGCTTCTTAACTTAGTTACAACTTTTTCCATCAAAACACTTTTTCCAGAAAATAACACTTTTTCACTGGCAACTGTATAATTATTTTTTTTATTATTATTTTCCCTTTGGAGACACAATGGTACTTTGAAAGCTCTTGGCAGAAGTCTGTCAAGTTGGCTGCCTGGCTAAAGGTGTGACTGCCTGATGGACTCAGAATTTGGCTAAGGTTCTTGTGGAATCAGCCAACTTCCTTGGCTTCCCTACTTATAGCTGAGCAGGTATTTTGGCTTCTGGGTGGACTGAGTTGTTCCCATTTACTGGAAATTTGGCCGCTGGCGTTTTGTCCTAAGTACAATGTTAGCAGCCTGGAGTTTTACACAAGGCAGAAGTTGGTGTGGTTGGGTTTTTCCTTCCTGCCACCACTAGTCACCAGGAATATAAAGCACTAAGTGGTGCCCTTTTATAAGCTATTGCATCCAAGTAGGAAGTTCTTGATATCACTTTTGATCGGAGTTTGTGTTTCAACCCCTGCCTGACATTGGTGGAAGAAGACTGCAGTGATTTCTAGTGTGGTCTAAAATATGACTTGTTTTCATTAGCTGATTCATTTTTTCCAAGAGTAGAAAAGAAGATAAAAACCATTGTATGCCCTCCTTTTTTCTATTAATCTTGTGATCTATCAACATATTTCAAAAAGTCTCATGGTTTAGATCCTTGACCTTAAGAAAGTATTAGAAGTTTTTCCTCATTCCTGCTACATGTGAGTGCATGTGATGGTATTGTCTATTTTTGTTTATGTAATGAAACATCAGTGCCCCAAAGGCACTGGTCATTCATCTACTTATGCCAGCATTCTTGGCACTGTCTGAGCTTTTTCCAGGCAGTCTTTTTGTGCATCAGCACATGAGACAGCATGCCTTCTTCTATCTTTTTCAAGGGACTTCTTAAAAGTTTTCTTTATTTGTCTTGTCTACACATTTTTTTGAATTTGAATGTCGCTAACAGACGACCACTCTGACAAAGAATACAGATGTCCTGTTTTTAGAGACTAGGATCACCGTGTTTCCAACAAATTTGTATGAATATTTTTTTCAAGAGATATAACTTTGTATATCTAAAGTATAAAAATGTTTAATGGCAGTCAGTTTAATTCAAATTTTACATTCAATTTGTCTTGTCCAGCCCAGCCCAGGAATGTCTTGTATATCTCATTAATGTAACTCTCATGTATTCATGCAGACTATTGCATACTGCACACATTCAGTGCAATTACAATTAAACCTTTGGACCACAATCTTCTCAGATCCTCTCAGTTTTCCTGTGTCACTCAAAGTATTTAAAACAGGCACTCCTTTCTCAAGAGTTTGCAGAGAAATTACTGGAGCTAGACAAACTTTGAGCAAAGTGTTATTTATAAAGCCAGTTTGAATTCAGTAGATACCTTTGTCTAGATCCTGGTACCACAAAGATAAAGGAGGATGTGACAGATACTGGATTTATCTGACAGTCTGGGAGCCTGCTTTCCTGGGCTGTGGAAAAGCCTGGGTTAGCACCACAACTCCACATTACAGGATTACAAAAGAAGACCACAGAAAAGTGTCCAGGAATGAGCCTCCACCTGTTGTGTGAGAAATTCCCTGGAAGGCTGGGGCTACAAATGTTTGTCCAAAGTGAAAGTGCAGCAGCAGATAACTGGAGAATGGCTCTTTGACCACACATGATGGTTATGTCAATTTTCTGAAAAGTGAGCAATGGAGACAGAGAATAGAGTTGAATCTGGATAGTTCATGTCCTTTGCAAGGGCCAGAGCTCTTGAGGTAACGAATAAAGGGGCATCTGTCTCCCCAGGAGCAGTCCTGAGAACTACTGCTGCTCTACATGTTTATATTTATATTCTATGAAAATTCTTGAAATGAAATATTTTGTATTAGCCAGAACATGACATGTCAAATTTAATAAATTTCTAATAATTTCTTTGGCAAGAAGATTCAAATTCTGAATTTCCACTTTTTATTTGGCTTCCAAGAGACAAAATCAGTTATTTGACAGCCATCTGGTAGATGTCTCTGATCAAATTGCTCAGAACAAATTTTACTGAAAATTTTCTGGTTTTATGTAAACATAATTTTCTGTGTTTATGATAACCTCATTGCTAAGCAAATATTTTAACCATTTACCTTCCATTTGGCTCCCCCATTTCTGCAAGGTTTTCAAGGACAACCAAAACATCCAAACACAGCTTGCTCTTTTCTTTGAGGATTTCCATGCTCAATATGTGGTACTCTTGCAAGACCTGTGAGGAGAATAATCTGTGTTTTTATTCATGTTTTCTAAAAATGTATGTATTTTCTCATTGTATTGCACACACCACTGAGGAGCCAGAGATGTGCTATCCCTTTTTTTTTTGTAAATACAGAAAATGAGACACAGGTAGGCAGATTGTTGTCTTGACTTTACCCAGGCAAAGCACCCAGAAGGGTGAATTGAAGGAGTTAGCAGATAATGTACAGTAACTGATCACAGTCATGGTCACAGCATGGCAAATTAAGGAGAAAAGTCTAGATGTTCTCTAGAGCATGTCTAAGGCTGTCCACACTCAAATAGTTGTACTTTTTCAGCAGGATGGGCAGAAGCTGCTGTTTGTGGGGTGGTAGCTGGAAGCTGAGCAGTGAAACTGTTGTATAAATGCATGTACCCTAATGTTGGGTTTCAGATTCTATTCTGGACTAGCAGCAGGAGTTAACATGGTCACGTTACCAAGAGCACCGGCCTGGAACTGATGCAACAACTTTATCAATCCAACAACCACAAGAAAAGTGGGTAATTCAAGCTTCTATTGGAATGATATCTGCTTCCTCAAACCCATGGTGCTCCACCCACATTGTAAAGCTGACCATCTGTCCAATGTCCTTGTTTAAAAGACTGACCTCAGGAATTGTTTCAGATAGTTACACAGATTAGCTGAGCAGATGGTTTTAAGTAAACATCCACCCAAGTAGTTAACATATGCTTATCACCCCAGCAGAGCTAGCAGTCATATGCCTGCATTCAGAGTGATCAGAATCGGTTCCTCTGAGTGGTGCAACTCCTGCAGTGCCCAAAAAAGGTACCAACATAAACTCTGATTTAGCAAAGCATTTAAACCTGTGTTTAAATATCACCACAGCAATCAGACTTGAACCTTGAATTAAGAACCTTGTTCAATTAGAAGAATACAGGAATTTCCACAAGAAATCAGACTGAACATCCAGGTAGTCCAAGCCCACCAGAGACAGTGGCCAGACAGACGGAAATCCATCTGTCCATCAAAAATGGAAATCTCCATTCTTGATTCCCATTGGTAAGAAGAGGGATCAGGGAGAGACATGGAATTTCTCAGCCCCTTTATATCACCATGTGTCATCTTGTTGCTGCAAGCTTTGAACTGTTTGTAGTTAAATATGTAATGGGTTTTTGAGTGAAGTTAGTGATGGATCACTAATTTGAGTAAAGCGCACATTAAAGGATCCTGGAACCCTGGGAAATGAATGAGGTTTGACTGATACAGTCACTAGAACTGCAGACAGATCAGCTCAACAAGCATGTACAATTTCAGTTCATTTTTCATTGGTCTTGAAGCAAATACATGTCTTGAAAGGCTTATGCTTAAATTCTAGGTAGGGTTCCAGGCACCTTGAGCTGATTTAAATTTGGGCAGTCTTAATCTTAACTTCTCCTTTTTCTCCTTCCCAGCCTCACATTCCTTCCTTCTTCCTTGTGCTAAATCTAATATTTGCATGTCAGCAATATGATCTGGTTTGTGAGATCACAGAATGGTTTGGGTTGGAAGGGACCTTTAAAATACATCTGGTTCAAATCCCCTGCAATGGACAGGGACATCTTCAGTGAGATCAGGTTGCTCAGAGCTCCAGCTCCTGAATGTTTCCAGGAATGGGGCATCTACCACCTCTCCAGGCAACCTGTTCCAATGTTTCGCCACCATCATTGTAAATAACTTCTTTCACACATCTAATCTAAATTGACCCTCCTTCAGTTTAAAACCAGGACCCCTTGTTCTATTACAACAGGCTCTGCTGGAACATTTGTTCCCATCTGTCTTGTAGGCCCCCTTCAAGATGATCTGGTTTACAGAGGATTACTTTTTGAAGGGTTTTTTTTTTAATTGCCAAGGCCACTTGCAAGCCTGTGGACCATTTATACCCTTTCCCCATAGTTAATAGAATGTAGGCTTTGAGTTCACCAGTCACAGACGCATGCCTCTCTTCTCTTCCACTCAGCTGTGGGAAGAGTTAACCTTCTAAAATTCCCTTAGTGGTATATCTAGTTAATTTTCTCTTAGTGTTTGGAGCTGCAGTGCATATGGGAGCTCTGTATCTGCAGAGCCAATTCTTATGGCCAGGATCAGACCATACTTTTGGCGAGAGGCCACCAGAGCAGGAGAAGCAACAAACCTATTTATAACAGGCATTTTGTCCATCAGAAGAATGTCAACAGACAAATTACTATAACCTGCCCGAACTGGCTCAGCCCTCCTGCAAATGAAAGCCTAGATTGTATTGGGAATGTTTGTTTTGCCATTTTTCAAATACATGAAGAAATCAATGGTGTATTCATGGCAGTCAGTAGAGCAAGTAGATGTTTCAGATGGATGATCCCCAAACCCTTACTGCTGGTACTAAGGGACTGCAGGTCTGGCTGGTATCAGCACTAATCCTATCTGGGTAAGCACAGATTTGCCTAAATCACAAATTTAAGCTGTATCAGCTGCCATGCTTTCATCTATTAGTTTCAGGAATGCGGTTTCTGCACCAGATCCATCTGGAAATTACCCCCTCAAGACAGATTGCTTGTCAGTATCTCCTTAGGGCTTGTCTTCAGTGCTGAACTCTGCTTTTTCTATCCCTTTTTTTTTAACCTTGGGGTAGCTGATGTACATCAACTTTCTGAAGAAAAAAGGAAAGGTAAAGAATACCTGCAGCCACAAGAACAGTTGCAGTGGGACAGGAGAGAGATGCTGGCTGTGGGTTAGAATCTGTGTACAGTAGGACTTCATAATCTTCGGGACACCTAGGACTTGTCTGTCATCTCAGTCCTGCTGGCAAGTCAGTTTGGGGATAAGACTGTGCAATGTGCACAAGAAACAGATTTTGTTGTTGTTGCTGTTGTTGTTTTAATCATGATTTTGGAGGCCTGACTCTTCCATTTTGATCTATTAAAAAATTCAGTTCTCTGCTTTTCACACTATTTCACACAGAGGTTAGTCTTTGTTTTCAACTACATTAAGGTCCTTCTGTACCTTCATCTTGGAAATTTTATTGCATGATAGCGCTTTTTTATTGACAAGGAAGTAGCTTGTTGTTGTTAATATTTTCAAGGCGGTGCACTGGAGAGGAATATTGACTGGAAAAGCATTGCCCAGCTGTCCCAGAGCCTGGAACTGAATCCCAAAACTTCATGGGCAGATATATAGGGCTGGTGTGGTCAGGCCACTAGGTCCATCTGCAAGCCCTGAAACATTTGGCTACATTCCCCTAGCAAGACACAGGGAGAGGCTATTCTGTGAGTTTCTTATGTATATATTTAGATGTTTTTCTGTTCAAATCATCTTCCCTCCTCATGGAAAATACTTGCCTCTTGAAAGCTAGGATTAATGCTAAAACTGTTGTTACTCACATTACAAGGCGAGGTCGTAAGTTTAGCCAAGAATACATGATGATGATGATGATGATGATGATATACCTTCGAGTCTCATATTTGGAACCAATGCCACCATGTGCAACGGAGGTAGAAGATTAAAATACTAAATCTCCTTGGTTATATTAAATTATCAGATTGATGAAAGAGGTAGGGAAGGAAAATTAAGATCATGAAGCTGTCTTAAACCCTGCAAACGTTTTGCTTACTCGGTGTATTGACACTGCCAGAAGCTACATCCTCATTCCTAACCTTTTATGAGTCTACATATTATAGGATAGTTTAACAGCTGGGTTTTTCAGCCTGCATGTTTGCAGTTCTCTCTCTGACTTCAGTTTCACTTTGCATGCCGTCTCTCTCCCTTCCACACCCTGCTCTTTCCCCTCAGTAAGAGATGCAAATACCAGATAAGTGACAGTTTAAGAGCTTGAGATCACCACTGGCTTCCAAGATTGGACATCATTACTAAATGAGACGTGAGAAATTCTCAGGCATGGAAAAAGTGTAGCTAGCTTAGAGTTCAGGGCATCTCATGCCTGGAGACCTGAGGTGGCTTAAATATTGAAGTTCCTGTCATTTCTGAGTGTGAAGGTGACCTGAAAGTGATCACTGCTCCTAACCTGCAGCTGGGCAAGTTTAAACAGTCCTGGTCAGAAGTGTGAGCTCTCTCTTTGATCTCTCTGAACTGTTAATTGTTTATCCTCAATTAAATATTTACTTTGGACTTGTTTTCTAATCCAGGGCTTTATGCTGCACCATGCAGGTGGGGACTCTTACCATTTTAAGATCACTGATACAATTTTCAAGATAAGCTAAGTTTTAGTGTCTTACAAAACATCTGAGGTTTCTAGACATGCAAATAATTTCTAAAAGGAGTCTTGAACTTCTAAGTCACTTTACAGAAAAGAAAACTATAATGATTAGACAGAATGCACCCTGATATATAGGAAGTTCTGAGTAGATTGAAGGATTTAGCTTAAGTCAGTATGCAATTCACTAAAGCTAAATCAACATAGAGAACGCTATGTCCACTCCAATTATATCAGGTTAACATCAGTTTCTATACAAATATAAGTCTTACTTGCCTAATACCTTTATAGTGTGTGAGTGCAGCTTTACACAAGGAACTGTTCTGAGAAGCATGAACATGTCTTTCAGTGACATCATTGCCATAATGCCATACTGCACCCTATATTAAATAATGATTTGGTGTCATGGATCTAGATGAGAATACTGATGTGGTACAAGATAATCACCCATCACTTCTGGGTATCCTGAAGTTGTTCCCAGCAGAGAGACCTCATTTCACACAGACTCCCACATTCCCAGCAATGGCACTCAGAGATAGGAAGCAAGGAAACATTTGGACCACTGGTTTTGAAACAACCCATATGGCAAGGCAGGGCTGACAACAGAGGACCTGGGTGCCTTGGAGGATAAATGTGAGCCACCCAGTCAGCAGTGTGGCACTGACACAGAGCTATGGACTTGAAAGCTGAAGCTCTTGGTTATGTTGCAGACCTAATGGCTGGAGTCAGAGCAAGCTGCACACCCCCAGTGGATCCAGCCTGCATTTTATCAAAAGTGCACTGAAAATATTCTGGTGGAACATTTTGGGGTTTATGAGTATATATTTTCTAATAAAACCCTTTTACATCACAAGTTTCTCACTACTCTCAACTGTTAAATTGTCACAATCACCTTTTGTCATATTCACACAGTTTGTCCCAATATATTTGATTAATTTGATTCTAATAATGTTTGGAGACTCTCTAAAAATTCATTTGCAAGGAAAAATGACAAGCCAAAATTAGAAGTAACCTTCAAAAAATTCTTCTTTTGAGGTCTGTGTAGATAAAATTATGTATGTTGATGATACTCTTTGCTTCAGCATCACATCACCTCACAGTGATTTTATGATTAAAATATACTATTTCGCTCCTCATAATTATTGCTTTCATTCTGTCTTTAGACAATTGCTTTCCCAGAACAAGAAAACTCTTTTTATGAATTCTGTTCATCTAGCATATAGGGGGGTACTGTAATAATACCATAATATATTATTAATATAATAAACATTTAAAAACACTTTTTATTTTATATTTGTGTGGTAACATTTAACATATTTTCTGGTAAAAAATACAGTATAATAATAATCATTGTACTGACATATCAGTAGTTCTTGAGCTTGAGAATGTGTAATCTAAATGGAGAACTTCTAAAAGCCATGTAGCTATTCATTTACCCACTGGATTCTGATTCATCAGAACTCTTAAGGATTTACCTAAATTCCTGTGCAGCAAAGCATTTAATCTTCAATCAACTTAATGTTTTAGATACATTTCTTTTTTTTCAAGAAAACACTTAAACTAAATGTATCCATTATCAACAGGACAGTCAACTGGGTTTAAAAAGAACCATGAAAGTCCTTTGGGCCCTGTTCTCACCCAGAAATTGTACTGTTCCAGCTATGTTCTAAATTGAGGATGAAGATCTATTGACAGTGAAGTGTTTATGGGAGAGCAGTTCACTACCTTATGAGAAGCAGAACACTGTATCTGCTCTTTTCAGCTGCATTTTTCCTACAGGTTTTAGCTGTATAGTTATGCTGGCAAAAGTCATACCTCAGACCAAAATGCTAAACAGTCCACACTGAAAATGACAAAGAAATTAATAACCTTATCTGTCAAAGACATCTTGAGTTTGTGAAGATAGACCTGGATGGAAAAATACCTGCTGTGCCTGAAAAAGTGATCCTACTACTTAGTTAACCAAAGGGTTCCCAAATGATTAGGCGTTTTAGGGGCGTAAACACAAATCCAGTATATCACTGTAACAAGATAAAACACATATGAGGATAGTAGAGTCTGAAGCAGGAGACTAAAAGAGGTTACAGATTTATAACTTAATCTATATTGTCGATTTCTTTCATGCCTTGGTTTCTGTTTTCATTCACATATTGCAAATGGCATAAACAGTAGACACTAATTAAAGAAATGAGACAGGAATACACTGGTAGGAAGCAGCACTGTAACACAGCAGCCTCATATGATAAAGCTATATTCCAGCAGCAGGTAAAAACAAGGACAGCAGCTAAAACCCAGCAAAGCACAGAGAATGCCTGTGACAGCACGTCTGCTGCAAAAATTAGTGGACAGGATTAATATTATTTTTGACAATTTCTTTTCTAGGGTTGACATTTTCAAGCAGCATACCCTGATGTTAAAGTTTACAAAGCAAAAATAATAATTTTTCTAATTCTCACAAGGTTCTGGAACTGAGAGAAATCTATCTTTTTAACACTGGTTTACCTAAAGAACTCTCTGGATGTTTTATAGTAAGCTTTTTATTTCTATTTGTATTACTGCCATCAGTGTCTGATTAAACAATATGAGAGAATAGGAAAGAAGGAAACATGAAGTTTTTAGTAAAGACTTTTCTCCCCTAATAAGTCTTTATGGGGCATTAGAATTGTAAATTTGCATAGTAGAAATTGAGTTTTAAATAGGCAGAAAGAAGTCCCCATCACTTCAAATGATCAGCTTCATTTTTCTAGTTTGTTTTAACATCCTATACCAGTGTCTGCTTACTGGTATGATACTTTTTCTAAATTTTTTATCATTCTTAAGTTTCTATTAGTATTTTATTCCTGAAAAATAAGCCCACATGGTAGAGAATGCAGGTATTCAGGGGTATCCTTTTGCTCTTTTTTTTTTCCTTAGAGGAAGAAGCGCTGCAATCTTTTTTGTGTTATGACTTCAGAAGAGTATTGCAGGCTTTAGTTTGTTTGTTTGCTTTTTTTTTTCTTTCTTGGTTTCGCAAAATTTCCTGGGAATCTTTGAGATTAAGACTTTAAAGGTGTTATGGAATAGAATTTAAGGTAAACATACTTCATTTAATCCAAAAGCAGATCAATATGAAGGCTATGTCCCCAGAGGATTATTCAAGAAATGTATCAATTTCTAACATCTTACACTGATTAATTTTCTTTCATCTGACAGGGAATATTCAAATAAATAAACCTATAATACTATAACATAAATCTATGCCTACAGGCATATAGGCAAAGTCACATGCATGGCTCTTAGGAGTAGCTCTGTAGTTCCTATAAGGAATTTGAAGTCTAAACTGTTACTCAAACTTTAATCTGATCCCTAAACATGAAGTGTAGAATAACTTTGAAAATTACCTTTCTTGGAATTCTCACCCATTCAGAAACTAAAAATCGTATTGGGAAACCATTTTGTAAACATGTGAGTGAGAGATGCTGTATTTTTAACATATGAATATCTGGAAGATATTTCTGTTCTCAGGAGAAACTGATGAAAATTGAATTCTCTAAGGTTAGGTGAAGTATTGATCATTTTAACCACCCAGTTCTTCCCTGGCCTGATCATGCAAAAAGACTTTCATTTTGTATTATACTACAGAAACTGATAATCCTGACAGAGCTGGCAGTCTCAAACCTTAAGACACTTCATTTTTCTGCATTCATTTGCGTAGATCAGAACTGTGTTTGTCTGTTCTCTAGAGAAAAAAAAAAAAATAAAAGGTCAGGGCCAGAAACTCAGCATTCATACAACACTTTGCTAACAACTTGGTGCCAATAAGTGGCCAGTGGGATTGGTGACACACTTCCTTTTTGAGTACTGACAATAAAGAATTTGAATAGCACATTGCATAACCTGAACATTTGCATTCCAAAAAATAGAGCAAGAGTTGAAATTATCTACAAACTGAAATCCAAACACCCCAAGCACATGAAATCAGCTATTGTCAGAGGCCACTACAGTTTGAAAAAATTGCCAGTCCTGCTGTCCTGCTTACTTTCCCAAAATGTGACAAGCAAAGGTGACCTTGTACAGAGCTCCACCATCACATTCTCAATTGGCCAAGCACTGTTACAACTCCAGAAGTGAACACAGGCAGATATGTTCTGTGCATCTTTATATATAGATATATCTCAACATATAGGTTTACAATTTGATGTGATAAAATCCCATTATGGGAAATAAATACTATAGAATAGTTTTCATATTCCACTCATAACTACCCATAATACACACAGAAATCCATCTGTGAATGGTAAATTCATTTACACATGCAAATGGCATAACTGGTTGAACAGTTACCAGACTCGTGTGCTCAGGTGGGGGATTATTTTAACATCTACTCCAAATTGTGTGGATGCAGTGTAGGCGTTCTGCTCAGTTTGTGACTAATACCCCTCAGGGGAGACCTACGAAGGGGGGAACATAATCTATCAAGAACATACTTAATTTGATTAGTTTGAGCTTAAACATTTGAGCAGCCTTTGAACCTGAGCTGAGGTGGTTCCAGGAACCTTCTTTAAGACAAGCACCTCTGACTGCAGGTTCAGAATTGCCATCTCTTCCTTATTAAAGGAACATATTGTACAGAAAAGACATTGTGCTGAGCCTGGAAAATATTTTACAGGTATGAATTAAGTCTATATTTAGGTACTTAAACACAACATGCACTACTTTCAGACAGTACTGTGTATTTAGGGCATGACCCTGACTCAGGAGGTTACATATGGTAATGTTTGGGTTTTGGTTCCATTAATGTTTCTGCTCACCACTGTCTTATCTAATTGTTCGTCTTGCTTTACACATCTACTGTCTGCGGGCTTCTTCTAAAAGAGTGTAGACAGTTCATCTCTGTGCAAAGAAGTACTAGTTGGTCTCTTGGGTTTTCAGGGGTTTTTTTTTAAAGCTGTTTCTCCCCCATATGTTCCTTCTTTCTGTTTTAAAAGTTGTTTCTTCCCATATGCTGGACCTTGAGAGAGGAACATACCTTCGGAAGTAACCAGCGCCCTTCAAATTCTTATCTAAAGGGATCCCACAGGAAACCTTGGAGCTCTTACAAAAATTTGGACTGTCTGTTATTTATCAGATTTACAAGGACACTGGTCTTTGGCTATCCAGACCTCCTGAAGCCACTAACTGTTCTCGTCCCTCTTCCTTGCTTTTAACAGTAGAGGAAAACATTGACTTAAGGTTGCTTTGTGTCATCAATCTGTAATAAAAAGGTTAACTATAAATGCTCACAAGATCTTAGTATTAGTCCTGAAGCCCTGACATCAGCGCCTGGTTATGTTAAGTTACAGGCTCTCTAGCAACTGACAACAAACATTTGGACCCAGCCTTTCCTGGGTGGGGAAACTGCAAGAGCCTCTTTCTCACAGTAACCAGTGGTCTGCCATCATTTCCCTGGTTTGTTAGTCAGAGACTTTAATGGGTGCACATCTCTCAACATCTTCTTAGTTACAAAGTTCTCAGGATTAATTTTCTCTCATATGAAAAGGCCCATACATTTCCTATATGGCTGGTTCCTGTGACAAGCCAGAAACTGAGATAACCTCGCTTGAGTAACAACACAGAAACTTATTATAAAACTGTCTTTTTAAGAGTATTTCAATTGTGTCATCGCAATTATAGGCACGTAAAGCACTGCACAAACATCCAGTGCTTGGGAAAGTTAAAAGAGATGGCTTCACAGATACAGCCTCTCCTAATGTCTGAGGAGCAACTGGGTTTAGAAACTGTTCCGGAAGTACAATAATGCTGTTTGGGCTTCTCTGAGGGTAGACATTATTACCCATTCCTGAAGAAACCATTAAGTGGTCAAAAAGAAAATAAATAGAATGTCAAAAATAACATTGTGTAGAATCATGACAGTGTGTAACTTGACATTGTGTTGGTCAGGTAAATTAGTGAGAGCGATGGTGACAGAGAATATTGTCCAGCAGGAATAGGAGGCAAATTTTCATTCCAATCTCAACTGATTCCCTGGCCCTTTCCTTGCTTCCCTTTCCCTGCTTCCTTTTGTTTACTCTTTGTTTTTTGTTGTTTTTAAATTTTGTGAAGCGGGGTAAATCACACAACCATATCACAGCTGCCTATGAAAGCACATTGCCATAACCGAGAGCTGTAGCTAGTGCTCAATAATACTTATAAATGAATTGGAGACCACGAGGTAAAAGAAATAAAAGCACCATATTCTATTATTACTCTCATTCAAAGAGCTTCTGACAGTGTATTTTTGGGCCAAATCCTGCTCTGCAACTCAGAACAGGGCAAAAGCCTTTTCAGTCCATGATTATTTTGTACTACTTCCTACTTCCTGAAATATATTCTGTCCACAGCTGAAGAGTTCCTGATGAATCCAGCTAGTTTGAATCTAAGAGTGCTTGAGTTTATGATGTGGTTATCTGTACAAATGTGCAGACCTACAAGGTTAAAGTTCAGTATTTTAAGCAGTAAATCTTCACTCGTACTTGTCCTCAGCTTTCTTAAGCATAATATTTAAAGCATTTTAAACAATAAAATTACAGCCACTGCACTCAGAACTGACTTTCCTACACTTTCACCTAGAGTGATATCTTGCACACACTATTTTGTAATAAACAATCCACAACAACAGAGGATGAGTTGACAACAGAGATGGGTCTGCTCCAAAACTCCAGTTCTGAATGTATCTGAACTTCAGCAAGTTCAAAGAGAAGTGAATTCAATGAAACTCAGCCCTTTTTTTTTTCTGTCTCGGTGGTTTCCATTCATTTTCTGTGATACAAATTAGTTGCCACCTGGGGCATTTGCTTCTACTTCTCTGAAAGACAATTTTAACTTGAAGCAGGGGCTGGGAGGAGCATTCTGCTACCACAGAAAAGAGACCTAGTGATGTAGAGACAGAACTGGTGGTTCCTCTTTTCCTTGCTGGTTGAAGGGGCACTGTTCATGTCACTGCTTCTCCTTGCTTCAGCTGGCACTATGAGACTTCCTCTCCTTTTCCACACTTCTGCAATTGCTGACACGCTTCTGAGAGCACAGAGAGTTGCAGTTTCTGTCCTTGAACAGAAGTGCTTTTCAGAACTTTGGCTGCAAAACACAGGAACCCAAAGAACTTGTGTATTCTCTGATCTTCTATAATTTTTCTTTTTTTTAAAGTTCCTTAACATATGCTAATCCCTTGATAATTTCAATGTTTTTCTACGGGAAAGGACACATATGCATTGTGAGGAAACTGCAAGGAGCTTAGTAACCTCTATATACAGATTCTCTTAACAGAACCTCTCTAACCAAGCATGCACAAACTTA
This sequence comes from Eopsaltria australis, assembly GCA_034509425.1. Lineage (NCBI taxonomy): Eukaryota > Metazoa > Chordata > Aves > Passeriformes > Petroicidae > Eopsaltria > Eopsaltria australis. Next base: position 758,082 of record JAVTVJ010000396.1, read on the forward strand.
TCTTTCAGCAATAAGATACAAGACACAGCATTTTTAGGTCTTGGGCTGATCTGGTAGGAAGAAATCGAAGGCTGACAGGTGACAGCCATTTGGCAAGCCAAATAATATCCGAAAAATACATAGTTCACTGGATGAAATTTCTCTATTTCTAAAAGGAAAAGTCAGCTGTGGTCAGTATTTCTGCAGTTATGAAGGCAGTGGCATGATCCTTTGGTAATACCAAAAGAAATCCTGCTGAGTCTGAGGCAGTTTGAGCAAGATTCCCTCTGCTGCCATTCCTCCCCTTCCAGTAGCATCCTCCTGCATCCATCCCTGCAGTAACACCATCCTCCTGTACCCATCCCTACAGTAACACCATCCTCCTGCACCCATCCCTGCAGTAACACCATCCTCCTGCACCCATCCCTGCAGCAGCACCATCCTCCTGTGCCCATCCCTGCAGTAACACCATCCTCCTGTGCCCATCCCTGCAGTAACACCCCCCAAGGTAGGAGCTATTGCCAGCACTGTGGCTGTGGAGAGGAAGCGCTCCAGCCTGGGGCTGGAGCAGGTGGAGGAGAACCTGCAGGGGCCAGCATTCAAAGCAACCTCGTTAAGCAACACGCACCTGCCAGCAGTGGCATGCCCTGTGCATCTCCTCCGTGCGTGATCCGACATGCCCTGTGTCAGACCAGGATTAGGAGCTGGGATGTGGGCATGCATTCCCAAGTGATGATTCCCTCTGACCTCCTCCCCTCTCACGTGATACAATCGCTTGAGAGTCTCACTGTTCCATGCTTTTGACAGTTCAGAGGTCTGTAAAGGGTTGAGACAGACTTGTTTTGTATTGCAGGTGAAATACATCTGGGACAATGGTTAAAAAGAGACGTGTCTGTCTGCAAGAGTTGGAGGATTTTAAAGGTATGGAGAGCTTTTATCCATCTCCTACATAAATGGAATTTCTGAAAGAATAAATGGGCTATCTCTTTTCCAATCAAAGGCTTGCTGCTCTTTACTTATCTTACTCCAAGACACTATTTTTTAAGAAACGTATTTGGTTCAGCAAGTGCACTCTGGAGCCTTCACCCCTGTCCTCACAGCCCCTGTGCTCAGCTGAGCCCTTTCACAGCAGAGCAACGCCCTGTGTCAGGAACTGTCTATGACACAACACTCTCTTAACTATCACTGCATAAGGCAGATACTCAAGCAGGAATATTTCTGAATAAAAACTGCACTGTCCAAGCATGAACAATGTATGGAGATGGACCACTCAAACAGGACAGAGCAGTGGTGCAAAACCTTTCCCTTTCCCCCATATTAGTTGCAACCTTTATTCTCTGTCATTATAGTTCAGTAGGCAGAAGAGCATCGGTGGTCCTTTCCAGGATGAGTAGAAAAAAAAAATACCTTTAATCAAAATTTGCCTATATGCAGAAATGTAACAAGAGTTATTTCCCACTTAGAGCCAACCTGAGCATTAAACAGAACCCAGGTGTTGTAGAAACCATATCCTGGCCCTGTACACTGGTCTGAAATTCACTCAGTATTGTGCTGTGTGGCCCTTCAGGGAGAAAGTCAATACAAGGAATAAAGAATATACAGTATTACTATTGTTATCCCATATGTGTATCTGATTCCACTGTCTTCCCTGTTGGCCCAGCGAGTGTTGATATTACAGCAGAGGCAGCTTATCCAGCTAGAAAACAAGCTGGCTGCAGGACTAGCCATTGAGAAGATACTGTGAGAAGAACCAGGGTATGAGAAACTGCCAGAGCCCAATGGGAATAAGTTACGTGCTTAAAAATGCCCCCCAGAAGAACAATAAATCTTTCAGGTTTGGAGGACTTTCTGTTATAGAGGACTTCATAGCTCAGCTTTGTGAATGCGACTGTTTCAGCTGAGGGCTTTGTATGTCACAGGTGGCCCGTGTTGGTTTCAGTGGTTTTTCACAGGTGCCTAAAAGAGGATTTGTGAGTTCTGATATATTGCCTCCCATATGTGAGACAATACTTAGTGTTACAGAAAGATAAGACTTTTTTGTGCCATGCATTCCAGTTCATGTGTAACCTCCCACAGTGAGTTTTACCTACCTTACCAACACGGAATTTGCATAGTTTTAAGAAATAAAAATGTATTGGGAACAGGGAAAGTTCTACTGACTTTCTAACTCTATGTAATATCTGCCTTTCTGTAGAGCTGAGTTTAAAATTTGGATCAGGTGTGCTGGAGTCTCTTTTCCTACCAAGTCTGTTTAAAACCAGGCATAAATGGTGTAAAGAGACTGACCAAAAAAGGCAGAGAACTGGATATGCAGCTTTGAAATTAGTTCAGGAGAGTATCAGAGTCATTCTTTCCATTGTTATTTGAACGCCCTCATTACTGCACGGTACAGTGTATTCTTTGGAAAAGGAGTGCATATGGGGGAACAGATTGGACAGTGTTACAGTCTAAAGTTATTTGCTATTCACTCTGCAAGGTACAGCTGAAAACATAATTCACTGCAGGGACTAAGTGAAAGGTGTGTATTGCTCATGTGTGCATTGGCAAGCTGTCAAGGTGCTCTTCCCTACCCCTGCTCCCTGCTCCTGAAGTGGGTACTCAACTGTCCTGAAAAGCCTATGCTGAACTGCAAAAGTCACACATGAAAAGATCACAAGGTTATTTGATCTGCCTCCTTAGCAGTGCTAGATCCCATCTTTTATATTACTCAAGGCCTTTTCACTTTTCCTTTCTTTCTCTCTCTGCACCACTGTTTGAAGATATTCAATCCTTCTATCCACACAGGACTGAATTCAAGCTTTATATCTAAACAATGACCATTGTAAACAATATTAGATTTCTAATATGGAAAACTGCCAGAGTCAGAGGAATTCTCCACACAGTGGGGACCATAAGGAAAGGTTCAGATTCGAATTGGATCTTAAAAGTTGGGAACTCTGTTCAAGAACAGATGAGTTTGCATCAAGGTTAAATAGAGAAAAGACATTTTAGTTTAGTCACCCCAGACAGGAAAGCCAACTTTTTTTTGCAAAATGATAGCAGGAGTATGTGTTGCTGGAGAATCAGTGTGGCCCTGTTGCCAAAAACACGACCGGCAAAGGCCTCCCATGGCAGCCAGCCTGCACAACTCTTCCTTGTGGGCTCCATCCCACCCTTTCTTCCAGTGCCCAGCTTATGGCAGTAGCAGCCTCCCCACTGTGTCCTGACAGTGAGGCACCACAGTAGCTTTTCCCACTGTCCTGTACTAATGACAGATATCAAAATCCCTTCTCTGCTTTACCTATGAACCCCAGCATTGCCCTTACCACACTGCTCTGTTAACAGCTGTCAGATTTCCACACATTATCATGATAATAGATATTCCAATTGTAATCTTCCCACATTTCCCAAGCAGCATGCCCTACCAGCAGTCCAGGTATAAAGAGAGGCAAAGGAATTTAATCTCTCTAAATGCCATACAAGGCATCGGTGCACTCTGCTAGAGAGCTGCAAAACATCTTACTTCCCACTGCTGAGAATAGGTATTTGTAAGTTAAGGTATAATTCTGTAACTAGGGCTTTTCTCAGCATTAGAAGGAAATTTGGGAGGCATGTCTTCAGTTGATACATGCAGGATTAATGATCTTGTCCTAAGTGCTTGTAAAAGACTAGTGTTGAGACAAGCCCAGAACTAAATGAGGCCTCCTTTATTAAGCAAGGCTGCTGTATTTGCACTAGACAGCACAGCAGAAGAAAGACTTCTCCAACAGCTCATTTATTTATCTGGCTTAGACATTACTTATTTGTCATGTTTTAATGGCTCTGTGTCAATTATCAGTTCCTTTAGTCAAAATGGAAGTTGCATTTGTCATCTGTTTATAATAGACACACACTGAAAAAACATACAACACAGTTAATGTCAACCAGCAGGTTCCAGCCTCTTCTGTCTAGTGAAAGCAGCACAGTTTCTTCAATCCAGCTATGGAAAATGGTGGTTTTGGTAGGGCAGAGGCAGATGTCATGTGATCTGTTGGTAGACCTAGTACAATAATTTCAGCAAGGCAGCCCAAGCTGGTGTATGTGCTTGTGACACAGCGGCAGTAATGCAAGATTGTAAGCTCCAGACTACTTTTAGACTTATCTTGGAAAAGGGGAGTGAAGGGGTGGGGGAGTGTAGTTTCTGCAGGACACATTTCTGCACTCAGATATGGGCTGCGGTAATCAAATCTCTCTTACGAAAATTAAGGGCTTCAGGCTTCTTGGTATATTGCCAGGGCAACCTTTGCTTGGACAAAATGCTGCTGCTCCTCCTTCCCCTGTGAAAATTTCATCACAAAAGATGATGATGCAAATTGCTTTACAGGAACACAGACACACCTTTATTAATTCTGATTGTCACTGAATTGCAAAAGATTGGGGGTGAGAGTAGGGAGTAGTGAGGTAAGGGCAGAATGCGAAGCAGACCTAAGAGCCAGGCTCCCCAGCCTGAAGAATATTGCTACAAATATCCACAGTCAGTGAGAGTTCATGGCTGCTGAGCTGAATGAACGTTTGCAGATTGGTCCCGTTATTTGCATACACTTCCTTGTTTCAAAGAAATCTTGCAAAAAAAAACATGCAGGGAAAGCAGTGAATTTTCTGTCTTGACTGAAGCAATGCTATCTGCAGAGTTCACCCATCTCTATTTACTTGATCTTATAAAATAAATGAATTAGCCCATTTAGTTTTTATTTCCTCCTCCTTTTTCACCTCTCTTTGGCAAAAGAAATAACTAATATTCAAAGGAAATGAGTTGTGAAACCTCTAACAGGCTGCTAACCATTAGTTGCTATAACCCATGTTGGCAATGCAATATTCCCTGGGGGTATTCAGCCTCAGATGGTCCTCTTGAATGAACAAAGAAGCTTGGGATGTTCATCTCTGTTTGGATGTGCTTAGAGAGCATCACAGCCCTTTATCTTGATGGGGCCAGTGTCCCCTCCCCCATATTCTTCTCTCTCTCTCTCCCAACTGCTTCAGAGATTTTTGCAGATGCACAGGTATAGTTAGGACTTGTCTATTCTTATACTCCGTGCCTTCCCTCAACTCTGCTTCATGCCAGGTCTCCCGCACACTTCATTGTTGGCACCATTGAGTCTGACCTGAGTTACCAGGACTTCCCCACGAGCTCCCAAAGGAGAGCAGCAACATGGGCAATTTGAGTCTGCTTCCACTCACTCACTGCTTCTTCACTTTCCCTGGGCTTTGCTCCAATTATGAGACAGAAAGATGAACAGAGCACTGCTGAGGTGCTACACAACAGGAGAAAATACCCAGCATCTGACTAGCTTTTCCACCTCAGTCACGGGTTATCTGGCAATTGACTGTGACCATGCATACACACGTCCCCACAAAGTCACTGAGAGCCAAAAGCATGGTGTTCACCATGAGACCTGGAAGTTAGGACTTGCATGCAACTTCTATGCTTAGAGTGATGCCAAGTCCTGCTGTTGATCAAAGCACTGGACCAGGTGGATTTTCTTCTGATGCTCCAACCCAGTCACTTTTGTGCCAAGTTACCTCCCAAGAGTCATATGTGCGAGTCACCTGGATTTGCTTGCTACTTTTACACTGAGTTTTGGCATGTGGCAGGCACCACATACCAAAACTCAGGCACCGAGTTTTTGGCATGTTGCAGTAACACTGAAATCCAAGTTCCTCCAAACTCTCTTAACACCTCGCCTGATGATGGTCTAGAAAGGTACAAAGCATAAGTTAAAAGCCACTAACAACTTTGCAAGCCCTTCACTTGCAGGACAGCTATAGGTGTCAGTGCTCAGCCTTTGCTGTCTTCTTTCCCAATACCACGAGGAGGGATCACAAAGAACCATGTGACAGGCTAAGGGGCTGTGGAGGCTGACTATGCCAGGAACTCTTGTATTCCTCCTAAACTCCTTTAAATACATAATAAGGGAGAGGAATGTGCATAGAGACTGCATGGGCCATGACCCTTCTTTCATTCCAGGACACCAAACACAAAAGTAACTTGTGTCCATAGGAAACAAAAATCTTAAAAATCCATACTCCTTTAACTGCGTGTAGCCAACTCACTCACTTACTTACTCAATCTTTTCTTTCCCTAGATAAGACCCAATCTAACCTCACAAGCTGTTGCTGCAGGGTTTGGAACAGCAGAACAGATGATAAAAATACGATCCTTTTCAATGTTTTTTTGGTGTATAGCTGTCTTCATTTGTTATCCACGAGGCTCTATTCACCCAAGAAGGAAAACAACAACAAAAAAGCCATCAGCCTTCCCTCTGCATTCCCACTGCCAAAATTAATATGCTGACTTTTTTTCTATAAAGAGAAGAGTTAGGTGGGAGCAGCTCTTCCGGCATGTTGACTAACAAAACGTGAGCGCTACACACGGTGCATGGAAGGGAGCCCAGTTTGGATTTGGGAGCTGCCCAGTCACATACAAGGCCCTTCATTGCACAACCTGGCACACAGACATGCAACTGTGCAACCCAGCTGAGAGACAGGGGAGGCTAACAGCTCCCTAAATTCTGCCCTGTAATCCAGCACTGTCATAGGCAGGCAGTAACACTGGAGAAGGTATGCACTGCATGACACCACATTGATAAAAGTTAAATTAAACTGGTTTGGGAAGCAGGTCTCAGGGTGATGTGCAAACATTCATCCATATTACTATACACAAATAAAATTTAATTCCTCCTTAATGACCCAAAAATAAGACTTGACAGTGATGTTTTACATAACAAAATAACAGATTGTTGCATATTCACTGACTCTGTTACCATGGTGCTCAGCTATCCTTGAGCATATTATCTAGAAGAGTAATGTCCTCCGGGTATCATGGTGGCAAAAGCCAGTCCAGGGCTGACACTGTACGAGTTGGTCTTTTTTTGTAGAGCTGTATTCTGAAATGCTTAGATCACTAACATGAATGTCAGCATGAAGGACTGCCATAAAGCTTTTGGCACTACCACTGAGGTCATGGTGGAACAGAAAGAGAAGGCCAGAGCACTTCTTTTTAAAATATTTTGAAGGAAAAAGTGTTTCATCATCCAGTGACTGCTATGGATGGCTGAGGAACAAGGCAGTCAAGGAAACAGATGCAGAAAAAGTGTTGAAATACCTAGGCTTCTTCCTGATGAAGACATTTCTCTCGAGCACTGCAGGTACCTCAGTGAAAAACAGATGATCCAAATGCATATTTTTCCTTGAACATATTACAGCCATTCCACACAGGTATTGTACTCATCACCAGTTATTCATTAAGCAGCATGACTAACATCTGTCATGTGCTGTTTGTTCACTCATTATCTGTCCATGGGTGAAGAAGTCTGTTGCAGTGGTATGCACGTTGTTTCGGTAAAGGTCTTTATTATTTTTATTATGATTTACTATGTGTTACTGTACATTCAGGGCATAAAATGTGCTTTGTGTAAATACTTAAGCCAAAAGGTATGAACAATCCCACGGAGAATTTTTGAACTTTCCACAAATGCCTCATATAAAATTCTGCATCATCTGTAGACCATCCTTACCCTCTCTGTGTGCACAAAGAAGCCAAACTGCTCATGATAGTCACGACAGTGCACCCCTCAACTTAGTTAAACCATACATGGCTGGATGTATAACACTTGAAGGGAACATTGGAGATGTCTAAATTTCAACAGTTAAAACAAATGAAAGATGCAGAGTTGACAGGCATTGAGAACAGTCATCAACCAGCCAAAAACAGATTTCTAACTGAAAAATGGCAGAGGCTTGAAGAGAGGCTCATAGTTCATACTTGGTATATCATGCAGTCTTTGCCACTACATGACAGGTTTCTTTTGCCCAAATAATGTCTTTTACTTGCTCCATCTAAAACATTTTCTGACATTTATTCATTCATTTCAGGCTGTCCTAGGAAACATCTGTACAGCAAATGTGTCTTAGACATACAGCTTGCATGAAAGAGATTTCCTTTCGGACTGGACAGCCTGAAATAACGTCCTATGCAAATAATAGAAATGATTGATACTTGTGGTATTGCTCACCACAGTGCTTTCTGCTGTTTCTCCCTTGATTTTTAATGAGATTTAAAAGCCTGTGAGTGAATAACCCCAGCCTTTTCATTAACTTAGCTAGCATGAAAAGCTGTGGGGCCTATGTGGCAGGTGCTGTGGGTTGACAATAGGGGTACTGTTTAATCCAAGGGAAACAAAGAGGAGAAAAGGGCCATGAATAAAAGGATATGGGATCTTTTCTGAAGTCAGGAGAAGCATTTTAGATCAGGAGGTGCAAAGAGAGGCCAGCTACACCAAACATTCCTTCTTGCCGCACTCACTTGGCCAGCAGCATCAAAGTATACCTTGTGATTTGTTCTGCAAAAGACAATGGAATCAAAGTGAAATATCTAAGTGCTTGAAGTTTGTTGATACTCAGTGGATCACCTCTACTTGTAGGAGTTGCTGGTTATGGTTCCTTGGGGAATAAACTGTTCTTCTGGATGTTGCTCCTTACCAGGCTCACCTCTTTTAAACCCGGAGAAACACGAGGAGACAGTCTAACAAGTGCAATAGCATTTCAACACAGGGAAAAATGGTATGTGATTTACAGGTTTGTTTTTAAGCACCAACTGACTCAGTTACTGAGAGTACTAATTATGTAATCAGTGATTGGGAGTTTAGAGTGGAAAGTAGAAATGTTGAATCAAAATCACAAACAAACTTTCAGTAAAATGCCTGAAAGTGGTTTTGCTTTTGCCTGCGCTCTGTAACTGCAGTGGGTTCAGGGTCATTCGTGTCATTCCTTGTGCCTTTAAGATACTGTTTCAATGTATAAATGGGCCTTTAGAGACTTAAAGACAGATGGAGAAGAGTACAGTTTCAAAATTTAATCAAATACCTTCCAGTCATGAAGCACAGATGTTCAGGGTCAGGAACACACAAGTGCAGCATTGCTGTAACGTGTCAGGCTACTGCTGCTGCTGTCAGAATAACCTAACCACTTGCAGGTGACTCAGAAGAAGGTGCAAGAGCACCAAAAGGAAAATTGTATCATAATTCACCTACTGGACAATACTTTCAGTCATTTGCCATAAGTAGTTGTATACAATTTATATCTTTACTTTTGAATCAGCGAGTGAGACAATGACAGACGCCCACATTATTAATTTATGTGGCCAATGGCTTTTCAAGTTTTGCAAAGGTCTCGGGCCAAGTGATAACACCTGGGAATAATTTTCATGTGTAATTAAAAGGAAATTACAGCCTTTCAACTTCATGAAGCAACCATTTTTGCCTTAATAAAAAAGCTTAGCATAGTTTCTTTATGACTCTCGTTTAAAAAATGTTTATTATGATACTTTTTCCTGGCTATTTCCTCTAGCATATATAGTTTTAACTAGTGCAGTTTGAAAATCTTTTTTTCTTCTTAATGTTTCCTTTAAATAACTGGAAAATGCCATGCAAAGACTGATCACTTAATCTGCTTGTGGATTTTGTTTCTCCAGTCCTGCTTTTAGGCTGCTAGGAACCTCTTGCAGATGTATTTTTATTGAGCACTATACACATTAATAGGAAGAACTGCTTAAGGGCCATGTGATTTCCTTGGGGAAATCTTGCACCAGCATCCATTGGGCATGATTCAAAGTTTTATATAAGTATCTCCATATACCTTCCAACCAAGAAACGTTCCTTTGCCTTGTATGTGCTCTCTTTTTTGTTTTCTCATACTCTCTTGCATATTTTCTACCTCTTTCCTTTGTCTTTCCCATTCTCGATTCCCCCTCTTCCCATTTCAACTATGTCTGCACGGGCTTATCTTAGTCTTTTAGTTTGTGTACTCCCACTGAGTACCTATATACCCCAAATCTCTTAGTGTTGATGCAGTTGATATGAACTACTCTACTTCTTGAGCATCTACTTCCTGTTGTGGGGGCAGGAAGAAAACAAGTTACCCCCACAAAAATAATATTTGTAAGATGAACTGTGTCCACACCAGAAGCAGTTTGCCAGGGTACGTAACACATCACTATAACCTCTCCCTGACACATTTAACCCTATTTCCAGTCCCATTCGAACACGGAGGGGCGAGGGCTTGTGCGTGGCTGTAGGCAGCTCCTGAACAGGGTAACCTTTAAGAGAGCTTCAGCCTGGAAGACGTTTCGAACATCTCATGGAAAATCACTACCTGGTGCCTCCACCTGCCTCCCAAACACACAGCGTACACAGAAGTATTTACTGAAGGCACCAAAGGCATGAAAGAGATGGAGACGCAGTTTCTGCTCCTAATGATCTGTAATGCCCACGTGTGGACGTCTCAGGGAAGGGGTGAAATCTGCGGACAGACACCTTTTCTCCCCAGAGCTCCTGCTCACCTTCCCCCCACGCTTCCACGCATCCAGGAAAGCCACAGACCTCGTTTCACAGCCTCCCGGCGTGGAAAACGAGAAATTCCGCTGAACCTGCCGGCATGAGGGAACAAGTAAAATAAAACTGATATTACCCCTTCTTGCCCTGACTCTAGGGAAAACACCGAGGGGAACGCAAGGACGGCTGCGGGCGCAGGGACCAGCCGCCCTCAAGGGAGGGGGGAAGAGGCCGGGCCCGGGCTGCCCTCTCGGCCCCACACCGGCTCCCGGCAGGCAGGGCGGGAAAAGCGGAGGTCGCGGCCCCTCTCCCCTTTCCCCCGGGCGGCCCTCGGGGGCGGGCGATGGCAATGGCCGGACCCACCGCCGCCCTGCCGCCCTACGGGAGCCGCCCGTGCCTGGCCGGGCCGCGGGCCGGGTCCCGGGGCGCCCCGCCGGCCTCTCCCCGGCGGCAGCGCCGCATGCGCGGGCGGGGGGTAACAGAGGAAGCGGGAGAGCACCAGATTCAAATCGCTGTTCTGGAGGGAGGGGAGAAAACTGGGGAAGGAGACAGCCCGGGGGGAGTGGAGCGGAGCGGAGGAGGGAGGAGAGAGTGGGAGGGGAGTGTGGAAGGGGAGTGTGGAAGACTCTAAGGGAACGCGGCAGAAGCCCGGAGAGGAGGCAGGGTGCACGGCCGGGACGGGCAGAGGTGTCAGGGGAAGGACAGGGCGGCTTTGGGAACCCACAGCCGCAGCGCGGGGCACTCGCCCCGGCTCGCCCGCCCGCCCGCTGCGCTCCGCCCGCCCGCCCTCCTTGCCTGCCGCCGGCACCATGGTGGACAGGGGCCCCTTGCTGACCTCGGCCATCATCTTCTACCTGTCCATTGGGGCGGCGATCTTCGAGGTGCTGGAGGAGCCCCACTGGCGCTCGGCTACCGAGAACTATAAGCGGCAGAAGACGGAGCTGCTCAAGCAGTTCCCTTGCCTGGGCCAAGAGGGGCTGGACAGGATCCTGCAGGTACAGCGGGCGCGGCGGGAGCCGGGGCCGGGGGGTGCAGGCAGCAGCAGCAGCAGGTGCTGCCGGGCGCTCTGGAGCGGGAACCCGGGCGGGCTGAGGAACCAGCCGGGACACGGCACAGCCCGACCGGGTCCGTGCTTTCACAAAGCCCGGTGCCGAAAAACTGTCCCTCGAGCGGGAGTGTAGGGAAACCTCTTAATCGTTGCTAACTACTTAATGAGAGAGCCCTTAAATGGGTCCGCGTCGGTTTTTCTTTCCCTGTGAGTGCTGAAGGAGCTGGGGGTGGTTTCAGCGTTAGCTGGCCGGCCCAGAGGTGCCTGCCCGGGGTGTGCTGCCGCCCGCTGCTCAGCCCGGCGCCCGTGAATGCGGCTCTTGTTGCAGCACCCAGGGTGGTTCCTTCTGCCTCAATGGATGTTGTGTTATGAGGAAGGGAAGGTGAAGCCAAGTGTCTCCATCCTCTTGTCTTTGGTCTGATTTTCTTCCCTTTCTCTTTTTTATTTCTTCCCTTACTAAGTGCTGGAGAGGTGCCTGGGGGTCTCGGAGGTCAGGCGGGGTAACTGGGGGAAAGGCTGCACGGCTCGCACGGAGGGATGCTCGCAACTCTGGCGCTGTTATACTCTCGGAGTCTGACTTCTTTCCAAGCCATAAGGAATTGATAATCGTCCTGTCTCGCTCATCTGGCAGAATGCCTCTTCAAAACTAATTATTAATCGATAGCGTGTATTAAATCCGAGGGCAATATAAACTTGGTTAGTGCCTTTTTACGGATGTGGAATCCCTTAAAATGTCGTGATAAGCAGTGGTGAACGATGAAAACCAGGATGCCCAGATATGTGGTGAGAATGAGCCATTTGGGACTTAGTTCAGAAATGTTTATACCGAGTAGATTCTCTGTTCATTATGATTTGGACTTTTAAAATATTCTTTTGTTTTCAAATTCACTCAAAGTCTATTAAAATGCTAAAATACTGAAGAATGGCAAAGTGGCTCATTAGTTTTCTTGGTGTAATCGATGCTGTGCAAGCTTAGACGAGTATAGGTTCTTTATCCTAAAAGTTTGTGGTTTAAATTCCCTTTCTTCAGTTGGTGGCTTCCTTCTGTCTGCTTCAGATAGCAGAACTTTCTGGTGGTAGTGTCCTTATTGTTACCATCTTAGTGCCGTGTTAAGTGTTTTTGTGGTGTTTAGTAGAACAGGTAGATGGAGGCTTGAAAATATAAAGGGACGTTGAAAAATGAAAGACATGCTATGTGTTTGGAGTATGTTTTTGCTGTCCTGGAGTTTTAATGAAATGTTACCTTAGGTTATAGCCCAAACCTGTTTTAATGTCCTCAAGAAAAAAAACCTTGTTTGGATTGGGATGTGCCTGGCATGCTTAACTAGCTGCAGACAATGCAGAATCTATATTCTGCGTCAATTTAGGATGAAAATTATGTTGGTATGAGGGAATCACTAGGGGGTTTTATATTTGTTTTCTCCCATGATGCATATCACGATTAATCCTGAAGTGGCAGAAAGTTGGGAGTTTTTTGGTTTGGGGCTTTTTTTTCTTAAAATACAAGATGACAGTGAATATTTGTGGAGGGCCTTCCCTCTTCAATGTTTGTCAGTCCCTGGTGATAGTCTCATACGTGGTTTGAGTTTTCCCTCTGTACTTCTTCCAGTTATATCTTACTTTCCATGTCCAGTCTTGCTGGTCTGGTGATCCCTCATAGATATTCTGTTGTTGTCCTAAGCTCAGGTTAGTTCAGATGTAAATGCCTTTATTTCACTCTTACTGGTAACTGCAAACTTTATTGCCTGCTTTCTTTTGGACTTGAAGTTTTGTGCCTGTTTTTATTCAACTTCTATGTAAGAAGTGATGGGAAAGAGGGGAGTGTTACTTCTGACACTGAGGACGATGGCAGGGTGAAATCTAACCTAGCTGAAGCTAATTGTGATGGGGGAATCATGTAAGGACATCAGGATTCTGTCCTGAGTAAGCTGTAAAGTATATCAGAAATAGTCTTGGTAGCTGTCCTTTCTCAGCCACTCAATGCTGCTTCTGTTGGGTTCTGCCGAATCTTTGAAGCTTTGCTAGCATCTCTTTCACAAATCCTCATCCTCCTCTTCTCTTATTAAACCTCCAAATGTATTCTCTTGTAATAAATCCAGAATGTTGTTGATCTGAAAATGGGCTTTTAACACCTCCCCACCCATCCTCATCCCCACTTCTGTCTTGTTCCTCTGTGCCTCTTCTTCTAGTTTCTTCCATGGACTCCCTAAACTTGTGCTTGGGATTTTGCATGGTTTAACTAATTTCTCTGCTATTGTCTCTTTTTTTAATAGGTGGTTTCATCTTGAAGCTTTTTCTCTTTCACTCTGTTTTTGGTCCCCACTGATACTCATGTGACTTTACAGAGCTGCCGTTACTTCTCTGCTGTTCTATTTAAGACCCCCATTTAAAACACACTGGATAAAGTTCTTCAGCAAATATCATCAACTATAGAATTTTAAATGGGTGTTAGTAAAATTCAAGGATGCCCAGAAATGTTCAAGTTGAACTAACAATACCAATTTTGTTTCCAGAAGCAGCCTGAAAGGTGACAAGGACTGACTTATTCAGAGACCGGTCTCTGTGCTGCCCTTGTTCCCCATGCAGGTTAGCTCGTGTGTTCCTTTGAGCCTAATGCTAGCTGTAAGCGAAATGGAAACTGTGTGGAGTTACTACAAAGCTAGAGCTGTAGTGTTGATCTGGAGCACTTGAATAGACAAGTAGGTTATCAGCACAGGTTCTCAGCTCACATACAGACCAGTCACTCTGTACCAACAGTTCAACTGATTATTAAGTGGCCTGTATTTGGTCAAATACTGTCTAAAGTTTATATCCTGTAATAAAAATTTCACAATGTATTACAGTAGAAATACACCACAATAAATGTTTATTGAAATGTGTTTACCACGCTTGCGGAAATTTACAAGCCAAGTATTGTAGGATATGCTAAAAAGAAAGCCTTTTCCCTCCATCCTGAGAAATGCCTAAAAATAAACTTGCATAAAAGCAACTTTCAGGAGTCTCTTGTGTGAAGAATCCATTTGCTTTTGATTGTTGAGAGTACCATATTACTTATCATAACCATAAGAGGTAAGGAAAGTACTTAAACACTTCTTGGAGTAACGCTACTTAGACCCTGATTTTAAAGGTGACTCACCGTGGGCAGTGTATAGGCTGGTTTCTGCCTGTCCATGTTCTTCTGGGTAGAGCTGATTGCTCAAATGTGAATGTGGCTGAGATGCCACATTATTCACATTATTTAAGCCTCCAAAGACCCTCAACCACAACTGTGTATTGACAAAAGGAACTGTGTAATCTCCCATCTCTGTGTACAGATTTGGAAGAGAAATGTCTCATAACTCTTTGGAATATATGCAAAACCTAACATTTTTAGTATTAATGCCACTATACCGTATTTATCATCATTGTGGAATCTTAAAAGTAGTGTAACAGCTTTGTCTGTTGATACAAGTCTGTGGCTTGTCAATGCCACTTGTTTCAGTGGCCCTGAGTCCTGGGACTCTTTAGGAAGGGCAGCAAAGCAGGGATCCAGTGGTTACACCCTTATCTACCCTGCTGTAGGAGCAAGTTTGGTAGACTGAACCAAATATAAGATGATTCAGTCATTTCCCTCTTCTCCAGTTCCTTACTTTTACTCTTTATTGCTCCATCCTGGTTGTGAAACATCAGCTTAATGATAAAGGAGCTATTCATGCAAGGAGGTGCCCTCTTGACCCTCATGTCTATTCACATGAGCAAAGGTTTGCCTACCCTGGGCCACGTCTTATTTACCAGGAAATCTTTTACTGGCCCACCAGAGTCATTGAAAAATGATACGCTTCCCACTGATAAACATCAAGGCTGCTGAAAAGAAAGGGAAGAATTTGCAGATGAGTGAAAATGGTTACTTTGAAAACAGCAATAAAATGAAAAGAGAAACTGCTGGCTGTATTTAGGGCAAGCAGACAAACATACTGAGGATGAGAGCAAATAGTTGCTGTCTTTATTTGAAAAGCACACAAGACTCTAAACAGGCCTGAGATATAACTTTAGAAACATAAATTTATAGACTTAAAGCCCTGTGCTGTGTACAAACATTTTAGAAGACTTTTAAGGATAGCTGCTGGGATATACATAGCACATCAATATGCTAAAGGAAATAACAGTTAAGTGGATTAATAGTAGTTTCTCACCTGTTTTTTAAAGTGTCTTCACTGTTCACAAGTACCTACAGGTGCATTTGCAAGATTGTGATTTGTGTTTGAGGATGCTGAAGCTTGCTTCTAGATTTGAATGTTTTTGGAATTGATCTTAAATTGTGAAAATTTAAGAATATTCTCTGATTCTGAATGTTGTTTCCCACGTTGCTTTACTTTCAAGCTGCTGCCTCAAGGTTTAAATGTATGTGCAATATTTTTGAGAGAGTCTGCAAATTAGTTTTCTTAAAAACTTGAACTAGGTTTTCAATACTGCATGTTCAACATTTGACAGAGATGATGGCTTTCGCTTAGGCTTTGTAGAGTGATTTTGGTTTTCAGTGTAAAGTTAATAGGGGCATTTTTTGGGTAATATTTTCCCTTTTTTATGCTCTTCAGGAGATGCATAAATGAGATTCTAGACTTACTTGGGTTTATTTATTTGCCCTTTACCTTCCTGATCCCTTCCACTGAAGATATTGAAGGTGGGATGGATAAATAGGGGACTGAATTAATTATCTGGAATGCTAGTTGATTTGTCTCTTTCAAGGCTAAGCCTTTTTCATAGCCTGAACAAAGTAAAGTTGAGCATCTTTCAGACAAGGACAGGTGACTGCCAATGAAACAAAGTTATTAAACTTGACAGTGTAAATTAAGGCTTATGCTTGTGAAATAGGTATTCCTAGATTTTTCAGACTTACATATTCAATTATATAACCTCTAAGTTCAGCAGGTATGAACTGAGATGAAAATGTAGGACCACTGTCCACAGCTGACTAAGGTCCCTCGGAGTGTGAGTTATAGATATTGCCACTGCAACATTAGGAGAAAAGAATTGAGGACAGGCAGCACAGAATCATTTAGGTTGAAAAAGACCTCTGAGATCATAGAGTCCAACCTTTGATGAAACACCAACTTGTCAAGTGAACCCTGGCACTGAGTGCCATGTCCACTTGTTTCTTGAACGCCTCTAGGGATGGTGACTCCACCACCTTCCTGGGCAGTCCCTTCCAACGCTTAACAGCCCTTTCTGTGAAGAAGTTCCTCCTGACGTCCAGCTACGTTACCCCACAGCTTTTCTCTGTGTGTTTCTACACTTAAAACCAAATGTAAGCAAGCATGCTCTTCTGTTATGTTTTCTTTTTTTTTCTTTTTCCCTGTTTAACCATTAAATTGTTTAAACTTTCTTGGAACATAGTTAAACAAAGCTGATAGTGCATACACTGCAACTCTGCTGATGGAGCAATAGCAATCGATCAGAAGCTATAATTTTCCTGCTATGGGCTTTTCCTTTTTCCTGTTATGAACTTAATCCTTGAGTGTTCCTAATATGCTGTCCTTCTGTTACCTTAGAACTGAATGTTTGTGTTACCTTACATGTTCTGCTGCTAGGTTTGTTTTTGGCAAGCTCTGCATTAGAAACCATGGCATGCAAGTAGTTTTGCAAGTTATCAACAGCTTGTTCTAAAAGATCTGGGAAGCCCTGCTTTGGTTCATACTGTGTATATGGTTTTTGCAAGATGCCTTCTGTAGCCAGTGAAGATACAGCATAATTATGGCTTTGTACAGATTTCCTTTAAAAAAATTGTTGTTTTTGCTATTACTACTAATTAAACATAATGAATTGTTTTGCTTTTCTCTGAATGCTGTTGACTTTCAGAACAGTTCTATTCCTTGCTGGTAGTGCAAGTAGATGTCAACATAGTAATACACAACCCAGAAGCAAGGTGGATTACATGTGGCAGTCAATAATCTGATCAGCTGGGGAGCAAAGGAGAATGCTTTTGCACTTTGGTGCTACGGATCTGCTGATCACAGTACCTGTGATTTGCAAAGGTTTATTTTGTCCCGGCCCTTGTTTGATTCTATGGATTGAATACATATGAACATGTAGTTAAATATCTTCCTGGAGTAGGTTGGAGTTAGTAGTATGTCTTTGAGCTTTGTTTAGCCCAAACTGAGTTCAGATCACTGAGTCTGCTCGGTAGTATGTGGAAGAGTTGCACTCTTCAGTTAAATTAAAATCCCACTTGTAGCCACACCTGAAGCACCTGTGGTGCTACAGACATTCTCAGGAGAGCCACACATTGAGGCAGATTGAACTTTTAAAATAAGCATGCAATATGTACTCTGCTTTTTTGCTAGCTCTGTCTGCTGAGGGGATGCCTTGGGCTTGAAGGGGCTTTGTCTTCCTTTATTCTCGGTCTTGATTCTGTCAGGTTCTGCATCAGTAATGCTGGTTCTAGCATTACTAGACCTTTTCTTAAAAACACCAGTTTCTTTAGCAGGGAACTTCGGGTTGACTGTTTTGTGTCCTCCCATCTTATTTTATCATTTCTTTATATTAGAGTTTTTAGAGTTTACTGTGTTAGTTACATACTCACCAACACCTGAATTGTAGGCAGGAGAGATTGCTCCTAGGCTTGTATTGCCCTAGTAGCTCTATTCACAGTCAAATCAGTAAGGAAGATTTTCTGGGCTTTTTTTTTCTCCCTGCATCGTGTTGTGTGAACTCAAGTGGATCAAAGGCACTCTTGGGTGCAGAATAGCTTCTGAAATGTTTTAAAATCAAACGTCATACACTGATTTTCTTAAGAGAAATATGTGTATCTGTAGTGTTTCTTATGATGGACCTGTTTTTTTAACCTCTGTTGTGGGATCGATTGCTACAGATGAGCCAGTCTGTAGGACTACATTTCTGCCTTAATGTAAAAGTAGACACAGATTGTGATGGAGCAAACTGGCAAATACTAAATCAACTTTGTTCTCTGTCAGCATCTTGGAAATACCATGTAAGCAGTTTCCAGCTGCCGAGAAACAAACCCCAGAACTGTGTGTCTCTTCAAGGTTGCAAGAGGTGCAAAACTGTCCCAGTTGGACCTATCGTCACTGAATTCTGATACTTCCTAACAACAGTGACAGTTAACATTCATTTAAACTGCAAAGTAAGTAGTAAGATTGTCAGATTATGGCAGCGAGTGAGTTATAGCTGATGGAACTTGATGATAATTCTGCAAAGAGCTGTGAAGGTCCCAAGATAGAAAGCATAGTCAGGTATGATGTAGTATTTATCAAATTATCATTGATGACTTCTTTGTGTGACCTCCAAATGTTCTTACTGCTGCTCCTCTTTGCTACTCCCAGCCTACTCCAAAGGGGTAAAAATGCTTTGGGGGAAAGTTGCTCAAGAATCATGTTTGGTCCCTTGCTAAAGAAACAGTAGTTTGTAGTAGGTTAGTTCTGGCCTGTAAGGGAAGTGAGGTTGATGAGTCTCCTCTAGGCACCAGAGAAACAGGGGAGGTGTTTGGAGCCAAGCAGCTGAACAAAGAGAAGGGGTCAAATCAAGCTCACTGTGATATTGACTTCTCCCTTAGCCTCTCTTGCATTAGTCTGGCTGGAATGCTCAACCTACCACATGCTCAGCTCTTACCGTTGCTGTTAACCAGCTCCAGACTGTAATGCAAATATGTTAAAATCAAGTTAAATAGTTGATCTATGATAACTTGCCAGTTAAGGCTTCGGGCCTGTCTAAGCGGTGTGTACGTGACTGCAGAATGACAGAGGGCAATCAGTGCTTGCCTTGTTGGCACAAGGGTTTTTGAAGGGCACTGGAGTTTATGCTTCACTCTTTCTTATTTTTATCAGTGCACTCTGAAAGCTTTTCACCTGTGTCACTATCAATTGCCCTTTTAAAATACCACTTCCATGTTTCCAACTTTCTTTTATGGCTTTTCAGGTGGAAAGCAAGAGAAGAGAGAGATGGAGCAAAAAATTTTAAAGTTGTTTTTGTTTAGCATCAAACCCAGTAGTCAGCTTTATTGTGTTTCTACATTATTTGACTAGATTTTCAGGTAGTGTCTTAACTGGATTGTGACTATAGGAGATAACACTGCTTTTTTTATGAAGTTGTTACGTAGTCTCTGCAAGGTCCTAAAGCTGTCAACTTGATTAATGAAATGAGAATAGATGGCTCTATCTTGTGTTTAGGGGAAGTAAAATATAGATCACATTTTGAGAGTGCCTTGGCTTTATTTGCATGTTTTAATAATGCTTGTTCAGCTCTGCTACAATTAGACCTTTGGTCATTTGGACAGATGTCCTCACAGCTGGCTGCTTCTTGTCTCCTAGTGGAGAAACACTGTCATAAAGTAGTTTCACACTAGGTATTGACTAGATGCTTTCAGCTGAATTCTGTGCATCTTAGGAAAACCGTCTCACTTATGTGAGGTAACTGTAGCTTTTCTGTGGTTTTGTTGACTCACTTAGCATCTCATATGTGAGCAGCTTTTAAGCTTGAGAGGGTTTTCTGCTTAGAAATGTGCAAGTACTTCCTCTGCCTCAACTTTTGAGAAGGTAACAGATGCTGCTGAACAGCCACGGATGTCAGTTGCAGGAAATCCGGACTAGGAAGGAAAAGAGTTTAACAGAAGGCAAGAACTGTGGTACTTCTGCCAGCTGATCCCTCTTGCCTTTAATACAGTAGCAAGAAGATGACAAAGTGGTTTGGTTTTCATGCATCTTCAGGGATGGGTCAGTTGAGAAGTGACAGGGCACAGAGTATGTTAATTACTTGCCACACATCAATGCTGTACGTTACTCTTTGCCCGCAATTTGTCTCGTGTTAGCTGTTCAGGGGAAATCTGCATATGTATGGGAAATTTTTTGAATCTGAAAGTGTGCATGGTTTGGTAATTGTAAAGTGGAAAGATTTTTCAGTTGACTAAGCTTACTTTTTCACTTACTTAAAATCCTTTCCACAGGATATATGCAATTTCTAGTATACCTTTAGGGTTTGACCAGGAACTAGCTGTGGTTCAGAACTGAAAAGATTTATTGGAGAGTTATTGAAGCAGTATCTGTTCTGCTTTCTGTCAGTTAGTGGTTGGAAGCTCCCTTGGTAAGAAAGCCCCTTCTGTTGTCTACTTATTAGTATAGTGCTGAATGTATTAAAATACTAGAAGATTGTGTTCCAGTGCACATGTTGTGTTTGGTTTTTAATGTTATACAATTCCTGCAGAAATGGGATTTGTATATATGCTGACACAACTGTGTTTAAGAAATACTCTAATGCACAGCCAGCTCTTAGCAGCAAACTGATGTTACTGCCAGTCTAACAGCATAAGAAATAACATAGACTAGGCAAACCAAGCTATTACAGGTCTGAGAGTGTCTAGGTCAGACTGTTTCCTAGTGTGTTATTTCAGGTACTGATCACACCTCTTTCTAGCCTGCCATAAATGTGCCAGCAGATCTCTATATTTGAAAACATTTGTTCAGATCAACCTGCACTCTTTCCCCAGTCCTCCTGAAAGATCAGTCTGGAGTTGATCTAATGTTGAAGAGATTTCTGGTGAGTAACATAAAACCATTTTGTTTTGGGGTAAGCCCTGGATATAGCTAAATACATAATAAGAGAAATCTCAAAGCTAAGAGCCTTTCTGTAGCAGGTTTTTTGCCCTTAAGATAAACCCATCACCTTGCTATTCATACAAAGCATCCTGTCCTTGTTGACATTGGAAGCATGCCTTGCCTTGCCTCCTCCTGCTGCCTGATACAGGAATGATACGGGGAGAGAGACTAGTGTGGTTGAGTTTATGTAAAGTTTTTGGTTGACCCTGGAAACAGGGTTGTTTGTTTGGCTTAACAAGGTGGCTTAGTGAAGGTACTGCCCTGAAGAGTTAATAGCCAACAGTGTGTCTTTTTCTTGTTCCTGTTCCCTAGTTCAAAAGTCTACCTGATTAAAAATGTTGTTACAAGTAGTACTCTGCTCCACCCAAGTCTGATCACTTTCGGTTTGTTATTTGATGCTGTTGGGACAAGTAAGATTTTTATTCTAGCATGTGTAAGCTCACTGAATTGTCAGACAAGCAAGTTGTTTTACAAGGACCTGCCATATTTCTTTTTTTATACCCATTTCTCCTTAAGATAGGTTGTTAAACAGGAAATGAAGTATGTGATGCTACTAGCATGCTTTGGCAGCAGCTTCTAACAAGTCTTCAGAGAAACAAGACCTTCAAAGTTGTATTGAAATTTGGGGATGAAGTACAAAAGTGCTTGTGAAACCAAAAGTCTGTGACATTTTCCTCCTAGTGCCTAAGAAACAAACTGACCAGTTTTTAGAGTGTTCTAAACTCTAAACAAGTAACTTTCTGTGAATTTCTTAACCTGAAGCATATTTTAATGCATGGCTATAAATGGAAGAGAATGTAGTATGCAGTGCTACTTTATGCTTCAATTCACTCACTGAGTTGAAAAGCTTATTGGGCCTCTAAGCAAAGCTGTCAAGCTTAGATCACTTGTGTTTTGACTTGTCCTAATTAACTATTCTTATACACTGAGAGCATGGCGGGGAGGGGGTGGCGGGAAGCTTCATTTTAAACTCAGTTTCCTCTTCTACTTCTCCTGTGTAATATCAACATTTTCTGTCCAACCCCTCTTCATCTAGTAAATTCTTCTTAATAAACTGTGTTTTTATTGACAATAGGACTGTTTTGGTTTCATTTAAATCTACTTAGGTCAATTGCAACTGAACTGAAATGTATTATTTTGGAAACAGACTGCTGCATGGGTTACCATCTGCTTATGCAATCAGTACCAGCTCTGTTGCAAGAGTCTCATGCAAACACTGTCTGGTTCTAGCCCTGCCTAACGTAGGTCACCAGCTGGTGTGAGGGCTTGATTAAACTCTTGACTCTTCTGCTTCCACTTTCTTATCTCTGAAATGGGGACAACAGCGTTTTCCAAAGCCCTTCTAAAGGGGAGTTGGCTACGTTAGTCACCATGTATGTATTCAGATAGGAAGGAAGCCTAATCTGCTATTATAGATTATTCCAATGTCTTAATTTCAGCTGATGCAACATAAAAGTTGTTGAAATACTTTTTTTTTTCTTTTCCCCACCCAAGGCAAAGTGTGTTATAAGCATATTGGAACAGAAGCCCATAAAATTAGGCTGTACTAGTGAAAGCTATGACATAGTGTGATAGGTTTTATTTCTGAATAAGAATGATTGTGAGCCAATGAAAAGTAGGGACACTCAGCATCTGCAGAACAGCTGCAGTTCTCATGCAGCAATAACCTTTAGCTAATTTGTCTTCAAAACATGTCTATGTGGAACTTGGGAAAGTGAAAAGGAAACATTTCTATTACTGCATTAATCACAAGAGCAAGGGAATGCTGGTAAAGCACTGAATATGCTTTTCATCAAAATAGTTTATTAAGTAGTTCATAAAACTGGAATCTAGTCCTGAAATTAACAAGGGAAAAATCCATATAAACTGCTAAATTCTGTAGTCATGATCTGTCGAAAAAGCCAGATGCCTCTTCAAAACAGTTGGTATTTACATCCATTGCACATAAATCAAAAGGAGAAATAAAATTAAGCAACATTATTTCACTGAAGCATAGGATCTGCAAGTATTACAAATAGGGAACCCCCAGTATTCAATTCTGCAGTGACAAAATAGTTCCAGTTAACTTATTTGCTGAATTAAGAGTTTCACTTATTATTTAACTCCGCAGAAAGTCACAAAAAGGAAATAACCTTGTTAATCTCTTTCCATTAATATCCCTCACATTGTTTGTCCTATGAATTATGACTTATAGGAAAATTAACTGTCCATGCTATACATCATACACAAGCAAGTCTTAAACAGTGCATGCTGTAAAAATATTGACATGCCTCCAAAAGGTTAATTTCCCTACAGATTAGACCTTTTTTCCAAAGGAAACAGTAACACCTATTTGTACAGCATAATAGAAGTAGAGCTCCAATTGTTGAAATTATTTTTTTATGGACTTTCACCACCTAAATCTCATTGGTTTCATGTTTCACTCTAAAACAGAAACTGTTCCAAAACTTGAGTGGTTATTGCAGAATTAATTAATTCTCTCATCACATTAGTTTATCCCTAGTCTTCTTTTTAACACATCTAGGCTGGGAGGTCCCTAATCAAGCATGTTGTTAGCTAGTTGTTATGTCAAAGAGCAATTAGCAACAAAACAGCAGTGGTTGATAGTGAGGGAAAGCTTTTTTCATTCAACTGTAACGGTTCAATTTGCCAAAACCCCTCAAAATTCACTATGTAGCATCTCAGTTTCTGATCAGTGGTGTTAAGTTCGCTTTCTCTTCAAGGCTTGATGGCATGCTTAATTTCATGGTGTAGAAAGAGCAACAAATATTTCCAGAGACCTGACTGCTCAATTTTTCTCTCAATTCATGTAAGGAATGCTGGCATGGCCTCAATTTGCCTTAGTGAGCTTAGTGAGGAAGTGTGCTTAGGTCCAGCCCTGTTTGGGCTGAACATACTTTTATGATTTTAGTCTTGAATTTTACTGCATGAAAAATGAAGCCTCAGATTTGGGACATTCCTTTCAGTAAAGGCAGTTTGGGAAAGCAGTGGAAGTTTCCATGAGGATGGAGAAAGGCAAAACATAGAACTCGTTGCAGACCATGAAATCAATAAGCATTTTCAAATCATGTCTGGGCAGACTACAACAGGTTCCCACAAACATTTGTGTATACACAATGTGAGGGCTTTTTAGAAAACACATATGTGTGTTTTGACTGAAAATATCTTAAACTGCCTATTTTTAAAACACTATTTTGTAAAATAGATGCTTATGATGAAAGCTGCAAAGACAAATGTAACTCTTGCATTGCTTTTTACAAAACAAAGGAACAAATTATAGAATGGTTTGGGTTGGAGGGAACCTTAAAAATCATCCAGTTCCAATCCCCTTGCCATGGGCAGGGACACCTTTCACTGGACCAGGTTGCTCAGGTTAGTGTTCTGTTTCCATTGTCAGATGGAATATTTTCATGCAAACTTTGCTTAATCTGAGGAGGACAGCTCTTGTGTTTGTCTGTAGCTGTAGACATAACAGCCATCTGTAAACCTTCAGTAGAATAGCACTTTGTACAAATAAGGAGTGCAAATTATCATTACAAAATCACTAATCTTGACTTGTACTTATTTCAGTGTGGCCTCAAAATAAGACTTCACAAAGTCAGTAGGGAAATGCATCCACTTTGAAGAACCACTAGTATATTCAGCAAGGGAAGTTATATGTATTATATGTATGGCTCAAACCTTACTTAAAGACCTTGTTAGAAGTCTGTCAGGAGAAAAAACAAATCAAGCTGGTGCTGCAAAAGTGTTGGTCTTCTGTTTATCAGTAGAGTTGTTTCTTTCTGAGTAATTTGTTTTGCTCTTCACCATTTACTCTGCATCCTTGAGGAAGAGCTCCTGCATGCCTTTGAATGGAGCCACAGAAAATGGTGAAAGAGTAAACACTTTCTCCCAACATCTCTCTGAAGAGCTCCTTCTCTCTTACTAAGAGGATTTTACTGTAGGACAAAAATACGCTCCCCAGTGCAATATAGGAGTAATAAGGATTCCAGATCCAAAATCTTACCTCTAACACCACATTGCAGAAATATTTACATTAGCTAAGCCAATCACTGTTAATCTGGATCTTGGTTTAGGCAGGGAGTTTCATCTACACTACCATGCTGAATACTTTGATTAACAGCTATTACTGGGTTGAGAACTTGTTTTGATTTCAGCTTAGTTCACTCAGGCTTATTGTTTTGTTGTTGTTTATTCTTATACCAAACTGGCTTTTTGTTGAAATGGCTTTTGTTTGTGGTCTTGCATTGTAGTTTCTGATACAGCACAAAGAAAGCAACGCTATCTCCTCTCACTCTTTATTTTTGCAGAAGAAATTGCTAATCTTCTCTAAATAAAGTTGATGACAAAACCTATGTTGTTCTCAAGGGCAGTTTCAAGATACAGAAGCTTTGGAACTCTCCTCTTACTTCAGGCTAATTCAAGGAGAATTTAAATTCATAGCGTAGACTGAAGTAGGAAATGAAAGAAACTAGATACATTCTAAAACTGTTTTTTACTAGTCTGCTCTCTCGATAATCAAACTAAGTCAAATGGTTTTTCTGTGGTTGTCTTCTACAGGCAGGCACTTTCTGTTGTTAAACCAACAACCTTTCCTGAAACTACTGTTTCTTCTATTAATTTTCAGATATGGCAAAAGTTGGGAAGCTAGGAGGGTTAAGTTTGATCCCCACTCATTTGTTTGTCCCACAGGAGATAATGCTCTCATCATGTCAATGGGGATTGTTTCCCAGGATGTTTTCCATTAACTTTAAAACTCTCAGTCTTTGTTCTCCATGCCAAGTGACACACAAAAAGATGTGCACTTGCATCTTGGGAAGCATCATATCCTCAAGTACCAGCACTGATTGAGCAGCTAATTTTGCAGAACATTACACAATACAAAGACTTTGTTTCTCCAAGTAGAAGCAACCCTAAGGACTTTTAGTAGATAGAGTAGAATTCATTGCAGTGATCAGCATTTACATCTACATGAATTACCAAAATGACCAGCACTCAAATGTCTGGTTTTAATTGGGGGGGGCAGGGGAAAGTAGGAGAAAATAATATTCAATATAGCAAATGCTGGCACTATAGAGTGCTATAAAATTTTTAGCCTTAAGTCTTATGTGTCCCCTTTCATGCTGCTCATGCTTTCTCTAATTTTGATCATCTATTCAGGCAGGGAATACCTGGCAGAATTATTTACCTCTTCTGTTTCCAAACAACGATGTGGAATTAAATTTTCTGTAAACTCACAAATTGTTTCCAGTGGACTGTGTCCTGAAGTTTCCAGACTCATAAATATTATATTTAAGCCTCAATTAGAGTTTTATGTGTTTCAGGTTCAGGCATGTAAAAAGATGGTTCTTTACATCTCCTCTAAATTTATGATTTATTACGTGGCCTTCAGATAACAAGCTAAAACCAGAGCAGAGCATATGTCTTCTAAATTTGTATGTAAAAACTTTCCCCCCCTTCTTGTCTCTGACTAATGAGAGCTATTTCTGGATAATAAATTGAGATTGTGCTTGAAGAGCATGATTTCTGCTGTCTAATATGGGTTAATTATCAGATTGCCTTTCTAAAGGATCACTTAGTCTGATTAAATTTTAATTGAAAAACAGGAAAACAGATGAGCACTTAAAAGACTGAAATAAGGAGTGTTTCTGTCTGTGACAAATGTGTGTTCTCTATCCTCATTTATTTTGCCAACTAGGAAGCATATAGAGTTAGAGGACACAGAGACAAAAAGAGGTGCTTGTGCCTGTACTACTGTCTTTAATGACACTGCCCTTTGCATGTTAAATCAATTATTTCCTTTCTTCACAGAGTTGTCACTGTCAGCAGTTAAGGATTAATAAAGCTCAGTGCTTGGTCACTGTTACAAATTTATTTTAGCATTGTTCCCACAGACACTCTGCACTTGCAAAAACATGAAGCAAAACCCAGGAGAAAAAAACCTGAAATGCCCAGATTGAAATTTGTCACTCTGTGCCTTTTGAGACTCAGTCCACTGAAGAACTTTCTGCATTGTTTAACATGTGTAATTGGTGCTGTGTTAAAATAACGATGCCAAAGAGAAAGGGTGGAAAAGTGCTATCTATCATCAGTGCCTGGGTGAAGGTGTGGGAAAACTATTTTCCACTTGGCAGAATAGTTAGAAAGCAGGTCTATTCTGGAAAGGCAGGATAGACTTTTAAGCCACTAGCCTTAATAAAGGTAGGGAGCTGTGACAGTATTATCTCTTATGTTTTATTTAAAATGGCATTGTATCTAAACACAAATGCTTTTGAAAAACTCCACTCACACTTTTTTTTTTTGGAAGGTTCTGGAAACTCTATGCAATAGTAAAATGTGGTGGGTTGACACTGGCTGGATGCCAGGCACTCACCAAAGTCTCTCTATCACTCCCCTCCACAACTGGACAAGAGAGAGAAAATACAGTGAAAGGTTTGTGAGTTGAGATAAGGACAGGAAGAGATCACTCATTGAGTACCATCACAGACAGAACAGTTTCAACTTGGGGATATTAATTGAATTTATTACTAACAAAATCAGAGTAAGATGATGAAAAGTAAAATAAATCTTAAAAACACCTTCCCCTCACCCCTCCCTCATTCACAGGCTCTACCTCCTCCCACTCAGTGGCTCAGGGAGACAGGGAATGCGGTTTTATGGTCAGCTCATCACCCATTGTTCCTGCCCTTGCTCAGGGAGAGGAGTCATCCCCCCTGCTCCACTGTGGGGTCCCTCCCACAGGAGACAGCTCTCCATGAACTTCTCCAACGTGAGTCCACCTCATGGGCAGCAGTTCTCTGTGAACTGCTGCAGTGTGGGTCACTCTTCCATGGGCTGCAGTCCTTCAGGCACAGCCTGCTCCAGTGTGGGTCCCCCATGGGGTCACAAAGTCCTACCAGGAAACCTGCTCCAGAGTGAGCTCTCTCCATGGATCTGCATGTTCCTGCCAGGACCCTGCTCCAGCACAGGCCTCCCATGGGGTCACAGCCTCCTTTGGGCATCCACCTGCTCTGGCATGGGTCACCTCCACAGGCTGCAGGTGGATCTCTGCATCCCCATGGACCTCCAGGGGCTGCAGGGCACAGCTGCCTCACCATGGGCTGCACCATGGGCTGCAGGGGAATCTCACCTCCTCCCCCTCCTTCTGCACTGACCTTGATATCTGCACAGTTCTTCCTCTCACATTCTCACTCCTCTCTGCTCTGGCTGCAGTTACATCTGAGCAATAACTTTTTTTCCTTCTTAACTACATTTTCGTAGAGGTGTTACCATCATTTCTGATAGGCCCAGCCTTGGCCAGTGGCACATCCGTCTTGGAGCTGGCTGGCATTGGCTCTGCTGGACATGGAGGAAGCTTCAAGCAGCCTCTCACAGAAACCACTCCTGTAGCCCTCTCCCACCGCCATACAAACACAGTAGATTCACTGATCCATAGTAAAGATGCTGTTGTTTAAATCCGCTTTGTATGTACAGGTGATTCTGGGACTGGTGGTGTGAATTTCAAGAACAGCTAATGTGACAGAACTTCAGATGCAAGTAGGAATTCACTGACGTATCCAACAAACCCTTTTGCAGAGAGATTCCTGAGCTCATGTTGAGCAGTTCCAGTTTGCTTTGGGATATGTCAGTGTTCTTCCTCACTTCTGAGCACCTAAATAAACCTTAGAGAAACTTCCTCAGTTATACTAAATAGTGAATATTCTCAAGTGTAAAGGTATGTGTGTAGGATTAAGATGTGAATGTTTTCTAACCCCTCTTCAAATTCAGTTGTGCTCTTTGAAGGACATACACAGGCCTTCTTCACAGCACAGTGATGCAGTTATTTAGTCAAGAGTATTTTCTCTCTGGTAAAGACCGCTTCTGTGTTTCCCTGTGTTTGGTAGTAACTTGTTTGGTAGATTCTTGTCTTTGGTGTTCTTACTGGACAGCCTGTTCTGTGCTGGTTAATCAGTAAATTAAAAGGGATGTTGAGCTCTAATTCACAGTTTTCTTCATAGCATGTACTTAATTACTTTCAATGGAATTTGTTTTCAAAGTCCAGTAAAGGACAAGGTATCCCACTCTGTGCTTTCTTCATCTAATAAAGCTAGCAAGACTGCTTTAAAAGAAAAGAAGTGGCAGCCACATTGAAGCCTAGGAACAGGAGTTTTCCCACTTAAAAATAAATCAATAACGAATTGTGACAAAATTACTTAAATAAGAAATCAAGAACAAGACATGTAAGGAAACTTTCTGGGTGTGCTGTGTTCTATATTAACAGCCAGCCAAAAATGATGTCTAGTTTGCTGTCTGTTGTATCACAAAACTATGCAAAGTGAAAACCAGGCATGTATTTACATGCATTCTTTAAATATCAGGCTTAGATGTAGGGACAGCTTTGTATGAAGTGGCATGTGCTGGAGGCTCAATTAGGTAAGAAAAATTCTGCTTAGGTGAAGGCACAAGTTCCTGACAGACCAAAGTAAGCATAATGAAGGGAAAGCAATAGAGTGTCTTGGTTCTGTAATTCATTTATGCATTGAGATGCACTGTTGCATGAACAGAATGAAACACTAAGAAGTTGGCTGGGTAAATGAAGAATCAACAAGATTAGCCAAACTTTTTCTGCAGAGCAAGTTCAATCTTGTTATATAACCTTCTGGAGAAAGTGTGTTATATACAATGCATTCGATCTCTACATATACCGTTCTATTTTGTATGCTGTAAGACACTGGTGGATCATTTAAAGTCACTTGTAGCAAATTTAAATAACTTTTATAATTGCCGTATTAAAAGCACACAAACAAACAAGAAACACTGACATGTTCAAGCAGTTATAAAAAATACTTCTTTGAGTTCTTTTTTCTCTGAAGACTGTGGAAAAATGAGAAGATAATATTCTATCTGCTGTATTGATAGAAGTGTGAAAATATAATCTCATTCTGGATTAAATCTTGTTATTGTTGGAAAAAACTCCTCCCTTGAAGGATGTTAATCCATATTTTGCCAAGATTTTTTTTCCCTACTGGGAATTTTCAAAATTTTGTCCTTTGATAGGAGACCTATATTTTAAGACTAAACTGTTGATTGAAAAATGCAAAATATGTATGTACTTGCAATAGCACTGCATTTATAAAGTGATTATGACAGCAAGGGGAAAACTTATACCTTGCTGTTTGTAGTTGATCTACATAGGAATGTAAACCTGGGGAATAACACTTGCTTTCCAGGGTTTGTTTTTATTTTTTTGTTCTATTTTAATTCATAGATAAGGGAGAAGGAATCCTGTATACTTGCAGTGATCTCTCTATTTTTTTGCATAATCTTCATGTATTCTTTTGGTTATGTGTGTTATTTACATCTGTCAACATCAAGCATGAAACTTGTGGAGTTTCTGTTCTTCTAGAAGTGAAAGTTAACATTAGTCCCTCAGTGACTACTTCGAAATTTTGCTTCAATTTCAACTCTGACCTTGTGGTAGGTGGCTACTGTCCATAACCTCATTGTACTGTTAGAAATGAGCTGTTTCTGCCTTAGACTTTGTTTGTTAAAACAGACTATACAAATTCTGGGATTATCAAGAGTCTTGCAGAACCTAGTTTGATATAGGCCAGCTCGGGATTCACTCCTTTATTCTCTGTTGATCTGGAATCAGACTTGTGTAGTCAACTGATGTCCTCTTTCTTCACTTAATGTGGAATTTATTAATTTCCACCATCCTTCTATAATGCAGGTGCTGCTGACTCATATCCTGCACCTTTTGCCCCAACCACCTTCCAGCTCAACTCTCTGCATAGGTCACAAAAGGACAGTAAAACTTTCACAGGTTAGCAAGATACAAGGGTGTTGCCTGTCAGACTGAGACAATGTGGTTCATTTGTCTTATTTTTCTTTCTCAAAAAAGGTCGCAAACCATTGCCCACAGAAGAGAAGTAGGAAATCCAGGGCTCAGCTAAAAGTCTTCTTTTTACATCTGGCATGGTTCTTGCCCTGACAAACACGAAATTCATACTGCAAGCACAGATAATGCTGAGAGGGAAATGAGAGGTCAGCTATCCTAAGTCCTGCTGGTTCGTGTAATCCTGCAGAGACTGTCAAGTGGCGAAGGCAGCCTCAAAGGCTTGTCCACTTGGCCCCGTGTGCTGGCCCTGGTCATGTGCCAGCGTGATTCAGCTGGGAACTCTTGAGTCCGAGCAGGCAATCAGGGCAAGTCTGTCATTACACTAGAGATAGGAGTGAAAAAAGATGGCAGGAACCACAACTGTGTGCTCTTCTGGTGGCTTTGGGCACTCAGAAGGGCAGGATGGTTACTACCATCCTTTCCTGAGAACTCTTGCCTTGAACAGATTCCATGTTAAAGGTGCCAGGTTCCAAGTGGCAGAAACATGCGTGCCCAGATAGGGTGCTGCTGTTTTGTATTCTAGGCTGTGTGGGTTTTTGTATTCTGATCCTTAAAGATATTTTTTCATTCCCAAGAAGTGATGATCTTCCATTTCTGTGCACAGACACGTGTATAGCAGCCGTCCTAAAGATGACATGGGAGTAGCTGATCTTTCTGCTGCCTTGATGAAACCATTTCACCGTATGTGAATTCTCTCGGCTTTGTGCAGCTCTGCCACGTTGTGTCTCTGGCTACCAAAGTAAGCAGCGTGGCACGGCAAGATTTTCTTAGCAGTACTGCATATGTCTTTGGAATTGAGGTTGGGAAGAGACGTGAAAAAATATGTAGGTTAACATGAAATCACTGAAGAACTCAAACAGGAAATTTTAATAAAACATTACTTGTGTATGCCTCATATATCTAGACATGAAAAGTAATTGGGGAGAAAGAGTTTTTTATTCATTGGTAAAATCATTAGCTGCATAGTTGGCTTCGCTTTCCCCTTCCTTACCCAAACCCCAAGCTGCCAAGGTATTCCAGAGAGGAAAATATTTTCTCTGATGGACAGTATCTTCCATTCACTTGGGGCACATCAGGGGTGCAGAGTGAAAGCCAATCACCTTCAATATCTACTTTGTTTGTTTGTTGTTTTCTCTTTCTCCAGTGACTATAACTCAGAACAATAGATTATGGCATTTAGTATTATATTAAATATTTATTTGTTGTTTTAACAACTAAACACAAAAACTTACTCGGTAGCTGAGCTATGACAGCTGTAAGCCAGGATTAATATATTCTCGTTTGACTGTAAATCTACATCTTGATCTAGCTATAAAGTACTAACAAAATTCAGACTGTGCCTGTGAAATAGATTCTGCTGCTTTTAATGTGCAAGCAGACATCAAAGTGCAATATGCCAACAGGACAGGAAATTTCTGGCCGTGGCCACTGTGCTGCCTGTCTGCATAATGAGTCTGAGGAAGCTGTCCTGTCAATCTAGCAGTGACCACCCACAGGCATTTTTCCTTCAAAAGGGTTACTGGCTGAGAGGGTTTCTTTTCTCTTTACATACGTGTAATCAATACTGAGACAATATTATCCAGGTCAGCAGAGCTTTGTAATGTATATCTGGCCTGGGAGTCTTAACATGTGATTCAGGGTTTTTATTATTGGAAAGATATGCATTAACAATTAAATAAGTTTTTGTTGCATTTAAAAATACGAATATTGTAAACGGCTGACTGCTACTGTAACTTTATAGCTGAGCCAGAAAACCTAAATCACTGCAAAACCCACGTGGGACAAGTAAAAGGGTATGCAATTTGCATGGCATGGATTTTAACTGTTTATGTAGCTTTAAAGTCACTAGTTCTTTCAGGCTTTTTGTTCATACAACTGCTTGCACCACTTCACCTATCTGTTTAGCTCTGCTGCTACTGGATTTGTTTAAAACTGAAGTCTGATTAAAGGTGAACAGCAGTATACGAGTTACATCTGATAGTTTAAAAATTTATTACCCCAGACAATTTTGTTGTGTTTGGCTAAGTTGACAGTATTATACCTACCTATGATTAGATTACTGCACTTTTTTGGTTTCTTCAAATTGTATAAAAGATTTAGATGTCAATATGAAAAAAGATTGCAGTTAAAGCTTTTTATTCCTTATAGGAAAGTCTCTGAAGTACTTGGTAGATTCATAATTCAGTGTTTTTCAGTGCACTAGATCTTTACATCCTTGTTAAAAGAACTTGAGAAAAAAGTAAAATTGCTCCTATGTTCTTTTGGAGGCAGAAGTGAGGACAAAGCCTAGGAGTCCTCAAAGGATGCATCAGTTATTGCTTTAATGGATTCAGCTTTTGAATCTACTAGCTGAGCTGTGATTGTCCATTAGCTATAATATTGTTGAGAGTAGAATAAAAGCCATTGGGTCTAATTTCAGGCTTAATAGTTCAATTACATCTCCTTTCTTGTGGAAAAACAGCATTTCAAAAGACAATTGTTCATACCACTGGGAGAACCTTAAAGCTGCCATTAGATCTAGGGGAATGCTTTGAATAACACGGGAGGCTTTAGCCTCTTCAAAAGAGACCTGGCTCTGAGCAGTATCTGGCTGTTCTTCCTGTATGTTCCAAGGTGCCTGTGGGGTAGGATCTGTTGCTGTAGTTTATACATAGCTGCTTTTCTGTCTTCAGTCTGGTGTATCTGTCTGTCTAGCCACAAATACCCCAGAAGTCCTTTTTCCTCCCTATTGCTTACTGTCATCAGACCCATCTATTCCTTACTAGAGTATCTTAGGATTTCATGCCAAATAGTAAATTATTCCTACTTGTTATGCAAAACCTGTATCACAACTTTCTTGCACTCCTTAACTCTTTGAATAAAATCAGTAATGGTGTGTGACCTATGTGGGCCTAATAGTTCACCTCACTATTTTTGAATTTGTTTGAGAACTTTTCAGCCCTGCTCCTACTCATGTAGGGGGATTCAAGTGGCAGGTGCCTAAAACATCTGAGAGAAATTCCTCTCCTTTGTCCAAGACAGAGGAGAGTTAACAACTATTTCCTGTGATACCTGATGAATCTGGAATTCCCCTGGTCATGAGAGGGTTAAGGAAAATGTCAGGAAACACAAGGCTGTATTGGAGCAGTGCTGGGGTTTGTTGGGAAGTGGGAAGGTGCATTGCAAATGGAGCATATTGTTTGCTTGATTGCTTTCAAATTACATCCCGTTTTCTACTTGTGTTAATGTCACCAGAAGAGGTAGTAGTTTTAAGTCTGTTTAACTTGCAACAGTAACACCAGAGTCTCTATAACTTCTTTCCCTTTTTCCTTTGCCAAGAAGCAGAAGTGGAGTACTAGGGAATGAGGGAGAAGAGGGGTTTTGATTCTGTGAGGCAGAAGACATTTGACTGAAAATACAGTTCTGCCTTTATCAGTATGAACTGTCTCGAGGTGAGACCTAAGGCAATGGATAAATTATGAGTTAGCTGTTTTCAGCTTTTACATTTGGCATACTTGAAAAGGTATTTTGAATTACATCTTTCAAGATACTAAGAATACTTGCACTGTCTACCCTCTTCTTCCTTGCCTCCTATTTTACAGTCCAAAGACTTTTTGGAGGAAGTTTTCTGTAGTTTAAGAAATCAAGCACAGCCAACGTGGGGCATTCTGTATCCTAGCATATGAAAACAAAGGCATCTCTGACATTAAAGCCTAACAGATTTGCCAAGCAAAAAAAACACAACCATGTTTGCTGTTCAGTTGTATAGTGTCCACTCTCATTTTTTTGTTTTAAGCCAAAATCTTTAATTATTTCAGTCTGGGCAGAAGTTATGCTGCTTGGAAAGCAGCTACATATTTCCCACAGCACCAAAGCTATCTAAGCATGTTTTGTGACCATCTTTGTTCCTGCAGCTGGGGTGCATACAGTGCATTCGGACTTACTGTAGGCATAAAGGAACTTTAAAGTCGGGCCTGTAGATCATAGATAATTGTGTGCTAATAGCCAATAGCTGTGTGCAAATAGGGACAGGAAGAGGGTGTCAGCTGTCTGGAGAATGATCTGTGGTTTTCTGTACCAAGAATTTATGTAACTTGCAGAGCTGGCCATCTCCCCTCACCCCCGCCAAATGTTAGCTGCCTGGCTGTGAAGGACAGCTGCGTGCCACTCAGTCCTGCAGCTTCTTCCCCTCAGATCTGGGCCCCCTTTAGACCTCCAGACCTCAAATCCTAGCAGGTCTTGACATAATTGTATGTACTGGGAAGCTGAGCTAATGAGGTCAGACCAAGGTGGAGTAATGCAATGAGATAATGGCCTGTGACAGTGGGAACAGAGAGTTCACTGGGTCTCTTAGACATCACTTGCTCTGTGAGGAAACAACAACTGAAAAAAATCCAAGTCTGCTATGGAATGGAAAATGACTGGAAACCTGCTGCTTAGTGTACCATTTAGGCAATGGAAGAAGTCAAGGCATCTTTTCAAGAATAATAGATAACAGATGTGTTTTTCAGGTGATTTGGATGTCCTCTGGGACTTTCAGGAAGTTCCTCTGCAGACATGGCAGAAATGAGTGATTGTACTTTGATTGGTTTCTTCTCAGATGAGCTCTTCTGATCCATTTTTCTTTGGAAGAGGGGTGGCATTGTGTGTCTTACTTGCCTGCTCTCAACCTGCCTGTTTTAGGGCTGCTTCTCATTTGTACACAACTTTCTCAGGATAAATGAGTGCCTTGGTGAGAATTTTGTCCTTTTCTGTCCAGAACCTGTAGGATCTGTGAAACTGCATCCAGTTTTACACACACTTTGAGTTTACCAGGAGAAAAAGAATCCAGTTCTTCACCTTCATTCACATTCAATGCTTCTCCTTTTATCTTCTGTAACAGCCTGTGTGTTAAAAGTGCATTTTTAATTAAATTGTTTGCATCTTGTATATGTACAATACCTTCATTTTGAGGGCATTTTTATTACAGTAGGAGGGTGGTGATAAGTAATAAGTCTCAAGAATAATTAAAACCTGTGTTAACTTGTGTATGTTTTCAGTAGTGATTGAACTTTGTGTTGAGTCTCTGCTGGGTCCAAGATCAGATCTTAATCAAGTAGAAAGGAAGGAAGGGGTGATGGGGGAAGGAAGAACTGGATGTAGTTACCTTTATAAGTTCTTGCCACTTTAAGATAAACATCACCTGTCATGTTTATTTCTAAAAAATATTTAGAAAAGGTATATTGCTTCCAATTTTTAGGTATTTAGCTGCAGATAGTTTCTGTGTTCAACACTTACTGAGGGAGAAATGCAGAAAGTGGGTAACGATACAAATCAACATTTGGAGGTATCTTCACCTTTTCTGTATAAGGGCATAGCCTCAGAGTTTTATTCAGTGTTTGCACTGAAGGGAAAAAAGCAGAGTAACCTGGTGAGGCTTTAACTGCATCATGATGTGACAGGGCAAAGATTTAAATAACAGAGATTTCCCAGAGAGAATATGGTGAATCTGTTTGGTTTTTTATTTTTACTTTGGCAAGGCAGAAATGCACTCCAGAATCAACAAGATGCATGGTTTTGATCTGAAACTTTCACTTTCTGCACTAAATAGTAATAAGGTTTCTTTCTCAAGGTGTTTTATACAACCTAGTACTAAAAAAGGAGAGGCTGGTTCTTCCAAGCCCCTTCCTACAAAAGGTGAAGGCAGTTAAGAATTCTTGAGCGCCTGGAGATGTGAATAGCTGTTAAAAAACTGGCTGGCTGAATCTGTAGGAATGCTACTGACCTCACTTGCTTCCCTGGACCATTGTTAATGAGTGCTTTGCATTCACCATGGCATATCAAATTCCAGCATGGGAGAAAAAAAGGGCCTGATTCAAGGACAATGATTGGAATCTGGTTGCATGAAATGCTGTGAAAAAAACGTTAATTTCTCTGTCTTTGAAAAGTACTGTTCTACCCTTTCCTTGTAGATGGTTTGACTTTGGTAGAGACAGCAGGTGAATTAACATGAATTGCGTGAGCTTTGCCAAGGATTCTGTGGCGTTCATACCCAAGTCAAGCTGAGGCATGTAACAGTGTTTTGAAATGGATAGTAGTTCTGAAGATGTCCCTAATATTAAACCAAATTCAAGATCTACGCTGGAGGTTAAATGCTAGTTCAGTATTTGCTCTCTGGAAGAGATCCATTTGGTTTATACTTGTAAGTCAAGTAAAAGTTTATCTAATTAAAACTCCATATTGAAGTGTCAGAGCACCTGCATTACTTTTTCTTGCGTGAAGGAGGTTTTTAGTATTTCATAAAATTATTGTTAGTGAATATACTAGGCCAGCCTTCACAAAAATCTCAGAGATTATTTTGAAGGTATGAGCTAAGGGAGGAAACCTGAGAGGGACAGACACATTTCTTTTTTAGGCTGCCAGGATTTTACAAGATCAGTTGTTCCTTTTTCCTTACAGATCGTGTCAGATGCTGCAGGACAGGGGGTTGCCATCACTGGGAACAACACTTTCAACAACTGGAATTGGCCTAACGCTGTGATCTTTGCTGCTACTGTGATCACTACAATCGGTAAATATTTACTGTGTCAACCTTCCTAGCTGTAGTTTTCTGTAGGCTCTCGTGTGTTTCTACTCTCCCATTTCTGTGTCAAGGGTAGCCACTGAATAAAGTCCCCATGGCTGGAGCTGCCTAAAGTGTGAGTTCACTTGCAGATTCATAGAGGAAAAAACCTAGGGTTTTGGTACTCTCTCTGTACTGGAGAGAAAAGTGTGCCTTTCCAATAAGTAATGGATTCAAGGTGCTGTTGGGGTTGGCTGGTGTCATTCCAGTTCTACTGATTCATGCACTTAAATTTCCAAATTGTAAAATTCCAAAACAAAAGCAGAACAAAGCATTCCATCAAACTAATACCTAAAGCAAGTGCATATGAGGTTTTTGTATTTTTTTCTTGTTACACACACGCATCCTCTGGAGCTGCTACTAAATTATCAGTGTTCCTGGCTTGCAAA
This sequence comes from Eopsaltria australis, assembly GCA_034509425.1. Lineage (NCBI taxonomy): Eukaryota > Metazoa > Chordata > Aves > Passeriformes > Petroicidae > Eopsaltria > Eopsaltria australis. The sequence continues at coordinate 795,888 of JAVTVJ010000396.1, forward strand.
ACTATCTAGACTTTTTATCCACCTCTTAAAAAAAGGCGAAGCAGAACAACTGTTGCTTTTTAAATATCACTACTGATTTGTGCTTGTAAAACCCTCTGTGCTGGAAGACTTCTTCCTTCTGTGCTATATAGGTTTTCAGAACTCAGCATCATATGCCTTCTGCTTTTACAGAAAAATTTTTACTGCATGGCATTGTTACACACTTGTTGCACCAACAGTTAAAAAAATGGAATGCAAAATAACGAGAGAGGACTGCATGTAGAAGTCTTACTGTAATGCTATATGCAGTACTGTGGTTTTCTTTGTTATTTAAAATTCACAATACCCATCTTATACTATAACTTAAGAAAAATATTGACGTCAATAACACACTTACATTAGAAAACTCTGTCAGAAGTTCAGAAAATAGGCTGCTGATTTTAAAGCCTGACTCTGTAGTGCCTTGTTGGGTTCTGTGACCAGCAAAGAACTACATTAATTTGAAATATCTTGCACTTGCTTGCCTTGCACTTAACTCACAAGCTCTTACCCTGGGGAGGTACCAGGTCACAAGTTAAATGTGTATAGTGTGTCTTTCACATGGGAGCTAGCTTCAGAATGAATTTTGAGTTTCATTCCGTAAAATTGAATCTCTCAAGTTTTAACAGTGCTGCTTAAGACTGGGGCATCATATTAGAAGTTTTGAGATGAGCTTTGGTTTGTATTTGTCCTATCTTGTCCAGAAAAAGGTGCACAAAATCTAGGGAACACTTAAAGTACATTTTTTTTGTGTGTTTGCTAGAGTGGAATTGGAAGGCATCCAGATTCAGAAGATGAGCAGCTGGAGTAAACAAAATCCCTTTTAGATGGTGAAGTAAGGAGTGCCCGCCACAGTGGGAGCCCACACAGTGTTGTTCTGTGCACAGGTAGAATTGCCTTGAATTCTCTTCAATGAGAATTATTATACTTATCTCTTTCAGGCTACGGAAATGTTTCTCCAAAGACACACGCTGGGCGTCTCTTCTGCATATTTTATGGGCTTTTTGGAGTCCCTCTCTGCCTGACGTGGATCAGTGCTCTGGGGAAGTTCTTTGGAGGACGTGCCAAGAGGCTGGGCCAGTTTCTGACAAAAAGAGGAGTAAGCCTGGTAAGCCCTTACTTGTTTACCCTTGAACTGTGTAGTTTTGATGCATGAATTAAGCTTACACTTCTTAACTTGCATGCTTATCTCACAGTAAATGAAAACTTACATAAAAATGAATTTTCCAAAATTGTGTTGCATTGAAACATCTAAAAGAGAAGAGGGGTGGGGTCTGATGTGTTAGTTCTGCAAGAAATTTAGCAAAATGAGATCTCATAAAAACCTTTAGGAAAAATGTGCATGAGGCTCCATTTCACAGACATTTCATTCAAGCTCCTTGGGCACAGAAATGAAATGAAGCTGTCCTACTTGGCTCCCACCTCCCTGCATGCTAGCATGAATATTTCCTGCTGTGCAGTGAACCTACTGCAAAATAGTATTTTGTTCTGAGTTACTGACTTGTGGTTTTTGGTCTGTGGCATTTTGTTGTTTTTTTGGTGATGGTTTGTCTGGATTTCCTTTCTCCCCCTCCCTTCCTCCCCCACTGCAAGTGAATTCTCAGTTCTAACTGCACAGAGATGGGAGTCAGTGCAAGGTCATAGCGCCTGAAGAGCACTAGGGCTGCTTTAGGGCATGGTTTCAGAAATAGAATAAGAAGTTTCTTGGGTTTGCATCTGAGAAGAAAGCACAGAAAATAAGAGTGAAATGCATGTGTATGTGCAGGTTTGTACAGAGGTTGCATGAGTGGCAAAGGGAAGAAGACACAAATACAAACATCTTAAAACACTTTTGATCTGTATTCAAATGAGTAAAAGGAAAGTTAGAGATACTGATGGCGTTTTAGACTAGAGTGCTATGTCCATATCCCATGCCAATTTATAAAATACTAGGGACTCCTTAAACTCTTCCAAGAGCGTGAAGGAAAACTATGAGGAAATAGTCCTTTTTGAGCAAATAGTTGTAAGAATAGGGAGTTCTGCCTAAAGGAAAAAAAAAGTGTGTTTACTTCAGTCACTTTTAATTATGGTTGCTAAAATGTTAGCACAAAACTCTTAAATATCTGGTACTGTCAGATATTGTATCTTGGTGCCATGAGTGGGAAAAAAATGTTGAGATCTTTCCCTGACTTTTTCTTTTTTCTTCACAGAGGAAAGCCCAAATTACATGCACGGCTATTTTCATTGTTTGGGGTGTCTTGGTCCATCTGGTTATTCCTCCCTTTGTCTTCATGATCACTGAAGGATGGAATTACATTGAAGGCCTCTATTTCTCATTCATCACTATCACCACCATAGGATTTGGAGATTTTGTTGCTGGTCAGTAATTGTATTTTATGTGTTATGTCATTACATGCATAGTGTGACAATTCTATTCCCAAACTCTAATTTGAAAAGATTTTTCTAAGCTTTTCTAGTACATTTTGCAGAATAGAACATTCTGTTAAGGCTGGATACTGATCTGGTGGAATAGATTTGGCTCTTCAGTGTTGGTGTAGACACCTAAGGCCTTTATTGGGTTAATTTTGCAGCCAAGTTCTGGAGTTCCTAAGTCCTCCTGGTGCCCCAGGTCTGTATTTCAGGCAAGAAGCTGAAATACCATGGTAGTTGTGCACCTTTGAATGGGATCCATTGTATTAAGCAGGATGTGTTGGCATTGGGCAATGCTCTCTACACCTGCCTAGAACTAGTCAGTGAGGAATGCTGAGCATGTTCCTCTCTCCCTCCTATACTTCTTCTTTCTCTAAAATCCACTGGTTTGTTCAGTGCTTTGGAGGTGGTCCTTGTAAGTGGAACTCTGAATCTTTTTCTCAGGGAAGGTACCTATATATACATACCTCAGTGGCAGGAAGAAGACTTGTAATTTTCAAACAGGAAAATGTTCACTTTCATATCTTATAAGGAGAGTATAAATATGCTGCATTTTTATTTTGTTAGTCCAGTGGTCAGAATACATGCAGCCAAGAAGTGGAAGGTGTGGGATCAACTTTTTCTTTTATTTCCCCACTCACTACCTCTCTGACTGGTGTTGAAATAACGAGGCTCTTTTAGTGAGGAAGAGAGCACTTCTCAGGGTCATAACTTAAAAAGTTTCTCAGCTGTAAGTCTTCTTTCAGTAATGTTTTTGTTTTTAATTTCTTGTAGGTGTAAATCCAGATGCAAACTATCATGCGCTTTACAGATATTTTGTGGAGTTATGGATCTATCTGGGACTAGCTTGGCTCTCACTCTTTGTTAACTGGAAGGTCAGTATGTTTGTGGAAGTCCACAAAGCAATCAAGAAACGGAGGAAAAAAAGAAAAGAGTCATTTGACAACCATCCTCGGTCTAAAAAACCCCTTCAAATGGGTACTTCAAAGGATGTCAACATTTTCAGTTTTCTTTCAAAGAAGGAAGAGACCTACAATGACCTTATAAAGCAAATTGGGAAGAAGGCCCTGAAGACAAGCAATGACAAGATGATTATAGTGGAAAACGGCAAACAAATGAATGCCAGCATAGATGTTCAGGTGACTTACACAAAGACAGAGTCGTTTGAGTACGATGAGGCTGCCCTGGACATTCAGAATGGTCACGTGCTGAGACCCCTCCATGATAAATGCATTGGAGACAGCCCTCTGGAAGGAACCATGTTTGTGAACCAGCTGGACAGGATTAGTGAAGAAGAAGGTGAAGTGTGGGATTCCAGAGACTATCGACCCTTAATATTTGAGAATGCCAACATAACATTTGTAAATGAAGATGATGATGAAGAGGAAGATATCTCAGATGATGAGGAAACTTCAAAATCCTCTATGGATGATAATCTTGCAGAGGAATCTGAAACTGCAAAAAAACTGGTAAAATTCCCATCCTCTGATGAATCTACCTTTACCAATAATGAGCTAGAACTTTCTGTGCCTTATGAACAACTGATGAATGAATATAATACAGTAAGCAGTGTGAAGGCTGCCACGTGAAGCATGCTGGATAATGGTTTTCTGAAAGTGGTCAGTGCTTATTGAACATAGAGCAAGGAGAAAATAATGTTTGCAGCTTCTCCTGTCTCTTTGAAAACAAAAGCAAGTCCCAAACTAAGAAACTCCAGTCTCCCTTTCCCATCCTAAGTTGGCTTCTGAGCCCGTCAGCTTTGCTTTTCAGAAAGACTTGTAAAATAACAGTTGAATTTGGAGTCCCACTCCTTCTTTGGATTTTATGGTTCTTGAACAAAATAGAAAAGACTAGTTAATACACTGGATCTGCTCTGAGTTCATGCATTTCATTGAGGAAATAGTTTGGGAGTGTAACTATACTGTTGCAAGACTGTTTTGGGCATCAAATGTGTTCGGTTCCTCCATTAGCCTTTCACCTCTGAAAACCTGGATTTAAATCCTGCTTTTATCACTAATGAAACCAAGGGGGTTCCCCATTGTTAAGTTGTTACTGCCAAAAATCTGGCGCTAGCACGCTGTACTTAATGAGAAACTTTAGGTGGAATGCCAGGACACACAGATCTGAGCTGAGGTGTGCTGGTGGACTGAGAAGGAAACTTCTGAAACATCTCTGTAGAATGTGTCAGTGCTTGTCAAATTATAGTGAATTCTAATTTCATAAATAAAATATTAAAACTAGGAGTTTCAAAGGAATGGATTGAGAAGGAGTCCTCTAACAAGGAAGAATCATCTGGGATGAAGCTCTCCAGTTGGGCTGCTAAGCTGCACATCAGCTCCAGAACTATCAAAGAGGAAAGTGACTGGAAGACTTGTTGATCAAAGCATATATGAGCACAAGCAGGATGCAGTGAACTTTTTTAGTGTTGAAAGTGTCCTTCCACTGTCCATTTCCTAAAGGAAATACTTGAATGAATCTTATACAGTATCTGTGTACAGGTGAAGTTTTATTGACACTGTTCTTCTGAGGAAAAAGTCACCTTGGGAAGCACAGATATTCTCCAAATGCCCTAATGCCTGTCAGAAGGGACCTGTAGCACTGCTGATCCGGGCAGTGTGTTAGTCAGTATTCTTGTTGGATGTTCCTCCCTGCCTTGGTACTTCAGACATGACTTGAATGGGAGATGATTTTTGAAACCGTTGATTACACTTTGTATATTTTTTTTTGGTTTTAGAGTTTGACCTATGTGCATATACAATGGTTATTCTATCACACTTGATAGAAGGTTGGGCAGTATCAAACCTTGGGCAAACTGAGATGTGATCAAGTGACTTCAGGCCATAAGGCACTTTTTTTAGAAGGAACTTTGGCTCTAAGCTTCTTATAAGTATTATCTTTTGACTCGGAGATGGGCTACTCACTAGAAGGAAGCATATCTGTTCATAACACGTATGCCCAAACTGTTTTGGCTACAAAGAAATTTACCATGGTTTTATTTTTCTTTCTTTTTCCGTATCTGTGCATTAACCCTGACAACTCTTTCAAATGAGGCTCTTGATTATGTGCTGGCAGAAGGTACTGACTTCAGATATATCCGATATACTTGGAACAGAAAATAGCCAAGACCTTTAAACATTAACATGTCAGGTTCTGGTAACCTGTTTGGTTTTAGAGTATTTAAGCCATTCTGGTGTGTCCGAAAGTTCAGTGAACAGTTAAAAGTTGTCTCAGTCTCATTTTCAGTGTAGTGCTGGCAGACTCAGTAGTTCTGTAAGAAGAGCTTATGGAACTTTGCAGTGCTAATCTTAAATTACTAACTATTTCTGGTAACTACAAATATTGGCTGCAGCTTCAGTTGCTGGCCTGTTCTACAGATGAAGGAGGATATATGGGAAACTGGCACTCTGGTTGGATAGCCTTTAGATGGGAAGTTTTAAAGTTATCTACTGTGAAACAAGGGACTGTCTTTACTAGTCTGTTTCTTTCCTAGATTTTTCCACATGACATATCTGACATTTTTTCAAATAGAATGTGAACACAATGGCCAAATCGTGGCAAACTCGTGTCCACCTCTGTTATACTAAACAACTGTGGAGTCAACACAATTTGATTTGGTATTTAATCTGCAATTTATAGTAGTATTGTTGAAGAGGGATTCTCACAATCAAGTTTTATTATCTTTACACTATTTGGAGCAGGGGTGGTTGAATGAATTTTGACTTGGATCTGACAGGAAAGAGGGAGAGGTCATATCAAGAAGACTCTTACGTACTTCTAGTAAGATACCTTCATCCCCACTGTTCTAAAAGTACTCCAAGCCCTTCAAGTTTGTGTATCTGAAGGGTTGTGGTTGACAGCTGAACTTTATAACTGTAAGAAATTTATGTGCATGATGCACAAGATGCTTGTATTGTCAGTCTAGCCTTCTCTTTTTTTTAAAATAGTTTTTGTTTAAAAAGGTCCACACTAACTTAAAAGAAAATGAGAAAGCACTCCATATAGCTTTTGTTGTCCTCCCAACTTGTCTTCCATTATTGATGCAAAGATCAAAGCTTTAGTCACAGTTAGAAAGCTATGGGACAACGATGAGAGAAGAGACTTTCAGCAAGTGCATGAAATGGAAGAGGATAGTCCAATCTTCATTTAAAAAAAAAGAAAAAATTCTCTTTAATACTGAAATAATACAACCCAGACGCTTGGCTGGGCTGCTTTGACTGGGAGGGGATGTTGCACTCTGGAACCCAGACTCTGTTCTGCGTAGCGAAGTGCACTTGTACGCCAGAGCTGAGAATAGATGGGATCTGTTTCATATTATCAGGCTAGATGTGGCTCTCTGGCCTTTCCCAGTGCAGTCAGCATAGACTATAAGTCTGCATAATAAGTATCATGGGATTTAAAGTAATAGTTTAAATTTATTAAAACAAAGTACAATATTCCCAGTTTTTCGGGGAAACATGATCACACCTCACAAAACTGTTCTCAAGATATCCCACCATGTGCCTTAATGTAATTTTAACACTGGGAAAAAATTCCTCTTTACACAGGGGCCAGCAGAATTGGTCTCGTTAAGCCCTACATGTTTCAGAGTTTTGGAGGCATTTAGTTGGTGCATAGCTTTCATAGTGACTCTCTCCAAAAAGCAGAACTATTCCCAGGGTTTTTTAAATTATGGTGCCATCTCAGAAGTGCTGAAGTGCTAAACAAGACAGCTTTTTGCCTGCCTGTCTTCCATGTCTTGAGAAAAGAAACTGCCTGGGGGATCTAACTAATGTCTTTCTGCCTTCAGATTTACATGCAGTGACTTAGAGGGGTGTCCAGGCTGGATTTTGTTCTATTCAGCTCCAAAAGTGCCTCTGAGTGAATTCCCCAGTGCTACCTGATTATGTCTTGTAGTTATTTCAATTATTTGGTCAATCTGGAAACATTTCCTTTGGATGCCAGTTGATTTCATTTGGCTAACAATGTTAACAGTTTTCTTAAAGCTGTGGAATTGGTTTTATAGGTGTGACAGATCTCTTCCTGGAAAGAGAGGAAAGGGGGATTTTTAAAGAAAGAAGGAAAAAAAGCTTTAAAGCGTGTATAAGGAAGGGATGGAATAGCAGTGAAAACTCTTCTTTCTAGCTATTGCCTACAAGTAGATTTTATTTCCAGTCACATCACATGAAGGATGGGTTCACTTACTAATTTTGCCAAGATGAGCCAGTACTTTCAAATTTATTTTTTTTTCAAAAATTTAAAAAAAAATCCTGAAATGTGACCATGGAAGTCTGTTCCTACAAAAGGCCTTGTAAGTGCTATAAGACTATGTGCCCCCATTCTTCATGACATGGTTGTGATGCCTCTTGGGTTTGTATTGCCCTTTTGAAGCCTGCTTTTACCAGAAGGGCATCACTTCCAGATACCTGTCTCACCTCAGGCAGCCTGACACATCTGATACACTGGTACAAAGTCACTGAGGAAACACAAAATCAGAGTGTTAAATCTTTCTGAGGTAATGATTCGTGAATCTGTTGCTGGCAATGGATATCACAAAGCACACGGAATTGAAAGCAGACTGATAACAGACCCATGGTGACACAGCTGTGTATGCGAAGATTTTATTTTTCCTCCAGTTGATCTGGGAGAGTGTAGAGACAGACGAGGACAGCAAAAAGCAATATACAAGTCTGTTGACTAAACAAAAGAACTTTGTACACGTGTAATTTTTGTGCCTCGTGGGATTCATTCCATTTGTGATGGATTTAACTTTTAAAAATTAGCTTGTCTTTCATATGGCTTTTGACATTTGTACAGTTCTGATTCTTATCACTCCAGAATATGCCTGTCTGTCTGTTCTTTGTTGCTGATTGTCACTGGAATCACACTGTATGTAAATATTTGCTAAGTCTTTGTAAAATGTAATTTATTTTAATATTTTGCAATAAAAAATTTACAATTTATCCTCTCGTGTCATGAGAAAAGTGGCAATCAGGATTTCTTTTTACAACTACCTACACTTGCAGTGCACCTCACAGATGAGACTGGTCCTGGCCCAAAGAGCTGGAAGGTAAAGAGCCAAAAAAGCAAGTTGTTTTGTGCAAGCAGATGCCTGAACTTGTATGAGGTATTGATGACTTCAGTTCAATGGCATCTGGTCTTCAATTAGATACAGCATAGCGAAGTATTATTCAATGTGGATTTTGGACAGCTGTTGAAAAATAAACTGAAGTTTATTTTAAGAGCTGTGTTTTATCAGTGGGCTGCTTTTAAAGAAGATGCACGGAGATGGGAAGTGTTAGAATTAATCAGTACTGTGATAAAATAAAATGGACATTTATGACTGGTATCTGAATCTCATGCCAGAGCTATTAAAATATCCGAGTAGCAGTTTATGAATTTTCACAGTATTTCTAGTAGCAGCGCTCACCATTTTTCAGGCTAGAAGTATTTACAGTCCTTCAGCTGCAGCAGTTTCCTTGGCAACACACTGGAAAATAGCTTAATGGGCAGCAAAATGTGACTTGGTGATACCCATGATAGAGATAGAGCCATCTGGAGAAATTGGGACAACCTCAGCCTGAGGAGGAAGAGACTGAACCTTGGCTTTTAGACAGACGAGTGAAATTGCTGAGGCAAAAGCTAGGAAAGTGGTGAGATGCATGGGCACAGGAGGGAAGGATGGATGCTGTTGGGATTTGAGTGAGAATAGCCAATCTGCATTTTCCCCCAGCCCCACAACAGAGGAGCAGTGAAGGATGAAGAGGTGCTTGTCTGGTGACTGATGCCAAAAAAAGCCAAAGAGGGAGGTGGCAGCTCCTCATGGAGCTGAGGGCACCACATAGCACAGAGTCTGGTAAGCACCCAATAAATATTTGTCAGCTCCCAGCAGGTTGGAGACTATTGTTCACCTTCTGCCCTCGGAATTTTAGTAGTGTCATTAATTTATAGAGAGGGTAGGGTAGCAAGAAGTAGGAAAACAGGACAAACCTGTATCTGTTTCACGCCTGTTTTTACGGTCCATGCTTGGTTGCGGGTTCTCTGAACACAATACCTTAATAAATAGATAAAATCACAGACCAGCTGACACTTAAAAAGTCTGAAATGTTTTCACTGAATGTGTATCATAGGCTGTTCCAGTGCCTGGTGTAACATGAAACCAGCCTGCAGCTCGTGGACACAGGGAACTCAAACCTTTAATTCTGGGAGATGAAGACAGTAAGAAAGCAAGGGTGAGTTGCAGTTCAGGACCATTTTAAACAGGGAAATGCTACTGCATTCAGGGCAATTTCCTGTAGCTGGACCCAGGTCCTGAGGAGGCCATAAAATACCTCTCACAACTCTTATGCAAGGAGATGGTGCAGCTCTGTTGCCTACAATTTAAAGAAGAAGTGTTTTCATTTTAAATTCATGACTTGTACCTTGTGCCTGTCAGCAAGAGTTGGCTGGTTTGTGGGGTTTTTTGGTTGCTTGCTTTTTTTTAACATATCTTTCGCTTCAACCTGCCCTTGGTAAGATAACTAATACTGTGATATATAGGAATCAAAGGTTGTGCTGAGTACAACACTCCTTCAATTTTTACTTCTTTTTGTTTCATAGAGAATTCCCCTGACCTGCACCCAGATGGGGCCTCCTCCCCATACCCTGCCTGGCTTTACAGGCTGACTCTGGGCTGTGGCTTCATCCCTGAGGAGCAAGGGGAAGTGATGAGTGAGGGAATAAACCAGCCCTGACCAGACCCGCCTATCACTGAGAGCATTGCCCCCTCCTGGCAGCCCCTTAGCTCTCCTCAGACTTGTTCATCACTACGTCTTGTGCAGCCTAGGATACTTAAAGGAGTTGCTGCGGGGTTGTCTTCTACTTTCTTTTTGGCAATACCTGCTTTTGATGTACCTAATGCAACTCCTGCTGACTCGTGGCACAAGGGCAAAGACAGAGGGAAAAAGGGGTGTAATACTGCCCTTTACTGCCTTGATTTTATTCCCAGCTCCCAAGGGAACAGACTCATAAGGGGTTGGGGTTTTTTGGGAGGTAAGAGTGGTTGATGTTTTGTGGACAACAGGTGTCCAAGCAGGTGTTCTGTATCTTGGTGTGAACAAAGTAGCAACCGCTGGTTATCTTGGACTACACAGCTGGCCTAGCACAGGGAGTGGTACCACAACTGATAGGAGCATAGAGGTCCAAAACAGAACACCCACAAATACTCAGCTCACTGACCAAGGAAATTTTCCTATTTCTCACCAGCAGGGCTTCTCTGGAAAGGGAGAGTTAATGTGGACTGGGATGCTGGAGGCATTAACCTGCACAGAGGCTCCCTGAAAGCCAGGTATCCTGTTGTAGCTGGGAGGGCTTCTTCTGGTAGCCAAGATTCCAAGTACAGCCCATAGCCAGAACTCTTTCTGATTAAAAAAAATTGAGTAGATATATGGAAAATATATTAACATATGAGAAGAATTCTGATGAAAATGTTCTGATAATCACTTTGGATTTTACAAATTAAACTGACACAACTGTGAAGTCAAAGAATTTTGGTTTTCTATTTTTAGAATATTTTTTATGGGATGCCAAAATTTCTCTCCCTCTTGTCACTCCTTGTTGCTCATAGGAAAGAGTAAAGAGTGATAACTCACTCTTCATATTTTGATGGTTATGTTGTTTCCTACATGGGGAAACCTGTGGAAAATACACCCTGTCCCTCCTCTTCTGTTTACTGGGGTGGGGCTGTGAATGACAAAGAAAGCAGAAAAAAAATTGAAAATATGAATTCTGAAATTAGGGTGATGTAGGATTACACTATGTGTGTTATTGAAAAGCAGGCCTGTAAGGCCCAGAGGTGAGCCTCTTCCCTAGGCCCAGGGGTGACCAGGAAGCATATCCAGGTCACCAGGGATGGACATGGAAAAAGAGGTTCATGGGTTTGTGGCCTTCTGGACCTATTGTGTGTGAGTATTGTACTTGGTGACCTTATAGGGTATTGTTTATCTTTCTTGTTTATATGATGGCACATCCTGGGTGTGGGATGGTATAAAGGGAATTTTCGCTGCGTAGTAGAGGGCAGTAGCCATAAGGGAGTAGCCATGGCAGTAGCCACAGTAGGAGTCATAGGAGTAGTCTTAGCAAGTAGTCATAGAGTGATCTGTAGTAGTCTTAGTCTCTCTCTGTATAATAAAGAACTTTGAACAACATCACAGTCTCATCAGAGAAGTCCTTGACCCTGCGTTGAATACTGCAGGGTGAGGAGGTTAAAACACAAAATATTTGAAGTACAAGTCAGTATTTTTCCTATAGACCTTTTAAATTTCCCATGCTAACCTGTAATAACCTTCATTCGGCTTCTCTCCTAAATATGCTGAACAAAAGCACTCACATTTTCAAATTAGATCTATGCATTATCAATTCAGGTAATAAATAAGTACTTTGACACACTTTTAATCTTATTTGAATCTAAAGCTATGGTGTGGCACACTAATATGCCTATAATTTTATGGAGAATTAATGCACTCAATGTGAATGACCAAGAGCAAAAAATTCCTGTTTAAGGCCTGTCAACAGCTTTTGTTCTGTGGACTTTTGGCTTTGGACACTTGTTGATCATTTTTCTGTTTATCTAGTTAAGTTTTTGGGTGTATAAGGAAGTACGATAATTCCTAATGCCGCTAAGATCAGAGACAAAAATCCTCTTCTGTGCTGATTTGTGGGTTGGGTGCTATCCATAATGATCAAAATAAACTGTGCAGAGGAGCACTTGTTCCTACATACTCCTGGTTGCTGGGCAGAACTGCAAAATATGTGCATAGCAATGTGAAATAATTCTGTGTTCACATTGAAATAGAAGTCACAAGCTTCTGAAGCTACAGTGTGTTTATTCATAAAGCTCTGTTGTCCTGCTCTGGCAACCTTCATATTTGGGTTTGGGTTTCATATTTGCTTATGGGTTGTTGGCAGCTAGCAAAAAGTAAAGGAACAAATTAACACTTCAGATGCAGACAATCTCTTTTGATATACTCTATTCCTCTCAGCCAGGGACTTTTGCCAACTCATCTCTGGCACAGCTGGAAAGGAAGGAAAAATAGTAGGCTAATTGGCCTGCTTTTTAATTGTTGATTAGAATGGGAAATTAATACAAAAGTAGGAGTAAGCAGCCCACTTTGGACACCTGCAGGGGACACTGCACTCTTTGACTGTTTTTGGGGCTGTTAGTTTTTAATAAATGATAGAAAATGAGTGGATTAAAGTGAGAAAGTCTTGCAAGGGTGACTTTCTTTCCTACAATGAAGAAGGCTCAAGTTTTAAGGTTTTTTTCTGTGCTGCATTTCTTCAGAAAATGAAATTCACCAATGTAAATTGTGAGACTAGACTGAGCTATATGATAGAGATCAGGTGAAGGCAAGAAGGTAAAGCAAATACCTGTTTTTAAAGTTTAACCTTCAAGTTATCTGTAATTCTGTGGTCTAAGTTCTCTATCCTTTACATCTGCTTAAATTGAGAGAGCCTGACATTTGACCCCAACTCAGGTAATCCCAGCATGTCAGTCAGGCAAAGTTAAAGGCATGGGATGTTGAATTGAGAAATTTTTTTTCAGGGCAAGAGATAAAATTTGTACCCAGTACATGAAGAAATCAGAACTACAGTAGCTGAGGAATCTGTTAATTGTGGGGAGATTTGCTCTAAAACAGCAGGAAATTAGTTTCCTGGCAAATAATTTCAAGCAGTTTTCTGAAGATGTTGTCTGGCCAAGTGATATTGATGTCTCTGAGGGAGTTTATTTCTATGATATTTGTCAGTAGATGCAAAGTATAATCTTAGAGAAACAGCTGAAAGCTGCAAAATCTGCAGGAAAGAACTGGCAGTCTTTTAAAAGGTGTAGGCTTGAGACAGGCTTCTTTCAAAGAATGCAATGAAAATAAAAAATAAGGTGGAGATGGATTGAAGCTCTAACTGGCTCTTATTTAAAAGCTTCTGACCCCAAATATTACTGTGCCTTCAAGTGCTATGTGGTTTTGGAAATGCATGGGATAAACTTACCTTCCTCTGGCACAGAGAGGGAGGAAGAGACTTTGGAGTTGACAGAGTATATTTACTGTAAAATGACCATTCTTCAAAGCAGAATCACCAAGACTCAGGGAGGGGAGAACTGTGGCTGGTTTCAAACACACATTCGACTCAGACCTGTGCAGTAAGGACCCAACTAATTTTTCAAGGAAGGATACCACTTCCAGCCCTTTGGTCTATATCGTCTGGTTCCCGTTGCTTGTCTTCTTGCTTATATGTCTTAATTTCCCCTTACCTCAGTTGTGTTGCATCTGTCCAATGCCCCCTAGGAACAACACAGCTACCTGCAGGTGGAACACAGCCACCTCTTGGCCTTTGAGGCTGACAGCCAGAAGACAAACTTGGCTTCTTCGCTCAATGTCAGTCTGAACTGCTTCAGCAACAGGAGACAGACACTGAACAACCAAGGCACCCAGCTGAGCAGTCATGGCTTCCTTCAGTGGAAAACTCAAGCTTTTGCACACTCTCAGCCATGCTGTTTTTGTCTGCTGGGGGTTAAGATTTGCATGGATGTAGTTCAGTAAAGGGCACGGGTAGAACTTCACCAGGGGCAATGAAGTGGACTGGGCAAGCCTATTGAAACACAGGGACTTGTTAGTGAGGGTCCAGTTCAAAACAGGTTTTGAAAGAGGCTATGCCTACTGTGAATTTTAGTTGCACTTTTTCTAGCTCCATGTTCCTCCTCCCCTTCTTCCCACTCCAGTTCCGATTTACGGCCACTCCTTCGCTCCTCCGCCCCACTTCATAACCACAGTGGTCCCTCCTGCTGCAGCCTCTGAACTGGGAGGATAAAACTTAGCTCTTTTTAGTCTGGAACTCTCCAGAAGGCTTCCAAACCTTAGATACTCCTTAGTTTGTTGCTGTGTATTCAGATCTCTTGGCATGACTGCTTTTGTCTTTGTAGATGTGACCTAAAATCATGTTACCAATGTGCCAAGTAGGCAGCAAAGCTGTCACCTGTTTAAATAAACCTTTGGCTCCTAATCAACAATTCACCAGAAGAAAAGAAATTGAATAGAACAAAATATGTTTGATTATTTACTAAAGACATAATGGCCTGGAGACTGAAAACAAAGAGTGGGACTGAAAGCCAGATGGCAACCAATATAATCTAGACAGCCTACATATCGAATCTTTAGGGTACAGAAAACTCCCACAGTGGAATCTTTTTAAGCAGTAGAGAAATCCATATGTGCTACTTTCCCAGTTACAGTAATTCCAAATAAATGTCAAAGCAGTGACTTTAAAAATTCCATGGATCAATGTCAGGAACCATTTATGTATGACACTTGACTGTAAGTGACCTCAGAATGCCAGTGAGAGGGGAGGAGCAGGAATGGGGTCTCACACCACCTCTGTGCAGAAGCCCCCACCACGAGATCTGCCCCCTGTGTTATGAAGGAGTCTATAGAAAGCTGATAATGCATTAGAGCACAAGCCCATAGCATGGGCACTGCTGGTACTATGTGCCATAGGTGAATTCTAGGGTGTTGTGGTGCCAGGGAGTGTAAAAGGGACCATTTCAGGCAGGGACAATCAGCTGATTACTGGCACAGAAGAACAGACTATGAATAGCAGCTGCCAGTGGCTCCAGGCAGAATCACTGGAGATATTTGTATAGTTTGCATGGCTCTTGGCTGGTAAGTCTCCAACTGAGGTAGAGGAGTCTTCTTCAAGTATCAGGGATATCTACAGCACCAAAGTAATTGCACATAGAAATGAAACCCTAGGAATGAGAAACAGGACTACATAGAGACAGTCACCATCTAGAACTTTGAAACGGAGGAGGGAAATGGAGCAACCCTCACTCCAGAGCACCTGCACATAGTAGATACTCCACATGAGGAGGAATAGGAAACCATGCCAACTACAGGTGAAAGATTCTTCTACATCCCCATGTTCTGCTAAACAGAACTTTGCTTGGGCTTATTTTCAGGCCTGACTAATATTTGGAGTAGGAAGGATAAGAACATGATTTTGGGTGGATTCAACAGTTTTAGAACACTGTATCTTGTATTTCTTGTTGCAGCTGAAGGCCCTGAAGTATCCCTGTGCACTGGGACTCTGGAATGGGACATGTTCCCTTAACAGAAGTCCACAGGCCAGCTGACAAGTAGCTGTCTGGTTGTAGCTTTGGTGAGATCTACTGATGCTGTTTACAGGCTTTTTTCCTCAGGTAACATAATTTTTCTTATGCGTAACATACAACTCTCTGAAGTTTAATTTTGTGATCATTTTATGTTCCCATTAGCAAGTAGAAATAATTGGTTCCTGTTCTCATCTTTGTTTTAATTTTTCACTGTCCTGGGTGCAGAGGCCTCTGGGCAGCAAAATAGGAAGAAACTAAAAACAGAATTAATGAGGAAGAAACCAACATGCACCAGCATAGAGCCCATATCAGGAAATCCTTAAAATCCTATCCTCCCACCTCAAGAAAGTAATTTCAAAGACTTTAAAGACAATTAAAATCAAATAAAATATCTAGTATAGCATCAGAGTTACTACTGTATGAAAGGATCTGGGAGATGTCAAAGATCCCCCACCAAACACATAAGATGGCTTCCAAAGGCATGATTTCTGGGATGTCTGAGCAAAATTAGAATGTGTGAGAGATGAGAAGTATTGTTCCACTCCTTAGGATAGTGGGGCTAATATGAACTCTAGCATGGGATCTGATCATCGGATTTTAAGGAAGCTGTAGGTAAGCTGAGAGCAGTCTGTATTACAGGAACAAGAAAATGTTTTGAGAAAGCCATTGGAAAAGGCTGAAAATGCATTTATACAGACTAAAACAGAAAACAAAAGAGCCATTACACATAAGTTTTCTAATGGGTAAAAGACTGCTGAAGAGTGCTAAGCAGGGGCTAAACTTCTTTTGTAGGCCTTGGAGAAAATTAAAAAAAGAAATCTGTCAACATTGCAATAAACATGACAGAGCCTAGTGCTACAACAACATGATTTCCAACTGTAAGATGAATAAATTCTTAGATGGACATGGACTTTAAATTCTTGGAGAATTTGTGAATGGTTTAGGCAAACAGCAAAACTGTCAGGGAGTCTTGCTACATGTGCAGACACCCAGTACAGAAGGACATATCCAGTTATCTCTTGAGGTCCCTTTCAGCTGTATGTTTCTGTAGTTTGTGTCCATTCTAAGAAGTCTGATCTGTTTTTATCACTCTCTAAATTATTGCTCTATGTATATCTAGGGTTACTCAGACTAATGAGACTCTGCTATAAATCAGATGCAATATTTCATACACATCATAGAAATAACATATTCTCTTCTGCTTACTTAACTGGCTGCCCCAACATGGTTAGATTGTACTAACATAAAAGAGAACAAAAACATGTCAATAATAAAAAGACAAGGAGAATTCATATCCATTCTATTTCCTGCACTTCCTTAGTTGTCAAGGCCACTGGAAAATGGTGCTGTGTGGGATCTTCTGGTTCATTGTCTGGCTCTCCTTTCCAGTGTCCAGTGTTTGGATATAATAGTGTTGAGGCAAAGATTGCTATGTCTATACCAGTGTATTCCATCTGCTTTTCCACTTGAAAAAAGGAATGATTTTTTTTCTTTTCAAGCAGCTTCTCCTTGAACAGTATGTTCTCCTTGCCTACCATTTCCTCCCACTTCTTAGTCTTTCAGCCACATGTATAGATTTATGTGACATTTATGTATCATTTATGGATGAAGTGCTTGGACTGTACATCAGTTGTCATGCATGTAAAGTTACAAAAGTTATCTCTTGACTATTGTTCTCTGGTTTCTAAATTTGGTGGCCTTTCACTGTTGTGTAACAAGTTCCTGTTCATTCACCCCATTGCTTGGTAGAAGAAATTCTGTGAAAGGCTTTGCCTTCCAGAGTAGCACAGATGCTTTGCACAGACACAGCTAAAAAGCAGTAATTGGTATCTCAGAGGAACATCACTCCCTTCGTGGGTGAGAGAACTGGAAAAACCTCTGACTATTCGGAAGTCTTATGAAAAGAGCTCTTTCAGGGAAAAAAGCAAGAAGTTTATTTACAATTCACTTCCATTTTTATCACTGGTTTGGTTTTCTTTTTGTTTTGCTTTGGTTTTCTTTTTCTTTGAATGGTTTTACATCAGCTCTTGAGACAGACAAATTTACAAAATGTTATGCTACTTCTGTTTGTGGAGCAGATAAATTAACAATCTTCTCAGACACCTACGACTTGCTTGTGGAGAAGGGAAGCATATTATAATGAATTTATGAATCAGTTGAACATATGACTTGAAACTGCGGTGAAAAGCAAAAAAAATTCTTTACTAAGGTATATTAGAGACTATCCGAAGTACTTACTGACATAAAAGATGTTTAATTCAGCTCAGGGAAAGGATCTAAATAAGAGCTGCATTTCTTATTCTTAATTTATTGGGTTATTTGGATTACAAGACCTTTAAAGAGTATTTATACTACGGCTAATTTCATTTCCCCAGAAGAGAGCCAAAAAACTTCTTTATCTTTGTATTTCTGGTAAAGAAAAGGGAAATGAGGTCCCATATGATATCAGTGGAAGACCCTTCCTTGTAGCTCATGTTAAGCAGCATTTCAGGGAAGACAGAAGGAAAGCTGATGAAGAAGTAGGGGTTGGACCAGTGTAACAGAGCAACCTCTGTTCACCACAGGTGCAGCAGCCAATGTGCCATTCACAGGCATAGAGGGGACCGACAGCACCTCAGGCAGGGAGGGGCACATCTGTCCCACTGAGGACAGACAGACTCTTGTGCCTGAGCCCTGCAAGGTTCCTGCCACAGCAGTGGCTCACCACCACGATCCACAGCACTTGTCTGTCTCACAAGATGGGAGAAGGAACTAAGAAAGAGGTCCTGGGGCACCTCATTTCCCCAGACTCCCATACATTTTTGCGTTTTCCCTTAGCTCATGCAATTTTTCTGCTCAGCCGGGCAACCTGTGTGCGTGCTCGCATCAAGCCTAAAGCCATCCTTGCCCTCTACTGGCACCCTGTAGAAACACAGGAACACGTCAGGCAACAGCTCCATCTCTTCAGCTCCATCTCTTTAGATCCATCTCTTCAGCTCCATCTCTTCTGCTAGTCAGAATCCCTTGGCAGGAGGAGTGGGTTCACAGACTCCCTGCAGCCCCTCATGGAGTGGGGAGCAAACCTCTGCAAACAGTGAGCATCTTCCTACAGCATCTCTAGCAGCAGTGTCCTGATGCTGCTAGAGATTCTGCCCGTTGTGTCCTGATCTTTGCAAGGGGAAAGTCACTTATTAAAGTGGTATCTGATTTCAGGTTCTTTATGAACAAACCAGTCTAGAAAACAAGAAGCAGCTCTGCCAATTGCTGTTCACAGTGTTTCTTTCCTTCATTTCTAAGGAAAGTACAGTCCAGTTGGTTTGTAAGCTCAGGGAACATGAGCAAGAGTGGTCTAAGAAAATTGTTTGAATGGCTACCATGGGTGTGCAAGCAGGCTGGTAATGTTGGTGGCACTTTGAAGGGTCACACAGTGCTTGAGCACACTATAGGCTTGAAACATTGCACTGAATCCTGCTGGAAAGCCAGTATTGGGGTAGGATGCAGTGGCTGCACAACAGTATGTACAAGTCTGACAAAGCAGGAAAAGAATTGTATTCACTTGAAGATATGTGACACTTTAGCTTGGCATGGATAAATGGAGTCAGCACACCAACACCTCTGTAGACCACAGTTTCAGTGTTCAGGCTGACCTATTTGTAGAATCACAGAAGCACAGAATGGTTGAGATTGGAAGGATCCTTAAAGATTTACCTAGTTCCAACCCACCTCTGTCATGGGCAGGGACAACTCCCACTAGACCAGGTTGCTCAATGCCCCATCCAGCCTGGCCTTGAACACTATCAGGGATGAGGCATTCACAACACAGTCCTGTCTTGCAAGGTCTGGATGGATCTTTCATGTCAGCCCCAGTTGTAAAATCCAATAGATTCAACTCATGATAAAATACACTATGAAAAGACTCACAGGCTAACATGTTAATATAAAGTAGTTTGCAGTAGTTAGATGGCTATTGCTAAATAAGCTGCTGTTGGTCACTATAATTTTCTGAAATTCAAAGTATTGAAATATGGAACTATACACAAGTAATAATTTTCAGAAAATAATTGCTCTCTTCCCTTATTTTGCGTGTCCATTATAATAAACAGCAATGTACACCTCCAGCAATGGCACAAATAAATAGACATATAAAAATGAGTCAAAATATCATCTTTTTTATCAAACAAACATCTCCTGGGTTACTTGTTTTCTTGTCTGTAATAAGCTCCAAGTGTACCCTGCTTTCATAGGATCTAAGAAGCAACATCTTAGGTAATTTAATTTAATTTTAGTAGCAGCTGAGAAACTGCATTTTTCCCCCAGTTTTTGTATTAGGTAACAATATCTTTCAAACTGACCCTTTGGTTACTAATTTCTTCAATTATAAAGGAAGAGAACTGATTTTTCCTCAGTAATTTGCAAATTAGGCTTTTATTCACCAGTAGCAAGGGTTCCTGAGATGAAAGCAGAAGGCATCTGGTCTATTGAAGTCACCAGCAGAACTCCCACTGCCTGCAGCATTGTCAGACTTTCACACTGAGGATTAGGCATATCCTAATCTGTCCTGATCTTTTATGCAAAAGACTAGTAAAGCAGCATTTAAAGTTCTATCAGATTAGACACACACATACTTAACAAATCAAAGGCCTTTTAAAGATAAAACTTGAGGCCTCTATGAGGCCTGAGTCATAATGTCTGAATGTTTGGAGACTGTGACTTAATTCTGCTGAGAGGGATACCTTGTTCAGGCTAGTGATCTCACTGGAGCTGATGCCTGAGGAATCGCTGGCAGCAGCAAAACACAAGAGGCAGTTTACCTCAGCTGTCTGATGGAGCAAAAGTTTGGCAGGTCTGACTCCCCACTGACTCTTCAGATTCACCAACTCCCATTAAATTAGGTATTTTGTCCCCTCTCTCTTGTTCCTGCCTAGGTATAGTAGGGGAGTTTGCTTCTGCTCCTATAAATATGTATTAATAACTTAATCTTTCCAAGCTATAGATGTAAAACTATCAGTTTGCTTGGAGCAAGGTCAGCAAGGTAATTTCCAAAGCAATAAACATTCTCCCATTTATCCTTCCTACCAAGGGAGTACATTCCTGGTTTCTTTCCTTTGGGAACAAAATACAGCATGGAGAGAAACAAATAACTAAAATACAGTGTGGGGAGAAACAAATAACTTTTCTCACTTGTTGAAAATTTGTTTTTGCTTAGTTTGACTGATAACAACTCTGCACTTGAGAAAGTTTCAACTCCCACTGACAGATGCACGAGAGGTTCACTCTTTCTGCCCTACAGTTGCATAGTGATGATGTCTGCCTGGCCTGCACACTTTCTGATTTTTTTTCATCCTGCATCCAAAAGAAAGGCTGAAAATAAACATGCCAGAGCAGAGAGTATCTTTGTTTTCTGCATAATCAGGCATATTCCATGGGCATCACAGGTACTGTTTCCACAACTACATCCAGCTTCCTTTTAAAACTAATGAGGGATTTTGGACCTAGAAGAAGGCTGTTCCAAATTCTCATTCCTTTGTGGTCTGGAAATCTGTTTTCCAGTAGAGATCTATTCTTGACCAGTTCTTAGCTATTTTTAGTAAGCTAACCTTATCCTTTAGCTTAAGTATTCTTTTCCTTTTGAAGTGTTATGGTCCAGTGTATTTACTTACAGTAATTGTACCCCCACTCCACTATTTTGTGCTTATTTTGTTAGACTAAACAAGATTATGTCCTTCACCTTCTCCTTAACCAGCAGATTTGCCTTTCTCTGCTCCACTCCAGTGTGCACAGCAGCAGTCAGGATTTTTTACAGATTAAAGCTCATCAAATAAAGATTCCTTTTTCACACCAGGAAATTCAACAAGAAACACTATATTATAGCAATAAACTCTAGGTGCTATTGCTATTGATACTATTGCTATTTTATCAATAGTAATAAATTATAATGTATCTGCTTTTCATACTCTAATCACCAGATGCATTTAGTTATTTCTTCTCCTCTTTCAAGGGAAATGCATCAAAGTCAAAGCATCATTTTATGTCTTCAGTTTACTGATTCTCATTTTTTCCAGCTAGAATCATAATCCTGGAATCAAAATTGCTTGGTTCTCTATGATTCACACTGTGTTTTCATACTTTGTAACACACTTCAGTGTGTGAGAGCTGACATCACATTTTAGGTCAGACTTTACTCAAATCTGGCTGAAATTTCCTGAACTTCTCTAGGGGAACAAAACCAAACCCTAGATATTCTAGGAAACATCCCCACAAGCAGCAGAAGGGTGATTGAAAGCAAGAGTTGATTTCATCCGAAACACAATTTGTTTCATGTTTCAATTAAGAAGGCAGGAGGAAAAACCACAGTAACAACAGCTACAAAACCCTCAATGCAGGCAAAACAATAGCAAAGAAGTGCATTTTCTTCTGGAGTATTTGCACTGCAGGGGAATTGGCTGGAGCTATGTCACCAAAGAACTGCAGTGTTGTACCTTGTCTGGGGGCTGCTGACAACACTCCATGTCTGGAGAAAGACCCTAAAACAGAGGAACAGACCTTGGGACTACAGCTGGGGCTCCTGACACAGGCTGAGTATTGAAGGCAGCCCCAGAGAGACTCTGCACATCTGAAATGTCTTTTGTAAGAGGCTCTGAAGACACCCAAAAACCAGGGATACTTTCAGCAGAGGGGTGAGAGGAACCCCTTTAGCCATTGATGCACAGACATTCTGCTGAGCTCTTTTGCTTTGGTGATCCACCTCTCATGCCGGACTCTGAGCTCAGTTTTCCTGGTGGGGAAGGCTGTAATTCCCAAAACACCTGGAGACAAATCAGTGTCGTGGTTTTTTTTGTCAGCCAAGCTTCTTATGTCAGTCCTGTGCATGCTGCATGATTTCTGTGAGCCTGAAATATGGCATTCACCTTTGGTGTGAGATCTGTTCAGATCTGCCTTCACTTACCACAAAGGCAGTTTCCAACCACTGTGATTGCAAGGGAAATCTGAACACAGGCTAATACACTGGTATTTGCTACCTGAGAAATGGCTCTCTAAGCTACTCTGCTCACCTTAGCAGGTATCTGAGTGTCAGTGCCTTGTGGTGAAAATGAAATATCGGTGGATTTTAGGAAGAAGAATCATCTAACTTGTTTGCCATCCTCATCCCACACTGTCTCTCCCTCCCTCACAGCTGCTTAAGTAAGCAGCTGTCCTCATTCCAGCTCTAGCTCCTTTTGATAATTCTGCAATACTGTCATTTTTTTCAACCTAGTTTTGCAGCACACTGAAGTTTTGAAAGTGTGGAGAATTGATAAACCAAATTGCATCTCTGCACTGAAAAATTATTCTCCCACCGTTCTCGAATGTATGCTTAGTTCAGTAAATAAATACACATTTAAATAGAACAGCAGCTGAGTTTTCTCTTTCAATTTGATATATTCCCAAATCTAAACACCTTGTTGTAAAAGTGGATCTAATTTGCAAAAACAATAGCTGATTTAAGTAAACATCAAGCATGGCTGCACTGGTAGGACCTTTGTGTTGATGACTTTTGGTAATGGAACATTATTTTCCTGTAATGAAGTGCTTCATGTGACAAAGACAACAAATCTCTGAGACCTCTGTGTGAGAAACAAAAACTGAATTTCACTGGCAAACAGATGAAACCTGCTCTTTTTTTCTTTAACCTCACTCAGTGAATGTACTGTAAGGAAATCTGTAAGGCTATACAGCCTTGAAAAGTACTGAAAACACTAGAAACTTCTTCCGACCAAAATGTTCACCCTGTAAACCTCTGGAAACATGAAAAAGTATTTAAAGATGTGTCTGGCTGTGGTATTACCCAACATTTTTCTTTACCCCTAAAACTCAAGACAAATGAAAATGTTTGGGAGTGCTTTGGGAGGAAGGGAACACCAGAATCAGGGAATGATCTGCTTAAGGGAATCTGTTGTTCTTCCAACTGCTCCCAATACCTCCAAGTGAAACTTAGAGGCTTCCTTTACTTCTATACCTAGCACAAGGATAATCTGAGTTTTGATGTTAACCCATACTAGATCATCCTTCTAGTTCCCTGGGGATAGGTGGTTTTGATTGTGAGAGGTCCTTATTCCTACAAAGAATTTCAGGTCTCAAAAAGACTTTTAGAAGTGAGGATTTGGCTTCGAATCTTGTAAAACGACTGCTGATCATCCATCATGAAGATACTCATCAGGCATTTTTAAATATATATATTTCAAAACATCTGCAGGACGAGAATGCAACAGGCAGAAGAAATACTGGGAGAGACTCTAATAGAGCTTGAAAGGAGACATCAGCTGTTACTGAGTCCTTCCTATGGCACGTGTTACTCTTGCAAAGACTGTGTTTGCTTCCTTAAATGTATCACCAACCTTGAGTTACCGACCCTATGTTGTTTTAATTAACAGATAAAGCCAGGGCTCTTTGGAGTGCCAGGTGCAGTGAGTCCTGGCTCACTGGGTAATTTAGAACATGTTCTAGTACATCTCTGTGCCTCAGTGGTCCCAGCTGGAAAAAAAAACAATAGAGCACTTGAATTTTGTCGTGTTGTGAAGTGGTCTGAAATCTGCTAGATCAAAAGAGATTCAAAACAAAGAGCAAGGTTACCAATGTTATCAATGTAGTATCTACTATGTTGGCAAACTCCTCATATGTATTTCTGATTTCTGATTGCTTCTTGTCCCCACCCTCCCAGAGTGAGGACTATGGAAAAGGTAGGCAGGTACCACAGATCTTATCAACAGTTTCAGGTTCAGACAGATGGAAATGGAAGGGGGACAGCTGGAGACAAAGCAGGGAAAATCACCCATTGGTTTGCATTTCCAGATGAGATTAGTCTTTACTGATGTCCATCTAACCCAGATATCACCTGGAGGTTAATTTCAAACTGAGAGCACCACAGCCCTCAGTACCAGGGCTGAGCTTCCATGTAGCTGTCAGTGGAACTGACAGAGACAGTGAATTATGGCTCCCCAATTTAGACTGAACTTGCTGGTTCTTGCCATCTGTAGGAACACGTCCTGAGCACCGAGTGATTTAGAGCAATGCTCTGAATAATCAAAGGAATAATGTGTGCACCCACTGCTATATTATACTGATACATATGATAAATGAATTGACCTGTAATTTCCTGCAGCATTAGCTAGAGCAAGCATTTCCTTTTGTAGATTGTATTTATGGAAACCTGACTGTAGCAGGTCAGAGTGACTTGATACATGGCTGATGCAAGAAAAGATCTTTTTACAGTCAGACAGGCTGGGAAGAAGCTTTCCTCCCATCAGGCTCGAACATTCTTCTGTCACTTCATCTTCTGTAACTATGAGAAATCCGGGTAACTGGTCACTGTCAGTCACACCACAATCATGCAGGGATAGTCACAGGTGAATTATTTGCAGTAGTCAAGATGTATCTATTCACAAGTGCCTTCGAAAGGATCATCCCAATGTCAGTGATGGCAAAGCAGTAGCACTGGTACCCAGTTCAACACAGGCAAAATTTGGACCAGCCATAAGATTCAACAGTTTTTCAGAGCAATTTGATAGTGAAAATAAAAAGAATTTACTGCCATTTCTCTAAATAATATTTTTGGGATAGACAGTACAGAAGTATATCTGTGTATAAGGAGATAAATACTTTTATCCGTTTGGGAAAGAAGAGCAAAAATTCATGTAAGAACAAATGATGTGCCAAGGGCAACTATAATCTACCAGCTGCTGTCTCTGTGAGGCTAAAAGAAATTAATAACATTTCTGATTGCAGACAGCCTTTTAAAAACATAAGTGCTCAGTATCAGGTGCCCTAATCCATAAAATAGTTTACATAAAATCCTCAATATCCTTACTGAGTCCAAGCTCAGGCTCCCAGGCACACTCCTGTGCCACTTCTGTGCCCCATCAGGACCCAGCTCTGCTATCAGGTACCTGCCCTGGACAGTCTCTAGAAAACAGGCAACAAGATGAAGCATTACTTGAACAAATTTCTTTATTTACTTTCTCTTACCTGAGCAGCTATTTTTATTTAAACTGTTCACTGCAGTAATTTTTCTCCCTCATTCTCCTATTTGTCTCACAAGCAGGGGCTGGGGAAAACATTCCCTGCCCTCAGACACAAGTCATTTTTTGAGCATGAGTTGTACATATTTTGAAACTTTGTATTATGAGTAACTCTCTAGAGCCCCGTCATGGTCCGGCCCAAATGACCAATTCCAGCAAATTTCTGATATGCCACCCTACATCCCCTGCACTTCCCTTTAATTGCTTTTCTCTTCCCTCCTGCCCCTGAGCAGACTGCTGGGAGGGTTATGGTAGTAATGGGAGAGAAATGGGGAGACCCCGAGGGGGTGGTTTTGTCATATCCCTGACTCTGAACCCTGCCCTTCCTCCTCTTCCTTCCTCCCTCCTGCTTTTCATCTTGGTGTAAAAGGAAGTGGCATTTGGCCTCAAAGTCTTCCTTTTTTTCCTCCTCTAGGGCAGGACTAACCAGTCTTCCTCACACGCCAGTCCATCCTCCAGCACATGACAGGGAGCTTCATCACCCTCCACCTCCCACCATCTTCCTCTGCTACCACGTGCTGCTGCCCACAGCAGACAGTCACTGTCAGGGTGTATCCTGATGTGTCCTGACGTTGCTGCATCTTGCCAGCCATAAAAAGCCAAACCCAGTGATTCCACAGAAGAATGTCTCTGTTAGAAACTGAGAAAGCACAGCAGGCAGAGTGTCTGGAAAAAAAAAAATTGAGAGATGTTTCTATTCCTTTGCTACAGCCAGGATCTGCCAGATGATTTTGCAAAGCTCACAGCACCACGTCTACCAATGCTCCTTCCCTCTGCCTCTAACTGTGCTCAGAAGAAGCCAGACACGAGGCTGCTGCCACGGTCTCAGCAGTGCAATGGCAAAAGCTTACCGGCGTGTATGCAATAAACCTTCTTTTCTCTGCCACCTCAATTTAAAATAGCCCACTTCTGCTTAGTAAGTATTATCAAGATATTTTGGACTGCCTTACTAAGAAATATACAGTCTCCACCCAAATGGAAAGAAAGGGTGATTGTTCCTTGGGGAAGGTGACTCAAGGTTTGGTGGCAATGCAATGTGCCTTTTGATCACTGTTAAACAAACAAAGTCTGCAACGCAGAACACCAATACTCCTTCTGCAGAAGAGGACATCAGCAGTGTTGCCAAACACTTGCACAACATTTTCAACTGACAGATGCCCAAATGCTGAGCAAGAACAAGGACCAAAATAAAAAATCATGATCATTAGCAAATATGTGGAATATGCCTGTATTATTAATCCTGCTTTAGTGATTGTTAGATAGTGGTGTGCAAAATCAAGGAATCAATCCTGCTGTGGAGAGAAATTGAACAACACAACCACAAATAAATGTCACATAAACACCCAGTCCACTGATGTACAGCTCAGACATATTGGAAACATCATTCTCCATTGACTTTTATTGTGTTGAGTAAATGGAATTGGAGGGAAATTCAATTAATTCACAGGTTGCTGGGCTGAAATGTTATCTGAGCCTATCAGCACAAATAGTTGCCTGTCTTGTTGGGAAGAAAAGTATTTTAAACTTGAAGTAATGCAAATGGCTATAGTGTTATAATACAGCTGAAATCTTCAGTTAAAGGGGAAAAAGCTTTCCTGGTCTATGTATAGAACATCCCAAAATTTCACTGTCTCAAGTTTAGCCAAAATTAAGACAATGTAAAAGTGCACCCCTGGTGACATAGGCCTTCCAAATCTTTTGACAAAGACACTACAATTCACAAATGATATCACAAGTTGCAGTCATCAAGAAGTATGATAAGAGCTGTGTGGAAGGTGAAGAAATTTGAAGGAATATATTTATTCCAGATGAAGGTCATCAGCTTGTCTGATAATAGATTTCAACCATAAAAAATGTCATCAATTGCTCTCCATTTCCAGTACAGGCAGGACATAAAAGTGAAGAGACCAGCACTCATCTGAAGGATTGAAAAGAGCTTTCTAAGTTCAGAAATAAGTTACATAACCCATTTTGGAGACTCTGATTTTGGAGGTTTGTAAAAGAACCCTGTGCCAGGGAACATCTAGGTTCAGATTTTCCTGTCAGGATCAAACAAGCTGTAGGTGATACCTTGAGGTCCTTATAGATTTAAACTTCTGTGATTCCAAAATATTCTCCTGAAATTTCAGTTTTGAACTTTTACTATTTTTTTACTTTTTAAAAAAAATCAAATTATTAAAAAAGGCTATTTATTGCTGTCTTTGCTTGACAGAAGCATAGAAACTATTGCTGTGAAGCTTTTCCATAATCAGGAAGTTCCCTTAGGTTACTTGTGGTTGCTGTTGCCCAGGCTGAAGGCTGCAGACCACGGGATGGATGCTCAACAGCAGCAGCCACAGCAGCTGCTTTTCTCCCTGGACTCCACCTGTAGCTCCTGTCTCTTAGTATACAACTAATATTTAGTGTAGTCATCACAGCTGGTAGAAGCAACACATCTGAAATGTGCTTCAAGTAAATAACCAAGTAGGGATTTAAACCCCACAGTTAACATTGTTTCAGTAAATTCTTTTACAGTTCCCAAAATTGCACAGTGTCTGAGTGACTTTAAAACCTGAAGGACTGGGAGGGTGTGATAAGGGGGTTAAATTTACTGAAATGAGGTACCTGTCTAACACTGTGAGAGAGCTTATGAAATCTAACAGGAGGTAGGGGTGGCCATTCTGTCTTTAATTGCCTTAAGTTAGTTCAAACCACACCAAAAAGAACGGGCAACTGTTCTTAACATTCTGGGGAGCAGAGATCTGTTTCCCCCAGTCAACAGTGACTCCCAGGAATGTACATCTCATGCACACACACACCATCATCTCAAAATGTGTGTGTTTGTGGAGCAGACTCAGTGATCCAGCTGACCGCTGATCTGAAGACGTGGAATTACAAGGATTGGACCCAATCCAAGAAGCTCACCACTGAGGAAATCTTGGAATAGAAAATGTCAAATGACATAATTAAATCTTTTTAATTAAAAATCAGAGATCCAGGGATGTTTTACATCTGCTATTCTCAACCTCTGCAGCATCCAAATATCTTCTGTCAATGGTAAAACTCATGTCTGTGCCGAGCTGTGTGTGCTCTGCCCCTCATCCTCCCAGTCCAGCCTTGTGAACACTGCAAACACTTGCCATAAAGTTGGTGAGAACAGAGGAAGGAGCAATGCCAGTTGATGAGCACCATAGTCTAGGAGAGGGGCTAATTACTCAGGAGAAGTAGTACTTGGCTGGGTTGTTGTTTGGATAAGGGGTTCTGAGTCAAATCCTGTGTGAGGAAGAGTGCACCATATCCTGCATTCATATTGCTCTTACATCTGGAAACACTATGGCATCAGTACAAAGGCTGGGAGAGGAATATTTAGGTCACTTCAGTCCTGACAGCTCACGAAGCTGCTAGCACAGCTCCCGTGTACAAGACCAGGGCCAGACATTCAGCACAAGGGTTCCTATCAGTGAGCAGTGCTGGATGCAACAATGTCTGAAGATTTGGCTTTCAGACCTGCATACAGTGGCGGGATCTGAACTGTTTTCTGCTGTCTTTTTCCTGTCTTGTACTACATGCATCAATGGGAGAGACCACAAAGAAGCTGGAAAATAAGCTAAGAATTATTCTCCACTGAGTCATGGTATTGAAACAACAAGGACGTAAGTGAAAATCCAAGCAGGCCATAATGTGGTTATATAATGAATGCAACAGTTAAATAACACTCAATAATGGCATTTCTACAGTTATGATTAGCCACCATAATGTGGTAATCTTTAAGCTGTTTTACTCCAGGTTCAGGCAGCTTTAAGCTCCACAAAAGATGTAGCTCAAGGAGTGAGGAACAAAATTGTATTGTGATACTGATTCCCTTGGCTCCCTGTGGACCTGCTCACCTGCTCATTTTTGTGTAAATGATGGTAACTCTGGGAGAGTTGTTTTAGTTTCTAAGAGGCTCATCAGTGTGTTGGTAATGAAAATGCTGCCCATGCTCAGGTCCTGCCTCTGTATCCAGAGTCAGAAAGTAAATGATGAGGTGTGGGTGGGCAGCAGCTGATCCAGTCCTGGGCTGAGCTAATTCTCTGTGTGCATTGTGGCCTCTGCCACACCAGAGCTGCATCTGAATGGAGAGTAAAGGACTCTGAACTGCTACCTTAAATGACCACTCAAGCAATTCCAAATCAGGTAATACAAAAAAAACCAGGCCATTTCAATTATGCACTTCCATGTTTGGCAAGAACAGGAATGAATAAACTCCTACAGCAGTTAGAAAATGGCAGAGATAATAGTGTAGCACAAATATTTCTCATTGTTTAAAATGTCTCCTTCTGACTTTCAGTAAAGATTTTAAATGTGTTAATTTTTATTTCCCAAGGTGGTTTAGGTGAGATACATCTTTTTACGGATGTCTCATTGTTTTCAATGCGCACTGTAAATACTCTCCAACTATTTTTTCCCCACAGAGATTTTAATGCTCTTGTTCCAGATATTGTGTTTTCTTTTTCTCTATTTTTGTCCATTATATTGTATTTTACCCTATCATGCAACCATAATTTTCTGATTCCCTCCTTAACAGCTGTGGAAAGCAATTCTTTCACCAAACAAGAAATCATGACTTTCTGCATACTACTGAGAAGGGGTAAGCGTGATGCCCTGTCAGAAGAGGGGATATGTGTCATTCACTGGAATGGAAGAGTAGAATATTTATGCGAAGTCTGTGGTTTCTCCTCAAATCAAAGGTAGTTAATATTTAAGCAAACTGTATTAAATCTTTCTTTGTTGCACGTAATTACGACATTCCTAAGGAAGGAGGAAAAAAACCCAGGCCATCCAGATGACTGAGGGGTTTTATGACTAAAGCTACCTCTTTGTGTTGACTTTGGCCTCAGCTCTTGTCTGGACCAGACATAAAGAACATTTCTTTCTTTTGGTGTTTACCTGCTCTTCTCATGCACATTTCTGTGCAATTTACCAGACTTAAAAAAGAGCAAGTAAAGCCCCCAGTCCAGTTTCCTGCCCTGTTCTCACCACAGACAGCATTTGCAGCTGTTCTTTTTTGCAAAGAGTTTTATCTGATTTTGTTAACCTCCAAGAACAAGTTGTCTCAGAGTGATGCAAGTTACTTCTTCATACACCAGCTTTTGGAGAGAGCAGTGTCCTTCAGGATGTGTTGGCTCAGCACTCAGCAGTCTGTCCACCCTTGAGAGTTCAATTGCCTGAATATCATCTCCTGAGATCATGTACATCCCCACATTTCTGCAGGGGCTTTCTGCTCTGTCAAAATACTGTCAGCTTCATTTCAGGGGAAAAAAAACCAACCCACAAAATCCCCACCCTGTTCTTCTTTTCACTGCAGAACAAGGTGTGAAATGCATCATATTTTGGAAACTGGACACTAATATTGGCTGTTCCACATATAGCAAGGTTGAAATGGCTGGTATGCTTAGTCTCTTCTACTTATGGAGCAACACTAGTTTTAGTGAGACTCAAATTAATTTATCATGAAGACTTTGAACAGAGGAGGTTAGCATTAGTTTATACTTCCTAAGTAGTCTGATGCTATAAACCACTCATCATTAGCTCCTATCTCGTCCAAGTCATCAGCAAATGGATCCAACCTTTGTGGGGAAAAAGAGGATTGAGAGCTTCATGGTTGTAACAGCTGCCCCTTAAGTGAGTCACAGTGTGACAAGAAATAACATTTGGTGACAGTCTTGTGGTTGGGACACTGTGTCTCAGATTGCTCAAGTAGTTTTCATTTACTACTAAGGAAGTTATCACTGAATTTGCTTATTCCTTTAAAAGTTGTTTTTCTGGCCATTTGTGAGCTCTGAGTCAAGAAGTGGAATAATCTCTAAAGCTATGACAGCATCAGTGTACCATTGTTTGATAAAAAAGTCATGTCACTTTTACACCACAGAACCGCAAATGGTTTTCTGAGCAATTACGTGCTGTGGGTTTGACCTTTATCCTCCAACTCAGTGCTTTGCCTCTTCTCCATCAGGATTTTGTGTGTGTGTGTAGGTGGTTTGTGGGCAAACTTTTTTTCCCAATGCAGCAGCAGCATTAGCAATGTTGGTCATATGCAAGGTCAGCTTACAGTTTTAGAAATGGCACCGATCAACCACAGGGCAGTAAACAATGATTTTTAAAAATGCCAAAATGATGTCTTTTGGAAGTGTGTGGGTAAGGTGGGAGTAAAGGTGGGAGAAGTAGGGGAAAGCAACTTGTTCAGTTCCTCAGGACCATTTCTTTTCTATACCATGGCACAGGTAACTGTTACTGAAGTATGGTGTGCATTTTATTGTACTGAGCTAGAAAAAGATCTTAGATGAATTTTCAAAATAAAACTAGACAAAAAAAGGGGAGTTTGAGCACTGGAAGACATTCCACAGGGAAGTGGTCACATCTGACAGGGGTCAAGAAGCATTTGGAGAATGCTCTCAGGCACATGGTGTGACTAGTGGGGCTGTCCTTTGCAGGGCCAGGAGTTGTGGATCCCTTCCAACTCAGAGGGTTCTACGATTCCATAAGTAAGATGGGAAAAATATTACCAATTATTTAATACTAATCATGATAGGAAGCAGTCTGTTCTCACAAAACCTTAGAGACATGATGATGAGAAAAAGCATGTGCATTACTTTCTGTACTATCAAGCCTACAAAACTTCCGATAGCATGTTCCAGTGCTCCATAGTTTTATCTCCTGAGGAAACTCTGCAAAACTCTGAGGAAACTCAAGTGTGGTGCCTCTGATACTGCATTTGCCTTCTGCGTCCAAGCAAATCCACCTGGTGTCTGATCAACCCTGCATCTTCATAAAAGTTGCTGTGAAGAGGCTTAATGAATAAATTTACACTCAAATACAGATTGCATCGTAAGTTTTACCTTCATAGTGTGGACAGAAGAGGAGCACTACTTTCAAAACCAGTGAGTGCCAGTTTTTCCCTGGATGAGTGGGTGTGGGTTTTGGGGTCAGATTTTAGGATAAGTCACAATCTGTTTGGTCAGTTGTGTGGGCTGGGCAGATAAAGTGGCTGGTCTGAAAGCCATAAACATCATCTGTGGAGACAGCTTAAACATCCCCATCCCACACAGGCTAGTATCAGAGGGGCAGGGACCAGAGGTGCTGTCAAAAGAAGAGCTAAGGAAAAGAATAAAGGATCTAAAATCTGTAGTGTTTGGTATACAGGCATCCTAAATATTTCTGCTGGTTTTGTATTCCCTTCTATGAATCCAGAGCCACATTCTCTGGCCCAAACTTTTCTGGTAACTCCAAGAATTGCATGTGTTCTTTAATTTTCACCACATCAGGGATGCACAGATATCCCTGAATTCCTTCAAAGGAGGTCCTTCCCAGCACTTTAATGCTTCTCAAAATATCCCTATGTAAGCTCAGAATAAGCTATTTTGAAAGAGATGGGAACTGAAGGTGAGAGGATGAAGACTTTGTCAAGAGGTGCCTTCTCTTTTCTTCACTGCCATAATTTTGAGCTTTTAGAAGGGAACAGGAATGAACAAAGGAATCTGCAATAGAAGGCTGTAAGGAGCTTTTACCCCTCAGGTTTCTTTTCACCTGGTAAAGATGTACAGTCTCAAGTTCATGTGGCTTATGAAATGTCTGCCACAACTAACACACAAAACACAAAAAAGAAGAATGATGGCTGGCAGTCACCTTTAATTCCAGTAGATTAAATAAACTGGTAGCAACATCTGAATTATTGTAAATACATGCTCCAATCATATATCTCAATTTTTGGCAGAGGCAGAAAAGCCCCTACAGTGTTTTGTTGGATTGTAGGACTCAGAAAATAAGAGGAGCCGAAGAAGAAAACATGAATGGAAATTAAAAAATAAAATGCCTTCACCTGTGTACAGATGAGCAGCTTTTGGTTTTCAGTATTTGCTGCTAAATTCAAAGGAAGACATGGTGCCCATCTCTTGACTTGCTAAAAATATTCAGCATTATCAGGTATTGACCACAGTTAAGGAAAGATGTGCTGCTTTGCTTTCTGCTGCAATTGAGTAATATAGGTGAAGTTTTCTTTCACTTGATAATTTCCTTTATTAATGATGCTACACACTGAAACTGTGTGTAAGGCTGTCAAGTTTGAGAAGATGAGGAGACTTGAAAGCAAAATATGCAAATATGATCGAAGGAAGAAATAGCAAAACCTCTATCAGAGATATTGCTGGCAATACTTCATTAAATACAAACATCTGAAGGTTATCAGATCTGAGAAGCTGACACCTCATAAGATAAGGAGTAGGTTAGCTCACTTGCACCTTGTGACTTTGCTAGAGCCAGAACAGAACATGCAAATGGCCAGGTAAGGTAGTCTGGAAGCAAAAGGAGCATTTTTGGGGCACACAAAAGCATAGAGGAACTTTATCATAGCTTGTCAAAATCTGACTCTGGAGAGAAAATGGGCAACCAGGCTTATAAATACATGAGTATGGAGATTGGTCAATGTGAATGATAGCTTAGGGAAGTAAAATTGTTTCCTGCTGCTGTGACACTAACAAAATTGCCATGGATGCACTGCAGAATTGGACCTTCCTGTCCTTTTATAAGGCCATCCAAATCAAACATGGAAGATAAAGTATTTTCCCAGCTCTAAAGTAGCTCAAGCTGCAGCTGGCTAAAATGCTTTCCCCAAATTCAGACCATCTATAAAATTTTGCAGTTAAAATAAACAAATTCTTCCCTGTCTGTCTCTCATATAGGAGATAAAAAACCTTTGTCTGCTTGTTTAAATGCAAGTTAAGCTGCAAATATGTCCTTCCTCTGAAATAGGCAGAAACATTCTTTTATATTCTTTAGTTCACGGTCAGGTTTCATTCATTTGGGTCTTTCTCAGTCCTGTTCACCCTGAGAATAGCACAGAGGCTCTTCATACTGTGAAGTGTTCCTGAGGATGACAATTTCCTTTTCTCTGGGAGTTGCACAATGCCTGTGCCAATCCAAATACCCTGAATGGATGAAGATGTAAGTACTGCTCTTCTCCTCTACTGAGCAACACCGACCTTTCCTGGGCTGCTCCAGGATGTGCTGGCATTGCTGGTTTGGTCATTTCCTGGAGTGACTGATGATGAGATGGTAGAGCTCAGAGGGTTTTTTACTGCCTGGCAAAAGGCTGCATACCTGATACCTGAAGCTAGAAAGCTTCATGGGCTCAGTTGTGATTTGTACTTTGACTTCTGCTGATTGTGCACTCGCTTGTAAGAGGCCCTGAAAACATGGCAGGGACTTCTGCTGCCCCTTGCAAGGACAGTCCCTCTCTCCCCATCTGGACCTTCAGGAATGAAAAAGAGCACTATTTCCTTGGAAGCACCAGTCATATCTATGACCTATGCTTTCCTACAGACTCTGTGCAGGCAAGGTAGGGTTCATCCTAGTTGAGGCTGTTTTGCAAAGCTACCTCTGCTGTCATATGAAAACTGAGCAGAGGAACAAGCTCTTCAGGACCTGTTTGGACAGGTTGGAATGGGAGGAGTTGCATAAAGGCATCTTCAGCCTGAGCTGGTCTCAATCTGGAGCTGTTCTGCTCTGATGGGGGGATCTGGGGATGTGAGAGGCATGCCCTGGTGAGGACTGGGGAGCAGGGCAGGTAGGCCAGTTGAGGGCAAAGAAAATAACCCTTGCCAAGAACCTTCTGACTTTGGGGGTGTGTGGCAGAAGTGTACCAGAGGTGAGAGCAAAGCGCAGATGTAGGGGCTTGCTCTATTTGTTGTTGTTGTAGATTGTAGAATTGGTCATTGAGCTACTGGGTTCATCTACTCCTGCTTTCAGACACAGGGTTGTGCAACCCAAAAGTCAGTGGGAGTCTGCACAGGCAGAAGCTGTGCTGCAGCAGTGTGAGGTGAGGGAGACAACTGAGAATGGCAGATCAGTGCCAGGGCTGTTCCTTATATGGCTGCTAAATGTCTGCAGTGTTTCTTGGTATATGGCTTACGGTAAGAAGCTTCAGGTGCTGTGTTGCTGCTCTGCTGTATATCAAATGCTATTGCTGAGGCTGCACTGAGCTGCACTGAGACTGGGCCAAAAGGAGGAAGGGAGCTGGGATTCATTCAAATGCTAAGCATTTGTGTAGCCAGCCCTGATATGGTCTGCAAAACTGCTGTCACAAATCCCTCCCTTTGCAGTGACTGGCAAAGGTGACAAACATCACACGGGAAGCCTCATCCCACAGCTGGGAGCACATCCCCTTCACAGTGGCAGTAAACAGGGCAGGGGGCTCTCAGGCTGGGCTCCCCAGAAGAGATTTCACTTAGCCAAGGACAGACAGCTTTTTACATCAGTTCCTGATTTGGTTTTTTGTTTCTTTGGCTGAGAACATCTAATGGGAAAACTCCTGTTCACCAGGAAGAAACCTAAACTGTCTGGACTAAGATGTAACGCTGGCTGCCTGTCTGTGAGTGTACCTGTGCACAGCTTGTTTTAAACAGCACCTATTTACATTTTCAGGGGTTATTTTTCCTCTTTCTAGAACATACTACCACTGGCAATCATCCACTAGCACTGCTTCTTTGGGGGCTTAGTTACAGTGAATCATGATCAGAGAACATGCCATGGTTTTGATTGCTGGAACATTGCTTTTCTGCACTATGGGATTTTTAAAGTGAAAATATTTTCAGCTTTCCCAAACCACAAAAATACTGTTTATCAGTGCCCTAGAGATCAATGTTTAAACCAAACAATTTAGTGCAATGAGGAGGGTGTTTTGACTTCTGGGAAACAAATTTTAAAGGCAAACAAATCGCTTTATAAATACACATATACCTACACACACCCACACACATGTATACATATATATGAAAGACAGAAATGTAGATGGTTCAGGCAACTCTAAAACTCCAAAACTGTGTCTTAAAATATACATTTTATAGATGTGATAGTACAAGGTTTTCATGGTGACTACTATGAGCTGACTTTTTATAAATAATGTCTGAGGCCTCAAGTAAAACTTATTTGTTTCCTGTTTCAAGCATCTGCCAAATACTTCTGATTCTTGGGAGACTACAAAAGTGATAGGCATCATCAAGCCCTCCAAAAATTCTGCTACCAGACTGTAGAGTTGTGTTAAATGTTGGGAGTTTTTTGTTTCTTACTCTTAAACACTAAATTATCTCCCTCATATTTTTTTGAGCTTTGCCAATGCAATTCTTAGGCCTTTTTTACCACTGTAAATTATTCTATAGATCATCCTTTAAAATAGCAAAGCTGTCTCAGCATTAGTTTTGAACAACTGGCTTTTTCTTCATGGTACAGCTCGAGTTGTCTTTGTTTTACTTGGACCTCCAGGACCTTATGATGAGAGTAGTGCACTCTCTGGTCTTTTCATGCTGTTTTAAAATTCTAAATATCTATGTCTTATGGGACCATTGTAAGGAAGAAAAAGAAGCTGGTACATGACACAGTCAGACATGAACCCACCTAGGGATGTGTAATGAGCACACAGCCCCCTGCACCAATGACCATAGCTTTAAATTGTGGTTGATGCCTGAAGGATTTTTGCTGCTTTTCTTCTTAATATTTCTTATACTGTTCCCTATATTCATAAGTATTAGCATGCATACTTGTGATGCTTTAGGTGATAGTTTAGCCTGGTTTCATGGTGTTTAGGAGGCTGGTAGACTAAACACCCCTGAAACCACGTAGAGTTAGAGACCAAACACTCTATTTTCGTGAGCCCTCAAGGTCTCCTAGTAGGACAGATTTTGTAAACTAGAAGTTAGCCCACCCAGGCCCCTTATTGGGCCCTCCTGGTAGATATGCTAATGTGTAGAGTCTTTAATTGTATACTCTGTTGGGGGGACGGGGCTTTTGCGGCGTGTTCTACCTGGACGGCAGAAGCCATCGAACGGGATCCTATTAAAATACCGAGGTAAACAACCCCCAACCCTTTCATCGTGTCTGAGCCTTTATTTCCTAAGACCAGAAAAAGGCAACAGGTAATGAAGCATGTTCAAATTGCTTCTTAAATTCTTGAATTGTCAAGTTAAGAGACATTAATTAAAACATCATATACCATGGTTCTTGAAAAGGAAATGGAGAAGGCACTGACTTCTTGTTTTTACAGCAAATGTAATACAGTGTGCTTGTGATGAAGCCTTCTGACCACAGCAAATTCCCAGAGGGAAGATTCTTTAAACATAGCAACCACAAAATGACAGAAAGAAGGGATTTTTTAGTCTCATTTTAAAGGAGTTCCAGAAGTTAATGGCCACATTTAAATCTAATGTTAGTGGAAATTACTGAATATTGTGTGCATGAGCTTGGATGAGTATATGGGCTTGTTTGGAAAATATTGAAGAAAAATGTCTTCATTTTTCTCTGTGGTGTGAGATCGGGTTAATACAGGAGTATTACTTCAATGTATCTATCAAATGACAGATAATTTGTTTGTCTGTTTTTACTTTTATTAGAATTCTATGATGCTCTAGTGAGAGGTGCACAGACTGCTACAAGCTCCTCTAAAAACTGTGATATTTACCTGATGGAGAAGGGTTAGGATGCTGTGAGAATTATGCAGCATCTGCAATTAAGCTGTGATCTAATATTTTTCTCTTGTAGCTGTCTTGCCAGTTTCTCCCATTCTGCAAAATGAAAGCAATTTTATGTAATTTTCCATTTTATGAGGGACTTAGATTCACAGAAATCACCACAAATGACTTGCATTTCCTCAACAGCAATTTTAAAATTGCTTTGCCCACTGTGATAAATTATGTGTCTCTGCAGAGATATGGAGGAACAGGAGTGTGGAGTGAAACAGCTGGATAAAGGCACCCCAACAATCATGACTTCCTTTTCTCTGTGATAACAATTGTGCAATACCTGTGACAATAAAATGCAGGTTGAAAATAAAATAATCTATAAAAGGATAAGTGAAATCTGCATATATCACAAACCTAACTAACCGTATTTTAAGCAACCTGTAGATCCCACAGGCTGAAGGTGAAATATCTTAAGCTCAGTGGTGAATGAGTTTTATTATCTTATTTTTATGGTCTTGTGGGTTTTCTCTACTTTTTGGAGAGGTTTTGGTGCTGCTGGTTTTTGTTGTTTTGATTTGTGGTTTTTTGGCTTTTATCCCTCTCCTCCATAACAACTCTTCTTCCTTAACAGAAGAAACAGGGCCGCTTAGCAAATGCACTGATTCCTCCTCATGACAACTCCTGTTATTGTTTTAAATCACTTGGAACATTCTCAAACTGTATCAGGCAATATATTAGACAAAATTTAGGATAGGTAGTGCTCTTGCACTTTTCCGAAAGAACTAGACAGACTTGAGGTACGTTGTGATGCCTGATAAAGGTGGTGTGTGTATATATGCCAATGCTCCCAGTAGGGTTTCAAAGGAGCAAAAAGGAGGCTGAAGGCAGCTAGTTCAGAAGGGCATGCATGCATTTTTAAAAGAGACAAATTGGACTTCTGTTCTGTCAGAAAAATCAGCAGCTGATATTATTTTCGTTTCTTGTGCTGAACTTTTCAACTGTATTTTGAGTATTTTCACTGTTTCCTCCTTGAACATGGCATTTTTTGTTCCTGCTTGCTTTCTGTTCAAGTCCAACCAATCTGTACTCCAGTCCACATCTGTATTAGCAACTTTCATGAGAACTCACATTTCATGAGCAGTTACCCAATGCAGGGTGGAAGTGGTAAAACCATTTTAACTCCCTGACTCTTATACAGTGCTATTCCTGGAGCTCTGGCTAATGGATGGTATGGAAACACCTTGTATTTGTGGACTACTATTCCTAGCTGACTTTTGGAATATGAGTATGGTTTTTAAAATAAACTTTCAGCTAAGCACATGTGCCTATTACAACAGGACAGAGCAAGATAACCTTGCATGGTGTTGCTATGTCACCCTGCTCTTAAGCTGTAAATTCTTTTGATATGATCAGTTATTTCTCACAGTCGTCATGAAGATTTATTTATTAATGGCATTTCCTAATAGGAGTTATTTATGTGTGGTACTGAGGACTGAGAATAAATAATTGCATCTTTTCCAAATCTCTCAACTTACTTCTGATGTGAGATGAACAATTTCAAGGCACATTCAAAGGTTATAGAACAGTTCTTGGCTTTACAAGAACAAAATGTCATGGAAATGCCACCTCTCCGCTCCCTCTCCATCAGCAATAGCAAACATTTGATCAGTGTGTACTTTCCATTCAGCTCAGCATCCTTGGGCTGGTTTGGCACATCTTCTCTTTTGGAGAAGTCTTACATTTGTGATAACATGATCACAGAAGGGTCAAGGGGACCTTCCCTTAGTATTTCAGTGAGATTGGTTTAGATAACAAAACAAGGGGAAGACGTGGGTAGACTTAAACGAAACTGTTATTTTACAGAAGTTAGAAAAAGTATTTTTAAAGAAGTTTTTTACAATGAGAGTGGTGAAACACTAGAACAGGTTGCCCAGAGAGGTGGTGGATGCTGCATCCCTGGAAACATTCAAGGCCAGGCCTTGAAGATGTCCCTGGTCACTGCAGGAAGGCTGGACAAGATGACCTTCAAATGTCCCTTCCAACTCTGTAGTTGTCTCAATTCACCCCACCCTAAGGTAGGGCAAGTCATCCTTGCTTTCTGTGATTTCCTCTGTATTTGTATAAAAAATAGAGAAATCCCAAGTCCTGCTCCTCGGGGGTTTTCATATTTTTGAATAATTTTATCTTTAGAGCAGCCAAGCCATAGCTCTTTAGCAATGTTGCTGTCCCCACATTGGGGGCATCTGACCAGCCAAGAGGTGCCAGAGGGCAGCTGTAGAGCTGCACACTCTGCAGGTCCTCAGCTGTGAGATATGGCACAGCAAGAACAACTGGACTTGAATTTGCCCATTTGCTCTTGAACACAGCTGTGTGCCAGAGCCACCAGGAAACCCAACACCTTCTGCCCATGAGCCACCCTGAGCTCCCTTCCACCAGCTCCCAAAGATACAGGACATGCATCTAATGGCTCCCCACTCACATCTGCACAGAACAAGAAAAGAAGAAGTACTTAGTGGGAGGCCTTCTGTAGGAATTCTGCGGGCTCTTCTTGCTGGAAAGTCAAGGGAAACCAAAGCATAAGTGAAAATTAAGTCAGTTGCTGTTCACCCCAAATACGGACAAAAAGTAAGAGCAGCTATATTACATGCTATTGCCTTGAAGGAAGAGAAAAAGACTTATTCTTTTCAATCTGTGCAGAGAAACTGAATTCCAAGGGAAAAGCACTGATAACAATCTGCTACAAACCCAAGATTAGAGTCCAGACAAAGTAGGCTTGTTCTCTAACAAGAAATTTATTAGCTTACACAGCCCATTCAAAAGAGCTTCTGACCAGGTAATTAGAGTCCAAAATTCCACTTTCAAGGTTTTGTCATATATTACTCCCTGTTTGTTTTTTATCATGCAGGCTCAGACACTCCAGTGATAAACTGTTTGCTCTGTGGCCTTGCTGTGGTACGTGGAAAACTTTCCATGACTGCATTGCTGTGGAACAGAAATAGCTATGCATGTCTCAAGCAGCTTCTGAAACCCAGTTTGGATCCTGATGAAAAGAGGGATTGTTCAGAGGCTCATCACTGTCCCATACGACTTATTTGTTTCTCTTTAAATATGTTTCGTGAAAGAGTGTGAAATGCTGGGAAAACATTTTATTTTATATTTTCTCAACAGCTTTTAGAGGTGCAGAAAGCTGTGCATTTCTTGATAAACATTTCTTTCAGAATTTTTCTTTTTTTTTTCAAGGCAGTACTGTATTGGACAGAGATATCTTCCGCATATTTCAGGAATTATATTAATATTTCTCCATTAATTTTACCCTTATTTAGTGAGAAATTGAGTGGTTACCTGGTTTTCCTTCTGGAGTTTTCTATAGGCAAAATTTCCTGCTGGTCCACAGTGAGTCTGGGTGCTGGTATTTCAGATATAGATAGAAGAGAGGATAAATCACTATTTTCTGCTTCAGTTGCTACTGTTGTAAAGATCTAACTTCATTCTTCTCTTCTGTTCAAAACTTTCTGGGTGAGCCACCTCACTGCTTCTTGCTTCTTTTCCTTCTTTGAAGGACTCCTTCAATTTCCACCATCTCCCACTTTGTGATTCACTGGGGTGAAGTGAAAGCCCTGAAGTGCTAAAAAAATAAAAAGTGGCTACAGCTAATGAATAACTGACTCTATCAGACTTGCTTGAGATTATATAAAGTTACTCCTTGTTCTCCAGGCAACTAAAATAGTTAT
This sequence comes from Eopsaltria australis, assembly GCA_034509425.1. Taxonomy (NCBI): domain Eukaryota; kingdom Metazoa; phylum Chordata; class Aves; order Passeriformes; family Petroicidae; genus Eopsaltria; species Eopsaltria australis. The sequence continues at coordinate 837,664 of JAVTVJ010000396.1, forward strand.
TCTTGTAGGTTTTATCTTTAAGAAATAATCCTTTGTATTTTATATGTGAGGACAAGAACACTCATTACTTAACTTTTCTTCCTCCAGATCATGTTGAAATTTCTCAGGCCATTTTGTTGTTTAAAAAAGGTTTAATAATCTTATTAGGCTGATTAATCCTAACTGGGCCAGTAAGCCATACAGGAAATTCTGTTTATCTTTGGAAGATTTTTCTAAATGGCTTTGTTTGTTTGTTTGTGGAATTTGTAACTTTTCCCCCTCTACAAATGCATCTTGATGAGTTTCAAGAAAATATTAAGTTTAGAAATGAACTGTAATCATTGAAAGGGCTTGGGGGGGAAACTGAACCTCCTGTGGTTAGCAAGAAAATGTGGAAAATTGTACCTTTAAGGAGTGGTCATAAAATCCTGCTGGATTTGGGTTTCCACATGAGCAAGATGCTACTAACAGAAGCATGGTCCCCATTAGCAGCCTCAGTAGGTACAAGATTATTTAGACAACAGATGCTAGACAGTAGAAACTTCCTTCCCTGGAGATGACTTCACACAGAAGCATTTGCAGAAATTGTTCAAGATTACTGTCAGATAAATCAGAAGGCTTGAGTCCTTAAGTCTGTCCAAATTACTTCTGCATTATTCTTCTACCACTCTTGCTATCTGTAACATCATAGAGATGTTAGAACATTGAATTCCATTGGTCAAACAGGAAAAAGCTGAACATAAAATGTTTCTTTATAAGAGACCTCTTCCATGCTTTTGTGTGTGTGGCTGTGTCCTCTGCCTTGATGGACATCTTTTCACACAGACCCTCTTCTCTTGTTCTGCCATGCATGCACAAGTCATACCTGTATCAATTCCCTTACCTAAGCCTGGCTTTATCTGTCATCCAGCTTGGACTGTTTACCTGTATTTCATACAGTTCTGAAGCCAGTAGGCACCTCACAGCAATGTAACCCTGCCTTCAGGGCTGGAAGGACTGTACCTCATCTTCTGGCACTGCTTTTCCATACACAGCGCTCTCACAGCCAGAGCTTCCAGAGATATCCTATCAATAGCTCAGTACCAAGTCCTATCCACAATGAACCATGGAAAGCAGAATCCTTAGCTAATACCCTTAGGGGGAAAAATACTTGGGCAGTCCAGAGCTTTTGAATTGGAAACTTGAAGGTCTTGTTATGATGGATTCAAGGTTTCCAGCTGTGACACCGTGACCCCCTGTTTCATTTCAGTGATGTCACTTCATAGGATATAAGCAACTTTAAAAGTTTCCCAGGACATCATTACGCTGTTTAATAAACAAATAAACTATGTCTTAAGATTGTGGCTCTGAACTCAGAACAGTTAAAATTATTTTAACTGTGTACATATCCTGATAGCTCAGGTTCTGTGAGCCCCTGAGTCAAATCTGAGAAAATATGAGGATGTTGGTCAGGTATCTTCCTCACTTGCTCCTGTGGGCCTTACCAGATGGTTAGAGAAGGCACATCTGGGTGTTCAAACAAACCACTGAAGTTTAAAGCAGATTTGGGGACATCAGAGGGAAAAAATACAACACCTCTGCAAGGATGAGGGGAAAATCTTGCCAGGCAGATTCCAGCAGAACTTCTGAGTTCTGCTTTTGGCAAACACTTTCCCTGCATGGGAGTTGCAGCAACAAGTCTCCCTCTGAATCTGGTTGTGCCTGATGAAGACGTATAAAGTAAAGCAGGAAATGTAGTGGATTTGAGATTGAAATAAGCTTTATGTAGAGCTCTTGCCCATGTCCAGAGTAGGTACCACATGTTGCTTTTTGGAATATGGAGGGATTCCTAGGAAACCCAGGCTGGTGTGCCTCTGCACAGGGTTCAGTCGATGGCATCAGTGCTCCCTCAGGAGCTGCTGGCTGTTGTTTTGCAGGTGTTTGGAATGAATGTAAACAGTACAGGTAGATGGCAACAATACCCAAGGCCATCTGTGTACCTGCAAGTCCTGCTGTTAGGACAGAATTTAGGCTTGAGTTAGTTTCATCCACCTCTGCCCATGATCAAGAAGAAAGGGTGCAGCTGGTAGTAACATTTCATGGTCCAGCAAAGAAGCTGTGCTGAAGGAGAGAGGGCAGTGGGGCTGGAAAGAGATAAGGGGGTAAGAATTGGATGGGAAAAAAGAGCTGAAATGGGGTGGTTTGGGTTTGCTGAAGAGCAAGTTGCATTTCTGGAGCATGCTAAAGGTGGGGGAAGAGAAAGGCAAGCATGGAGAGGAGAAGGCTGCAACAACAACTGCCCCTCATTTATTTCGCCATGTTCTATAAAATATTTTTCTTTTGCCCCCTATAAGCAATCAAAAAGCAGAGATCTTTGACAAGACTTCAGATGAATATGAAAGAAAACACTAGTGGGGAAAAGAGTGCTATTTTAATAACTTATTAATAACTAGTTTGCTTGAAACAAACGAAACAAACAGGTAGGGTTTATTTTCAGAGGTGACTTCCTCTGAGGAGGGCAGAGTTTTAAGCATGGCACACCATGGAGAAATGGGTTGTCTGGTTAGAAAATCCTGATTCATGTAGCCAAGACACCTGACAAACATCACAAACTGTGTTGTACAGAGAGTGGAAAATCACCAGCGTGTTCCAGGGCAAGACCAGGTTTGGGGTTAGGAGGGGTGAGAGATGTTAGTTAACCTTGGATGAAATTATAACTGAATGTGCTGGAGACTTTCTGCAACAGAAACTGATTGTATCTTGTGTATAGATAAAAGAGGATGGTCAGAAATGTTTCTCTTCTGCTGAAGTTTTTGCCTGGAGCTGTAATTTACTGCAAATCAGGGGAGTAGCTTTTTTTTTCCCCTGCTAAAAATGTAAGAAGAAATACAGAGACGTTTTTATCGTAGGACAAATTTCCAGGGCTAACCATGGAGTCATGTGCTCTGGTGCTGTCATGATTAAAATTTTCACTGCTGTCAAAAAGCACATTGTACTCTGGCAACATATTTCTCCTGACACTATTCCCTCTTTTAGGGATTACTGCTTTGGTTCTCTGTCACATTCACATGCTGAAAACCACCTGGAGCATCCTGCAGGGAAATGCTCTGTAAAGGGGTGTTTTTTAAGGCCTGCTGTGACCACAGAAATATTTGTATACTTCACTTCTTTACAGCTCATTGTGGAAAGAAAAAGTGATACCAGAAGAGACATCGTAAATAATATGAACAAAAGTTTGGAGAGGCAATACACTTCATCCTGCAGGATTTATACCAATCCCCAGAAGCTAGAGATTGGATTATGATTTAAAGTATGTGGGGTAAGAGGTGATGTTCTCTCACACTTGCGTACTGTCAGTTTTATTATTGTTTTTTAATTTATTAATCCATAAAATGAAGTCCTAAAGGAGGAGGATTTTCTTTTCAAACACTTATAAATGCCTTTTGATTCTCTGCTCTGTTCAGAGATCCAGACAGTGCTTTTGTTGATCCAGTTTTAAGTTTAGTTTTGTTTTTAAATTCAGTGAAATGATAGATATGACCTAGGTATAGGCCTGTCTAAATATGAATAAAACTTGGCCCATAAACTGCAAAATCTGCTACATTTATTTTCAGCTGCCTATATTCTGAGGTACCATGCATGACTGTGGATGTATCAGCAGGCAAATGTGTTCTTTTCTGAGAAAGTGAATATCTCTCAGTGAATGGCTTCAGATTCTTGCTTACAAAGCTCCTTTGCTGGAGTTGCTGTGAAAGGGTCACTGAACTGAAAAAAACATAATTGCCCAGACTTTTATTTACTGATTGCCAGCTGATAGAATGCAGTTCATTCAATCCCAGGGTAATCAAGTCCTGGAGAAACACTGCTATGGACAAGTTCTGACCCAAGTGTTTTCTCATTTCATTTAAGCTTTTATAAAATCCTGTTCAAAGGACATTCTAATGGAAATAAAGCATTAGACTTAATCCCTAGTGGAAGTTACCCAAACAAAACATTTAGTAGAAGCAGACATTTCAAATTGCTTTCACTGATGGGCCAAGATCAGAGAACTTTCCAGTATTTCAGTTTCTCTTCACCCTGGGAATGGCATTTTCTGATATTCAAAACAAACTGTACTATAATAAAAATACAACAACTAGAAACACTCTGAAAAAAGAAGGAAATGCTTTTTCCTCCCTAATACTATTTCAGGGCAAATTCACCTGTGTTTTCCTTCCTTGCTTTCATGTAGAGTGAAAGGGCTCCTTCCAATGATGGAAGGAGTTTTGTAATTCCTGATGAGGCAGCAATCGCTGTTAGGCTGGCAGAGGCAGGCAGGGTGGATGAGAGCCCCTTTTGGCTCTCCATGACCGTTTTGTAAAACTCAGTCAGTAAATCCGATTAAAAGTAGCGCTGGAATTGCAGAAGCGTCCAGTTACTGAAAATATTATAACATCTCCTGACTGCAGATCAAGTTTTCTGCTTGTAAGCACATTTTACTGTGGTGATTTGCTCAGACAAACAGCTGAGTTTTTATTTCCATGTAACAGTTTTGCATTTGTCAAAGGTTATGGGGCTTCTTTCTGGATTTGTGGGTTTGGAAGAGCCCAGCCTCTTCTCCTGGGCATTGGCAGTACTGCCAAGGTTTACACTTAGTCTCATTACTCAGGCCTCACTCTGAGTGGAGAAGGATTACAGCTGAAGTGGGTGATGCTGATGTGTTTGTTCTTTCAAAAAATACCAGCTTACACCAGCAAAACCTCAAATTACATTTAGGCTCTCATTATATTGGCCATTGCCCCTTTGCTATACCTTTCTCATCTAAATGAAGATTGTAAAAAGCTTTCAGCTGGAGCAGCCTTGGCTTAAAAGAAGATCTGTGAGCCCACAGCTGATGGATACAGCTTGGTCTGGAAGGGTCCTAAGAAAGATTTTCCTTTTTTTCCATTTTTTCTTTTGTGGTGTTTAGTGGTAATGAAAGTAAGAATACAAGATCCTGTGATAGTTTAGGGTTTTATCTGCATATTTTTAGGGTTTCTTGAATAGATTTAATTTTTAAAAGTTTTTCTCTAAAAAACTGGGTTGGTTTTTTTTTGGTCCTGAAGCCCACAGAACACCCTGAATAGATATTTCTTATTTAAACTGGCACATAGAATTTTTTGTATACATAAAAGTAAGTCTTTTTATATTGCCACAATTCAAACATAATGCTGTGTGTCCACCAGTCATTCTGTTCCAAAAAAATAACTGTGCTTTTCATTTGGGCTGAATTTCTGGGTGAGTGGGTTTTTTTCTGAGGTTGACCCTCAGAGTACAGCATGCCATCATCTCACAATGTGTTATCCTGCAGAAAGCTTGGGATGTTGGGATGTTATGTTGGTCACTGAATTAACCAAGCTTTTCCCAACAATTATTTTCTTTCCCTGGTAATCACTAGTGACTTAAAAAAAACAAACTATGTTTGGATTCAAAAGACCATCTCTCAGAGGAGTTAATGTAATGACTGTGTTGTAGAAGGCCAAGTGTTCTTTCCTAGTTTAGTCCTTGCTTAACTGCTTTCTTCAAAGCAGAGTATGCTTGGATGTATTCTTTGGTATTTGAATGTTAGGAAATGGAAAATTAAAAATAATAATGGAGGAAATTCCCATCTGGGAAATCTGTTGTGTATTCAAAGCACCTTTAGTTGCAAGCTTGCACTCTGTGACCTTGACGCATATTGTACCTAAAGATCAAGCTTGGATTTGAGCTTTCTCAAGGTTTTTAGTGAGGGGGTGGAAGGCCTGGGAGAGGATTAATTCAGCTTTGCCTAATTCCATTGCTCTCAGTAGTTCTGGTGCCTGGTGCATGACCAGATGTTCCCTTTTCAAAGGGAACACAGAGCTGGCCTTGGCTCCAGATTCAGGCCCAAGACCAGGATTGTGCCTTTGACTCCCGTGCAGAAATTAACACAGCAGTGAGCAAAGGTGGGAAAGGGATGGTTCTTTGCCTTTTCTTGTAGCTGACCATCAGAAATGCTCAGTGACTGGGGGGGAATGTACAGTCTGTGGAAAAAGCAGTGGTAGAAGAAGAGTTAGGTGAAACTCACAACAAGTGTAAGAAAGTTATTTGACTCTCTTCTGGCACAGAAAAAATAATAATCTTTGCTGTTCAAAGTGCAAGTCTTACAGAAATTTCAATGATGTTGTGAGCTCTGTAGGCAGAATTTATGAACAGCCAAACAAAACCCAAAGATTGTGATGGTCTTCCTATGGAATTGTGGTCTGGGAGAGCAGCAGCCAAGGAAAGCTTGCAGAAGCATCACACAGATTTATTTGAAGCATGAAGCTAGGAGAGAGAAGGAGCTCTCAGGGCTCAGCTCCTGGCTGGAAGGAGACTTGGCATCATGGGCAAAGGAAGTGCTTCCTTGGTGCTCAGTAACACTTTGCTTATGCGTTTTGTAAATAAATGCAAATATCAGAAAGAGAGGAAATTAGTAGTTGATATAAAGTTTGTGTAGTGGCAGGGTAGCATAAAAGTCTTGTCTATGGCTAATTAACAGAACAGGTAGTAGGGTGCATTTGTAGTAGACTCCTTTCACGGACTAGGTGTCCAGGAAGACATCCTGCTTTCCTAGGCTCCTAGATCCTTAGTGTTACAGTCTGTGCCATGACCAAACCAACCTGTGCCAAAGCTATAGCAGAGCACTACTCACAGCCATGTGTCTGTGGGTCACAAAGAGCTGCATGTCTGAGGTCACTCAAAAGCAATTTTTTCAGGTAATATTTTACTTCTTTCCCCTGTGATGCTATGCAATACAGAAGCAGACAACAATTCAAATTTAAGAAGACGCTAAAATCTTAGCTCTGGCTCTTCTCAAGTCCAAGATAATATTATTATATAATATAATTCTTTATGTCCTTGATCTGCTGAAAGCCAAAAAAATTGTACTTTTCCCTGAGACCACTGTGAGCATGGGCATGTGTTTGAAGCTAATTAATAATTAAAATGTATCCCTGGAAAATGTCACTTCAATTTCACGTATACTAAAACTTAAGAAAAAGATTGTGCAATTGCTGTTGTTCTTACATCTGTAGTGTCAGCCATGGCTGTGAGCTTCCTGGTGGCATTCAGCAGCCACAAAAGGGCAGTGCAGCTGGAAGCTCAATTTGCAATACAATGAGTACTTTACTCTTTCTTGCTCATTCACTCGTGATTCGTTTGGCAGTTGTGAACTTCTTTTCAGAAATTGTCCCTAGAGTTTTGCTTTCACATTTCTGTAAATTCCTGCGACATTTTGTGTTACTGATTCTCCCTCTCTTCAGGTGCTCCATCCCTCTGAGCATCTTTGTGGCCCTCCTCTGGACTCAATCCAGCACATCCTTGCCATGCCAAGAGCTCCAGAACTGGACTCAGTACTCAGGTGGGGTCTCACTTATCCATATGCAAAAGTTACCCCCTGTTGGTTATTTTGCATGAAAAACTACGTGATTTTTGCCTTCTCAATTTGCACGTAACCACAAGTATTTGTTGATGTAGGAATATTGAGAAAGTTAATTCCTTATTGCAGAGGAGAACTATATTTCTGCAATACCTAAATCTTGCAAAATAACCCATTCACCTTGTGTGCTAGTCCTGCCACTGATTTAAGAAAGTGGCCCAGAATACAACATGTGCTCCACAAGCCCTGTGGCAGGGCAGAAGCAGCACAGCAGCCATCTCTGAAGTGAACTCTCTTGCTTGTACTTGCTGCTGGGTCTTTGAAACAAATAAAAGCATAGAATAAAAAAAAAAGAGAGGGATATGATGGTTAATCAAATTGGTGGGTGTCTGTGAGCAACCAGTGTGAAGCAGCAGTAAAATGCATAATGTACTTTTTGGACACACTAAGCAGGGTGGTTTTGTAGAGATACCCAAGCCATTGTAAGTGACCATGATGAAGCTTTTTGTACAGCTGAGATCACCTAGCTTGGACAAAGCCTAATTTGAATTTAGACAGGTACCAACAAGGATTAGTAGGTTGGTTAGAAGAATGGGATGGATTAAACATTTCCCTGTTATTCCTTACAAAGAGATAAAAACATCTTCATTTCTTTAGCCTGGTTGGCTGATGCTTGTAAGGGCATAGGACAACTATTTGTAAATGGATTGGAGAGTTATGTGTCAGGGAGGAAAAAAAATTATATAAAAAGATAATATTAATCCCAGATTGAATGTTTATTATTTAGTTAATTTAGGCCAGAAACTGGAAGGTTTCTGAACACTTATAGAGTGAAGCTCTAAACAGGACTGGAAGGAGACAGCAGTTTAAATTGTTGGGAGATTGAGCATGATAAACCCAATGGAAGGGATTGTGTAACTAATTTGGAGAATTCCTGAAGATAAGAATCCATGTGTAACCGCTGTGTTCAAAAGGAAACCAGATCACTGCTTTCACTTGATTTATTTTTTGGTAATCCTGTGCTAAGACTTCTGCCCCTTTCTTGTAGGGATCAGCAGAGATTTGTCCCCCTAAACTATGTAACAAACTTCATTAAAGAGTTTTCCTGCTTACTGAAGGGATCTAGGACAGCAGCAGTGCCTTCAGTCTCTCTTTTGCTGCCTTCTGTCTAAGGCTGTTCAGTCTACAGCAGTTTCTTAACTCCTTATTTGGTTATCAATATTGGGTGGGCTTTGTGTGGAAAGCGGGCACCTGGGCATCTGTTGTGTGATTCCTGGGACTGCAGGAAGCCTTGCTGCAGGATCTGTATCCCAGTTCTCCATTCCTGCCAAAGACAGAGATGTTGATTTCTTTTTCCATCAAAAGGTGTTGGTAATTGAATAGTGCTCCCCCATCCTCTGTTTATACAGACACTTCGTGTCTTTAAAGACTTTTTTTTTTTTTTTTGTTTTGAACATTTCACAGGCACACTGCTGTTTACTCGAGCAAAGGCCTGGAGTACAACTGAGTGCTTGTCATGCTGCACTGACTGAATCCAAGTTTGTTTTGCCTCTGTTATTCCTCCTTTCTGGTGCATAAAAAACATCATGGGAGAGAAGCGCTTTCTGGATTCCCTGAATATTCCTTGTGCTGCTGTTATGGCAGAGCTCTGTATGCAAGAGACATGACAGCAGGAGAGATCCTCCTGCTTAGCTTGTAGAGTCAAGAAGTGCTATTTACTTTTTTCCTCTGATGGCTTTGGCACAGGTAAAATAGCAATGAAATTTCAGAGGGCAGCAGTCATACCTTTATCTATCAGTTTACCTTGCTCAATAGTGCATAGTTAATTCCTTTCTTCCCCCTGTAGATTGCTGTTTAAAAGCACTCGCAGTGCAGCCAGCTACTGTGTGTGCTTTAAGCTGAGGAATAAAAACATGCTGCCAGCTACAAGGTCTTGTTGCTGTACTTTTCCTTGTGACCTTTAACAAATTCAAACCATTGTTATTGTGCACAGAATCCAGCAAGGCTATAATCACCATTAAAGAGGGTGGTTGGTTTATGTTTACTTTGGGTTTCACTATTTTACGGCAGACGGGAAAAATATTTATGGTGGGGGTTTTTTTGGTTGCATGGGGTTTTTTGGTTTTTTTTTCTAGGACAGGAATAATCTTTTCTGTTTACATTTGTGGAATAAGCACAGCCAGGTCCATGCAGTGACTGGGACTCGTGTCCCACAGTACATGATTGTTTGTGTCCTTGCTTTTCTCACCCCCCACCCAATTGACCAGTGGATAGATAGATAGATAGATAGATAGATAGATAGATAGATAGATAGATAGATAGATGATAGGTAGATATCCAATGGATCAGTGGATAGACAGGTTCCATCTGATTGAGTGAGGTGTCCAAGTAGTTAGTAACAATTGCAGTAGAACAAAAATATTTTTCTTCTGAGCTGCAGAGATCTATTCACTCGCATCTTGCATCCTACATCCCAACTTTCTGCCAGTAAAAATAAAGAAATAAAATAAATTTAAAAACCTCTCCAGATTTAACAGTTGCTTCTGAGGCCTCCACCCCGAGGTTTTTTCCCCTTTTGCTGTTTTCCTGCCTTTCTTCTCCCTGTATACACACTGTCATCTTCCTGCAAACTCGTGCATGGGCTAAAGGCATTGTGTGTGATACCCAGCTCTGAGCAGTACCTCCTCCGAGACCCAGCTCAGCAAGGAGCTGCTGATTCCCTGCTGCAGCCTTTCCCTTCACAGGGAAATTTGCTGGTGTCTTCTATCATCATGCAAATCTCCTACAGCACTGTAGGAATTTGGAACCTCAATCTATGTGTCAAATATGGCTAAAACTGCCTGTTGTGTTCAGAAACCATTAGGAAATGCAAAGCTGGACAGACTACAGTATAATTGTATAAAACCCATTTAATTAGCAAGGTAACCTAAGAAGACTGATTTCCAATTGTAATGTGTACAGACAGATATGTATTCCTACCCAGCCCATAGAACATTAGCTCTGAAGATGTGCTGTTACATGCATTCTGCACATAGATAATTGGAGGGGGAGAGGGAGGAAGGAGAGGGATGTTTGTATCATTTCATGGCAGGTAACCATGTCATTCATACCACACCTGGGTGTTTCTGACTTCGTTTCTCACACAAGTGGTAATGAAATATTTTGTGGTTTAAAAAAAAAAGAAAAGAAAAGGAAAAAAAAAAGAGCTTGGAAACCCAGTATCCAAAGGGTTTCAAAACTTTATTGTATGTGCCAAATATTTCCAGCTGTTATTGCCTTCCACTTATTTCCCACAGCATCTTGGCCTGGGTCTGCGCAAGTGATCTTTCTTCGTTGATGGCATGAGATGTTAGCTGAGCCAATGTTTATGCTGCTCAGAAAGATATTCCTCAAGCCTTACTTCATTAATGATTTTAAAGCTTGTTAACCTGTTTATCTTCAAAGGATGGAAGCTTTTAATGCTGAATAAAGTGGATGGCTTTTATATAGATTTTGATAATGAATACAATTGGATATCAGACTCCAGTCTGTGTTATAAACTAGGAGCCATCACACATTCCTCAGTTGCTTCTCCCTGAGAGGAGGGAGACTGGAGTGCAAACATGGGTGTCTGAAGCAGCATTACATCTGCTCACTCCAACCCCCTGTGAATTTCTAATGTACAGCTCCTTCAAAAGAAAACAGTTGCCAAGACATTCAATAGTGGAGAATTTGGGGATGGCTTGCTGTAGCTTTTGTGATCATTCATGGATTGCCTTGTGGCATAGCGTAATTTTCTGAGTTGTTTAATTTAATTAAATCCAGATCAGCAAGGGATACCTTGGATATTGTGGAATCAGCTGCTTTCTATGATGAGACTTTAGAAAGTCCTATAGGCAAAGCAGTCACAAATCTGTGTAAATTTTCTTATATATCAGCCTTCTGTGCTTTAAGAAAGACTTGATGTCAAGCTGCTTAGGTTACTCAAAACCACTGCCTGGTTCATTGACTGCTCTTTGTTGTTTTGGCTTTGAAACATTCATTAGAATGGAAGGAAGTTTTTGCTTTTATTTTCCACCATACACATTGGTGCTGCTTGCATTTTATATTTCTTTCTGTTTTGGTGATGAAAACATCCTGCTGGTTGTTAATTGTGCCAGCACTTTGCAGTCGCTAATGAATTAATCTATCTAATGCTGGGTAAGTGTTATGTGTATTTTAGAGCTCAAGAGTGTTGATGAGACATACCTAAGGCCCTAAAGTGTGTCAGTAGTGTAGATGAGGATTTAATTTGAGAACATTACTGTGACTCACTGTAGTTAATGTGCAAGCAGTGTCAGTCTGTGGGTTTGTGTATGAGCCAGGATTAGCAGTATTACAGAGATTACATCTTTCTTATTGTTCTAAAGCAGCTCTTTCAGATTGTGTTCATTTTCCTTTGAGAACTGGATTTTTTGAAATCTTGCCTCTGTATCACACAAATGTTAAATTTAATAGAAAGGAAGTTTGATTTGCAGCTAAAGCAAAGCATTGACTGTCTCAGTATCAGCCCTAGAAGTTAGACTCCAAAGGTGAAAATCCCTTCTCCTTCTCCCACTGATGGGACACAGAGAGAGACAACTTGTTCTCTTTTCCACTTCCCTGTCTGCAGGGACCTCCAGAACCAACTTGTGCTGCTGAGCCTCGGAAGGGCTCCCCAGCCTCACACAGCAGAGCTGCCAGAGCTGTGGGCAGCATAGCCGGGAGAATCCCACATCCCATCCTGTGTGTGATAAAGCAGGCTGAGAATGAATGGACCAGGGGCTGAGCAGCACAGGTAGATTCTGCCCTCAAGGCCCCTTTGCATTCTAACTCACAAAGATATCACCCTGCTTTTTCTGGTAAAATAGAAAAACACCCTTGGTTTATTCCATGAATGCCAGAATCTCCATGCAGAAAAGCTGGCACTTGCTTTGCTACCAGCAGCTCAGAGCACAAGGCACCACTAAAAGCACTGGTGTAGCAGAAGGAGCAGCTCACGGGGTACAAGGTTCTTTTATTTAATGTTTGCATTCAACAGTTGTGTTTCTGTTATTTAAGCTTCCTGACCTGGGAATACTACTGGGTCTACACTCACAGCCTGGACTGTACCATTCAAGTGTGCATGACTATGGCTGTGGTTTGGTTTGGGTTTTTTTCCCTCTACAGATACACTTTATATTGCTTCCCTCTTTCAGAATTTAAGCTAGAACGAAAAATTCACTGAAAGAGACACACAGGGTGGGGAAGGGGAAATAATTTTCCAATCACATATTTCTTGTTCCTCCCTTTTTCCCTCATCACCATGTCCAGATGTTGCAAAATGAAACTTAGAGCTCAAAAATGTAGAGGTCGGGTTTTGTAGTTGAACACCTCGTTTAAAGGCTATTTATTTGAGTGAAGTAACAATGCCAACTAGTGGTCAGACCCCTCACAGGGAAGAGACTACGTGTTCTAGCAAAGGAAAAAACAGCAAAAATGTAAGTAAATCACAACAGCCTTTGTGCCAATTGCACTAGTCAGCCATGGAAAAAACTGTAAGTATTAATTTTGTTTAATAGGACATTTCAATTAGCGACATAACAAGTGTATCATTAAGTTAATGACATGCTGTCCTTGGACCATGCATTAATACACTGTTATGCTTCTCATAATCTGATCACCTGTGCTAACGGTACCCTTACCAAAGAAAGGAGTATGTATTATCTCCATCTTGTTTCACAGTAGTATCTGAGTTCTTTTTTTCTAAAACATAAATGTACTTTTGGGCTTGAATAACCCACTCTGGCTTCTGTTTGAAAGTCCATGATTATTCTAATAACAAGAGATAATCTTCCAACATCACTAAAGACTTTTTCCTTCTCTTCTTCAGTCTTAGGTTTAAGTGTATATCAACATATCAAAGTTGATGAGGTGCCCCGCTACAAGTTTCTCTTTATTTTTGTTGTTTCTTAAGGATTTCTTTTCCATCAAGATAGCTAGATTTTGGGATATATATGCAAATATTACTGACTGTAATCTGGATGCAAATATCTAAATTTAATTATTGTCTTTATATATTAAAGACATAAAACTGTAAAGCAGGTATTTGGAATGTTCATTTCTTTTAGGTTTTTTGGGTGGTTGTTTGCCTGGGTTTTTTCCACTTTCAAAACTGTGTCCCTTCTATAATGTTCACCTAAGCCCTCAATTGTTTTAGAAAACTCATGTGCTGATTAACAAGATGATTTCAGTAGATGATGCAGGGAAAGGCACCAATTGTGAAGACAGCTCTCTGGGATCTACACGGTGGTTAAAATTAGAGTATCTTCTTACTCTGCCTCAGCTAGATATTTTCAGAATCTGCAGTATGCAGGTGCTGTGTCTTCAGAATCTCCATCCTGCCCATCTCTTGATGTGTCTGATGCTGAGGTGCACTATTCTTGCTGTATGCAGTGTTCTTTTAGACATTCCCTGGAGTTTCTCCTCGAAACTGGCCTGACTACCTACCTACCTGACTTTTAAAAAGCTAGGTTTGCATGTGTTACCAAGTACTTATAATTATTAATTTTGACCATACCTATTTAAACATTTATCATGTTTCATGGTTACTTCAGATAAGTTACCTTGTATATTCTGTGAAGTCAGCTAGTTTGTGTATAGTTCTTAATCCTTTGAATACAACACCTGTATTTTATTTTATCCAAAGGCAAGCTAGGTTCATTGCTCTGATGCTTAGTGAACTTTGGATCGATTCCTTGATCTCACATGTTTTGCTGCAAAGCTGAGATTAGGAGCTCTGTGCTTTTAGCTGCAGAAAAATGTGGGTCACGCCTAAAGGAAATATTTGGGGGTCTAGTTTTGGTTTGTGCTAGAGCTCCAAATCCTTCTCCCTCTTCTGACAGGCTTTTGTACACACTGTCCTCTTTCACCATGGAATAACCGAGACAGAAATCTCCCTTCTCCTTCCTGCAGCATCAGTTGAAACCTGATGCCTTTGTCTATGACATTGTGCAGTGCCTGCTTATGGCACTGCTGAGTGACAGATCTGTATGGGCATCCTTATTCCATGTGGTTCTTCACCTCTGCTTTCACCTCCCTAACAGATAAGTACTGACCTTTGGTAGTCCAAGGCAATCCTGAAGTTTCCTATGTGTTTTGGAGGAGTGTGAGGATGAATCCCATTCGCTGGCTCCTCTGTATCCCTACAAGCTTTTTAAGTTTCTCAGTCACTGTTCCGACTCCAGACCCTGCGGTCTGGGTTTTTCTCCTCCTGCCTTGCTTGTTCAGTGCTGGCAAACCCAGAGGGAACACTTATATCAACCACAGTTTGTTAATTTATTTTTTAGTCTGTGACTACTTTGAAGATCATTTACTAACAACCTTCACAGAAACAGCTTTCTAGCATTGCTGCTGAATTTGGAAGTCCTCCATATTGCTCAGCTATCTCAGACCTGTTTTTTTGCATTTTCTCCATTTGATTCCAAGCTCCATGGTTTGCATATTGCTTTTATTCTCCACTTCAATTTTATTTAATTTCAGCTCAGAGACATCAAACACTGGCTGCATTTCTGGATATATGTATTTCCTGCCTTCTTGCCCTTTGTAGCCTGAAGGCAGCCTAAGTTCATAATTGAACTACTGGCAAGATGGGAAAAGAGAACTGTTTGTTCCATGAACTCAGCAGCATTAACCATTAACTATGCCTCTGTTTATTTTTAATGAAGGAAGAAGTGGAAAAAGCAATAGTATCTGTCTCTCACCTGTATTGATACGTGGCTTTTATGGAGGTGAGAAGATAGAGAAGAGAAAGAGAATGATGCCAGCATTGCTTTATGTGATCTTTTCCACTTCTATTCCTGGAGAAAGGATTCCAAAATTTATTTCCCCCACCCCAGTTTTTGTCTCTTTCTTTCTTCCCTTTCCCACTACCTTGAATTACCAGCGAGATTTAAAAGAAGAGGAGGGAATAGAAAGATGAAGCAGTGCCCAATCCACCATTCTGCTCCCCACTGCAGCCTTTCCTCTTCCCTTCCTGGCAGAAGAATGCTGCTTTCTTGCTTTTGGGGTTTTTCAGTTGCTAGGAATTCAAAATATTTGTGGCTTTTTAAAAAATAATTTTGGAAATTGCGTCAGTGCCGAGGCCCTGGGGCTGGAAATGCCAAGTGTTACCTAAGTGGAATAGTTGGCAGCAAAGCGTGGCACTGTGTGATGGGAGATGAACCCGGGGCAAGAGGAGCCGAGCACCAAGGGCAGAAGGCCCCCAGCTGTTTGTGAGTCTCAGGCAGGCAGAGGAGCAGTGCCCTGACTGCCCAGGGCTGGTGGCTGAGCCGAGCACTTGTCCTTCCTGAGAAGAAGGCCACACACAGATATTGGTGGCAGAGGGAAACCAGAGACCAAATGGAGAGATGAGCACATGAGGATCAGAAACTTTTGACTGGCAGGAAGCACTGGGTTTCCTGAAGAAAGACAAAAGGAGACCCAACCAGCCTTAACCTGTCATGCTTCCTCCTTTCAAATCTGCTGCTTGCCACAGGAGTCTGGGCAAATGTAATTACTTTTTCTTCCCCCACCCTGTACAAAACTGTCCTACCTGGTGGATTCAGAAATGAATGATGGGCAAAGTCAGGAAACAAGAAGACTTGTCACAGGAGTCTGGGGAAAAAGAGCTCCTCACTGTGAAGTTAGTGGAAAAAACCAGAGGAGAGGCCCCTCCCTCACACTGGCATAACAAGCAACTCTGTGGAGTAACACACAAACCAAGGGAATCCTGCTATCTCTAGGGAAGGCTTAAGATGTTAAAACTCCTGTTTTCCTTGGCATGTGGGGAAATACTGTTTGTTGTTTTAAAATGAGTATTTCAGTACTTCCAGCAGAAGAATTTACAAATCTCATGTACAATAACGAGGAGGGTAGTGTCTGTGCAAGTGACATCTATGAGAAAGAATCTGGAGTGTTCAAATGTGTCCTGCTTGCTGTAAAAGTGTAAGTTTGACAGTGTAGTGCTCTTTACAACATATTGTAAATATATTTATGTACTTAAATATATAAAAAATATTTTTATATATGTAAATATATAATATATAATTTATAATAGATTTGGCTGTTTTGTTTCTTATTCAGAATTTGGAAGCCTATTGTCAGCAGAAATGACCTTTCTTCATTGAAGAGGCCCTTTGTTCTCTAAGAAAAAAATTTTACATTGTCAAGAAATTTTACTCAAGCAGAAGGGAAACTGGTTTTTTTCAACTTTTTTTCCTGTGCCAGGTGTCCTTGCTAAGAGCTACACTGCAGTTTGTGCAATGGTCAGGTTGCTTTGCTCCTTGGCACTGCTTGACATTCTGGGAAACTTTGGGCAAATCTGCACAGGATTAGTCACTTCCAGGGTGAAAAAATGTTCAAGAATATACTCATAAATATTGCTCGGTACCACTTTGCAACAATAATCATAAAGGAATTCTCCAGTTGCCATTATAATGTCCTACAACAAGCACTAGGCTGCTGCAGTGAAGTTGTTCAGTTGTTACCTTTGGGGAAATTTTTATGACCTGTGTTGCAAACTTCTCAAAATCCAAACCAGAAATTTCCCCTTTTGATTCAGTTAGGTCCCCAATGGCTTGCCTCATTCTGTTTCCAAGGGTTTGGGGCTCCAGGGCCCCATTTCCCTCTGTTCAGAGATGGAACTCAAATCTGATGCACACAGGACAGCTTGGTCTGTGTTCTTTCAGGTGCCTTGGAGAACAGAAGTGTAATGCACACTTGAGGGAGATGTACTACTCTGAGTTCTTCTACCTTTCCAGGGATTTGCAGAGGGGAATGATGACCTGGCTAAAGTTTTCTGCTCTACTTCTTCCTCTAGGCAAATTCCCTTCTCCACTCTTCTCTTATGATGAATTAGGGACAGATATCTGGACTGCAGAGACTTCTATGGATAAATGTGGCTACCCCACATTCTATCCCTCACCTTGCTATTTTCTTTTGACCTTTTTTTCTTGTCAACATCTGGTAAGTGCAGACTGAACTTTTGAAATTCTGGATAAAGGAGGAACTCTAGTTCTTTCCTTTTATCCTGCAAGGACAGCCAAGAATAGGGAAGACTTTAGCTGACCCCCTACAACTACAGGGAAAGAATATGGTAGATGGGAATATCACCAAAGCTGAGCAGTGAGAACTAAAAAGGCACAGCAGATTTGGTGATCTGAGGCAAAGTGGGAAAGGTTTGCAGGTAGGTGAATGCTAAAAGACAGGGGTCCTGAGAGCCCCAGAAAAACACTCCATGACATCACATTCCTAACCCCCTGAAAAACACCTATCTGGATCTTTTGGGATAGTGGGTACAAGTGAAAACCTGCATCACTAAGGTAATAAACATCTCTGCTCTAGTGAGAAATGTGGGTTGGGAAAAATTGTCACTTCTTTTTATAGTTCTATTTTTAAGGGGTTTTTTTCAAAGTAACACATGGAAAAACTGAGCCTTTTGTTGCCAAATTCTGTTCTGATATGCACAAACTTTACTTTCATTGACCTTTTGAGGGAAGGCTATGGACTTCACTGAGTATGGAAGAGAATTGCTTGGAGTAGGAATGATAAGTAACTATGAGGGACCTCAAGAAATCTGTTACCAAGTCAGAAATACCTGATGAGCAAAAAATGATGAGTTATCTCAAAGTTGGGGTGTGGAATAAATAAAGAGGATCAACACAACACCACACAGCCAAAGAAATAGCAAAATGCTGGAAAAAAGTAAACAAAACCAGAAACGTCAGAAAGGGAACAAAAGGTGTGAGAAAAAAAGGGTTGAAGATTGTGAAGTCAAAGCAGGACATTTATAATTATGTCAGGGCCAAAAGGTCTGCCAGAGACTGCTTTAGCTGAGGGGAAGTTGTTCATGGTTGCCCTAGATAGTGCTGGGAAACACAGCAGTTTCTTCACCTCAGCATGCACCAGGAAGAAAAGAGAGAGACGTGCCAGAACCAAAGACTGTTTTGTAGCCAAAAAATGGAGAATTCCTGAATACTGTGGCTGCCTAGAGCAGCTGACAGAAAGGTATAATGGCTCAGCAGGGCAGTGCAAGGGCAGCTGGAATCCCCCTTTACTCCCCCAAGAAGGCAAAGATGGGAAGCAACAACAGGAGGACTGGCAAGAGCCAACTGCAATATCTTTGTTGTCCCAGCACAGTATGGGTCAAGACAGCCCTTTCTTCCCTGTCTCCATGCATCATGCACATTGTGTATGAGATCTGGGCTTTTGGTTTTGGTTTCCTTTTTTTAGTGTGTGTGAAAACCTTTGGATTTAATTTTAGTCCTGCTTCTGTTTGCTCTCCTCGTGGTCTCCCCTTTCTTTAGGATGATTACCTGCTCTTACTAAGGCAGCTCAGAAAGTGCTGATCTTTATGCTCAGTCCCAGCATCCCCATTTGTTCAGGTTGTGTGTTTACCCAAAAGCTCTGGGGCTCAAATAAACAAGGTGATATTATATTTATAAATAAAACTGTGCATGACTAACTCATGCATCTGATGGCAGAAAATAAGGTGACATTTGAGGTTGCAAAGCTCATAGGCACAAAATGAAAAAGGTTAATGAAATTGCATGGGGCAAGAGAGTTTATTACTACTGCCTCTCCTGGACCATCATCCGTGAAGAACACGATTACAGAATACTCTGTTTAACCATGAGATAGGTATGGTTCAGGCATGCAAAAAGGAAATCTGTGTTTTTTCTGCTTGTACACAAGCCCTGGTTTGGGGGAAGCACTGGCAGGCACCACACAGAGGGAAACAGTTATTAGGTGTGCTGGGGATGCTGCAGTCACCAGACCCTTCTTGATGGTGGAGGTAAAGACATTAAAGCTTCCATTAGTATGGCACGTACAGAATGAGCTTCTGCTCACTGGATACCCTCTCTCTGACCCTGAAGTCTGCTAAATCTGTAATTGCATGACTTACTGAGAATGTTCACTTTATTTCATAACTGAGCTAGTCTAACTTTAGTTTCTGATTATTAACTCTTCAGTGAGCAAGGCTAACCTCAGAAGAAAGGGACTTCTGTGCTTTCTGAACATCTTTCCCCTGGAAATTAGATCAAGATTCTCCAAGTCTTGCAATCTAAATTGCTGCTTCTTGACACTTGTTTGGCAATTGAGAAGGCCAGGATTCAAAACAGCATCTTAGAGGTGAAAGGCTACATATCCTGTTAGTGGGAAAAATCATCTACAAAAGCAATGGTATTTGTCAAGAGCCTAGAGAAGATCTGACATCAGGAAAAGCCTTTGTGAAGTCCACCACAGTAACAGAAATGTATTCACCTTGATTTAAATCATTTTTTTACAGTGAAATCTAAAAATGGAGCAAGACAGGGTTATAACTTAAATGCAGGAACTGTGACAAATAACAATTTATGTGAGGAAATGGAAGTGCCACAGGGATTGGGTTCCGGGGCAAACTTGTCTTGTGAAAAGGATATGAAGTTAAGTAATGGTCAAATAAACCAGGGCTTTTGATTTTTGTTTTGTTTTGTTTTGTTTTCAGTACTGCTTAAAAAAAGACAGTGACAAAAGGGAGAGCAGAAGCAAAGGTCTGACATTCAAAAAAGGCTTGTTTGTGGTTAATATACCAAAGAAATTGCTGAACAGTTTATCCCTGTGAGATTATTTCCTCTAGGATGTTGTTAAAATGATGAAAATATGTGAATTATTGATTACTTTGTCTCTGAATCAAACCTGCAGGAATGCAGGAATGAAAAGCTAATCTAAGTGATCCTGTTTGTTGGGGGACATTTTCTGAATTTTTGCTCTTGAACCATTTCACTTTTAGTACTTACTGGGTTTGTGCTGTTTGTTTGTTTTTCTTTCCTTGCTCTGCTTTTCTCATGCAGAACAATAAGAACTCAACTAAATTGCAATCTGGTGAGGATTTCTCCATGGAAATCTGAACTGGTGCAGCTTAAACACCGAGGAGCTGGAGAAGAGAAACAAACTGCATCTTTCCCAGTGCTACTTGCTCAGTACCAAATGACTCCACAGTCATTCTGCCACTCCTTTTATTAGGCTTCAGCAGCTGGGAAGTTGTGTGTGCACGAGAGCTCAGGCAGCTTGCTGAGCTTGCTTTTTTTACTCTGAAATCATGGCCCTCTGCTCCATTGAACAAAGACAGTCAGGAGTTCCTGGAGCAATTTTCCAAATAAAAGATGCTTTTTTTGTAAGCCAAATATATTGCAAGAATGTTTCAGCAGAAGATGTTTCCTGTAGTGTGTTAATTTTGATTAACATGCTGAGGGAGACCTGCAAAGAAGCAGAGGCTGGGTAGGCACACACTGCATCACTGTCCCATGAGGTGACCCACTACAATTAATGTAGAGGTCCCAGTCTCCGCTAAAACTGCCCATTGAAATCAAGGCTTGCCTTGAATCAAGCAGAGCTACAATTTGAGTGAGAGATTTTTCTTTGTTTATTTTCTTTCCTTTCCAATTATTTTAAGGTATTTCTTTTGCTCTTTTTTTTCTTTTCTTCATGAAAAATAATCTCATCTTCCATTTAAAAAATACTGAGTTTGTCTCCGTATAGAAAAAGAAAACTTCTACATATATATATTTTTTACTAAGCTTTAGAGCTAGTCATGTTACAGATGTGGACCAGAAGGAGATCCAAGTTTGGGTCTTCAAGCTTCTACCTGAATCTTCATCCCAACAGACAGCTCAATTAATTTATCAAATGTAGGTATTTTTAAATGAAGAAATAATGTCATCAGCATGACCTGAACTGCCTTTTCCTTGCTCCCCTCTTTGACCTAGCACTTCCCTAGGGATGCCCTTACCATATGTTGCATATCCTGAGGAAATTAGCTGAACATGAAAACCTCCACACATTTGACAACGTGTGCAGGGAACAGCAATGCACCAAAGCATTCCTTTGCAGGTTTTGGGAGTGCTTTCAAGGAGAAAACTCCCTACTACCCATTTTGTGGTTTCGACAAAGCAACTTGCCTTCCTTACATCTTCCTAAAGTTCGAGAAGGATTTATTCTTTAGCAAGCTCGTAATTTCAGATCTGTACAGCTGCAGGTCCTCAGGGCTTTCCCCCACCTGCCCAGCAGCAGCAGCAGCAGCAGCCGCCTGACTCTGGCTCTGCCCTGCAGATTCCCGGAGAAGGGAGGAGAGGAGCCCTGCAAACCCCTTCGCTCCCAACAGCGCCTTTTTGCTACCACCTAGTGGGCACGGAGAGCTGTGAGAACACAGACTGGTATACAGGGGGATGGCAGGAACAGGGGAACAACGCGGAGAACTGCGGACAGAAATTTCCCCTGACTCCGATTTGCTGTTGCTGCATTAACAGACACGGTTATAATGGAGCACCTAAGTAAGCACTGTCAGGTGGAAGTGCCCTCGGAAGCCTCATGGCCCTGCTCAATGCTGAGGAGGGGACGGGAGGACCAAGGCTGTGGCCAGGGAGTATGAATTTCATTTTTCTTCAATTAGCCAAGACTGGAGAAAACACAGGAAAACAGGAAGAGGAATCAACTCACTTGTGAAGTGAGGCTGCAATGGCAATATTGCAACTAAAACCAGACCCAAACTGTGACAGGTCTGGAGACAGGGCACAAGTTCATTTGGCTGTAAAGCCTACAGGCAGTGATGCACAGTAAATACAGCTTTCGTGCAGAGGCCATTCTGCTCAATCTCCTAGGAATTTTCCCCAGAAATAGACACTGAAGTGAGTCAAACATATGAGACTTACCTTCCATGAGGAATACTGGGCCAGACACTTGCTAATGTGTCTTGCTTATGCAGCACTAGGGATTTTTAGGTGCCAGCTGATGCCTACTGAGAACCTGGCCCGTTGATTCCCTGTTGGTTTTGTTGGTTGACTGCATGATAAGAAATCTGGGGAATGACATGTAGCAAAAGTAATCCTGGGATATTTATGTGTTTGTTCTCCCAAACAAAATCCTAGTATTTCATGTATGTTATCCGTATGTACATTGCATTTCTCTCCTGAAAATCACTTTTGTTAAAGAACGTGAATGAGTTCTAATACCCAGTATTTTAAAACCATGACCAGCTTCTTTTCATGAATACAGAAGAATCTTTCCTAGTGCTTCAATTTAAAATGTTGATACTGAGCATTTAAAAAAAAAAAAAAAAAAAAAAAAAAAAAAAAAAAAAGAAAGAGGAGAGAACAGAATACTTAATAAATTTCCTCTGGAAAGAAAAAGCAGTATTTGGAAAACCTGAAACTGAATTCTGAAATCCATTTAATGAAACAGACCTTAAATATAAAGGAAGACTTAATTCATTTTTGGCTTAATACTTCTCACAAAGTTTTAAAGTAAAGGATTTTCTTGGTATTGGTCCATAGCTCCATTTTCAGTATCCCACAGGCTGGAGACACACTTTTGTGTATATCACAATATTATAAATCCAATACATTTCACTCTCTTCATGCTTGTGAAGGAATTAAAAGCAACTATCAGATCAGGTCTACAGCAAATAATTCGACTTCCATAAGTACATAAATAAAATTCCTGTGATTTTACATTTATTTTAGAATTTATTTAACTCAGAACCAAAACCATATGTCCATCACGGAAGGGAAGTGGGAATTAGAGAGAGAGGGAATACACATTAATTTAATGTAATTCAAATTGTACCTCAGTCCCTAATCATGGAAATAAATCCCTTCAGGTCTCTGTAGTCAATCCACAGCTACATCCCTGGGAGCTCAGTGTCAGAATCACCTGTGTCTGCAGCAGGGAAAAGGGAGATGTAATCCCCCTTGTGTAGCTCCCCAATGTCAGCTGTATGAATTAAAGGAGTGAAGATTAAACCTGTTTGGCTCTTTGGCTCATCAGTCAGAGAGTGGGTTTTAGAAAACATTGAAAGCCAGTGCTCATGTGATAAAAACCCTGTTTATTGAAAGACAAGGTATATTTTGAAAGGTGAATCTTATCTCACATGAGCAGAAGTCATGGATTTAAAATTTATGTTCCTTTTAGATCCCAAAAAGACAAACTAGTCTGAATTGCGGAATATAACAATCATTTGCAAAGCAAAATAGAAATAAAGCATAAGGCAGTCACAGTCTTCCTAACATGAAATAAAATGTATGAACCAAAGATTCTGTCAGCTTTTTCCCTGGAAAGATAAAACCGGTGAGATTAACGGAGAAATCTTTAAGGTAATCATCTAAAATGACAGCAGAGGGTGCTGTCATTTCTCCTTCAGCTCATGGTGTCATGAGTGAATCCACAGCTCTGTTGCCCCCCGAGCTGCTACTCTAAAGAATCTTTAAAAAAAAAAATCCAACAACCCAGTAAATTTTGAAACTCAGTGGAATTTTTCCAGAAGGGAATTAGAGATGATGAATAGAGGAAGAAAATATACAGTTGTATGGATTTAAGGCCAGAATTCAACTTCGAAATATGAAGGCTCTACTGCAAGTACATTGATTGTACAAAACTGGAAATTTTTTGCTGCTGTCTGTTTATATTCAATTTAGAAACATAAATGTTAGACCTTTTAATCTGCAAATATTTCTCTCTCATGAATTCATGCCTTATCTGCTACATAGTGTTGTCATTACTGGACTGCTCAAACAGAAAAAATAGGATAATATTGTTAAATGTTTGCAATGTCCTGCCTATGAAAGCCACTTTGTCATCCTTCGGAAGAGCTGACATAAGAATGCACTGCATCCTTTCCTGCCCTCCGAGACAAAGAAATGATCTAGAAATGATCCTCAGTCTTTTGTGCCATCTGAAATCTCTACTTAGCCAGTACATACAAAGCATAGTTTTCTTGGAATTGTTTTTTTCCCCTTCCTGTCATAGTTTGGTTGCTCAAATCTTGGCCTATGAGGCCACAGTCAAGAGAAATA
This sequence comes from Eopsaltria australis, assembly GCA_034509425.1. Taxonomy (NCBI): domain Eukaryota; kingdom Metazoa; phylum Chordata; class Aves; order Passeriformes; family Petroicidae; genus Eopsaltria; species Eopsaltria australis. Next base: position 861,862 of record JAVTVJ010000396.1, read on the forward strand.
CTGAAACTCTGCTCAAGTTTGACTGCAGAGAGAACCCAGGGGGGAGGTTACATGCCAAACTTGCTGCAATGCTATGCCCCTCAGGGTCAGCACAAAAATGCCAAAAACACAGTTTATGGTATCTAAACCTACCAGAGGCAGGATGAACACTCCACATTCTCTTATTGTGCTGGAACAGCCAGACCCAGCTCTGAGCTTTACTTGCCATAAATTCAGAGACTCAGCCCCATTGCAGGTTGTCTTTTACAACCTAATATATAAGAAGCTGATCTTGCTTAGGTATTAATTGTCCTCCTCATGCAATTTATGTTATTTTAGAATGCATAAGGTACAAGATTTGTGAGTCATGCTTGCAGTATAATAAATAGAATAAATTGGCTAGGCTTGTCACGGTTAAAAAAAAAAAGTTGCAAAGTTGCAAAGTTGCAAAGTCCTGTCCATTTATTTTTAAGGGAAGTAACGTGAAGATTTTTGTATGATCTCATCAAGCAGATAGCAAGGTATGAGCTCAGTTTGGTCCATCAGGAGATGCAATCCCAACCCCAGTGCAGTCCTGGCAAAGTCCTTGCTGAGTTCAGTGGGGTCAGGTTTTAACACCACAGGGTCACATCATTTCACGAGAACTGAGGATCTGGTTTGGTGTCTCTATCTCAAACCCATTGGAGTGTCTCCAGCCTCACTTCTGTTATTTTCACATGAGTTCCCTTGTTCTTATCTCCTACCCATATTCCTCTAGTCCCACCTACTGGGCTTTACACCTGGGATATTTTATCTTTGTCTCTAATGAGAGGAGGCTGTTGCTGAATGTCTGCTTGATGTGGTGCTTGATATGTGTTTTTTCAGGTCTCGCAGTCAGACGTAAGCCAGGAAAGTAAGTTCAGCCAAAGTGGTAACTAGTGGTGGTAACTATTTTCCACTTTTTGAGGATGTCAGAGGTTGGCATTATGTATTGGATTCTGGAGTATTGAACTTGTGATTTTTTTGCAAGTCAGGGCTGGCAGTGGGTTTAAATCAAAGATTTATTAATCTGTTCCAATAGGCTAAGTTGCCTTTTATTAGCTCTCAGCAGTTAGCAAAGGCTGTATTTCTGCAAGTCTTTTGTGGATTCAAGACTTTCTTATATCTTTCTTCTCTTCACATTTTGTTTTATATGGGTTTTTCTTCCAGATCTTTATTCCATTTATTAGAACAAATACTGGCATGAAAAACACCCTCTCTGTGAATTATGCCCTATTAAATTTAACTTTAAAAGCAAGGAATTCTGATTACAAAAGAGTTCTGAACCACTATTGCACTTTTTACACTGGTTGTATCCATTTGGGTTCCTGTGTTTTCTTTACAATCATGAAGATAAGTTTGTTGGTATCTTCTTAATAAATTAAAAGTTAGCATTTGGGGATCAGATCTAAAATAGCACATAATCACCTAGAGCAGAGCTGAAATTTAATTAGACCCTTACACACAGATCAGTTGCAGTCTGGACTCTGACCCAATTCAAAATTACAGTTATTAGATGTGACATAAATAGAGCAGGTACAGTCACCTAAACAGGGGTGAGGGACTGGGACAGAATTTAGATTGCATGGTTGAAATCCAAGACAGCCACAGACAAAATCTTTGCTCTAGGGATTAGACACTTTGTTTCTGGGTGCTTCTGTGTGTCTATAGAAGTGCTGTAATACTACCTGAGCAGAGCATCCTCATGTGCTATTTTCTATGAAATTAATTAGGGATCCTCAAACCACTCATCCCTAGGGGTGGTAAATTGCTCTGGTACATGGCCGAGATATCTGATAGCTCTGAATTCAGCACAGAGCATTAAAAAATAATCACCACTTCCATTAGAAAAAGAATGGGTGCTCAGGGAACTTTGTATTCGTGGTGATGTCCGCACTTTGTATAATTTAACACTACAGGACCATTTCCTCCATGAACACCGGGTTTCTCACAGGTGATTCTGATGATGCCCCAGCATTGACTTATTACATGGGTGGGACATAAAGCTTACTGCTCCTGCTTTTCAGGATTCCCAAACCCATAAAAATTCTTTCCATAACTGGAAGATTAATTTAGGGATCAAGTTCATTACCAATGTACCCACTTTTCATTTATGCATGCCCCAGTACAACCTTTGTGTTGTAGGCAGCCTGAAGGCAGCCTGGAACTCAAAACTTCTGTTACAAATGACAATCAGTTATTTTTACTATTCTGTATCAGTTTGGTATATTATATGTTCAAATATCTATTTGGAAAAGCATTTTACTAAGTCATGCTGCAAGGCTTATTCTCTTAGTGGACTGTCCAGTTTATTCCTGTCATAGAAAGCATTAGGGAAGGCCTTATCCCTAAAGTTTGTCACCTATCACTCCTGGTGGTAAGCATCATAAATATTCCAAAATCCAGTGTAGGTGCTGGGGCTAAAAGGAGATAACGAGGAGGAGAAATTGCCAAAAAGATTAAACTGATAACATTTCTATACAATCCAACAGCTTGCCAAAGTAATAGTTTGGACTTTTGTTCTGTAGATTATATGAAGATCAACTATTTTATTCTAGATAAGCTCATTTCTTTTATTTAGAGCCCAGGAGGAAGAGGGATGCCATCGTATCTCCCTCCTTCATCTTGTAGTCTGCTGAATAATTTGTGGTGATTCAGAAATAGCTCCAAGCCCTTACACCTGGTATATCTATCTCAGGTGCACAGTTGAAGTCTCACCCCTACTTGAACTGTTTATATGGAAATTATATTTATCAACAAGAGCCTGAGGTTTCAACCAGCCGGCTGGAATGCACACTGACAACTGCAATGACAGAGCAGTGCTTCTGGATGATGATTTGTCCCATCCTATAGGGCAGAGGCTTGAAGGCATGAGAAAAGGTTGCTGCAACACTTTTCTGGGCATTCTGCTCCTCTAAAAATGAAACCTGTCAGTGTTCTCCTGCCTCCTGTGTTTTTGTAGACGGAGATGTGTAAAACTGGCAGCCAATGTGAGCATTAAAGTCTACAGTGCACTCTCAATGAAAGGCTTCTGAAGACTGAGTGTGTATGTGTGTAACGGGGTAATGGAGCCCACGGCTGTCTTCTCACTCTTTATTCACCTTCGAGCATCTAGAATTTTCTGTATTTTAAACTGCAATGGATTAAAGGAAATAGATGTGGAACCAGAACTCTGATCTACAATTGGTTTTAAGATCTTGTCTGACATTCTTTTCACTTCATTTTTCCTGTCTGGGGAAATGCTACTATAGCATCTAGGTACATTTAAGTGCTGCTGTGTTTAAGTGCTAGTATAAAAAATATTCCCTCCAAGCCCAAAGAGCTGCATTTCCAACTTCACGAAAGTACTTTGATAATTAAGTTACAAGTTGGGGTTTTCTTCAAAAAAAGCTTTGAGAAGAGAAGACTGATTAAACCCAGCATAACGTTTCAAGATACGAGAGACAAATCAGGTTTCTTTTCACTTAAGTTAGGAGGAATATCAAGTGGCAAATGCCTTTTTTCCCACCCTAGCTATATGATAAAAATCAAAAGACAGTATCCCAAATTTTTGAAGTTTTAAAACAGTTTTCAAAACTTTGACTTTGGAATCAGATCAAAGTTACGAACATGGCAAAACAATCCCACCTAGAGTGCTCATTGGGTGTTATCTTACAAAAGCAGTGAAATATCTCATCTCTCTTTTCTGTTACAATGATTTCACTAAATATCTGACATTTACTGCTGACATTGAACTAGCGAGGGATTTTTTTCTCTGTTTTCTCTCAAATGGAAGTTTCTCATGAAATTATGAGGAACATTCCAGAGTTGTGACAGAAATATTAATAACTCTGCTTTGTCCAATTTTAAATATGTTTGAATATAGAGCACTTCAGCATATAAAGCAGGAACATAAGTGCTAGTGTCTCAGAACCTTTTAGCATGCACTGCTGAATATACAAATGTGCACGTTTCAAAACCGCACAGACGTGAAAATTTGCAATTCAGAAGCTAAACGAGTTCAATAAAAAGACAGAAAAATTTCTTTATGTCTAATGGAAAAGTACCCTGATGCTGCTATTTTAGGAAGGAAAATTAATGACCATTTTTTACAAAGGAAGCAGCTCTTCTCTGTAGTTTAGAACTTATTAGTAAATGGATATGCAGAAAGCTCTCTGTGGAATTAGACAAATATGAATCTGTGCACTTCAATCTATTTTATACATGTTCTGCAAGACCTCAACAACTAGAGCTAATGCTCCCTCAGCTCCATTGAACTAATTAAGCTAGGTCATTATATTAATAATTGGTTGCCCTTCTGTCTGCATTTATGGCACTTAGCAAGTCAGTGTGAGTGTGAACGCTTATCTCATGTAGGAGAGAGCTCCTGACAATGAATTAGATTAATCCATCAAGAGAATTAACGTGACTTGATTACTGCTGATATCTGAAAAAGCTGGCACACACGAACAGGTACCTGAGCTGTAGGAAGCAAGCAACAACACTCCAAAGCACTGGGCAAGGCCCCAAGCCTGTCCTGTTGAGCAAGGAAGTGGCAGACACCAAGACCTGGTGACAGGCTGCTGATGTGGTACATGCAAAGGGTGCCACAGGATCTGAATGTTGCCATCAACACTTAGGTTAACTCAGCTGGGTTGGTATTTTGCCACAAATAGCTCTGTCTGTCATGTAAAAATACTTCATCTAATTGGTTTTCACTTCCTTCCTTAAGGGGCATGAAAGAATTTGAAAAAAAATTAGGAAAAACTCCACCACCACGAAAATGTAAAATTGACTGCACTTTGGGCATGGCTTTGCCAGCTTTCTTTTCTGTCCATTCTTTTACCTCCTTCAGTTCACTTGCTGATACAGTGCCACAGACAACGTTCCTAATGACTTGGAACTGAAGTTCCTTAAGCTGATGATACTTGGCTGAGAACAGAATGCAATTACTCCTCTCTGTCATAAATATTAAAATATAGCAAAAAGTTGATTGCTGGGATAGAGGAAAAGGTTTCAAAATCGCTGAAGTGGAAATTCATAAAGAACAAAGGTTCTCTTCTTGGCAGAGAGAAATACGCATGTGAGCTGCTTTGTATTATGATTTAGTATGAAACAAGTTAAAAAAAGATTTCAAGTTTTTAAAGTGATCTTAATGCTGCCTCCTAAAAGTTGATGGGCAGTTCCAGAACTTCCTTTATAAAGAGTGCAGCTTTAGAAATCTATCAATAGCACTCAACATTTTTGATTCATCGTTGGCTGCAGCAAAAGGGGAGAAAGACTTGACTCGTAGTCTCACACCTACAAACCCACTATTTTCAATTTGTTTTTCTCATAAATAAAGGCACGAAGTGACTTAAGTCCCACAGAACTGTTCTTCAGCCTCTCCATGTCCCCTCTGCCCTCCTAATCACAGTCTGAAGATCCAAAGATTAAACTTGGTGAACTGCCAAGAACTTTTGTAGGCACTGGAATAGGGAACAAATTGTTCACATGGTTTGTTAAACAAACAAACGAAATGAAATGTCTATACAATTAAGCTGTTTGTTTAAAACAGGATACGTTGAAGTAATTCAAGACTTTATGGATACAAATTTCTTTAGGTATTTATTTGCAGTGTAACACTCATTTACAGATGAAATTACTGGAGTGCCCTTAAGCTTAAAAGGTATGATTCATGGCACTCTTCTATGTTTCCTAACAACACATGGCAATATATGTAGCCCTAAAAAATAGCCATAAAATAGTTATTTGGATGCATAATAGCAAATACATACAAAACCTGGTAAATTTTGAGTAAAATCTGGCAACATAGGAATCACTGGGTGCAGCTTGCAAAGGTGATATTTTTATATTAGTCACACATAACTATTAGTTTGACTAACATAGTCTACAGAACAAGGAGCTGTTTCCATGAACAGTAGAACAAGAGGAAGAAAAAAAATCAAAATAAAATAATGTCCTGTGCAGGCTACCTTAAAACGTTTGTGACTGTTATTTCAAAATCAAATTTCCGCAAATAAAGAGAAAAATTTTATTCATTGCAGCACTCTCTGCAAAGTCGGAAGGTTAAAAGAAAGTCATTTTGTAACCAAGCATAAAATAGGCATTTGAAAAATGATTTAGCTGGGAAAAAACACAATTTTTTCCACATTAAGATAACTTAAGAACACCCAAATTGATTTTTATTAGACTTCTCATATTCACTTCTGAGCTGACACATGCATGAGACATTCAGCCCCAAAGGTCACTTCTGAGAAGGCTATAAGTAACTGGAAACAGCACTGCGGGATGAAATGATGGCTCATTGCTGACTTTTACTGCTGGAGAGTGATAGATATTTTACTCCTGAGGCTAAGAGACAGATTCTGTAAATAAATCTTTATTTCTTGGCAGTGCCGATAGCTGAAACACGATGTGATAGAGCTGGTTTTCCCGATTTCATTATTTGATTTAAAGAGAGTGTGGGACGGATGCTGTCGAGGCCCATGGGGCTGTGTTGGAGGGAGCCCACCGCAGGCTTTTCTCCAGGGCCAGCAGAGGATGGCACAGGGCGAGCCCTGCCTCCTAGTACCACATGGTGAATGGCCAAGCCCAGTGCGGTGCCCTCCTCCTGCTGCCCTGCCCCAGCTGCTCAGCACTCTGCTAAAACCTCCACTCGGATGCCCAACGCAAATGTCACTGTGAACACCTCGTTCCCCCTCCCCAGGCTTTGGTCTCTCCATGCTTTATTCTCTCCCTCCCCTCTTCTTTTTGGAGCCAACATTAGTCACTACGGTTTTTTGGCCCAGAGAAGATGAGGCTTGGGGGAGGTTGTAGCCAAGTAGGGTTCAGCCTCTTCTCCAAGCAACCAGCGACAGGACAAGAAGTTTAGGTTGGACATCAGGAGGAATTTCTTCACAAAAGGGCTGATTAGGCACTGGAATGAGCTGCCCAGGCAGGTGGTGGAGCCACCATCTCTGGAGGTGTTCAAGAAATGACTGGACATGGCATTTAATGCCATGATCAATTTGACAAGTTGGTGTTTGGTCAAGGGCGGGCTGTAATTTAAGCGCCTTTTTGAACAATAATTGTGTGAAAACAAAACGTGAGAAGCCTCTGGTGAATTACAGCTTTTCTGCAGAGCGAATCGGCCGGCCCTGCTGTCCATCCCGGACGGCGAGGAGGGGCCGCCCAGCTGCCCGCGGCTCCCCGCCGTGGGACCCATCCCGTGTCCAGCCCCTCTCGCCGCTCCCCGTTCCCGGCCCCGCCTCCTCCCCGGGCCGTCACGGGCCTGGCGCAGGCGCGGCTCGGCCATGGCGGCGGCCGTGGAGCGGCGCCTCGCCCAGTTCCGCGCCGCCCGTGGCAGCACTGCCGCCGCTCCGCGCCCCGCCGAGCCGCCGGGAAAGGCCGCGGCTCCGGAGGCCGCCGAGGAACCGCGGGCAGCTGCGGCGGGTCCGGGCGGCGGTGCTCAGGTGAGCGCCGAGGCGGGCGGGGCGGGGTTGCGGCGGCGGCCGGTGCCTGACGCCGCGTCTGTCTCGCTGCCGCCTCCGCAGGTCCGTGCCGGCGCGGCGGCCGCTCCGCTGTGGGCGCGCCCGCTGCTGCTGAAGGTGCTGCTGTGGGCCGTGCTGCTCGCGCTGTTCGTGGAGCTGGAGCTCGGGCTGCCCTACTTCGTCCTCTCCCTGCTCTACTGGATGTACGCCGGCACCCGCGGCCCCGCCGAGCGGCGGCCCGGCGAGCTCAGCGCCTACTCCGTGTTCAACCCCGGCTGCGCCGCCATCGCCGGGACGCTGACGGCCGAGCAGCTGGAGCGGGAGCTGCACTACCGGCCCGCCGCGGGCAGGTAGCGCCCGGCCCCGCGGGGCTGCGCCGTGCCGGGACAGCCGCCGCGCCGAGGAAGGGCCGGGGCTTGTGGGGAGGAAACTGGGTTTGTTCCTATGCAAAAAAGCGCCTGAGCCTTACTGCTGGCCCCGTGTCCCCCGGAGCCGGCCGGTCCCGAATAAAGCCGTAGCAAAGCCTGCGCTCTGGTCTCGTTTCCTGGGGCCGAGCAGCTGTTTCGCCCGCTGGGGAGAGGAGCCGAGAGGCACGGCCTTGTCACAGGTGCTGCTGCCAGCGTGTCACCTGGAGGAGAGCTTTGCCACAGGTGACAGAAAGGCTGGCGTTTGACAACACCTGCAGTAGAAAGGGCCTGGTGCTGCTCTTCCCTGCCCCGGCTGGAAACCTCGTTCTGAAGAAAAGATATGAAGCAATGGCCATATACCTAAAATAGGCTGCTGCTGTGGTTTGCAGTGGTGCCTTTCATCTAACACATCTGATTATAATTACCTGTTTGCTTCATATCACAGTTTTCATAATTTGTAAACAAAAAGATACTTACTCCTGGCAGGTGTATTTGTATGATGCACTGCTGTTTTCAATATGTAGAGCACTGCATTGAGTCAGACCTGCCCAGCAAAGTGGTAGTCACCAGTGCTCAAAACGTGTAAAAAACACGTGGACGTGGCACTTGAGAACATGTTTTAGTACTGAAGATGGTGCTGGATGCTACACAGACAGTTGGACTTGATCATCTTAAAGGTCTTTTCCAACCATAACCATTATATGATTGAGTCATCATTTTGAAGAGCAGCTGCTAGAACTTGTGTCTCTGAGGACAGCTGAGAAGAAAAGTCACAATTTGGTCTTTCAAATCCTGTTCCATTATGTCTTTTCTAATTTAACAGTTGAACACATTGTTAAGGCTTGACTCACCACAAGTTTCAGCATTGGTTGTAGAAACAAAAGGAAGTGCTGCTTTGAATTTAACTGGCCTAGTAAGAGAGTAATGGATTACAGCACAGCACATTACAGCTAAGCATCTCTCAGTAAGCTCTCCACAGCACTCAGTTTCTATCTTGGGCTGTTGTACAAATTCCAAATCCTGCTATTTAAAGGCTAACAATTTTGTCATTTGCACATATTCTGTCATCCTCCAGTGAAAACCCCCCAGAGTTTTCACTCTTCCTGCTGATTCCTTTTGACTCTATAACATGCTGCTTTTTGGATTTGATTACCATAGGCTCAGCAGGGTCAAAGGCCTCTTGGTAGTAGATACAGAGTTGCATACATAAAGCTTTGTTTCCGTGGAAGAACCACTGACTGTGAATCTTCCATTCTTAAAAGTATTCTAATTACAGGGTAAGAAGTAGCCAGATGATACTCAAACCACCCATAAGCAATGGAATTTTGTGAGTTGAAACTTTATTCACAACAATAAAAATAAACATCAGCATAGTGTTTATGGGGACTTGATAATCAGACATTTTGTACAGTTCAGTTCTGTGGGTATTTTTTAAAACAAGGAAATACATGCAAATAAATATTAAATATTAGGTGAGATCCATGAAATTATAAAAATTCATAGCAGCAATGCTGGAAATAAAGTTTTCACTTGCTATAAACTCTAGTTGCATTATGTCCAGGTAGATTTATAGACTCTGATACTTAATGCTTTATGAAACAAGTTACCACATTAAGTGAGCATGAAGCCAAAAGGCACAAGAAATAAAAACTGACACAGTTCATCTGTTCCAGTGCTTTGTGTTGGTTTGCTTATTTCATGCTACTCAAATAGATGTACATCACACATTTTGAAATAGAGATGGCATGAATAACAAAGGCTTGTAAAAAATTTTACTGAAGTAGATAAAGTATGATGGAGAAATTGGCATTGAGGCCTTGCTCAATCTCTAAATACACAAATACTGTAATTCTGCATGGTGGTAATTACTCCCACTGAGTTGTTTTGAGAGGGGATTTAAAAATGTTTGAACAAGTGAGAGCTTAATTAGAGGGGGAAAAAAATTTCCTCTGCAACCTTTTGCTTACTTAAGACCTCACTTTGCTGCCTTTTGTATTCTAACAAAGCAGAAGTCACCAAGGAAAGTTAACTGGAGTTATTTTTGTGGGCCCAGAGCCCTCAGTTCACAAATGAGTAGGAGGGACAAGAACAGCCTTGTCTCTCAGCCTACTAACTCAAAAGCACCTCAAGCTGTTGAATCTTGCCTGTGACAGCAACTAAGTACAGGTTTGTTACCACACATGGAAACACTCTATTCCCATGTCGGTCCTCTTTCATTTGTTACACACACTTGTTTGTCCAGAACAGCAGAGAGTTAAAACACCTCTGTAACTTCCTGTTGTCGTAGCAAAACTCATCTTGCCAACAGCTGCACAAGCAGCAGGAACTTTTCTCCCAGGTTTGCACACAACAAAGCACGGCCCTAGAAAACCACCATCCACTCCTGAATATTAATGAGTGGAATTACTCCCACCAATGTCCCCTATCCAACAGCTGTAAGTTGCATCTGTCATCGTGCTGCCCTTTCACCTGTGAGTGACTATCTTTAGTACTTTTTTCCTATTCTAAGCACTTCAGGGTAGACGTTAGATAGAAACATCAAGCATGCTCTGTACATACAGGAAGCTCATTAATTAAATCGTAGGATAGCAGTTAATGCCTGCATGTACTAGACAAGTATTGTACTGATGGTCATACAGCACAGAAGCTACTCATTACATTTACAGAAGAACCTGAAGTGCTTCATTCCAAAGTCAGCTCTGCAACTGATGTTAGGGAGGGAAGACCTGGGAGCAGCCTGCAGAGAAGCCAGCATGCTGAAGACACATAAGCCAGCCTGAGAACTGTGGTGGATTTCTGCAAACATCTATTTCTCCCTGGAGCTCAATTACAAGCAAAGCATTATAGCAGAAGAAGGTAACACATCCTCTCTAATTCAATTCTTACCTTATGATTGCAAAACTAATCCATGCTGTTGGCAATTAGGATTCTAATACAATGATTAAATAATCCCATGCAAAGCAATCTAGCTTCAGGCAGGAAAGATGCTGAGTTACATCCCAGAATATCCCGTCCACTTTCTTGGCAATAGGGGCTGTGAATGCAAATACGAAGAGACTTGAAAATAGGGGGGGCTATTTCTTTAGAGTAGTTGTAACTGCTATGCCACGGAAGTTACTTATTTATCACAAGAAATCTGTGAACAGGGAGATTCTCAGGGCTAGTCTTTGGCACTTTGCCTCTATGTTGTAAAAGGAGCCCAAACAGGAGCAGAGTAAAGATGTGTGAAGTTTGTTATTAACAGGTGCAATGGATCACATCCTGCTTCTAAAGGTACTTCTGCTTTTCCTCCGCAACTCTTGTTAACATCAGGGAGGGAACACACTACACAGTGCAAATGCAGTCACTGCACGAGCCCTTGTTGTTTTAAACAGAAGGAAAAAGCTCATGGAGTTCAGGATTTTTTGTTTGGAGTTGTTGGTTTTGTTTGGGGGTTTTTTGGGGGTTTTTTTGGAATGCCGCTGATGAGAAGCAGGCAGGCTCGGGAGGATGGCAGCCCACCCCGGGCAGGGGGGCCGGAGCTGTCCTTGGTGCTGAACCCGCGCCCTGCGCAAGGGCCACCTCCCCCTCCGTGCCCGTGGGGACCTTGTGTCACAGGAGAGAAGGACCAGGGCCGGAGGGGAAACGAGTGAGTTCACACTGCCAACTACCGAACCTTTGCAATCAGGAGAGGTCTGCTAAAGTCTGCAGTCACCACAAGCTGATTTTTCTGTGCGTTTTCACCCACAAGAAGCAGAGTAAAGCTCAGACAGGAAACCTTTTCGTGAAACACAAATCATCCCATCCCTGCGAATGCCCGTGTGCCCACCAGGGGGGCAGACCAGCACTGACAATGGAAGGGCTGTGCATGCAGGGGACATTTCCATCCATGTCAACAGACATAACATGCACCTATTCCTAGCAGGGGAGGCTCCTAAGAGATACTACATTTTTGTTTTGTTCGGGGTTTTATATTTTTTTAAATGAAGCTTAAAGATAGCATTCAGAAGCATTCACTACACTACCTGCTGTATATTGACAGACCATCAGGATGCTGTTCTTCACCTACCCAGAAAACAGGTTAGCATATTTTCAACTTCAACGTTGGGAAATTCCTGCTACAAAACTGATCCTTCCCTGAAATGCAAGTTGTGTCCCACTAAATTATTTTTTCTAAAAATGGTGATGGCACCTTACCCTATCCCCAGAAAAGTCTAAACGTATTTTTTGGCAATAATCATATTCTATATCCTTGTAATTTAATCAGTCGATCACTCAGCTCGCCCACTCAACAGTAATAAGCCATTGACCCTGTGGTTTCAGACTGGATCAATGCTACGCTGAAGTTTTGGACCCCCGGAGGCCTTGTGTGCAAATAGGAAGAAACTCTTTTAACTTACTTTAGACATGATCAATTTTTCCTCTGATGTGTTGATTACATTAGCAGATTGTGTTTTCCCTAGAAACCTTTGTCCAACAGCCTGCAGGCGATGAGCAGCATATGCTTAAGTTTCTTGCTGGAGTTGACAAACTTAAACCACTTGCTTGGGTATTTAAGGGTTTTCAGGTGTATTATACAGTTCATTGTTCTCAGTCTGATTCACCTGCAGAAATCTCAGCTGAACGTGGCCTGACAAGTGGCAGCATAGACACTGCTGCCTACTGTGCCCCCACTACTGATGCTGTTGGCCGGACACTTTAGAGGTTTCATGCTGCTGTCTCTCTGGACATACAAGTGTTCCAATCTCCAGCGCTCCCAGCTTTTCCGAAACTCCATCTGAACCTAGCAGAAGCAAAGAAGGAAACAAAGGAGTGAATGTAGAACTAATCAGCTCTTTAAATGTCTCCATCAGAAAAAAAGCAAGGATACCACAGTACTGAGCAAAGCTGGAAGTGCTTTAAACCTGCAATATTATTGCTTCCAATCATCCAGTTATCTTATTAATCCATTGTAGACCATTCCACATTTAAAATAATGATGACATTCATTTCTACTTGTAGAAAAAAGCTCTTTTATGCACCAGAAAATCTTACCTTCATTAGTTTGCTCTAAATTGTATTCACCTGCAATACTGATTGTACTCTATGCCCTACCAGTACTAACAATTAAGCTGACTTTGCTTATCAGCCATGAAACAGCTGAAAAGACGACTTCCTGCTCAATATTTCACCACAGGTATTCTTAAGAGTTGTAAGTTATGGTTTGATTTAAACATTATTATATCCTAGATTATTTTTATTCTTTGAATATTTATGTGGGTTCTTTTAATTTCATACAAAACCAAATGTTTATTCAGAACTGGAAACAATTAAGCAGGTTAAAGACTGTACTTGTTCCCCCTTTTAAAACAGCAATTACTGTGTCTCATTTCAGATATTAGCTTTTCTTAAAGATACAAAGTATGCTCATCTAGTCACAGGTTCTGGGTTAAACTGTGTAAACTCTGCACTCATTTGGAAGTTTATCCAGGATTTTGTAACTGCTAAACAGGAACAGAACTTAGATCTTCCTGTTCCATGGGCAAAGTTCTTGCCACTTGACTGAAGTAAGAACCTCCATTAGCTTTTAACACCTAAGGCAGAGAACATAGAATTGCACACTTGTTACTTTTAGGGCAGGAGTGCAACCACAGTAATAAGTTTATTATGATGTGTACTTCAGCCTGGAATTAAGTTCACTGTAGGTGGGTTACTTAAGGGAGCCTTCTCTGGAAAGACGCTTTTTCTTTCATTTTAGAATCTCATACTGACCACCAAGAGACTAAGTGCTTGATGGCAGTTTCAGCACAGGTTTGTCATCATGCCCAGGCTGTTGAAACCTTCTTATTCTGAGGGAAACTTCCTAGGGAACCAGCTGCTTTATGTCTGCTTTCTTTGCTTGTTCACTGTGAAATACTGAATTTGAGAGGCAGTCCTAAAGAAGGAGAAAGCCTTACAAAACTAATTGTCTTCCCCTGGCGGGTACCTCTATCTGTGCTTCTCAGCTCTGGGCTACAGCCCTTGTACTGAATGTCCTGGTAGAACCAGCTGCATCTCTGACAATCTGTCAGAATCCAGAATCTGACCTCCACTATCACAACCAAATGGGTCAGAAGGAAAGATGCTGAGACAGAAGCTTGTATTTTACCATGGTTAGGGGGGTTTGTTGTGTAAAAAGGTGCACAAAGACCAGAGAAAGACTGGGTGTCTGGGATAGCTTGGCATAGAAGAATGAGGGAGAACGGTCAAAGGCAGAAACACAGGAACCATGGTGTCTGCAGGAACAGAATTGACCATATTACCACTCCAGTACTTGACACCTTTTATGGGCATGGAAAACAATAAAGGCAGCACTGGAAAAAAGCAGTTGTAGGCATTTACTGGCAAATCCTGAATGAAAGCATGAACGTAGTGACTGACAGAGTAAGTCAATGAGCAAGAGAAATAGGTACCTTCAGGTCAGTCAAAGGGAAGAAATGAGTCTTTACTCCATCTGGAAATGAGTCTTTACTCCATCTGACAGGCTTGAGCTATGATACAAATAGCCTCCAAAACTGAGATAAAGTGAATGGAAAATATGAACAAAAGACTGTAGGTCTGTCTTAGGAATGGATCTGAACGGCATAATACCAGTTTTCTTTCCAGGGGTTAAGGAAGAGGGTAGGGAGCAGTTCTGCTATCTGTGTTTAACTGAGCTTTTGCCTAGAAAGTTTTGAATGTATAAGCAAGGGAATAGGTTGAGATTTATTTTGTAGAGGTAGTTCTTGAGCACAGAAGTAGACCTACAGACCTTTCAGCAAAATAATCCTAGTAACTTCCCTGCGTTGATAAGATTCCCCAGAAATAAGCTATACAGGAAAAAGGATACCAAGAACAAAGCTCCCATGATGTGCTGATTTTGTCTGGGGTAGAGGTGATTTTCTTCACAGTAGCTACTATGGGGGTGTGTTTTGTATTTGTGCTGGAAACAGCATTGGTAACATAGAGATGAATATAGACATGCTTTTGCTATTGCTGAGCAGGTCTTGCACAGTGCCAAGGCCCCTTCTGCTTCTCATCCTACCCTGACAGCAGGCAGGCTGGAAATGTGCAAGAAGTTACAATGACACCTTCCTGCCAGTGGAAAGTAGTAAATTAATTACATGTTTTGCTTTGCTTTACCTATTAAACTGTCTTTATCTCAATCCAAGAGTTTTCTCACTTTTACTCTTTCAATTCTCTTCCCCATCCCACCAAGAGGGAATGAGCGAGTTGCTGCACGGTGCTGGCTGAGGTTAAAACATGACATGTGAGAAAGGGGAAGAAAAATTTTTATGTAGAATATTTTATAAGAGAGAGGAAAGGGGTGGGAGAACTTGAAAAAGATGGTCATGAAGGCTGAAGCTGCAGAAGATCTCTCACAGAGAGCTGTTGATTGCACTTCATGCAGCTAATGGGGAAGGAAGTTTACACTGTGGCAATGAATCTGGAATCTGATTATAAAAACTCCCTAAGTTTTGGCAAAATATCTCAACAAATCATAGTGAAAGGAAAGTAGGTCTAAAATGGGATGGAATGGAGCTGATGAAAGTTTTAATTAATAGTTTTTATAGAGAATGAAAGCAAAAGGGAGGATTGGGTAGTATTTCAAGAACTCAAGAGTCCTGGCATCAGGACAGATTCTTTAAAGTAGAAGAGAGTGAATTGTACTTTCATTGTGATAGGAAGGAGGCAAAAAGGAAAACCAAGACTACAGAGAATGAAACGCAAACAATCTTGAACTAAGTGGCGGAAAAAGGCAGCATCTCTGTGGTTTAAAGTATTTCCTATAGAAAGCAGTACTAACAGCAGAAAAACTGGTCATATTAAGCCTAGCTCATTTTGCAAAGAACATTGGTGGTAACAGGCAATCTCATGAGACCCTACTGTTGGCTCCAGAGCAAGTTCAGAGAAAATCCAGTATCTTTCAGGTGAAATAAGACTGAAACATGAACGAATTCTAATTTTTTTTTCAGAACCAGATACTAGAAAAGGACATTAATATCATTTCTATCTTAATTTCTACTCTTGATCTGGGCATCAAGACTTGCAAATAACTTTCATTCTGTATGGTTAAGGAAAAAGAAAAGGAGTCAGTGAGTCACAAACAAAAACAAAATGTAAACCACATTGCAAACAAGGACCATCTTTGGACACATACCGTTTCCATTTAGTTTAGGAAAAGAATTCTCGTATAGTCTATAAAAGACTTTACTTAATCAAACTTTTTACATAGATTTATTTTATGGATGCTGATTACCGGGCTTGACAAAATCCTACTCCCTTCTTTGAACAAGAGCTGGAACAAGCAAAATAATTCATCCTAGACTGTGAGTGAAGCTGAACACATCATATTTACATTTTACGAAATACATTACAAAGGCAAGAGAAGTATAGTAATGAGATTTGGAGGATTTCTTAGAAACATAGGTAGGCTATTCCACAGTAAACTCCCTCAAATGAAACAAGCTTGCCTGTTTTGAGGGCTTGTAACAAAGTTTGGGTTATGATGTTATTTGGCCCTTATTAAATGGGAAGGAAGTTACTGAGCATAACACATGAGAGGCCTGGCTGCAGCTGTGCAGGGGATGTATGAACAAATGCCAAGGTGAATCAAATTAAATATACGATCCACCAGCAGACGGTGCTGCATCTCAGGATTGAAGTGCACCTGTAAAGTGGTGCAAGGACTTTGAAACAAATATTCTCTAATTTGTGACATGCAGCAAATGACATTCATTACCAACAGTGAAGCCTGCTGCTACTCACCTCTGCTTCTGGTAAGCAGTACAATTAATAGGTTCATTTCAATAAAATCTTACCCACAACCTACAAAAGTGAGCAGACTCCTGCAAGGCTTAATTCAGGATGCCTGCTGCTTTTCTGTTGACTCCAGCCTGGCAGTAATGACACAAGTAGCACATTTTTCTACTGATTCCAATTCCTTGATGAGGCCTGTCTCTCAGTAAGTGATCTTGAATTACCATGTCATTGTTAAAAGTAGATTTAGTGTGAGTGTAAAACATATTGATGTGCATTTAATTTAATAATGTAGTGACTAAATGAGTAGTGTTTTCTTCCCTTACAAACCTGCTGAATGAATAATAATCACTTAGAAGGTAATATGAGAGATTCCTGCAATACTGAAACAGAACAATACCCTTTCCACAATAGGGCCAGGATTCAGCAGAAGCCACAGAATAAGGTACTTGCAATCAATTAACTCAAAGACAAAGGTACATTTCTTCTGGGTTTGTGAGTTTACAACTCTGTGAAGCTCAGTTTTAATGATAGAGTGATGATGTCTCCAAGCAGCTGGGCCACATGAAAACCAAATGAAACCAAACTGTACAGCAACAGCCACGAGGATTCTCCAACTTCACCAGCCAGCTGAGCTGAGTTCATAGAATAAAATAGGCTCCACTCCCACATTCACAAAAACAAGCAAAAAGAAGCACTATAAGACAGATTAAGAAGAGCAGCTAAATTTCTTAATTAAAAGAACTGCCAGTGCAAACTACGTAATTGTAAGCAAGACTATTTGTGAGCTTCCACGTCTACAAGTAGC
The DNA here is from genome assembly GCA_034509425.1 of Eopsaltria australis. Taxonomy (NCBI): domain Eukaryota; kingdom Metazoa; phylum Chordata; class Aves; order Passeriformes; family Petroicidae; genus Eopsaltria; species Eopsaltria australis. The sequence goes on from JAVTVJ010000396.1 coordinate 879,261, forward strand.
TACCCTAAATTATACTGCCTGAATTCCTTCCAAACACATTTCTCTGATGAGTTATCCCATGGAGCTGTGCAGGGAAGGATCTGTAAAAAAAAAAAAACCTTCTGAACAAGGACAATTTAGCAGCTCAAGACCAATTTCAATTTCCTTTTCCTATAGTGTATGCTGATAAGGCAAATTGGAACAAATAGTATCTCTCTTACCTCATTATTGATGAAACAGTAAAGAATTGCAACCATCAGCCCCTGAAATCAACAAAAACCAGAAGAACAGTGAGCAGAGCAGTTTCCTTTCTTTGCCAAACTTGGCTGCAGAGGGCTAGAGGCACCACACTCACATGCCCCTGCTAAGACTGAAACGTGGAGAATCCTTGGTCCCTGTCAGCTCTGATGGCAGAGCAGAGGTTTGAACAAACTATGTCTCAAAGCACATGACCTTAGGAAAAAGGAGTTGCTGTTTTCTTCAATCTGTTATTTTTGTCTAGTGATTTCTTTCCCCTTCTTCCTTACCTGGTTTCAAGTGATAAATGGTTCATAAGTGAGCAATTCACAGCAGTCTTAAATACAGCTCTGTGCTCAATAAACAGGGAATGAGTGAGTGCGTAGGGAAACGGAAAAGAATAATGATTTCCCTACACAAGGAGAGTCATTTGAAATGGCCTTACCTAAGGCAACAGTTAAATAAAAATCACAATAAGCCTACCCCCTCCTCACATGCAGTTACAGCTGGAGACAGCTACTTCTCACAGCACAGATTTTCCAAGGAGTATCAAAAACATCAGAGAAAGTACAAAATGTGCTTTCAGCAATGCCAGTGTACTATTACAGGAAATCACAGACAATTTGTTATTGCCCTGAGGTGAACCATAGGAAGTGAGTATTAATATGTGGACAGGAATACCAGCTTATAGTAGTGAAGTTGGCTGTTAAAAATTAGTCCTTACACTTTCCCTTCCACTGTCATAATCCTGTAACATCCAGTGCTAAAATGAGCAATGAATGAGAGAGAAAGCAAGTCCGCAAACAGCAGTTAAAAAATATCTTATGCCCATGGGCACACTGTGAGTGCTACCTGGAATGAAGCAAAGGAGAGCTCAGTAAAAAGCTTCACAAAGCGCAGCATCCCTCTGGCATGCTCGTCAGTAATAAAGGCAAAGATCACCTCATGGGTCCCCAGCAGTGGGATCAGAGTCAGTGTAGACTTGGCCAACCTAAGATCACAAAGAAAGTAAAAAACACAGTGCCACTGAACAGACCATTGTTGATACAAATGATCACTGGGAGTCACCCTATCTGCATTCTGTTTCTGACACAGTTTCAAGTTTGGTAAGTCACTGTACCACTTTGTGACACAGGGTCATCCTCCAGAGGCTGCAGGATAAAAGCCTCCTCAAAATAACCTTAGTAAGTTCCCACAAGTTTTAACCTCCCCTACCACTTCACTGCAGAGCATTTCCTGGTGAGAGCAAAGCTCTGTATCCAGCTACTGGCTGTATTTCACCTGGAAAATCTTCCAGACTCAGTAAGAAGCCACGTGCATTCTTGTACCTGTGATGTCTCTCCTTTATATTCTTTGTTCCACCTGTAATTGGGAAAGACAACCAAAACCTACCTTCTTGATGACCTGAAAGACAATCTGTCAATAATTGGAATATTTTAAAAATATCTTGGCAAAAGGAGGAGTACTTGCTATTCCTTCCACCTCTCTGGTGTGTTAAATCTTCTAAACATTGTAACTATCTGTAAGTGCAGAATACTTTGTCAAAGTAATCGAACTGTCTTGAAATGAATGATGGCAAGTCCAAAGACACAGCTATCAAAGGATGAAAGACAATCCAATGTGAAATAAATTATCTTTCACCTGAAGTTCAAGGTACATAACCACAGGAAAATATTCACAAGAATGATCCTTAACTCTTTTTATAGACATACATGCCAGCCACCCAACAGGTTAGTGAAAGATGCCTGAGGATTATGTGGGAGCTCTCTGGGCCACAGAACTTATCAACATCTCACAGCCTGTCTTGAGACAAGTCAGCAGATGCAAAATCACTCAATTAGCAGGGCTGTCAGACCTGTGTAGATCTTGTGTGCCTGAGGGCTATTGGCTGCTATTCTGAATCATGTGATCATTCAGGTTGGAAGGCACCTCTGCAAGTCTCTGGCCCAACTCCAGTTCACAGCAGGTTACTCAAGGCTGTGTCCAGACAAGTTTTGAGTATCTCCAAGGTCCTGCAAAGCCCCTCTGGGCCTCTCTTCCAGCATCAGACCACTCTGATTGTGAATTTTTTTTCACCTGACATGCAAGGGGAATTTCCCTTGCTATAACTTGTGACCTCTGCCCTTGTCCTTTCACTGCCCTGGTCCTTTCACTGTGACCCTCTGAAAATACTCCATTTTCTGTACAAGTGGGCTTGAAACCAAAGCCTTTAGCTCAGACAAGTCCTCATCTTTTCTTTGAACTCTCAGAACACATTAGGATTTCCAAAACTTCATGTGAGGTAAAGAAAGTAGGTAACATACATGGCAATTCTACACATAAGAATGCACCAAAATACATGCTATGTCTAGTTTAGAAGGCTGCAGCATCAAAATACCCAATGTCAAAGTAGCTAAATCCAGTGCCAGCATCAGTCCAGCTACCACAGCATGTAGCACCACACTTCAGGAGCTAATTTATTATTCTTACACTGTTTTTCAGACAATACAAAGTTGGCAATACAGAAGTCAAGATGCAGAAATGAAGGATGCAACCATGAATCTTAGCAAGGTGATTAAGTAACAGGAAGAATACAGACAGGGACAGACTGAAGCCTGCAAACCAAAAATGGAACATTTCTGTGATAGCCCTGACATTTTCCTTGAAACATCTCATGCATTCAAGATTGAAAGTCTGTCCCAATAACAACTGGCAAGAAGAACAAGGAGCAAAACTCAAAATGATCCCATTTTGTCTTCCTTGAAGTGGAAATTTTTATTTCTATCAACTCATATTATTTTGTTCAAATTGGAGTAAAATAGGGTATTTCAGCTGGGAGGAACCTACGACAACCACCTGTTCAAAACTTAAAGCACACTCTTAAGGGCACTGTCCAAATTCCTCTTGAACACTGACAGGCTTGGGGCAGTGACCACCTCTCTAGGAAGCCTGTTCCAGGGTTTGCCCATCCTCTCAGTAAAGAAATGCTTCCTAACGTCCAATCTGAACCTCCCTTGGTGAAGTTTTGAACCATTCCCTCATGTCCAATCACAGGATATCAGGAAGAAGAGCTAAGCACCTTCCCCTCTCCACTTCTACTCCTCAGGTGGCTGTAGAAGGCAATGTCATCCCTCAGAGCCCTTTGCTCCAAACTAGACAAGTCAGAAGTCCTCAGCCACTCCTCACAGGACATTCCTTCCAGCCCTTGCACCAGCTTTGCTGCCCTCCTCTGGGTGGTTTGAAGGACTCTAACATTCAGTACTTGCATATGCTGCAGGTTTTTAAAAATATCTGCTTAATTAGTATTCATCCAGTCTAATGGGAGACTGTGAAGAGACAGACATCAAGCCTTCTGTTTATAGCACAGGTGGAATACCTGCCCTGGCTTCACTGAGGCTTTTCTGGGGACTGACTGTCCGAGCAGTTACACCAATGTGTGACACCACACCTATGCATTACTCAAGGGCCATGGCCTTTAACCTTTGTCAACCCACTCCTTTCACATATGCCCTTGTCTGCCTTTATTCTGATGAGCATGAGAAGTGTCATACCACTTTATGACATACCTGCATTTTATGTCAGTTTTGCACATCAAATTGGCCTGCAGTTTGGAGATGATGATGCATATAACTCTGATGAAGATGAGGAAATTCACCTGGAGAAATGAAAGAAGAATTTATATCACCATCAATAAACACATGTGCATAAGCACTCAAAAAAGCTAGTTTGTGCATGCATGTGTAGGTCTCTGTGCATCCTGCTACACAGCAGCTGCAGAATTTGCCACAGAACTCAACTCCTTACCAAGGACTTGTGGTCTAAATGTGAATGCACAAGCCACCCTTGAAAACACAGGCACCTCATTACACAAAGCAAGGGACCCTACTTACTCTCTGGAGAGTGAGACACAGTAAAGGTGTGGGTTGGCTCATTTGCCTTGTTTGGAGGTCTGAGTGTGATACAGTATTGTGCCTGCAGAACATTTCTACACAATGCCACACATTTTGTGTTTCTTTTGCAGCCCAGTATCTGAAATAGTATCTTTGGACTCCCTGAACTACAATTCCATACCCTGCTCACAGGGTAGTCAATTGGGTTGCTCTGCAGCATGCTGTTCTGTTATCACGTCCTGCCACTACAACATGACAGCTTGTGGCCAAATTAAACAAATAAAACTGGAATTTCAGTGACAGAAAGCAACTTGGCTTCATAAAGTCACATTTCTGAATGAAAATGCCAACAGCCTCAAAGGCTATTAGCCTTTGCACGTGCACAATGCCCACGTGTGCATCTTTGTACCGTATCCTGCTGTTCTCAGGGAAATCTGCCATCTCACAGCACGCATCTCAGACTCACCCCGATGGCAATGAGAATGGGCAGTCTGATGATCAGCCAGTAGTTCATGTTATAGTTTCTGGTCCAGCAACTAGTAAGAGATGAAGGAAAAGTTTCAGTACATGACTAAAATCTCTCGCTTTTCATTCTGTTCCAGCAATGCAGACGGAAAACAATATTAAGCACCAGATACTAGGAAAGCACATCATGCTGACATGGAAACAGGGACAGCTGATTCTTAGAAACACTGAATGCTTCGTACTATTGCAGCTATCATAATCCAACTGAACACTACTCACCAGCCTTTCTTGCTCACTAATGGCCAGCTCTCCTCCACAATTTGCTATGAATTATCATCCATTAATTGGGAAGATTTACTCCATTAAAACCAAGGTCAAATTTGTCATTTGGCTGAAAGGGAAAGGCGGGGGGATCTGTTTGAGTCTGTTCTTTCCGCTGTCATTCCTGGCTTCCTTGTCCTGCACTACTTTTTATTATTCTTCAGTCTCCAATGTCAGATCATCTTATTTAATTGCTTGTTAGTTCTTCATCCCATTACTTACCATCATTATTCTCATTTCAACATTGAGATCAGTCATCTATTTTATCTGTCCTTATTTTCAAAAAGGAGTTACTAATTTCAACCAGGGGAAAGCAATTGCAGCTGCAAACTCCATCTCCCTCAGTGTTTCTGCACAAGGTTTCAGGCTCACAGGGAGTTTTGAAAATTATAAACAAGTAAAATCAAAAATGGGAGCAACAGTTCCTATCTTTTGCTGACCTGAGCCCTCTGCCAAGTAAGTAGCATGCTGCAGCAATATAATACTTGATTTTCCACATGAGTCTCATTTTAGCTTTTTCAACTCCTGTCTCCTTGAGCAATATGGGAGGAAAATGACAAGAAAAGTCATGGCAGCCACAGTTTGGGAATCACTGGTTAGAAGTGAACCTTACACTGACCGTTTGTACATCTAGTCCCTTTTGGTCCCCCTCTGGCCACAGCCAGCCACCACCACTCTCTGATGGTCCATGTCTGCGCACAATAGCCCAGGAGTTGGGCAGTGCTCACGCTCCACTTCACTTGCTGCTGAGTAACAGCATTCTTAGTATTTCTATGAAATAACTTTGTTAGCCTCCTGCTCAGCATTACTCAAAAGCAACAGTCACCAGTAAAGCCAGCAGGATTCTGAGATACACAGGCTGTGAAACAAACTGGGAAACAGCACTACCTAAAACATAGATTCTTTCCCAAAAAAGGTTTCTCTTCATCTCCAAATCTATTCTGCCAAAACATACATAGGCACAATTTTCTCTAGGGCTTCTTAACAGACCTATGAAAGTTCAGCTTGGATGATGCTGGTGGAGCTGAAATCCTCCCCAGCCTTGTAGTGGGACAGTCTAAGAGAAAAGAGCAAACCATGCAGGACCTGGGAGGGATCCGTGCCACAAGCACACACCCACGTGTGCTCACATACTTGGGAGAAAAGTGTAGCAGCCTGGCTGTGGCAACTCCACGTTCCCTTGCAGGAACTACAAGTACAAGAATGGCTTAGGATTTCACTTTTCTTTCAATTTCAGTTTAATGCATACAAAAAGGACATTATTGCCACCAGCAGCTCTACAGGCTCCAATCCAACTGCATTTTAGGTATTGGAGAAAAAAGGTGTGCGGATTGTGTGAACTCACATACCTGAGCCAGAATCTGAGTTACAGAACTTCTTAATTGGTACATGTGACTGGGAACCAGCTTCGTGGAGCCTTTGAAATTAATTTTATTTGAGCACCTCAAGACTGATGGGATAACAGAATAATGGAAGTGGAGTCCTAGTTTTCTCACTAGCTGCAGTAGATGCAGAGGCAATTAAAAATTTCTTTATAAAAACAGAGGCTGAGAAACAATTCTTTACATTAACTGTGCTACATTTCTGTGTTAATTTGCTTCCTGTGGCATACATCCATTTTAACTACCTTTAAATTTATACAAATATGTGCAATAAAAAAACCATAACAGGTCAATTAAGGTGTCATGGCTATTGAAGCATCCAGAAAATAAAATTGGTAGATCTCTACATGATTTCTTGCCCATCTGTGCTGTCTCTGATTGCCACACTGATAAATACACCAATATCTATTGTGCTTGGGATCTATCCCTACAGTTTGCTCAGCACCACTCAGAAGATGCTTGGCAACTAATAGCCTCAGAGCCATGAATGGAGAATTTGTCCAGTGAAAAAAATGCTAGTGAGATGTTTCTGCCTTTGCTTATCAATCCAGTATTCTCCTTCTAAAAGTGAAAACACTGAATTTTTACCTTGAATTGCTACAGGTGAATGGAAAAGAAAAGGACTGAAGGCTGACTGTTTTGCTCCCATACTTAATTGCAGACAGAAGCGAAAATGTCTAAGTATCAGCTTTTTAGGCACAGTCTAATAACTAAGAACAACAGCTTGCCTTTAACTGCATTTGTAATCTAGACAAAATATTTTTGAATAGCTCACTTTTTAAAAAAGTAATTGCATTCTAAAGGAGTTTATACTTGCACATGTAAGGAAAGAAGAAGCCAGTGTGTAGCCAAGTCTTGCAGGCTTCAGTCCTTTATTCAAATGGCTACGTTCACAGGACTGCCTCAAATTCCCAGCTCTGACCACATTTATTTCCAGTTATTCTTCATACCCAGGGAAGTAGTTAAATCACAAATGAAATTTACAGCCTGCTGCACAGTGACAGAGCTATGGCAAACAGCATGAAAGATACCCTTGGCTGCTCCAGCAAATGCCTGCCCAAGGCACAGAAATCCTGCCTTTCAGAACAGCTGCTGCACGTGGTTATTTATTGCTGTATTTTACAAATATTTAGACAAGATTTAGAAAATTCAATAATGCACAAAATTGCCCCTTTTAAGGTCTGCTGAAGGCAGTGAGTGACAGTTTTCTTTAATAGAAAATATAAATCAGCTCTGAGCACTGCATAATGTGGGAGGCTCAGCATGAGCACTTTGAATACATTTTCTACATCAATGGGAAGATATGACCATGGAATGTCGCCTGTTCAGAGGCTGCATGGTCTCTACACCTATTCTGGTAATTTCAACAAAACCTGCAGTACATCAGCACAACCACAATCTTGCTACAGAATATCAAGTCAACCTTGAAAAGGACAGTCAAAAAATCCTAGTATTCCTTAAGCCAGAAAAGGCAGCTTTGACTGAACTGGTTCAGTACTATGAGGAACACACAAAAAAAAAAAAGCTGGTTCTTCAAACTCAGAAACACCAGAAAACAGTTTGGAGGTGGCTCTGACTAAACTGAATTTTCACATTGCAGCATCTCTCCAGCAATAATTGTGTCTGGGAGGAAAAAAAAAGAAAAAAAAGGAAAGGATCCTCTACAAAAGTGTTGGCTGGGGAGTTTGGAAACTAGGTAAGAAGAAAACCTCTATAAGCAACCCTTTATAAAGATTATATTTATGATAAAAATGAAACAGCATAAATGTTTCTTTCATCACAAAGAAAGCTACCTAAGTATTTCTAGACAACCACCGTCTCTAAAAAGAAGCCCCTTTCCTCCCTTTAAAAATAAACCCAAACAGAAACCAAAAAACCCCCAACAAACTACAGCGCTATTTGTTACATAAAGCACATACAATGTAATTTTTTTCAGAACAGCCACCATGGTAGAAATGGAAAAAAATTATTTTGTGTTCTACAGCAGTCTTGTGCATGACATAGTTGACTTCAGCAAGACTAACGTAAGCAGGGAATGTGCCTGTATTTTAAGAAAAACTAAATAATGGGAGCTTAATCAAGAAAAGGCAATCACTTCTCTGCTGCTAGGCATAGGCTAATCACTACAAATCTCAGGCAGAATCCTGTGGGAGGTTGCTGTCTTCCTCTGAAACAACTATAAAGGCGACTGCCAAAGGCACAGTATCAGGAGTGCTCTTGGTTGGGTAGGATGACTTTTGTTGTTGATATTGTTAGTACAGAAAAACAAAACATACCTTTCCTTGACCTGCAAAAGAATAGATTCATTCAGACATGCAGAAAATTCTGATCAGAAAAAAAACATATGCTCCTTTTTGAAATGTTATGCAAGACCTTCAGACAAAACAGAAGCAATTATGTGAGTTTTCAGCACATTGCCAAAGCAAACCACACTGAACAGAAAGCAAACAATGACCTGCTGGTGCACACATACAGCACAAATGAGACAGCTATAAAAATCAGAACTAAACCAACCCCTCATCTTCATAAAGGTACTTGACAGTTCCCCAGAGGATAACAAACAGCATTGGCACACCTGAAAAGAGAGGAGACAAGGCTGACATTGACATTGAGACTGGGAAAAGCAGAGAGGAGGATAACTCCCTCTGCCCCCCACAATGATGAGCAACATGATTAACTGGTGTCAGGGTTGCAGCTCCAATCCAACACAGATTGCCATAAACAGTGGGCTCCAACCTAGTTCTCAACAAGCTTGAAAAATGAACAACTCAAGTGCCCCATAACAGGCATTCACCACTTCTTCTGTGGGTATTTTCACAGACAAGCCAAGGGAATTAAATTTTTGGAAGCTCTACTATCCTCTGTTCTCATGCTGGAGAGGGGTGCAGTGTTCTCTGATCAAAACCTTTGTGCCCAAATTTCTGCTTGTGGGGCACCTACACTGTATACAAGCAGGACCAAGCTCAGGCTGTCTGTTGATGCCAAGGCTGGAGCACACCCAGCCCCACCTGCCCACCATGGCAGAGGGAGTGTGGGCACACCCAGCAAGTGTCCTTCCCCACAGAGAAATTGCAGTTCTGGCTGTGGAACTGGCATGGACTTGAGTGGTTGCAGCATAGATAGCAGATGAAACTGGCAGTGAGGAGAGGCTTGGCCCCACCCTCACCTGACAGTGCATGGGCTACGGCTGGTCAGTTCCTCTGGGGTGTAAAGGGCAGACAGACAAGCCAAGTAAGCTGGCACTCATTACCTGCTTTACAGTGTCAAATGCTCTCTAACGAATTTCTTTCATTTATGAAGAATCTAGATCATTAAAAATAATTTTAAAGTGCAGCTACCAACCAATACTCAGTACAGAGAATGTTAAAAAAGCACACAAGGAAAGAAAGCAGGTGGTGACTCAAAAGGCAGGATGAAGAATTTCTGCCTAAGGATAGATCAAGATGGTCTAACTCCTCCTTGGACAGTGCCTGATGCTGCAGGTGCATTCTATAGAAAGAGCAACATTTAGTGTACTTTGCTACTTTATTCTTAACAATCAGTAAAGTAAGGGACCATAAGGACATTGGGGTGCAGCAAATAGACAGTTCACAGCAGCAGAAGCCACAGGGAAATTGGTGATCTGCAGTCTGAACACCTCAAGCAGCATCTTTATTGAGTATTATCAGTAAAAACCTTCTCTTTTGTTGTACTGTAGAATTTCTCTGCTATCAGAACAGTTAAATATTACAGACACTGCATAACAATATTCTCCTTAACCAGTTAATTAAAAAAAAGAGATAATAAAGAGCAGTAAGGAAAAAATACCAATAATTAGAATAAGAACAAAGATAATTAATTGAGTAGATTGATTATTTGGGCAAACAGCTACCACGTTCCATGGATGTACTTGATACTGTATTTTGGGAGCAAAGTTACCAAAAACTCTATGCTGCCTTGACAGTGGTATAAAGAGATTAAGAACAGGCTCACTGCACATCACTTCCAAACCAAATGAGATTTTGATTCACAGAAACAAATTATAGTTTGAATTATTCCTTTTTTGACTTCGCTGAGCATTAAGACATCTTAATATGAAACTTATATGATAAGACAAACACTGAGAGCACAAGGGCTGTATGTCAGTGGCTATATCATTTGATGGATCAAGTGATAATAATGATTTGTGGATATCTCTGTCTTCTGGGTACATCAGAAATCTCTCCATGTTTAATCAAATCACTTGACATTTGAATTGAGAACCTATTATTAATGCTATATTTCAAAAGAGCCTAACTAGAGCAAGGCTGATAGAATTGCATCAGCTATGCAAATATTATACAAATTAATAGGCAGCAAGTATACAGCAACTTGTTCAACATTCTCTGCCCACTCCCATTTGTGATGCACACCACTGGTGTCTTGGATGGCAGCACCATCAGTCACACTATTTTCCATGCTGGCAATGCACATTTTAGTCTGAGACACCAAGAATTAACAGTGCAAGACACACACGAATTTGCACTGATGTTCAAACCTTACTGCATGGGTACCACCTGACATCCACCAAATTCACAAAGCCTTGTCCTGAGACATGGATTGCTCTGGAAACTGTCTGGGACACAAACTCAGCAGATGGGAATTCATGCAGTTTTCCAAAGTCCTAGTGAAGATCTAAAGAGGAGACCGCCCCAAGAACATTCCCTAATTCACTTCAAGACTGCAGAAGTCATTCCATCACAGCAAAAGGGCAAATCCAAAGCATCTCTGCAATAGCTACAGTTTGCAAGAGCCACTGAGACTCTTCAAAGACTAATTAACAATCTTGATATCTAATTAGCTTGCATTAAATGGCAAAAATACACATATTACTATGGTTACTTCACTCAGTCAAGAGAATTCTGTCTGGTTTGAGCAGGCAGTGGAAGTAAACTAAATAGAACTCCTTGAACAAACACCACAGATGAGTATGTTTCATTAACAGAATCAGTGGTGTATTCCACTCCTGGGCTTCCAACACACTTTCGATGCATTTGAGTTTCAGTCTCACACTTCTTTCTCCTGCTGCTACTATTCAAAGTGTATCAGATATCCAAAAAAAACCTGCACATTTATAGGATGTATTTATTTATTTCTGGTTTTGCTTTTTGTCATACAGAAAAGTTTCAGATGGATCTTTTCCAATATTAACTGAGCAGAGAAAAGTCTCTCAATTCTGGAAATGGTAATGTCTACTTTTTCTTCTGTACTGCATCTCTGCTGAAGATGCCAGAAACTGCAACAGCCTGATCATGATAAACTCTGCAGTATTGATTCTTGCAGGCTGATAGCTGACCCAAAATCTTTGAACACTACATGGTGATTATGAAATCTGTCAAGTGTACCAGGAAAGAAGCCTGCTGACAGCTCAGCTAATAAAGTTCAACTTGAAATGACTGGGCATCTGAATTATAGGCTGCAATAATAATATATATTACGGATGATGAGAAAGTAATGGAAGTGCCAAATCAACGTCTTAACACCCCACTGCATAAATAAGCAGCACACCCTACTTAGTTTCACTCTAGCTTATATATTCTACACCTGGCCAGGTGCATAGTAAGAAAAAAAAAAGTTGGAAAAACAGACATTTTTCAGAATGATGAAAGGATGGGGTAGGTAAGAGAATAAAATTTTGAGAAAATCTGCACAGGTTGATGCTTTCAGAATGCTCCACTATCCCTAATGAGAGGGGCAAGAAATTCCTGTGGCTGCTAATAGAAATTACCATATCCTGATAGCAGCATGTAAAAATTAGTCTTGTCATTTAAAGAGGCTGAGATATTTTGGTAACAAAACAGAGAAGTTCAGGTTTGTTCTGGAACCCATGAACTCCCCATTACCAAGTCAGCAGGTGGTGCTATGCCATGCCATCATCCTTCTGTTACCTCCACGTGCAAGCAAGTTTCCATTCTTACAGATACACCATATTTAAAGCTTTGTATTGTACCTCACTTTACGTAGAGGCAACTTCAGGAGAGATATTTGAGGAGCAAGAGAGGCTCCCCTCATCCTCCCATGATTAGAGATTCTTCCTGAAGTACATTTGTCTCTGTAGGACCAGGACACTGCCATCCCGCTGAAACCCTTAAAGAAGGACATATTCTGAATACAGCATTTTAGAATTTTAGTATTTTAGGCGTAACCTGAAATCCCTCATTTCCACATGTGGTAAGTTCAACCTCTGAGACAATCAGGCACACAAACCAGAAAGACACTACTGCTGTCTGAACAATTCCATTCCTCTTTCTCTCAGAAAGCATCCAAGATGCTCTGACTTCATCAACTGATCGATGAAGGAACACAAGAATGATGCCACGAGGAACTGAAAGAAATGGTAAATAAATACGACTACATGTAAAAAGAGTAAAAGCACTGAAGACGTGAGAAGAAAAGATGAAACACCTTTTTTTCCTTCCTGAGAAAGAAAAAACATGCGTTTAATCTAGAAGATAAAGAGTGAGGAGGATCAAGAGGATCACCTGACATTTCTTACCAAGATCAGTCTGGATACAAAACCCATTTTTACATCCTTGTCTGAAGCAGAGTTTTCATTTGAAAACAGAAAAGAAATGGTCAGTGCAAAGAATGCATTCTGTTACTACAGTGAGCTCATACTGGGCTTCTGAAGGAAGGTTTCTTACTGGCTCTGTTCCAAGTCAGATCTTCCTTGCAATCAGGATGTAGATTTTGATGCCCTAGCCAGGCTTCCTGCTTTTAATAGCTTCATTCCTCAAAGTATTCTTCCTTATAGCAAGTTTGGATTGCCAAGGCTTGGAAGGAAGCAGATTAGTTATTTTTTATGGCGATTTTCCTGCTGCAAGTGCAACTGGGTGTAAAATTACCACAGAAGCTCAGAATATTTAGCTGTTTATTAACATTTTCTTCTTAGCCTTTCATGCTGAAAAAGGTCTCCTATTGTTCTTCCTGTCTAGATGTCTCTCAGAGACACTGTGGGATGTTTCTGTTGTTTCCCTCCTCTCTACTCCTAAGTGTGAACAGGTCCCTTTTCCACTCAAATCTGCTGATAGACCAGCTTTATAGTATAAACTTCTCCAGAGACTACTCTGTACAGCACTGATAGCTGAAAGTCAATGTCAGGCTCAGCAACTCCTGCCTTGGGCTCAGACATGATGAACACTGGGTTGGTGTCCTGGACACTAATTCAGACCAGTCTGCACATACAGAGTAGTAAACAAAACAAAAAAGGCATGATCTTGATCTCTGTAGTGAGTTTGAGTTTTTTCATTCCTTTATTATAAATGCTTTTTCTTCTCTCTAGAAAGTGAGATCCATGGGCAAGGATTTCTCAAGGAAGCACTAGGTACCAGCAGTGTATAGCAAGAGATTCTTTCTTCTGCAAGTGCGAATGACTGTGTGAATCAACAGCTGTTGTAGCTGCTGTTGTGCTGACCCCCCAGAGTGAAGGAAACCTCTCCCCTACCTGCTCGTCCATTAGCCTGTTAAAAATGTTGGGGTTTTGATGCTGCTAAGTGTTTCTGCCTTTTTTTTCCTCATTCAGCTTTGAAAATGGAATACACAATTGTTTTTGCTGTAAGATACGTGGAACTTAAGGCTGATACAAACGTATGAAAGTCTGCTTTGACAAAAAATAGAAGACATAAGCAAGACATATTCCACATTAAATGAAATAGGAAAAATTTAACACTACCATCACAAACCTTAGTATGGCATGAAATCTCAGCAAGGAAGTGGCCATTAGGAATACAGTTACCTCACAAGTAATAGGGAAGGCTTATAGAATCCTATCAATATACATGATGTCAGTATAAATGACTCCCAATTTATGAAACTATAATAGTTTTCAAAGGTCTGTCAAGATTTTATAACTTTTCTAGGTTTTGTAAAGTACAATAACACAAGATAAACAGACTTCTCCCTTTATAAACACTTCAACAGCAAGAATAATTAGCCATTTGAGCTGATAATAAATGGACTACTGTCTAATAACTGACTTTAGAACTGACTTGATATTATCATATAGCAAAAAAATGCTTGGAATATCTTGGAACAACTGGTTTACTGCGGGCTGAATCTGACAGAGAAGGGAAAGAGAATCTTTAATCACAGGCTTGCCAAGCCTGGGATGAGGGCTTTAAACTAAAGTTACTGGGGAAGGGGATCCTTAACCCATCCCACTCCTACCAGCTGGATTCCAGTGCCAGCCCCTGCAAGGCTATGATCTCACTGGCATCAGAGACATGGTGGGAGGGCTCTTCACTGGCGTGTTGGAACAGGATGCCACAGGTTCTTCAGTAAGGCCAGGCAGGGGAGAGCAGGAGGGATTGTCACCACATCAATGGCAGCTGGAGTGCATGGAGTTCCACCTGGGGATGGATGAGGAGCTGACTAGGAGCTTATGGGTCAGGACAGGGGCAAGTGACATTATAGGGGAGTCTGCTGTAGGCTGCCTGACCAGGAACTCCTCTGTAGACAGACAGGAGCATCCTCACAGCCATAAACCCTGATCCTCTTGGGGGACTTCAACCACTCTGGTATCTGCTGGAGGGACAGCACAGCAGGGCATGAGCAATCCAGGAGCTTCCTGGATCACACTGATAATAAATTTCTTCTCCAAGTGACAGAGGAGCCAATGAGGAAAGGTGCCATGCTGGACCTTGTTCTCACCAACAAGGAGGAGCTGGTTGGGAATGTGAAGCTCAAGGGCAGCCTTGGCTGCAGTGACCATGATATGGTAGAATTCAAGACCCTTAGGGCAGTGAGGAGAGTGCACATCAAGCTCAGTACCCAGGCTTCAGCAGAGCACTCTGGCATGTCTGAGTGTGATCACAATCTTCAATTACAATTGTAAGAAATAACAACATGAAGTGACTATGTTTTTGAGAAATACAAATATGAAATTTTTACACATAAATATTCATTAATGATGAGAAATGAACAAGTTAGAAAAATATCTTGTAAGAAGACAATTCATTAATGGAACAAAGGGTCAGAGTATCAAATCAGCTCCAGCAATCAAATAAATATTTATTTTTTGTTCCAGCTTTGTTTTTTACAGTTGATTAACTATTTCAAGAATCAGGACACCCCCAGTTCAAACAGGAATCTATTGTCTCTCTGAAGCCTCAGCATTACATTGAAGCTGTCATGCAGCTCAAAAATCAAATAAAATAAAAATCTTCTGAGCACTGCATACAGCAGAAAGTCACCTGGTGAGGGACTTGAGCACTCAAAGAATGGAATCACCATTGATGAAGCAGAAAGAAAGGGAGAAATCTTTCTGTCTTCCCACCAGTTAGAGATGAAACTGTTATGTTACCTGGTATAACTAATTTGATAGCAGATGCTTCTGCATTTGAAGGTGGAGAATCATTGGCAAGGTTTGCACATGCAGACATGTATGGACAAGCAAGAAACTGTACAGGTAACGATGGAATGGCACGGACAGAGCTTTTCTAGGAAGCTTGGATGAGACCCCTATATCTAGCACCAAGTTCTTGCATTGCTGCTCATTTCAACAAACTCATCCAGAAATTCAATATACAATAGCAAAACTGCCTTTGTAAAAGGAAGAACAAAAGAAAAATAACATAATCTCTTCTTGCCTTTTCCTTTAGCAGGAGGCAAACTCTAAATAGAAGTGATTCAGACCAAACGCAGCCTAACCCTTTCTTGTAAAACAACACGATCCCCTCAGGATTTGACTAGATATAATTTTGTTCTAATTTCTTTTCCATTTCCTTTCATGACCTCAGCCAGTGCTTCAGGATAGCTCCCCCTCCCCTCTTTTTAAAATTAAATTGAGGGTCTAATTAAAACATACATAGTTCAGATGCTATACAAAATGGTGCTGCTTTTGCTGTATGCCTGACATGAAGAATATGAAAGATAGAGAACTTTAAATAAAACTCTCCAGCAGGAAAGTGCTGTTATTTGCATTTATTTTTTTATTCCTATCAATATGCCAGAAAACCTTTTCTCCTTACATATCACGTTTCAGTAGAACTGGATAATTCACAATAAGCCATTTATATGCGTTTCCCAGTGAACTAATTTGCTAAAATATTCACAATCTAAATCCACAGAGAGAGGAGGAGAGTCAAAGAAATTTATATGTTCAAACTAGCATCTGTGAAACACTCAGTTTTTACTTGGATTTACTTTCATCTTTCCAAAAGTGGCTTGATTCTCACCAAAAGGAGAAGGAGAGAATTCAGTAAAAGTACACGCAAGAGCACTCCAAATATAGGATTAATCCCAAACTGTAATGTACTTTCAGGTGAACTGTACAGTGAAAGAATCAAAACTTTAGCATTTCCACAGAAGGTGACCCTTGCTCAACCAACTGATTTCAAGGCATCACAATCCTTGATTTCGAGCACACACATGCCCATGGCACATGCACCCTGACCATTTTTTCCCAGACAATTCCTATTTGACCTGCTCTGCCCACTTAGCCAACCTGACAACTCCCTGCTAGCAGCCCCTTATTAATCAACCCCTTTGCATGACCCCCGCTTCATCCTGCCACCCTTTCTCTACTGTTGTCCTCACCCAGAGGCAAAGCATCATCGCTATTTTGCACCACAAGTAGTTAACATGCCTTTAAATGCAATGGGAAACTGTCAGGAGATGAAGGAGGGCAGTCCAGAGAAATCCACACCCAGCTGGAACCACACACACATCATTTGTTCTGGGAAGCTGACGCCCTGCAGGGAAGGTCCCATGTGCAGGCCACTGGTTTTGTGAGTTTCTGCGGTGTCCCACAGCCTCTGTGCCATAAGCATCCAGGAGCTGTGACCACACCCTCCAGCTCAAACAAGGTAAGGGATCAGGAACAAAATGGGAATGCAGAATGCAGGACTTGAGCTGGGTAGCACTAGGACAGACACACAGTTTTCCTCTTATACCCTCTGCCAGTGCAGCCACAGGCAGACAAACAGAAAAATCAACTCACCCCAGCCAATGCAGAGATAAAGGCGGAAAATCCTCTGCTCAGAGAAGACCGAAAGTACCAGCAGTGTGTACAGGTACATGCCTTCCACCAGCAGCCAGTAGTAGTTTGCAGCCACACAATACTGCATCATCACGAAGACCAAACGGCAGCTGAGTGATTCCTGTGATGGAAAAAAGCACAGCCCAAATTAATGCAACAGGGACTGACAATAAAAGGATACTAACTCAAAAGACTGGTTCTCTTTCCTACTCTTGCTCCCCCTCAAAAAAGCTTGCTAAACTAATCACATATTTTATTACTGAAGGGACAGAAGCCAGTAATAGGTGCTATACACAGCAGACAGATGCTTTCAACGACATTACTCCTTAAAAAAAAATGTACACATTCTGTATCTTCCACTCGATAAGCAATGGATTGTATTTTGAAAAGCAGAAATAAAGATGAAAAGAGCAAGTGAAAGGTACTATATCAACCTCAGTCAGTCAATCTTTCACTTTCCTGGATATTCTATTCTGCAGTTGAGAATTTCTCTATTAAAAAGAAAAGAGTGGATGCCATAAGGTTGACTATTTGCCAAAGTAAAGGATATTTTCACAGAATAGCAATGTTGCCCAGTGCACCCCATTTAAGTGCAAATGCTCTCATAGCTGGTAAATTACAGAGATGATCAGTAGGGCTTTAGATAAGTATGAAACCTGATTACCTAATTAATATAACCATCAGACCTGATGAAACCACTATTGAGTAAACCGTGTGTAAAATCACGAAGTCTATGCTTGTTGGAAAGAGAATATGACTGACAATCCAATATGAACATTTCCAAACCATTTAAGATGTGTTTTACAATGTTATTTTCTGGCAACTGACAAATTGCAGATGAGAAAAAAACCAACCATCATATGAGATTCACAAAGTTGTTTTAGCCTTAGGCAGTGTCAGAAAAGGATGGGCACTAAGGATACATCAGGAGAGTTTCCCTTTACCACTCCAACCCTGTACTGCAGCAGCAAATGCTGTACACCCATGTTTTAGAGTCACAAGAGCTATACAGATAATAAAGCTACCTTTCTTTGAGGTTTCAAGTACATTTTGCATTCCAAATCCAAATGGGGAAGGGCACTCTTTCATCATTATTTACGAAACAGTTGTATATCCTCTCTCATCAATTAGAAGTATTTAATTAGCCCATTCCTCCAAAGCCTTTCTAAATGCTTTCAAATTTGCATTTTAATCAGATGTTTTCTTTTTTCCTGTCATCAAGAGATTATACTGAGGTGACCAAGAACAACCGACTCAGCTGGTCATTAGACCAGATGGACAGCTCTATCACAAAAGGTGCTGGCTTAGGAAAATATATGCCCTCTTGTCATCACTAGAAAGAAATGAAACTGCAGCATAGAAAGAACATATAGGCATTGATGTATATATATATATATGCAAAAAGATCAGCTTCTTGTTCCTCTGTCTAGTGGGAGCAAACTTACCACAGGCAGAGAAGCATGTCATGCCATCAGCTAAAGAATTCAATTATTTGCTGTCATGCAGACACACCATAGTGATGACTCCAATACCCTAAGGACAGTCACAGTGTCTACTCTTACCTGGAAGGCTATAAGTCCTTCCCACTGGTACTCCTGTGTGGCTGTGCTGTACATCCACTTCACCACTGAATCTTTAATGAAAACAGATATAGCCCGGAGGATAAAAGAGGTGAAGAGGTTCAGATGAATGTAATTCCTCGTGCAATGCAGATGTCTGTAAACGTAAAAATCTAGTTATGATCCACTACCTACATAAAAGATGCAACATCACACACAGGACTGAGAAGGGAACAACGAGCCCTGTAGGAAATGAGGAGGCACCAGAGGAAATCCCATAACTTGAGAATGGCTGTAGGGACTTCAGACTGTCTTCAGGAAGAAAATACTATCAAGGAAAACACCTTGAGAACTTCAGCCCTTAGAGCCAAAGTTTGGAGAAAGGAAGAAGATAGGTCTGTTAAGAAAAAAAGACATTTCAAAAGCTTAAAAAGTGTAAAAATAAAGTCATTTTCATAAGCCTTATCTGAAAGGACTAAAAAAGTCAAGTTCCACATAATGCTGAAGCTAATTGCTTTGAATTGACCCCAATGTCACTGCACAAGTTTACCTTGGCAAAGCTCAGGACTGGTGTGCAGTGCAGCTTCTGGCTGTGCTCAAACGCACAATGAAAAAACATCCACCTGCAAATCACCCTTTGACAACAAGAGAAAAATCTGTACTCAAAGTGTCTCCTGGGAGAATTTTAAATACTTTATGTAGAAGTAAAAGGAACAGATTTTTCACATCTGCATTCAAAATTGAAAACAAAAAAACAAATAAAAAATCCTCTTGAATTTCAGCAGCCAGCTGCAAAGACAATAAAATTGCTGCTTGTCAAAAAAAAGCATGTTAAGGGATAGCAAAAGAAACTGCAGTTGTGTAAATGGCATCCAATTGCAGAGTACTGCCAATATTTTACCAGTCTTATTCACCAACATTTTTCTTCCAGCTCTGCAAGGGTGTACACTTTACCTCAAAGGAAGTTACAATGGGTATGATTTTTAAGATGTTAGAAGACAGATGTAACATATGGTAATCAGCAATTATGCCAGCAAAACTTTCAGTGAACTTATACTTTAAATGTCCGTCTTTTACAGCTCCATAAATTTTGGTAGAAAAATTGACTTGGAAGTTAGAGGCTTGCACTGAAGAACCTGTTTTTCATAGGTCAGATAGAATTTTTTGTATCACTTTAAAGTCACAATTTATTTTAAAACTCACCTATTATTAATATTTATTTTCCTTAAACACATTTGTTGCTACCCTTCAGAACTGCTACACATTTCAACCTAACTGTAGAAGTTATGTAAATTAGGCAATTGAAGAAAATAGGTTGCAAGTAGTTACTGAGTATTTTTGCTATAGGCAATGCAAGTTATTCAAATTGTTTCAGTCACGAAGCTGTGGGCCTAATTCAGCTTCCACCACTGAAATTACAGATTTTCCTTCCATTTCTTTCGCAGGATGCAAAACAGGACTCTAGAGAGATAGTTTCCTCCATTGTATCCTCTTTAAAGACAAATATAAAGGTTATTCTGTAGTCTAAGAACTTAAAGAGACCCATCAGTATTTGCATGTCTTTGAATTAGATTTTGATCCCCATTTGTTGAGGCTAAGCCGCTCTGGAGAGATAAGCAGAGATTCCAGTCAGAATCCAGAAACTGCAATTCACATAAGGGGTAGGTCTTGTATTTCATGAGATCCAGGACCAAGTTGTCTCCCTGGTAAACAACTTAGACAGGAGAACACAAAATGGATTGATAGCATAGTTTTAACAAGACTCTTGATACCTCTGACATCCCTGGAACCTCACTTCCAAAATGAGAAGCACACACTTGTGTACACTTCTCCAGTCCCTGCTTCACAGTGTAAGGAAAAAATGCTAAAGCACCACCCCACAAATGACAGGACATCAAAATTCCCTCTCTCCTACCAGTCCTTGGTGACAAATTTCCTCTTTGTTCCCTGCCAGAAAACATCCTTTCTTCCTTCTTTCAAAAAGTACATGGCTGTGCTCTGTGACCTTTGCATTTGGGCTGCTAAGATTACTCAAGAAGCGTCATTGATAGGTGAAATGAGGAGAAAAGAGTTATCCTGGGAGACATCTGGAGACTTCAAGACCATCTGGTGTTTTTTCAGAAAGGTCCCAAAGTTGCAAAGGTACAACACATACAAATCATAATTATCACATGGCATTCAGAGAGGGTGAGCATGTCTCTGAATTTCTGCAGTCATTTTAAAACTTCCTTCATATTGTCCACCTATGCTTCTCCACTGGAAGGAGAAGGGATAGTACAGTGCTAAAATGTATGGTATAATCTGAGAAGGTTTGCATCATTTTAGTTTTGGAAATTAAAAGTTAGAAGGCATGACTGACCTTTTAAAATACATAAGGGAAGAAAGGAAAGGGACTGCCTTGCTAAAAGTGTAGTGCAGACACCAGAGCAAATGACCAAAAACTGGCAATAGTTCTTCAGTCAGGGAGGGAAGTTAAGGATCAGAGCACTGAAGGTTCCTGACTTGATTTCAAATACACATACCAGGAGATGGAACACTATACTTTTTTAGGAGGCAGCCTCATCAGCACATAAGAGGGATGGCACCTGGCTGTAGAGATCAGCTTCATGGCAGAGGGACTTCGTTCCCACAACAGAACAGGATCTCATCTTTGTGCTTTCTAAGTATCAGTCTCCTGTGCTCAGCACCCCCAAACTGAAGGAAAGTCTGGCTGGAATCAAAACATCTCTTGCATTTACAGAGGAGAAAAAAAAAAAAAAAAAAGATCCCTATTAGAATCCAAAGTTGTGTTTTGGTCTGGTTGGGGTTTTTTTCTTTTATTTATTTTTGTAACCAAACACACACAGTGTATCTTTGGAATCTGCAGCCAAGAGTGTCTGAATTTTTATATGCTCTGTTGAATTTGTTGGTGCAAACCTGGATGAACTCAGTACGTCACTATGGCCAGCTGACAGCAATTTATTTCACAAATTTTTCAAGTTTCAAATTAGACTCTCTTCTGTATTGTGAAAGAAATAAGAATTTCTGAAAGTTCTCCAAAAATAAAAATTGTGTAAAAAAATCCACTTCTGCACACCTTGCATGTGAGAGCTGGGATACAGGCCAGACTGAGATTTATGCTCTGTGTAACTCCAAGCAAGGCAGGATGAAAATTTTTCTCCTAAATGTGCTTGCCTATCTCAGACTTGTGCCTCATCTGCAAGGTGACACCATGAAGGGGTGCTTGCATCTCTCTCTTTTACCACCTCTTCCAGTGTAAATGTCACTGAAATAAAAACTACCCTAACAAAATATTCCAATTGATAAAAAGTATCTGTTCCATATGTTCATACAGGTAACTGCAAAAATTTGGCTATTTTACTTGCATTTTGAGATTATTTTAGGAAGGAACACAGAAGTGACAAAAGATAGAGAAATAATGAGGTGATGGAAAGAGGAAAAAAATAACCAAATGTTTCTATCATAATCTGATACTGTCTTATAGAAAAACATAAAACCTTTAAACCACTCTCTTCAAAGCTTTGCCAGTTACCTGAATCCAAGAAGAATGGCAGTTGCTATTACAAGGGCAGAGAAGGAAAGAGCATATCCAATGGTGTATATGATGGACAAATTCAGGAGCTGTTCTTCTGGTGCATCCTGAGAGCATATAAAGAAGAAAAGAAAAACAAAAAAGTGGAGGGGGAAAAGAGAGAGCTCATGGCCTTCAGTTCTTTTCTCCCAGCTACTTTCTAACTTTCTTAATAATAAGCAGAAATCATTTTCCTTCTTTCAAGTTTAAATGCACATGTCAAATCAATCTTCCACTTTCCATATGCTCTAAAGAAATAAAAATTTAATCTTAATTCCTCAGCTGCTCCCAGGTGTTCACTCAGATAGTTGGGTTTTGCAGCCTGGCTGGAAAAATAGACAATGTGACATTATTTCATAATAAAATTGGAGGGCCATGAATTACCACACAAGCAAGCCTTAAAACAGATGGCAGGAAGCACAGACACAACTCATACCTGCAGTAAAAAGGGCAGACCTAATCTTTCCAGACTTGAGCACTTCAAGCAAGTCTCCTTACTGTGGTAATGAGGGGGGTCCTCATCTACACTTAGAAGTGCTACATCTACACTGAGAAGCGCAACAGGTCCTATTTGCTGATTCGGAGGCAAAGCATGCCTTGCATTCACACAGCTAAACCCTTTTCTGCCCCCAAATAATCTGTCTTCTGCCTCAACTATGCAACCTCCTGGTAACAAACCACAGCCCAACAGCACCTCATGAGCTGGGTGTTACAGCATTGTTTGAGAGGGAGAGAGCTGGTGCAGACCAGAGCAGTGGGGACTCTCTTCAGATTCACTGCAAACATGATTACTGAGACCTTTGTTTGAAAATTCTAGCCAAAATCCTTATAGAGAAAAGGTACAGGCAGATCTGAATTATAACACAGTCGTATCGCTCAGCCTCCAAGGCACATTCATATTCACTGTTCTAGTTCATCTCTAAGCATGTATCTTTGTCTAAATAGACTCAGGGATTTTATTTCCTTTATTCAAGCTGCTAGCTCTGCAGTTGACTCCTGAGACCTGTGCTGTACAAAGGAATACATTCCTTGTACTTCATAAATTAGGTACAGTTACTCAGATGTACTTTGCACAGCCAGGAGGATTTAAGGTGAACATACAGGCTGTACCTCAGAGATTTGCTAGGTTAATGCTTTAAAGGGAACGCTATGAAAGCTGCTTCATGAAAAGAAAAATCTCTTCAGTACCAAAGCTTAGGCAAACTACTGAAACCCGACAATTTAAAACACGTACACAGATGAAAATGACACCATACACCTAAATTTATAAAGATTCGCTAACAAATACATTGGAATTTGTTTTAGTTACATTTGTAATATAACGTATGACAACTTTATAAAAACAACTTCTTATTCCTGCATGCCAGATGCATAAACCAAAGTTACTATGGGGCTCTATATACATTAGCTGGAAAACCAAACATGGCTGTTCACACTGCAGGGAGTGACTCCATATACACAGAGTTTCAGAATCCCAATCAGTTAATGAAAAACTGGAGGCAGGTGCCAAACGACCAAGTGTTAGCATTAGGTATCTCACTCCTTGGCATGTCCCAGCAGAGCTCTGGAAGAAATCATAATGGCCAACATGGAAAAGTCAAACGACCAGGCTTACACGCTGCATTAAGACACTGTGCACTGCTGGTATAGCACAGAACACAGAAGGAACAAGGAATAAGGCTGCAAGTCAAAAGAAAAGGTTAAAATTCACATGTTTGGAGAACAGAAACTCTCTCTTTTCCAGTCTCCTCCTAGTCTGCAGCCATTTATGCCTTCTGAAGAATAAGGCACTGAGCAATGGGAACTACAGCAGGCACAGATCCTGCAGCTCTTGGGACTTTCATAAACTTGAACTGTTTTGACTAGGTAATGCACTGGTTCCCAGTACCCTGGGATAGAGAGAGTGCACTCAATTTCTGTGAGGAAAAGCATCGCCCTTGGAGGTTCACAGTAGTAGTGGTATCACGTGTCATGGGAACGCACAGTGCACTGGCTGACGCCAATGGCTGTCAAAAATCCTCTGAAAATCCCTCTGCTCTCCTTCATTTGGTGCCAGCCATCTCAGCTCCCTGCAGAGTAAAAAGCATGAGGGCAAGAAAATAACACTGACAAGCCTAATTGCATTGCCCACAGAAAATGAACGTATAAAGACAAAAAACCACAAACAAAAAAAAAAAGGCAGGGATTGCCCCATGCCCAGAGGTGAAAAAGCAAATATCCTTCAGTTCAATTCATCTTAATCACCTTAATAGCTGCTAACAAGACAGAGCAAATGGTCACTATTAGAATGATGTGACAATGGAAAAAAAAGCAAAGGAATAACATTAGGTCACTCCTGCAGTTGAGCTCCTTGCACTGCACCACAGCTGGGACGACCTGAGTCACTTCTTTTGGCTCTCACATACATTTAAACACGCTCCCATCTACCTTGCATGCTCCCTTTGTTGAAGGAGAGAGACCTGATGTCCCTTGCCATTAGGCTCATAGAGGTGAGTCAGTAAAGATTACTTTGACAGGACAAAAATGCATGGGCATCAACAACTATTTTTTTTCTCCTCTCTTCTGCTTTGTCCTGAACAACAGCAGCAAGAGTGGGGGGTGGGGAAACGGGAAAAACTCTTACCTGGTCAGAGGGCTCACACTCAGACAGGTTCCTCCAGGGCAGGGTGGAATTCTCCTTCAGCAGCCAGGTCCCCTCCAAGGTGCAGAAGCGGTATACTTGCCCATGCAGCACTGCCAGGAGCAAAATGAGCCACAGGGTCAGCGGGAGGAGAACCTGCTTGACCAAGGGGCAAGGCTCACAGACCATCTCCATTCAACCCTCCTTCCTCACTCATCACTCTCCTGGCTGGAGGGGGAAGCTGCAGCATGGATGGGGAAGTGCTGCACCCACTCCCTACCTGCCCCTAGCTCCCTGCTGCTTGTCCTCAGGGTCCCGGAGCAGCTGCCAAGGCATCAGATGTCTCCAGGACATGCTTCAGGACAGTCGCTGACCACGCCACAGTAACAAGAGACTGAAGTAATTGCTGCTGTCTTTTTGTGGATTTTACAATATGCATGAATTCCAGCTCACTGAAATACTAGATTTTGAAACATACAAATTCTGGGAATGTTAAGCTTCAGCTACAGATTTTACGTGGAAAAGAAAGTGCACAAAGACTAAATGTGTTTTTTCTTTTCTGAAAGCACACAGATCTAGAGAAACCTCAGAACAGGTATGCTAACACAAGCTTCCCAAAATCTAAATGCTTATACAAACATCTGTGCTACAATATGAAGCCATAAATCCTTTCCTGGACTACTCATGTACTCTTTCTATTCCCTCTGTCTACATGTTTGAATAACAAAATTAGTAATAAATAAAACACCTCTCTGGAGCAGTTAGCTGCTTGATCTTGTAAACGCAAGTACATTGAAATGGCTCCTAATAAAATTATGTCAGATTGAAGCACCAAAAGAAAAAGTGCGAAGGGAAAGCAGCACTCAGTTATAATGTATGAAAAGAAACTCCCTCCCTAGTGTCTGGAGTACTGGGTAAATCTAACTTAGACAGTTGTATACAAAAGCAACCTGGAAGTGTCCTTGTAGTACAGTAACAGTGTGAGCTGCTTTGCAAAGGAAGTTTCTCACTAATCCCATTTTTGATCCAATCAACTGACCTATTCTATATAATGAAGCTACCCCTCAAAAAGCAATGCTGGGTCAATCCCTCAGCCAGGGTTAGCCGCTACCCAGGCAACATTTGGAATAATACATTTACAATATTCTGAGGTATAAGAAGCTGTGTTAGGAGGATTCAGTTCTATAAGGTCACCAGAACACCTCCCAATTACTGCTTTTGCTCAAACCCAGCCTTGCCTACTGTAAAACTCACCCTGTTGTCAGCTTCCTCATTTCTGCAAACTAGAGCTCATTAGAATTTGGCATTTCTGTTCAATGGGAAAATTTTAAAACTTATTTGAAATTCTAACAACCCAGTAGGTTATTTGCATGTTAGTTGAGAACTGGTAATCTGTTTGATAATTGTTGGCAGCAGACAACTAATAGGTACTCTAAGTAATAAATGTTTAAAAAAAAGAATATAGACATTAATATTCTAATAAGCCATTTTTAATAGGTATTCTAAATGGTAGCTGATAATGGTTCTGATAGGCACAGCCTATTTGGTTTTGTAATTGCTATACTGAGTATACCAGTAAGAGATAATATAAATATGATATAAAAATTAAGTTATGCATGGTGGAGGATTTTTCTTGCCATTAAGGATATCTGTTTACATATGTTAATAGGAAAACAGGAGAGATTAGGTACAGCATCTGCAACACATACATTCACAGCCACTAACTGCATCTGCTCTCATTATCTACTGCCAGTGACAACCACTGCCATAGCTCAGGGTATCGCTATGATGTTGCTCAAAGGTAATAAAAATACTTGCTTAGGAACATCAGGAATAAAAGAAAGACTAAGGGAAACATGGGTCCTCTCAGGAAGGACAGGGGAGACCTGGCTGCACAGGACACGGAGAGGCTGTAAGGTACTCAATGGCTTTTTTGCTTCAGCCTGGAGAAGAAAAGGCTCCAGGGAGACCCTACAGCAGCCTTCCAGTTCCTGAAGGGGGCTAAAAAGGAGCTGGAGTATAGATTCAGTTTAGATATTGGAATGAAATTCTTTACTATAAAGGTAGTAAAGCACTGCAACAGGTTATGCTGAAAAGCTGAGGACACCACATCCCTGGAAGAGTTCAAGACCAGGCTGGATGGGACTTTGAGCAACCTGGCCTAGTGGAAGACACCCCAGTCCAGGGCATGGTGGTTGGAACTAGATGATCTTTAAGGTCCCTCCCAACCCAACCATTCTATGGTTCTATGACAATATTATGGATTTCACACCTGATGGAAGGCAGCAAGTAGGAAAGCATCATTTTTTTTTCCCCCTCAGGATTAGTGGTCAGCAACTTGAAGTGAGCCATTCAAAACACCTACGCAAAAGCAGCACCAGGAATCAGTAAATATTGTTTATTTGGAGACAATTAATGTGAAATCCAGGACATTTAAGTCCAGAGGGTCACAGGACTAGGAAATTCAGTCTGACTGCCATTAGATGAGCTATAACCAAGTATTACAAGACAAAGTTATTATGAGGAATAATCTCAGAAAACAAGAAATTTTACTACATTCCTGAATTAAAAAAAAAAAAAAAAGAACTGCTAAAGGAGAATTAATTATAAAAAAAAAAAACAAACAAAAAACCCCAAACCCCAACATTATTTCACATTTTCTGAAACTCTTTGTGAATTTCCCCCCCCGCCACCCAGCCAGTATTTCTTAGTGGCAAGGTCGAATTGGGATGAATGCTTAGCTTCAATATATTTATTTTCTCTCCCAATCATCATGACACACTTTAATTTTCTTTTTATTGATAACACTTCTTTTTAAATAATGAAGAGAAAAATCTATTGTATCCTGAAGCCTGGCATATATTAGAGAACTGAAAGTTTTACTGTAAATGAAATGTGGAATTTGCTATCAGACAAAAAGACAAGGCAATTCATTTAGATAAGAAGATAAAAATAATGTAATGCTATTACACTGGACAGGAATATTCCTGCCACATCTAGAAGTCACAAACACTCAAGCTGGATGGTTCTTACGGATTTCTAGGTAGTCACATGCCAGCTGTGTCAGGTTGTCACAGCCTCACTGGTTGCCAAAAAAGTGGTGATCAGTGCAGGACTCAGAGGCAACTGAAGACCAACTGGGCTATCTGTACCCAGGAAGGGCCTTAAAATGTAAAAGAGTAATTCAAATTAAAAATCGATGAGACTACATATCAGAATGTGATATCACAAATACCAGTTCTATGGAATAATGTATTAGCCCAAATGCTTATGAGATAGAAAATGCTAAAAAAAGAAAACTTCTGCTTTGAGGCACCACTGAGATTCTGGTTGATAAATGGAAAAATGCTCATGAAAGAGTTGAGAGACTGTAGAAAGCAGGATATGAAAATAATACAGGGCTCATGCACTGCAGGCAGCTGGTTACTCTCAGAAATGCGAAAACAAGTCTCACAGTTGTGGAAATGGACTGCTTTCAGTAATGTGTCAAACTCCCCATTACCCACACAGCATCACTCTGTGGAGCTGGGAAGGGCTCAGAAATGGATAAACACCACACACACGAGACTCTTCATGCTCTACAGTTGGGTACATCGATGCAGGACATCCCAGGCAAACCCAGCCCAGGGGTGCAGACACCTTTGAGTGCTGTGTGATTTCTCACAGAAGCTGCCCAGAGGAGACTGCCCAGAGCCACAGTGCCAAGAGCCCAGACTTCACACAGCATGTCCACGGAAAAGTGTGCCTTTGAAACAGAACCCTCCCAAACTCCATCAGCCCGCAGTCATTCCTCCTTTCTCCATTTCCTAGAAGCAGAAGGCAAACAGCCTCCATCTCCTCCTCCTCTGGGCAACAAGCTCGGTCACAGGCAGGCACCTGCTACTACTGCCCAAACACAAGAAAGGCTGTTAATGACTGATAGCCCAAAAGAGATATCACCTGAGCTGAATGCTCTTCCCCAGTCTTGCCTTTCTGGAGTGAGGGACAGGGTAAAGCCTCTACATCAGAAACTCTGTCCTGGTTTTTCTCCAAAATAACCAATAAAACCCTGGAGACTTTAGATCATCTTTTCATATACTAAATCCTCATCTTTGCTTACTGAAAGTAGTTGCAACAAAGTTCAAGGAATCCACTAGCTTTTAACCAGGAGTGTTTTGATTCAAGAATTGCAAGTGTCTTATCATTCTTACTGCTCAGAGGAAAGCATGTGGTTTGCATTAAAGCTACCTAAAAATGTTTTAAAGCAACTTTTTCATATGCATTTTTTATGACTCCCTCTCTGCACATGGCTTATGATGGGAGAGATCTTCAACCTTCTAAAACAGATAAAGGAATAGTATAGGTACACATTCTGTCTTTGCTGAGGGCCTGATTTGAAGCTCACCAGGAGCCTCATTTTCTTCAATTTTCATCTGCTGCCATTGCTGAAAGAAAAAAAATCAGTTATTAATAGATACTGTGGCAAACTAACAGTGACATGCTCTGATGTCCTGCATGCCATGACAGAAAGAAAGCAACCACACAGTTTCCCCTGCAACTGCTGAGCAGCTTCTGCTTCTTGCTTGCAGGTGGTTTACTCAGAGGCAATTCACATTTGCCCATGCCCGAATTCTGCAGAGTGACTCAGGCCCTCTTACCTTTAATGCAGTCAAAACACCAAGCATACAATGGCATACATCAGTTCTAACAGACTAGAACGATGAACAATATTTTCTAAACGTTGTTGCCTCTTTGCTATCCTGCAATACTTTTTTCCTGTCCTGTCTTCTGTTACTATATTGTCAGTGTTTCAAATCATTCCACTATATTCTAAAATTGGCCATCATTCTCTGCAAATAAACAAACAAATCCACACACAGTGCAAAGGGAATCTGACTTTATTCACTTTTAAAGTTTAGTGCAAAAGTTGCAAAACCTTTGGAACAGCAGCTTAATGGCACAAGTTTATTTGACCAGTGTCAATCACACCTCATTAGAATTACATATTAAAACATGGACTGATGCCCAAAACTCAGTCTCTATAAGCTGATAAAAAGTAGAGAGTCAGCACTGAAGCTAATAACATCTATCTAGGGAACATGTAAACCAAATCAAATCCCAGAAGTAGCTGAATAGTTTTGCATATGGAGAGCATGGGCAAAAATCTCACAAACTTTCCCTTATTAGCTCCACTTTTACTAGAAATAAAAACTAACTGAATTACTTCTGTTTGAAACAGCCAACCTCATCTGCATTTTTTAACATCAGGATGTCAAGGTCAGTGTGACATTACTCACCCAACTGTCCCTGAGGATAAACTGGAACATTATTAATTGTAAAAATAAATTACAGCATGTCCTAGCCAATCAATTCTATTCAGGCAGAGAGATGAGAGAATGAGAACAAGAGACTGCAGTTTTGTCTGTCTGCTCTGTGTCAAGTATTACAGAATTCTCCTCTGTTAACATCCATTCTCTACTTCCAGCAGGGGAATTGTTTTGGAAAAGGTAACAATTTTCTCCATAGAGCAGGGACTTCGCAGTATGAGAGCATCACGACAGCCTTGAAGGCAGATTGGCCAGTTCCTGAAATGAGCAACCTGCCCTTTGATGGGGACAACAACTTACCAGAATTTAGGAGGTTGTGCCCCCATCAGCAGCTCTGTTCAGCTATCAGTTGATGTAACCTGGGCAATGCTCTCCCAGGAAAAGAATCACTCTTGGCTGTAAAAGCTGCCACTAAGTGTCACTCAGCCCCAACCCCAGTCCTGCTTACTGCAAAGGCATCCTAAATCCAGGACTCATGCCTGGGAGCTTGCAGCTAAAAACATGACATAAGGGAGCAGCCTGATCCTGAAGCCTCCAGGGAGCTGGAAGTGCCCCAGCCTGCACCACTGTCCAAGAATCCCATTTATCAAAGCACTCCTTTGTGTTGGGCTTAGCACCACATCATCTGAAATTATATTACCTCAACAGGCAGTTTAACTACAGGTACTTTATTTACTCTTCCCTCAATGTATTAGTCATCTCTACTCCTCTGCTTTTGTAATAACAAAAAGAAAAAAAAGAAAAAAAAAGCCTGTGCTTGCTTAGCTGGATCTTCCCTTGCACCACATAAAGGTGGCTGTTAGCTGGGTGCAAGTTCATGTCTGTCTCTCAGTAGGAGTATGAATGCATTTACTTTTCTGTTTCCTTTTGTCACTCTTCTTCCTTGCAGTGTTTTGTTTGTTGTTGTTGGTTTGTTTGTTCGTTTACTGGAAAAGGCGGGAGGAATTCTTTCACAAAAGGGATGTTTGAGTCTGTTTCCCCACCTCTCACCCAAACCATACACACTACTGAAAATTATTCTCTTTCTGCAGCAAGAACCTGAAGTGGCCACCTGATACAACCTTATGAAGACCTAATAGATACCTTTAGGTGGTGCAAGGGAAGATCCAACCAAGAACAGCCCCCGTTGCACATGCTGGAAATTCTCAGTACCTGAATCCTCTGCTGTGCTATCACAAGCACAAAGTCACAGACATTGCAGATGGAGACAATGCTGTTTGGTACCACCCAAGGAAATCTGCCTGCATAAAAATTTTTATTTAAAAGCATTCCTTCTGAAATTACATTAACACAACAGCACTGAAGATTCAAGAATTAGGAAGTGTTAAGCTAAAGCTACTTATGAGTTTTAGTTCCACACAGTAACATCGCTTCTACACACACAGACATACATTTTTTTTCCCCCAACAGAATCCACAGTTTTATTCAGGACACACAACAGAGGGAGATAATTTAATGTGAAATTATTCATTCTTACTACTGTGAGATGCCAAGCCATATTTAAGCAGACTGAATCAAGTCTATACCAAATAGAGCATTTTCTTATTTGTATGGTCCATTCAAAGACCACCAATAATTCAGCTCCCCAATGAACACCAAGGGCTATTATCTCATATGCCTGAAGAGATGATCCAAAAAATAAAGACCATATTTTGGTAACATAATAAAGTCACATTTATACAAAAAGAAAATTATGCAGCCACAAAATTGGTTTGGCATGAGCATATTCAGTTCTCATAGTGCAGAGATTATACTTGCCAGCTCTGCAATATCTTGCCTCACTCAACACAAACTTCCTCAGTTAATGAGGCAATGGTCCTGCAGAGAAGAGCCCCTTTACTACATCTCACATGCAAATCCATTCTTCATACTGAAGGAATAAGATTTTTGAAAAAGAAAATAATCACGGAATACAGCTACATAATTAAAATCTACTTGCATAACAGTGGCCAATAAAGGTTATGCAAGCAGAGAAGACCATGCCAAATCACAAAGTATTCCTTAGGTCACAAACTTATACATCACCGGGTATGAGTTAATATCTCAAAAATTAAAATAGTTTTCTGGAAAAGAATATTGTTTTTAACAGAGCATTACCCTAAAAGGAGCTATACCCTCCAAGCATTTAATTTGAGGAACTTGTATTAAGAAAAAGCTGCATTAACTCTGCTAGACAACACTGACATCTAACATAACTTTTTGAAATAAACTTTAAAAAATACCATAAAAGAGTACACATGCATGTGGGCATCAGGTTTAATAAAGAGTGTTTATGAACTATAAAAGATATGTGAATTAATGCAATAAAAGAAGGCAGCTTGTGAAAAACAAGTATTTATGATAATGGTACAGCTTTGTCAACATTTGGTAAGATACCAAAAAGCACCATTAAAAGTTTTCAGTATAAATAAAAGTGGGTTGGAATAAATTTATTGCAACAACGAACGTGATTGGAAGTTTAATGCAAAATAAACTTGTAAAAACAGTGTTAAGACGTTTTGTGTTTTTAAGTTATTGGACCAGCTAATGTAATTAACAGAAGCCATCTTATTAGAGAATATTAAAATGATCCCAAAAAGTTTCTGCAGTAAAATATTCTCTTAAAAGGCTGCAAACCACACAACTAAAGAGGAAGGGATCTATTTTACTATGCCCATATTCCAAGGCCTTATAAAAAAAAGGAAAAAAACCCCTCAAAACAAGCTAAAAGGAAAGGAAAAAACTAGACAAATCATTAGCATAATGCTTGCTGAGCTAAAGTAAACAAAAAAAAAAAAACTTTGAGAAAAAACAACAGATAACTAGTACATTAAATATGCACAGCCAGGAGGGAGAGGGAAATACACATGCAAATAAACACTGGTTGGTTGATGCAGCTTCTGAGCAAAACAAAAAGCTCCAGAACATGGAGGCTAAAACAAATGTCAGATGCTGCAAGCAAACTGCCAATCTTTGGTAACATGGAAATTGGTGGTATTTGCTTATCCATAAAAACAATGGTATAAAGAACCACTGATTAAAGAACCCTGAATTTATCATCTCTCACAATATAGTTATAAAAATAATCCAAAAGATCCTAAAAAATAGGAAGCTTTCAGCACAGACACCTGCAAAATGGATAGTAAGTTTTATCTCAAATTATCAAACTTCATTTAGAGCTAACTATAATTCCAAAAGAATTGCCCACTATCTACATGAAGTAAAGAATGCGGATACTTTGAAGCAGACCAAATAAAATAAAGCATCGCATCCATTTTAAAGACTGAAGACATACCATTCTTCTCTCCCCTAACTGCATTCCCTTCCTT
The DNA here is from genome assembly GCA_034509425.1 of Eopsaltria australis. Taxonomy (NCBI): domain Eukaryota; kingdom Metazoa; phylum Chordata; class Aves; order Passeriformes; family Petroicidae; genus Eopsaltria; species Eopsaltria australis. The sequence continues at coordinate 912,874 of JAVTVJ010000396.1, forward strand.
AGCTCTCTTCAGGTTAATTCCTTCAACCCCTCCTGTTGCAGCAATATTTAGTTCTATACTGCTGCTCTACCTTCACACTGTTGACCCCCTTTCCCTTTCACCCCACTTTCCTATTTCTCTCTCAGCTCCTACTTGGGCTTGCCATTTTCCAAAATCACCATAATTAAAACGGCAACCTAACTCCAAGCCTCTCACATCTCCTTTCTCACCAGTCTCCTTTCTCATCAGCCTTCCTCATCACACTCCAAGCTTCACCTGCTCCAGCCAAGCAGTGAAGAGGGGCAAAATCAACGAAGAACATCTGCTCTCAGATGTGGACCAACTGCAGCCAACAAGGCCACACAAAGCCCTGCTTGGCTTGTGCACCAAAAGCACACCTGGCCCCAACAGTCACACATTTAAGGAGAAAGGAACCCTACTCCACACTGATATGGCCTCTGGAGTTTTTAAGTGCAAACAAGCACACATAAGGAATTCACCTCCACAAGCAGCAAGAGACATCACAGGAGCCATAGTCCTTTTTCTCATCTATATGCTGAAATACAGAATAAGGTTTTGACACAATGTTCTTGGAAAACATCAGCCTTAAAACAGAGTTCTGATTTGTTGAATCTCACCATGCCAAGTTCTTAAAACCTGTCAAATACTAAATACAAGCTCTTAAAAATTATGAAAAAAAAAAAAAAGAAAAAGCACCAAGTAATTTTATTATGGAAACCACCATCTTTTCTGCCAATAGTGACTGTAGGCCACTAAAGCTGCAGGTATGTCTGGATTTACCTTTCCTTTACAAAGTCAATCTTTAACCCAGTCTCAATGATTCTTACCCTCCAACCCAAAGCTGGGACCTACCCTGATCTAAAAATTGGGATTTCTTACACCATTATACAGGTAATTTTCCCCAAGTTCTCAATTCCATTTTCATTTCTGTTTAGTCTTCATTGCTTGAGAGGTATTTGGATGGACATAAAATCCCTCTGACTTAAACTTTTCTTTTCCTGCCAAGGAGCAATCCTTCCCTTGAATATTCACTGCCAATGCTACCTCACATTTAAAAAAAGCTTAGAGAGGCTCACTGTCATTCATCAGTCACACCAACACAATGTTTTCTGCATTTTACCCATGCTTTCATTCTGTTTAAAGGAATTGTTGGTGCCCTGCTTCACTAAGCTCCAGGACCATTACCAGGCAGTTTTTGCATGTGTAAGTCAGTTCTTTGCCTTCAGAGGAAATATGCCGATGAGCACTTGATCCTTTTCTTGCCTAATTCATTTCTGCTCATTCCAATTGTCAAAAAGTAAATTAGAACCAGAAAGTCATATGAGTCTGACAAGGCACTAACCACTATTATTTTTGTCATCAAACAAATAATGTACCCCGGTTCTTGCAGAAACATCGCCCAGAAAAGCTTTATTCTTATTCAAAGAAAGATTAAGGTGATGTATGGGAATCCTAACAGTTAACGTTTGGAGCATGTTTGAGGAGGATTAGACACTTGCAAAATTCATAGCAGGGACTCAGGTCTCTCAGAGAAAATCTAGTCTATGACAGAAAACTCTCAAGAGGAAAGTCACCAATGAAACACACAAATAGAAAAGGATAATACTGCTAAACAAACAAAACCATTTGCATGATTAAGAAGTGCAATCCTTGTAAAAATTAGCATATTTTCAAGTTAAAGTTGCATTTGTGAAACGGCATGATATTCTATAATCAGCCTTTCAGACATTACCTTTTAAATCAGTTCACTTTTTTTGCATGACTACTCCGTCATATGAAAATATTATAAAAAATTCAAACACAGAGCTACTAACTTCAAGAGGCAAAGATTCAGTTGCCTTTAGAAAAAGCATTTACTTTTATATATATATATATTTATATATATATATATATATACACACACACATATGTATGTGGATTGAGTTGTATCTTCACCAAAATTCAACTGAGGATACCAAGAAAAAAAAATAAACTTTAGGATCACTATCACATCAGAAGCGTATCTGTTATGTAAGAGGACACACATAGGTTGGATGTGAGAGGAGTCTTTCCCATCACCAAAGGCAAAGTGCCAGGAATTCCTGAAGAGGGGAGGAAAAAGTGTCTCCATCTATGCTGTTCTAAGATCAGGCATTCATGTCTTACCACATCTTCTGGGACATGGGGGGGTGTGTGTGTAAAAAAACCCAAACAATCAATATTTTACTAATTAGCAACATTTAAGTAAGCTGAAAGTTAAAAACCTGTTTTCAACAAGGCATTTAATTATGTAGCACACACAAGCACTATTGTTTATTCAGACCCTTAATTAGTTCAGCTTACTCCTTACTCCTTGTCCACAGCAATTAACAACTGTAAGTTCTTAGGTGTAAGCAACCCGAAGAAAGGTTTGAGGTCCATCCTTTTGAGAGTACACTGGTACAGAAAACAAATAAAAGCAAGTAGATAACTTCAGTTATGCAAGTGTGTAATGAGAGCACAGATGAAGTCTAAGATAATTGATGAGCTCAAACATATCTAGCTACCTGCTAGATGAGCATGGGCAAGGCACAGAGGCAGTCCAGCTCTTCCTTGCAGCTGGGTCCAATAGTGTTCTTTTCTCACTGAAATGCATGGTTCATAGCCAGATCAGCTTGAAGGAAACTTCTCAAGCACTCACAGAATGAGGCTCAGCTATGTCTTTTCTGAGGTGTGCTTTGACATCCTTGACAGCACATTTCAAGGAATTACTTCAAACAAAAACATGATACAGTTATAACTAAAAAATTTCTGGAAAACATGCAGTCCTGCCAACTGCTTCAACTCCCACAGACACAGCAAGCTGATATCCTGCAGCAGGCTCGCCCAGCATTAATACTATGTCCAGCAGTGCAAAAACCTTAATTCTTCCTAAAAGGTCTCAGGCGACCAGACCCACACCTGGCATATGAACATCATGCTCCCATCACACATATGGGCATTTCAATGTCTGGCCATATGCAAAGTCTCCCGTTCCGATAACACATTGATGTATTTTGGTTGCAGCAAGAGAAGAATCACATCACTGAGCTTTTCATTGTCCCTATAGAAAGTCACATCTCAGCCCAGTTGGAAGGTCATAAACCACTGGTCTATTATATGTACCTCAATCTGAAGTTAACCAGCAATTTATTTCAATATATGTTTCTTTTGTTTAAGCAGAATTAATAAAATGGAGAATGGTATAGCCACAGGGCCCAAAATAAAGGCATGTTAATATCTATCCATTAATGATTTTAACAATTATCTACCCTTGAGATGAGCAACATATGTTTGAGAGCTCTCTAGTATACTACCAGATGGAGACTAACAAACACAGGCAGAGGTGAACTTGAAAGACTAAGATTTTTTTTTTATTATTATTACTTTAAGCAAACTGAAATTGCCAATTATCTTGAGACAGCTTTTGGTGCAAGGAAGTATAAATTCTGAATTGCTTACAGGTTAGCAAATGCAAAGAAACATGTTCTTCACTGAAAAAAGGTCACACCCCTTTTCAACATTATGGAGAGCTTTCTGGAAGCTTGGTTTTATTAAAGCACAGAGGGGAAGAAATTTAATAAATGTCTAATCATCTTCAGAGTATCCAATATTTGAAGTCAAATTTATTTTCTTGCACGCAAAAAGACAAGCAGGTACTTTAACTATGCACTCACGTAGCCATCTGCTGCCTTGGTTTTAAAAGACTACCTCAAACTGTGAAGCTGGATGATTAAACAAAAAGTGAAAGATTAAACCAGACAAAGTTTAACTTGGTCTCTTGAACCAAATGTTCCTGCCATGCATATAACTTCAAAAACTGTCTGAAGGAAAACTCTTACACAAGTGGCCTGTTTCCCCAGCTTCAGGGTTCTCCACAGAGCCCTCTAGAAAGCAACATAGGATCTTTTAGTCTGCACAGGCGACATCAGAGCTTCACCGCCACAGCACTGCTACCCAGAGGAGGTTTCACAAACAAAATCAAACACTTTTTTTCTGTTTTTCCTGGCACTATGGCACTCCATCCCCAAACTCCCTCCCCCTCTGAGTTTGAACAGTGCACACAAACACAGGCAACTTCAGGGAAAGGAAAGAGGAGCAGGACATTGGATTTAATCCTGCAGCACAGCAGATGCCTCAGGAGTGCAGCTGCTTGAACACCAGCCCTGAATGACCAAGTTTGATAGCAAGGTGTTGAGGGGGGTACTAAATCACATTTAAGAAAAGATTAGCTGCAGAATCTTTTCCAATGGTCTAGCCACCCCAGCAGCAATGACACAAAATCCTGCTGAGGCAGAAGTCTACATGTCATTCTCACCTGGGTCATGGTATGGCATGCCACAGACCCAAAGCACTCGTAGCAACACCTTGACAAACACAATAAGGTTCTGTTTCCTTTCTCAGGTCTTCTCCTTGGTGGGCACAGCAATCACTGGTGGATTTAGTTTGGGATCAGAAGGATTCATTTCAACACTTTCGGTTTTCCAGCTTGTGTAGCAGGGAATAGAAACTGCAATATTGCTGTATGTGATACCATTACAGTTGTGTAATTGTGTAAGTATAATTACAGCTTCAAGGAAAAGAAAGGCACCACACAAGAAGGAAGGTATTAGCTCATGATTTAAACAGCAGCCAGGACTAACTGAGACACTAATGCTAGGTGGGGACTGTGTAGACAATCTTCATGATCTCTGCTGCACCACAATAAGGTTTGTCTATATCTCATAACCCTGGAAAATTGCTTTAAACAAGCATAACACCCTCATGTTCAGACTGCTAACCTCTGGTACTTGGGAATTCCAAGATAACACCCCACTTCTACCCAAAGCCTCATGCAGAGCTCACACCTACCTAAAGACATGTCAGGAAAAAAAGTTCTGCCACCAGAGAGAAAATGGGGAGTGCTGGAAAGAGGGTCCCAAATGTAGGTTACAGTAAGGGGAAACGAAAAAGATCTGACCTGGTTATATCCTTGCAACTGAAGGTAGTCTGGAGCAGCAACCCAGTCTGATTCTGCATTTCCACACCCTCAAGTGAAGCTCAGCTCATACAATCTCTGTGACTTGACAAAATTATTGTGTGAAGTACAGCTGCGGTGCCAGGTATCTCCACTATTTAATCCGACTGACTCCAGCTCTAGTAGCTAGAGGCAGGCACAAGGTTACAATCAGAGGTCACCTGGTATTACTGCTGGGTTAGTCTGCCACCAGAGAGACATTCAGGTGTCTCACGTCACAGGCAGGAAACCAATGTTATTTCCAGGGATCCCCAGGCTGTACTTTACCTGATGATCTGGGAGAACAAAGGAGCAGGTGTCACCATTGCAGCACATAACGCAGTAAAGAGAGGAAAATACAGATAATAAAGTGAATTATAGGAGACAAGTGATTCAAGTAAAGGTGAATGACAACGGAAGTTATTAGGTAAACAAAGAAAACTACTTCAAACTAGAAGGTAGATTTAGAGAGCATAGGCAACTACAAAGCACTGAGGCCTCACGGACAACATCAATTAAGGCATACAAGCCATCTGGCCCTTTACCTGGCACAAGAAACATTACAATTTAATTAGACCTTGATAGTGCAGAAGTCCTCCAAAGGTCCATATATGGTTGTACTGGAAGACTTCACAGTAGTACAGGCAAATGATTAGGTCCTGTGCCTCCATCCAGGACTGAAAATGATCCAATGCACTCCTGAGGCACAGCTTCTGGCTTAGTTTACTCCTAAAATACAGACACCAAAGCTGCCCCAACTAAATCAGTCACGACAAGCAAAACAATCAGGGGTTGCTTCAAAATTCACTACCGTGCCATAGCAAGATACCAACACAGAGACCAGCATCAAACTAATTCAGGTGTCAGACCCCTCAAAACTGGAGACAGGTCCTAAGCTGAAACAAATGCATTCAAGTATTTTAGATTTTGAGTAGAGATCTGAGCAACAGTCACATCTGTGTTTATGCAAGTCTGCAGCCAGCCTTGGTGCAGCCTAGTGCATATAGGAACAACCGTTCACATAACTCTTGTTTGAAACTAGTACCTCTGGAAGGTTTTTTAATTAAAAAGGATTTAGTTCTATTAAACAATAAAAATATCAGAACCCCAGAGGAGGCATAATTGCAAGATGAATTGTGCAGCTCCACAGTTTCCAAATCCACATGGTGTTACTGGCAGCTGGCCTTCAATTATAAGAAGGTAACAAGAAAAAGCACACAGCCAGTGACAGTGAGGCAAGGTGCCCGCTGTCCCTTAAAGGAGCCCCTACTGCTCCCCTCAGAGCTTCTGCACTGATTGGGCACTGAGACAGTTGTGGCCTCAGAACTTGTCATAATCTCTCAGACTACAATGTGGATAGCAAGGTGTGCAAAGTTTACCTGGCGTAACTTCAATGCTGTCATGACCTGAGTGGGCTTCACATACAGGAGCAAAAGCTTCAGCTCTGTCAGCCACAAGTATAGAATATTTGCCTTCAACAAGCTCTGGCTCTTGTCCAAGATCTGTACTGGCAACTTCGCAGAACAAATTCATTTAACAATAACCTCCCTCCTGCTACTTCAGCATCTCCCCACAAAGACAAGCCTACAGTGGGAGTTGCATAAGAACAAATAAAAGCCAAATGGAGCTACAGTGAAATAGTTTGCACAGATTTGACAAACTTCTGTAGTTTGCTCTTTCAAAGATGTATAAGCAGGCCAAAAAAAGCTTTGTTTTGATATTGAGTTTTTTGGGGGGGGTAGGGAAGCAAGGCATGCAAAAATTAAGCACATGCTTGTTTTAATAATCTATACACTTCACTTTGTATTTTCAAAGCATTGCAAAATAACACTTGAAAACCAAGAAATCTTCCCAAAGAGAAAATTTAAGAGTTTCCCTATGGAGTCCCAAACAGAATACTCTGACCAAAGTTAGATCCCCTTCCACATTCTATTTGACCCAATAATCCTGCTTCTTGATGTCAAGAAGCAAGAAGGAGCTCCCTCACTACAAGCACAAAGCTATTTTATATGGCACTCAAGGGACATGGATGACTTTATGAACTCCTGCCATGTAGTTACAGCGCAGCAGTGTCTAGGCTCCTCACTTGCTAGGATACCAACCCCTGTGCTGTGTGACACATCAGCCACCCTATTTCTTATTCCAGTGACAAGGATCTAATCTGCATTGAAGCAGAGGTTACTCCAAACCTCAGCTACTTTAGCTTTAGTGGGATACTCATTACCCAGATACCCCTAATATTCTTATTTCACAATTTTCCTTTAAGAAAATAATATAACAACCAATATCCTTGAAGCTGATAAATGCTAACACACCCATCAGGAAACTGATCTACAAGAGAGAACAAAAACAAACAAACAAAAAAAAAAAAAAAAAAAAGACTCAAAGGAATGAGGAGAAACCCCCACATTTCAGATGGGTGAAACTTCCAATTTAGTTTGCTGCATAACTACAGACGAAAAAAAGACAGCAGTGCAATGTCACTGAAGAAAGAGAAAATAACCCAGCCTTCAGGGCACATCTCAAAAGTGCACCCACAAACGAACTCCTGCTATTTCAGTGCAACCTATAATAAAAAAAATCCTCTAAAAATTCAGGTTTAATTTACTTGCCTGCCACAAAAAAAAAAAAAAAAAAAGTCTGTAGCACTACAAGCATACATGGTTTCCAGCATAAAACCTTGGTCTAATGTTGTGATTTTTCTTCTCTTCAATTACCATGAACATATTCCCAGCCCTCAGAGTCCATCCTTGGAGACAGCATGCCAATAGTGACTCTTTCAGGGATGCTGACACACCTGCTAGGTAACACAACAAAAAGAAGTCTCAGCCTCAGCATTTTTAAGGAGATCTGACACGAGTGGGACAGTATTGATTGTCTCTTCTGTACTTTATAGGCTGCCTTTGCAAGCAGCATTTTCAAAAAGGGCTGAAGATAAACATAGCAATCACAAGGGAAGTGATCTTCTAAGGGAAAATCTTGCAAATGCACATGTTCCTTAGCACAAAAGACCTGTAGGCCAATCCTCCATGGATTGGTCTTGCAAAAGGCTGATCTTGAGTCTCTGCACACAAGTCTGAATAGGCACACAGCACTGAACACCAGATTAACTCTCAAGTTTCTCAATTAACAGATTCCCATCTCCCTGCAGTTGCTCCTGTTCCTCGAGATAAAATGAGCAATCCAAAGAACTGGAGAAAGCATTACTGCTGAACCATGCCCACAATGCAGACAGGGATTCAGAAGCTGCCACATTAAATGAGCAAGAAGAATGTCACACCTCAGTGAGCAGCTCTTGTCTGTAGAGACAAGACATCACATGCAGCTGGACTAGCGACACAGCACATACCTGCTGGGCACGTAAAAAGTTCCTCACACCATTTTCAGCTTGCCACTCTGCTAGGCAACCTGCTGAGCCACATCTGCCGTTGAGATTTGCAGAACGGCAGGCTCAAGACTGACAGCCACTAGGACAAGAGTGGTACACAAACAGCAAAAGCTATTAAAGCATAGTTTGCAAAACATGTAATTCCACAAGGAACACTCCAGCTTGCCAAACATTTACCATGCAGATTCTTTTCCCATCTCATATTCTGGCTGACACCAACAGAAATTTGTAACACCTGATAATAATTCGTTACCAAGAGTTATTACCCTATAAAAAAAAGAAATTAAAAGAAACAGAGAACCACAAAACATTGGAATGAGACTCTGAGTATTTCCTAATACATCAAGGAACTAGAGCAAGTTGCTCAGGTTCATGTCTAGTCAGGCTATGACCATCCTCTTCAAGGACAGAGACTCCAAAAACCTCTCTGGGTCACCTGTCCTAGGTATCTGACCTACCTCACAGTTAAATAATTACACTGAAAGGAATTTTTCTGTATTTCAGTATGTGAGCATATGCAGTAATTAGGCAGACACTGGACTTCACACAAGAGGACAGCAGGCAAAAGCTCTGTGCAGAGACTTTTACTATGACCTTCACACCTTGCAGTGTTCTTGTGTAAAGATAAAGACTAAGACCAGCTATCACACAGTGAAAATTCCTTAAATACCATTACACAGACAGGATATGTCATCATATAAACAGGAAAGATGTTCACCACAGTGTTCCCCAATCACCTGGGTTATTTCACAGATTTTAGCTATTATGGTAACAGGTAAACAATACACCTAAGATCACAAACTATAATCCTCACTCTCAATAGGTCCAGAAGGCCACAAACCCATAATTCTCTCTCCCAGCCCATCCCTGGTGACCTGGATATGCTTCCATGATCACCTCTGGGCCTAGGAAAGAGGCTTATTGTAGCATTCAAGGCCTACTCCTCTATTACACACATAGTGTACTACAACAAGCATACACATTGATAAGATTTCCCCTGAGGCTTCCTCTTCTTCAGGCTGAAGAATACCAGCTTTCTCAGGCTCACCTTGTAAGAGACTCTCCCACTCCTCAAACTTTACAGTCATTTGCTGGACTTGCTGAAGTAACTCCATGTCTGTCTCATACTAGGGAGCCCAGAACTGGACAAAGCACTCCAGATGTGTCACATCTCCCAGAAGAAAGGGGAAGGATCATCTTTTTGAGCTGCCAGTAATGCTTTCCTAATACAACTCACAAAGCCATTGGTATCCCTTGTCTCAAGGGTTAGGCAAAGGACTCTTTGCCAAAGAGTCTCCCTGCCCCACTCAGCAGTGGATCCAAATTTTTTTCTCATACCTCTTCAGAAGCCATTTTTGTTGCTCCTCATCTCAACTTGACAGAATCTGGGTGGGCTATGGCTTTCCCAATGCTGTCCTTTAATGGCCAGTGTATGCTTCCCGGATCACCTTTCCCTGCTTCCAGCTCTTCTACACTTTTATACAGAAGCAGTCAAGTCACGAACAAGCATTCACACTCAATGCTTCCTTCATTTCAGCACCCCATCATAAGCAGCACTTGGTTTCAAGTGACTCAATTCAATTCCCAGGGGATTTCTGGGAGTATATCCCAGCAGGCTTTCTACAAACTTGAAAACCTGACTCCTAATCAAGGGAGCAGCAGTCTTAAATGAGTACTCTTGGCTGAAGCACTTCATACTTAATGATGACCTTCCCTGGACATGTTTTGAAGGTGCTTCCCACACGACATCTCATCTTTTCCTCCTCTCCATTTCCAGTAGGTGATGAGATAGAAGTCCTGCAGTACTAGAACCTATTTCAAGTTTCAAGTAGGGGGCTAAGCAGGAACAAATAATAAACATGCTTTAGTGACCACTCTAAATCACAGGATGTTCAATTTCCCATTGCTCTAGATCTTCTATCATAAAGACATTACCTCTTCACCACAGCAGCTCATTAGCATTCACTTTGAACATGACTCCACAGGATGTCACGGAATACTATCAGGTCATGGTAATTCAGGCTCCTAAATTGCATACCTGGCACTGATACAAACTTCTTGTTTTATATTGGACAGTGAAAGGGCTCCTTGTTCCATTCTTATTCCTCGCTGATAAAACAGAGGTCGAGGTATATGCACAATTTGTTCAACAAGGGAACACATCCAGAGGTTTAATGATTTTCTGAAGTATTTTGCAATTCGCCCTAGCAAGGAGTTTACAGAATGCTGCTCTTCTCACTGAAACAAACACTGTTTTCAGGATAATTAATTTCTTAATAAACTTATTTTCAAAAGTATGAAAGATATTGCATACTCAAGTAATTTATTAATCTGCAGTATTGCATTAAACCTTGGCTTTTTCCAGCAGTGGTTTCAAGAACAGTTGGAAGTCTAGGGTCTTAAAGACTGAAAGTAAACCGGTTTAGAGGAAAGAAGTTAAAGTCTGTGGAGAGAGTTTTAGGTATCCAGACAGAAAAGCATTATTGGGAAAAATTCTGCCATGTCCAATCATTTTACGTTAATTATGAAGTAAATATTAATTTCATGCATTTGAAAAAGCTTGTTTATCCATTCCAAAAGCATTACATCTTTAATAACCTGAGGAGGATTAGCAAACAGCATTTTAACTTAACTTCTGAGGTCACTCAGAAATAAATGCAGGCAAGGCTGAAGAGGTAACCAAGGGTGGCCTCTGCAAGGAGAGGCTGGAGGTGTCCCATGCTGGACATGACTGGTTCGAAAGACCCACTGCAGGGCACAGCTGAGCCCCTCAGCCAAGAACGCAGAATCCATAGCTTGGAAAAGACCTTTGAGATCGAGTCCAACCAACATCACCTTATCAATTAGGCCATGGCACCTCAGGAAAAACATATGCAAGATAGAGCAAAAACTGCCTGGCAGTGAGGGGTGAGAAAAGTTTGAGAAACAGGCCTGTGCAGAGCACTAAGGTCAGAGGAGATGGAGGTGAGGTGAGGTGAGGTGAGGAGATGCTGCAGGCACCGGGGCAGAGCCTTCTCCACAGCCCCTGGGATTCCATGGTGGATGAGGTAAACTGACTTTGGCTGGCTGCCAAACATACCCCTGGCCACTTTCCTTCCTCAACAGGATGGCAGAGAAAAACTAAGACATAATATCTTGTTGGTCAGGATAAATAAGTAACCAGGAGAAGTAATGGGAAAAAATGGGATTGGATATTGCCACAGAAGGGAACAACTATGGGTAATCCTTTGTGGTTGTAATGTGGTGAAGGTCCAAGGGGTATAGTAGTATTGTGTAAATTTTTAACCTTTGTCAGTGTTGTGGTGACATTTTGATTTAAGTGTGGGGATTTCCTCCCCCCCCACATCACCAACCCTTCAAGATAATGACAGTTTAATAAGGAAAACAAAAGCTGCACCTGCAAGTAAAGCAAAATAAGGAATTTATTCACTGCTTTCCATCAGCCAGCAGACATCCAGCCATTTCTTGGAATCCAGGGTCTCAGCATGTGTAACCATTACTTGGGAAGACAAACACCATCATGAATGCCTCTACCCACTTCTCCCACCTTTCCCCAAGCTTTACTGCCAACCACAGTATCACATAGTAGGAATATCCCTTTGGTCAGACCACATCAGTTGTCCCAATTATGTCACCTCCCAACCTCATGCAGATGCCCAGCCTTGCTGGCCTTGGGCAGGGCTTGGAGTAAGTGCTTTGATGCTGAGCAAGGGCTTTGTGAAGAAAGGCACCTCCAACCCAACCAGAGCCAATGTAATCTCCACCCCTTATGTCATGCTATTTGTATTATGCCCAGGTCCCACATTATGCAACACATTTAAGTAATCCCTGACTATCCCACCCCTTTTCTTTGTCATTCCTAATACGCCTATGTACCAACACAACGTGTTCTCCCATACTTACACCATACACTTTGCACCCATCAATCAGAATTATATATTCCCCATTAACTAATATCCTCATTCCTTTAACAGAGGCCAAAGCCAATTCTCCACACCACCATAGCTAGCTAATAAACTGTTTCATTTATACTTCAAAGCAGAGAAAGGTCTTCACAAAGAACAAGTTGTACGAGTCACTGGTTTGAAAGACAGACTCCTAGACAAAATGATCTAATACACCTTGCCTTCAAGTGTACATGCACAAAAGGGTCTAAAATCTAAAGGTGGTGTTCAGTCCTTCATAGAAGTCTTTGCAACCACTGAAAATGCTTCCATCTCACAGCATTCTGAGAAATAAGTTTATCTCAGGAAGCAGCACAAAACACTTTCACTTTAGACTCTTCTGTCTGTATCTTGTACAGGATGACGTACCAGTTAGCTTTGTTACTTTTATCTCAGTTTTCCAACTAAGCCATTATCATTGTTAGATAGCCTTCAGCAAGCACGCAGAGCTAAGTTATTAATAGTCACCACTATCCAAGCAGCAAAACCAGATGAGAGAACTAAATGCAACCTTTAAGAAGTCTGTTTTCTCATTTTCATCTTCTCCTGCTAAACAGAGATAAAGAATGTATCATCTTAATACCCGTCCTACTTTTATGTTACAGAGAACTGACTGCACTCACAGACATTTCAGCCAATCTTGTCCTTGCTAAAGCTGTGCAGGGAAAATAGGACTGGTTTAAAGCTGTGCCTATACGGAAAGGCTCTTACCTGCATTAGCCCAGGGAAGATACCAGGGGCAGCTGACATTCACGTAGGTGCCAGGCAGTCCGTCTGGCCAGCAGGCATAATCATCAAAGGTTCTGTTGCAGAACTTGCCTTCTGCAGAGAGAGGAGAGAGGCTCATGCCACTGCCTAGTGCTAATACAGCAAGAAGGAAAAGACTGAAGAGCAGAGCATTAAAGGAAATAGAGACATATGCGTTTAAGCTCTGATTATACGACATTTATTTATCCAAAAGAGTTTATCTCCACACAGGAAACTGTTGTTTCAGGGAGGAACTAAGGAACAGATTAGAGTCTTACACTGAACCAACGGATAAGAAAGTAATGGATTAGTATTAATTTACCTATTTTTTTTTTTACACCCTTACTTGTCCCGGTTTAATTTAAAATCATTTTTGCTATGACCAGTAAAGATAATTATTCCTCAGAATGGTTTGAAGTCATGCAGGTGGAAAGCCTACCCTAATACACAGGTCCACCAATGAAATACCCACACACACAACCATAACTTTGCATTACAGCTTAATCAACATAAGAATACTTCAACTTCAGATTCATTAAACTGTCATTCTTAGAGGGCAGCACTCAACTGCTCAAAATAACGCAACAGAGGGAGATGAATGTGTCCCTGCCATTGTCATCAGCTACTGCTCTCACTCTGACATAATAACGTAGTTAAGACAAGGAATATTAACAGTTTTGAAATACTTCTTCACAGGCACAACTTTGGATCCATCTTCAGTGTGTCACAAAAACACTGAAGCAGAGGAGAGGCTGCATGGTGTCCAATTGTGAGCATCACTGACAAGTTGCCACTTGTCCTCTGAACACCACGATGCTGGCACATCACAGATGCTCTCAGCACCTCTTACAGCATCTCAAACACTAAGACAAGCTACATTCCCCTTTTCCATAAGTCACTTGCTTTTTTTTCCAAAGCCATTTCAGTATTTTACAATGCTCAGAATAATTTATTCCACCTTTATGACCCAAAACTCCTACTTCAATGTGAACAGCACAGTTCCAGATTTCCTAACACCCTGACCCCTGAAGAAGTTTCAGGTCTATTCCATTAGTGGCTGTTTGATATGGCAAAGCTAGCACTTGACACTGCATTGCACTCCAGACCTAAGGACAAACATCTTTACAATGAAATTGTTTCATAAAATGCTTCCCCTAGCACAGGGAAGAGTCCCACAGAGAGCAGGCAGAAGCAAATGGGATAAAGAAGCAATGGACCAGAAAGAAGTATTTTCAAGTTCATAATCACTCCCTTGCTACTGTTATCATGCATTTTAAAAATTAATACATCCTATCCCTACCAAACCAGCTTACCTGCCACAATGGGGGGTGTCTCATACAAGTATTTCTGGCACTGGAGCTGATACTCCTTCCATTTCTGCACAACCTCAGAGAGGGACCCATCTGAACTCTGAAAGAGAAATCATGAGCCTCAGACATTGCTGGGATTTAAACTGTAGGGTTTTTCATGCAGAATGAGGAGGTGAGTGTGAAAATTACAACAAAAAGTCAGAACAGCACTGCTTGTCACAAAGGGTACAAGATGATGCTATGTATTTGCCTAATTTCAACCCAAAAATCCCCTTCTATTTGCACCATGAGGAAACAAAAACCTCACATACTATAGAGTGTCCTCACTGAAACCAAACTGAGCTAAGCCTTGCTCTCTTGAACATGCCCCAGTTGTGTGATTTACAATCTCATGAAAAGACAGGGACAGCAGTAAGTCCTTCATTAGCAGAGGTTTTCTTTCCAACAGCAGTATTTCTGCTTTCCCATAAATGAAAACAAGTTAATTCACTGTATTCAGTGGATATTCCCCAAGGATTTTTCCAAAATGCACATGAAAGCTTTTCCAGCTTTTTTCTTTGATGAACAGCTTTTCCCTGCATCCTGCATATTTTTCCTTAAACTGCAGAAAGACATGGAGCCTCCTTTGTGCACATTTTGACAGATTGCAGGTTCCACCATCAACTACCCCAAGTAGTGAGGGGGCAGGGGAAAAGTACATACAAACTTCATCTGAGGACAAAGGAAATTAGCTGTTATTCGAGTGAGCAGCTAACTCAGGGCTGGCTGCTCACTCAGCCCTAGCAGATGTCCTACCTGGCTCACAGAGATCCAGCTTTACTCACTGCATTTGAGTAGAGACATTACTCCTTCTCCCCCCTCTTTGTATTTGTATAAACCAAGTTTGAATATTTGGATTAGGAGACTGTACATGATCAACAGTGCAGGTAACTCAGCCTTCTTTCTCCAGAGAAAGCCCCTTGGATGTCTCAGACATACGATCAACAGCATGAACCTAATGGTACAACACACTAATGCTGCTGAGTGGAAGGAAGTTCATTTAATCCCAGATGTCAATCAGTTTATTTAGTGAAGCACAAGGGTAAATAACCCTTGCAGTTTTACCCTCCCAGCTTCAATAGCTAATTTTTACTTTCCACTTGTGCTTCTAAACCTTTTTCAGATGGTTAGAATAAAACCAGAGTAGGGGAAGAATTATTTTAAAATGAAGAAGCAATTTTAAAACTCCACTGCATTTTGGGAAAGTCAAAGTGAATCCTGTCCACTACAACCAATATGACTAAAATTTAAACACCAATGCAATCGTTTTGGTATAAAAGAACAGAACAGACCTCTCAAGTTCTCTTCTTTTATATCCCTCCAATTAAAATACTGTTTGAAAAGAAATAAACCAAGCACCATATGCATAATGCTTCTGCCTAGATTAGCCCACTACATTTAATTACAAATACAGTCTTGCAGATGAGACAAAATGTACAACATTTAGTAAATACCTGTGTTGTGTTTCAAGAGTAAGCACCTGTAACTTAACTTGTAGCTAGGGCTTCACAGCTATAATTCCAGATTAATTTAGCCATCTCCCCCTGAAATCAAAACAAGCACAAGCCTGTGGATCTTGGAAACTCTGACCTGTTTGCCTGATTTAAATCACCTTATCTATGCGAATAAATGTTGCAAATTCTGCCTATTGTAAAACAAATGGATTCTACTGAATGTGCATATGGAAAAACAAACCTGTAGCATAGTGATCTATGCTCAACATACCTGAAGGGGAAAGAAAATATCACCTAAATTAGGTCTACAGGTGTGTGTGTAGAGAAACAGTAACTAACAACTAACTATTAACTGTAGATAATCAGTAACTAAAACTGAAATGCCATTTACATATCCATTTAGGTTGAATAATGATAGATGACCTGAATATGGGGAAAGAACTTACATTTCTCTCAGGCCATCTTTACAAAGTGACCTTTAGGTTATATATCTTTTAGAATCAGAATAGTTTAAAGGTCTTCATTTTACAAGGCTGGTAAATTGATGTTACACAAGACTGTTTCATTATCCTCTCATCACCAAGTTAACACTCTACCAAAGGAATTAAAAGGAACATTGTGAGGATTAACTCTTAAATTACAACTCAGTATAATTTCAGATGTTACTAAACATCAAACTTCCCAAAAAGTAACTATTGATCAAGCATGTTGATGACTACATCAAGTTAATCCAAATTCAGCTTTTAAAATCATAACAAGATACAGATGCATACAGAGTTTTACTTGGAAACAAGACTCTACCTTTTAAAATATCTCAAGAATATCCTGAAACAGCTTACACTATGAAAATCAGCTCTTTTGGAGTCAGGAAGCTTTAAAGCGATTTTTCTAAAACAAGCTTTCATCTATGGCCTGCATGAATGCAGGAACAACCAGCTTTAACTACAGCTTAAAAAGCAAGCCTCTATCCCATAATTTAATGAAAAAGTAAAAGCATTCTACTTACATTGGTTTTTTGTAATTCGAGAAGACAACTCTAAGAAGGAGATTAGCAAACACTAAGAGTGAAATAATTAGACATGCCTTTCCGTAGAGATGACCTGTTCGGTAGACAGTTTTCTATTATCTAGTTTGTTGCAATAGGACAATCAAATACAAATTCTAAGACTACATAATTTGTTCTCTCTATTCAACAATTCACTGTGGTTCAGCTAAATATTCTGGTTTGTTATCAGACAAATTGACTTCAACTTGATTTTAATATACGCCAATTTCTATTTCTCAGAGCTTATGGCTCACATGAACAAGAATCACAAGTTACACAGTGCCACAGATTTTCTATGTGAGTAGTTATTCAAATAAGAGATACTGTATTTTCTAGAGAAGTTACTTAAACCCTTCTGCAACAAAGCACTAAATGAAAGTATACAGGGCCAAGGTTCCTGGGTCAGTACCTAAAATTTGGAGCAAATGGAAAACGGTTAGCTTTGTTAAACTCAGAACTGTATTTTCATTGCTGAAAGCATGTGGTTGTGGGTTTACTGTGGGCGTTTTTTCCCTGCTATATTCAGCCATGGGTGGAAAAACAGTGGTAGTTTTGCTGGGGTGAAAATATCTCATAGAAGGAGAGCAGAGGAGAAGATGGAAACACATCTGACTGGTTAAGGTAAAGAAGTCAAAAGGCATTAATGGACGAAAGACATTAAGGAGGTGACTGACAGTACAACTTAAGGAATGCAAAACAAATGCAGAAAAATTAGGACAATCAAGATGACAGAGACTGAGAGCCTCTCAGTGTAAGTATACGATTAAGTGCAATTAATCTCTAGTGAACACACCCTTAATTAGCACATTTAACAGTATGAAGACAGAATTCCTTACAAATCCTTAACACCTTAATGAAAGCCCCTTTCTAAAGCCATCATTTGTCTTCATAGGCCTGACTGTAAAAGTAAGCATTTTAATCGCTTTGCAACATCTTTGAAATTATTCCTGCTGAAACAAAAACCAGCATCCACACAGATCCAAGGTGATCAATGCCACAAAAGCAATATTCTAATACAGTGAAGTCTGAGCACACAGCATATAAAGCCATCAGGCAAAACGTATCATGAAATGGCATTAAAGTGGAAAGCAGAGTTCTCAGAGCATCAGAGGCAACTGGTGACTCCCTGGGATCTCTCTTTTACCACCATATATAAGGTCTCATATGCAACAGAATGAGAAATTCCTCCTTACATTTTTATTTCTTTTGTCTTTGCCTGTCTGTTTTTAAATGGGAGCACTTATGCTACAACTTTTTCATGTTTTTAATATTTCAGGATAACAAGCAAGACTGCCTTGCTGCTAAAGGTTCACATGTAATGCTACAACCATTGGTACCACCAAATTACTCATCTTAATCTTCAAAAGCAAAAGATAAGGAACCAGGCACTGAACAACAGTTTGGCACAGCCTGGGTATTCTTCCCTTGGATAGTAATGCTGGCATCTCTACCTCATGAGAGGAGGATTCAGATTATATATAATGCTGTTTAGCTCA
Organism: Eopsaltria australis; assembly: GCA_034509425.1. NCBI lineage: Eukaryota > Metazoa > Chordata > Aves > Passeriformes > Petroicidae > Eopsaltria > Eopsaltria australis. The sequence continues at coordinate 931,290 of JAVTVJ010000396.1, forward strand.
GAAGGGCACTAGTGAGTTACTTTTAAATTTCACTACCCTTTTTGAAAAGCCCAATGCAACACATTATTTCAAGGCTACTCTGCTCAGGATCAGCACAGCAGCTAAGTCCAAGACAGGTGAAGATGACATATTACCAGCCTTTTGCTCATTCTGATATAATACAGATCTTATTAAGTCATCATTTATGTAACATAAGCTATAGGTCTGGATCAATACACCAGTGCAGGGCAGAGCAGGACAATCCCCTCCCTTGCCCAGCCAGCAATGCTGTGCCTGCTGCACCCCAGGACATGCTTGGCCCTCCTGACTCATGTTCAACTTTCTGTCAATCAGAACCCCCAGGTTCCTTTCCATTCCACTGCTTTCCAGCATCTCATTCCCCAGTCTGTCTGTACATCCAGGATTGCCTCATTCTGGGTATAGAACCCAGCACTTTCCCTTGTTGAGCTTCATATGGTTGGTGATTGCCCAGGTCTCTGATTTTTCAAGATCTCTCTGCAGGGCCCCTCTGACTTCAAGCAATCAATAGCTCCTCCCAGTTTTGTACTGTACTGAAATTTCTACTGAAATGTATTGTACTGAACTTGGTATTAACAGAGCCCTTTGACTCACTGTTTACCCCATGACAAAACAATCCTGTTGAGGAACAGTCCTTCAAGTACAATGCTTCTTGAAGACCAAAAGACACTCTGAAAGTGTGTTAGTGTGGGAGAAGGCTTAATTGTTCAACCCTCTCTCCCAAAGAGATGATATTCAACCCAATTTTATAACTACTTAGTTCACCTTCTGTGTAGTAAGTTAATCTAAATCTATTACGTGCAACATCTCACGGTTCAGTTACTCTCCTTTAAGAACTGACACTATGCCAAAGGAGGAGAGGCTGCATAAAAAAAAGATGTCTCTACTATAGACAGTTCAAAAGAAGTATCATTAAAGGTACCCTTTTACAGAGATCATAAATTAGGTCATACTTTAGGACTGACATTCCCTAGATTTCTGCATTTATCACATTCTCTTCCCATATTACGTTGCCCAGTATCAAGTCTAATGTAGTCATTTGACATTATGCAACACTAAGTGACCCTCTGAGATAAAGTCATTACTCAGTCCCTTCTGTAGGGCTGCTAGACTGATCAGATGATATAATATTAATTATGCTTCCCAACTCATATTTTACAAGATCCTTCATCAGTGGTTGGATCATTCTGTACAAATTCCTCACCCTTCAGAAAAAACAAACAGGATCAAAACAACTTATCTTTCAGAGGGAAGCCAGCTTCTAGGAGCTTTTCCTGTAAATGCTTCTGTTCCTTAGTTACTAATGAACCAATTATTTCAGAAGCTCAAGAGCACCAGAAAAAGAAACCTTTCAGCATCCTCCCTGCTAGTGAAAAGCAACAAATGAGCTCCCTCAAAAGGAACTACTGAATTCAGGGAGAAACTCCCTAGTGACACCTGCCAGCTGTTCTTGCCCTTAGCCTGCAGCAGCTGAGTACTTAGAAGTCCTTAAAAAAAACCCCAAAAAGCCTCAGGACTCCGATAAAGGGAAATCTTGAGAACAGAGTTTCACCATCTGTCCAAGCATGGAAAGCCCTCTGTTCTGTCACTGACTTCAAGTTTCATGACATCAAGCTTTTGAACTCAAAACTGCAAGAGGAAGCTCTCATCAGACACTTACACATGATCAAGACATAGAAAAGACATTCCTCTGTCTGCCTCTTCAGGGCTTCTCAGCCCAGATTTCTATTTCTTCTGGTGGTGTTTGTTGCTGTTATTCTTTTTGTTTGTTTTAAACCAATGGCTGAATCTCAGCATTCCTCTCTCAGATGAAAATGACACTGCACCACACGGTCCCTCATCCTGGCCTTCCTGCCCTTTCTTTCCTCTTTCACACACCTGCACAGCTTCAGAAGGAAGGTTTGGCTGGGCTCAACCCCACAGCAGCCTTTAACAGCACCTATAAGGGCACTTATCACCACCACCCCATTCCCCTCTCCCACCCCCCTCCATTCTTAAGACCTGTTCTTACGAGAGTAAGGAAAAAAGAATAAGCACAGGCATCTCCTAAACATCTAGAAATACAGAATGCTTCTGCACAGAATAAGGCATTTCAAAGAACAAAACCAAAACTGGTTTCAGGCATATTCTTATTTCTTGGTACTTCTGCACAGGCAGCTCCCAGTTCAGCTGACTGATTGTTCCAAAATCATTCCAAATACATAAACTCTCTGAGCAGGCAGGAGAGTTCAGCCCTAACCACAAGGGTTTCCATTCCAGGACCAAACACTCCAGGTCTGTCCTGGAATCTTTCATTTGTGCTTTGAAAATAAGCAGTTTTCCCAACACTGAAATTTTTGTTTTGACAAGATGTATCTCAATGAGAAAAATATCTCTTGGCCCCTGTAATTTTCTGGATCAAAATAAAGTACTTGGCATTCAGAGACATAGATGTCAAAGTAAACTTTTAAAGACCTAAATCAATTTGCATAGTATACAGTTTCAAAATAAAGGGAATAAAGTAAAGCCTAAAGGTTCAGCATGCTACAAAATTTAGCATCATCTTCTAAAGACATAAATAAATAAAACCAAACTCCCATAAATCAAGTAAGATAGCCTGAAAATGTGGTGCAAAACCGTGTTCATAGGGTTCAAGTCTCTAATGTTTCTGTCTCCAGTGATGGACAGACCTAGGACGAGGACAGTTACCTGCAAAGTTTTTCTGTCCCATGAAGAAGAATTTTCCCAAGCTGGAAAGGTTTTTGTCTTTGGTGACTGTAGGACCCATGAATCCATATGCTCACTGTTGAGGCAGGTACACATTTAGATTGGCAGCCACTGTTACCAGAAAATGTTATTTTCATTGCAATGTCTTTCTTCCGTTCTGGTAAGTGCTCCTGTCAAATATGTATTACATGAGCCACTCAAAAATGCCAGGAGAAAACTACTGAGCAACTATGCAGAGGGACAGAAGAAAAACGTAAAATTCAAAAGCAACTATAACTCACAAACTCTTGGAGAGGAGAAAGCAATCCAGCAATTTTAGTGGGAGACAGCATACAGCACTCCTGAGAATTACATTATCATACAAGGAGATTTTACTCTGCATTGCAAATCTAGACATATGCTTTCTGAAGTGCTCTTTAGCACAGGACTTGTATTGATGCAGTCATACAACAGAGCAAGCAAAACATAATAGTTTAACATGTATTTTTAGACAGATACACAAGGTATAGCTCTAGAAACATTAAGGAACGAACAAAGGCAAAGTTGAAGAATGCTGCAGGAGCAGCAGAAGCTACAAAGCTGAAGTTGAGAGCTGCACATCATATCTACCCTCACAGATTCAGAAACAAAATTCAGCATCAGTTTTTGGAAGAGCAACTCAGCATTTCTTTAAAAATTGTGTAGTAACACAGAATCATGGAATGGTTTGGGTTGAAAGACATTTAAAGATCATCTAGTTCTAATACCGCTGCTGTGGTCAGGGACATCTTTCATATAGATCAGGCTGCTCAGAGCTCAATCTAACCCAGCCTTGAACACTTCCAGGGACGGGACATGCACAACTTCTTTGAGCAACCTGGTCCAGTAGTTCACCATACTAATTCTCATACAAAGTAATTTCTTCATTCTATTTAAAAGCATTCTACCCTCCTTTAGCTTAAAACCATTACCCCTTGTCCTATGACACTACAAACCCTGATAAGAAGTCTCTATCCACCTTTCTTATATGCCCCATTTAAATATTGAAAGGCCACTATAAGGTTTCTTCAGAGCCCTCTCTCCTCCAGACTGAACTGAGTGCTCTCAGCCTTTCTAGAAGTCTCAGATCACTCCCACAACCCTCTTCCAGACCCAGTCTAATAGGTCTATTTCTTTCATTTATTGGGGACTCCAGAGCTAGATGCAGCACTCCCAGGTGGGATCTCACAAGAACAGCAGGGGGAGAATCTCTTCCCTCATCCTGCTGGCCACGCTGCTTTGGATGCAGCCCAGAATATAGTTGGGTTTCTGGGCTGTGAGTGCACACTGCCTGCTCATGTCCAGCCTCTCACTCACTAGCACCATCAAGTCCTTATCTGCAAGGTCAGTCACCATCTCTTGTCCACCAAGCCTGTACTGATAGTGATGAATCTCCTGATCCAGGTGCAGGACCTTGCACTTGGCCTTGCTGAACATGGGCCTACTTCTCAAGCTTGTCAATGTCCCTCTGGATTGTCCCCCTTCCCTCCAGTGAATACACTGTACCACTCAGCTTCATGTCGCCTGCAAACTTGCCAAGGGTGCACACAATCCACCACATCTATTAATGAAGATATTTCAAAGTATTGGTCCCAGTACAGACCCCTGAGGGACATCACAATCATGTACTAGCAAATGGAATAGAGGGAAAATGAGGGATATATATGGCTGGAAAACCCAAGGAGGTTTAGGATGAAATTCAGATGCCTGATCATAGGTAGCTATAGTTCCCTTTGATATAAATGTGTCGCTCATGTTATCTCCTGCCACACCTACAGAGAGGTACAGAATTCCCCTATATCCCACATCATATCCGTTAGTCCCATACAGGGTCTTGAATACTGTAAAAATTTTGAGCAGCTCTAGATGCCTACATTTGGGCAACTGACTCATCCCTAAGCTGTTCAAGCAAAACAAAGTAAAGAACATCTGTCAAAGCTGGACTTCTGGCTCCTCTTGCTGAGGTTTAAAATGCAATTAGTTAAGCTGGTTCTTTAGGACATACTGAACCAAGTGCTTTAAAAAGGATCTTTATCTTATGCTTATAACTGATTGGTTTCTGTACCAGCCAGCAACTGGCCAGTCCCAGAGCTGGCTGAGCAAAGAGACAGACTCAGCTGGCAGTTACACAGAGCCATAAAATTGCAACATTTGAGTTTCCAAGCTAAAAAAAAGTTACCACAAAACACACATGAACATCACTTCATTGTAAATAATCTATATTTTCACTAGGCAGAAAAAACACTAAATCTTTTCACTTTTCATACCAAAACATCCCAATTGAGTTAAGTTACCACAACTTTTTAAGTGACTATTTAACAGTCACTTTTCTTAAAGAGCTGTGGTGCCAAGTGTAGCTATTTTTTCCAAGATCACAAATCTTGTAGCACTGTAAACCTGGTCATCACTTTGTCATCCCATCACTGCAATCCCTGCAATAAGCTCAACAACAAGGAAAAAAAAACCAAAAAAATACAACCAAATAAATCAGACACACTAACCTTCACAAACTTTTTTCCTCACTGAAAGCATTCCCATCTACACTTTTTCATTTGTAAACAAACTTAGTTCTCCAGTTAAAAAATTACTCAACAGAGAAACAATCACCACAAAGCTATTTAAAAAACAGCACCACACACAAATGCAAAAACTTCAGTACACAATTTCATGGGTTCTGCATCTACTATCATTTAGAGATTGCCAGAGTAGAATGCAATCTAATCTGTATTGCTTTTACCAGTCCTAGTTGAGGGCAGTAGTTTATTTTGGTTTCAACAAATGCAAATTAACTCCCTCAGCAGCTCATTGTCACAGTGGCTCAAGGTTCAGTGCCCCATTATCTGCTGCATGCCTCGTCCCTGCCAAGGCAGTTACATGTAGCACGTTTACAAATTGCCACTGCTTTCATCAACAGTTACGACACATTCGAGAGCAGAGCATACAGGAGAAGTTCCATCAGCGAAGCTCATTCTCCAGACGTCATCTGTTTGCCTTCCAAATCCTAAAAAGTACTTGACAAATTCATCCAGAAGAGATTTACTTCCCAGTTTCCCTGCAATTCCTCTGAGCCAGGGAAGCTGACTACAGAAGTACAGACAGATCAAACTGAATCACAGACTTTCCTTACTCTAGGACTGCAAAGCAACTTATGAACCTCCCTATTGCTACAGGAATCAGGTGAGGTTTTTCTTCAAATCTGCTGCATTACCCTCGCGTATCAATTACTCAAACACTAATACGCAGTCCCTCTTGTGCAATCAGTGCCAGGATCTCTGGCCACAGTTGAATCAGTAGCAAAAGGTCCATGCATTAGTTCTGCAATGCAATCCCACAAGCCACAATCCTTGTGTCACAAACCAGTAGCAGAAGAGAGAACTCAGATCCAAGATTTAACTTCTGTTTTTGCAAAAGTTTATCCCTACCACATCTTCAGGCCACTTCTAGCATGCTTTGATTTTCATCAGTTGGGATCCAATTACATCATTTCCTCAATACACGGGAAATCAGTGTAATCTCTTCGCTCGTGACTTCCACCAGCCCTAAGGCTGGATCTTCTTTACTTCAGTCAGACAGAACAGCTTTCAGTCCTGCAGGTCTTCTATGAGCAACAGCCAGTTTGAAAGACAGTCGTAACGCTCCACAGAAATCAGCCTGCCTCCACCTCACTCCTTTCCTTCCCTTACTCTCTGAGGTATATACAGCTAAAGAGGATTGTGGTTTAAGCTATAGAAGTGAACTGCCATTGTGTTGATGCTAAAGCTGACAGGATTTCCATTTCCTACCACTTTTCCTTGGGGACACCTTCAAAATAAAGGGGAAAGTGAGCAGCAGCAGAAGATTGCTGTACAAGCAGCAAGCATACTTGTTTTCAGAAAGCAAGAGACAGGATAAAGCCCAAGTGAGAAGCAAGTTGATAAGGCAAGCAAAGAAAAACATGCAGAGAGCTTCGAGGAAGCTGTCCAGCCTGGACAAATGGAAACACAGAAGAGAGTGCTGCACCTCCAGTCAAGTCTCCAAATTACTCATTTTGAGGAAGGTAAAGTTGTGCACAAAGCTTCCCCTCCAACCAGTTCCAATTTTAAAAGCACTGAGGGAAGCAGTGACCATGCAGTAATAAAGCTGAAAATGGATAGGTCACTTAAAGGAACTAAGCTCATTCCATGTTAGTAGTTTCACAGCTACATATTTCCCCATCTGACACTCACCTTAAATCAAGCAGCACTTGTAGAAACAGAATACATTCACAGAGAAGATGCTAGGTAAAAAAACTTAGGAACTTAAATAGCAGAGGCTTGGCTTGCCATGTATTTTCAGAGGAAAAGTTCTCTCTCTGAGCAAACCTGCTCTGCAAAAGACTTATGTTTTCATCTCAGTTCACCCTTGAAATGTACTTGTGAAGCACTGGGTCATCTCATAGCACAACTATAAGCATTTAAAGCAGCGTAAACCAGCACCACTGTTGAAAGCAGTGGTTTCTCTGTCCCCAGAGAAAGGTGGTGATTTTTTCCCCCATGCCTCACTCCCCTCATCTCCTTATGCCTTATGATGCACTCACACCATCAGCAACTGCAAGCCAAACAGCTTTACTCTCAGAGGTAAAATTAAACAGGGGAAATATTTGACAGGATAAGTGTTGCTGTGAAGCAGAGACAAGTGTAGCACAGCTCACAGTGAGGCATAAGAAAAATCTTAATTATCCACCATCTTAGAAGTGAGCAGTACGTAAAATCCTGTATACCACATAAAATGAATTACCAGTATCAAAATGTGAAGCTAGGAGTCAAATGTGTTACTCAGAAGCAAAGACTTGAGGACTTCAACAACTGGAGAAACAGCCCCTAAATTTTCCTCATCTACACTCCCTACCATATAGTGCATGATTTCTCATCTTTTACAACTATGGCCAAAGGACTCACGTGATAAACTCACCAATTTCCCACAAAGCACCTTCTAGAGCCTCACACCAACTGCTGCATCCATCTCACACAAGCCAGCTTGACCAGAAAATACCCTTCAGGAACAGATCTAATCTTGACCTGAAGACTCCATGTGACCAAGAATCCACTGAACTCTCAGGCAAGTTGCTACTGTGGTTCATCACTCCCAGAATTGAATTCTTCATTTATTTCTGGTCTGAGTTAAATTAACTATACAACTGATTTTGCTTAAAAGTAACTATCTTACAAAACATGAAGTATGCCACAATAGTTTTAATTAGTAAGATGGATCTGAAGTAATTAAAATTGTACCTGCCTCAATTTTCCCAAGGTAACAGGTTGGTTAATATTTATGAGGTCAGGTAATTTTTCAGTCTTTTCACAACACTGTTGGATGAATATCAGATTAAACAATTAAGAGCTATTAGTGAATACAAACAGAAATTGAATTTTTCATAGATTGTTACTATTAGGTACCACCACACCGTTGGGGAGCCCTGTAAAGGAGAATCCAAGACCCTCCACCCCACTGTCATTAAGTTGATTTCTGATAAAGAAGCCAGTTATCCCTTAGCCTCAGATTATACAGACTTCTTAGACCATTTTATCTTCATTAGCATTTTTGAAACTGTTGGTTTGTACTTGTTGCCATCAGCTTCCTTACCTTTCCATTACACAAAACTGCTGGAGTCATTTTAGCCACCACTTCCATTTCTTACTAGAACAGTTGAAGTTCTAAGAAGACATCTGCAGAGCTGGAGGTATTGGGGACACTATCAGCATCACTATCACCTCAAAGTTAAAAATACTGTGCTTTTTATATGATAATTTTTTCCTTTCACGCAATTTTTACTCTTTCAGCTTTGCAGCTGCAGATGGTAGGTTACTTTTTTTATCTACTTTTCCAGTTAGAAGGAATGAATTGGGTAAACAAGTAAAAATCTGTAGATGGAAGTGCTGCAGAATCGGGGCTGTAGATCACATCTGCTTTTAGAGATTGGTAAAAGCTTTCATCCCTGAACACCTTGCCCAAAAAAATACATCTCTTTCTTGCAGCTACCAAAGTAGCACTCTGCTGTACTGCAGACGACAGTCCCTTTTCCACCTCAGGTATCTTTTTTGCTTTAGCATTGTTGATTACAAGGGCAGAAAGTTCACTCAAAAACTTAGATTTAAAATAGGTAAAAAAGCCACTGTATGTGAAACTTCTGCTCAAACATCATTAGATAAGTAAAAACACTTATTACCTAGGTAGAATTGAAAGTACAAAGTAGAAAAGAGAGGAAAAGTCAGCTCCAAAAACAAGCTGGAAATGGCAGAAACATGAAAAACCTTGTGTTCTAACTACCTGCAGGAACAGCTTCTGTTCAGGTCACTAAGATGCATCCTCCTCCTTTACAGCAACCAAGGTTTATTCAGATGCAGTGAGTAAGTCCCTGTGCATGCAAACCTCCTGCAACATCCTTTATACAACAGTCTCCAATTATTAAAATGAGCGAGTCAAAAAATCATGAAGTTAGATTCTTCACAATTCCTGTCTCCAAAATGATCAATCATTCAGCTGTATAGAGTGTTTTAAAAAAGAGGCGGAAAATAGACAAAAGGACATTTTTATTAGGTTTTCAAAACCAAAAGAAACACAAATGGTTATCACTACAATTTAGTAGGGCTCCAGGTGAGCCCAGAATCTCTGTAGCCTAATCACTCGATAAAGTGGTGTGCGGGGGGCGGGGGGGGGAGGTGGGTGGGAACTTCCTAAAAATCTCCATCTTAACTGGAGTTGTTCAGAAGCATCCATTTCATGAAATTCAAGGGAGGAAACAATACAGCCAAAAAAGGCAGTAACTCACTACATGGAGGACAGGAAGACAACACTGGCCAGAACTGGGACATGCTCCCTGGAGGGGCCCACTACATGAGCAGCTTGGACAAGCAGACAAACACACAGCAGACAGGCCAGCTTGTCTGCTTTGTTTCTAGCAGAACTTTTAATGGAAAGGACACTAACCCACAGAACATTTCTCTTGTCAGATTACTTGGACCAGAAATAGTCAAAAACTTAAGAAGGCGCCAGGGTGGAGGAAAAGACAGATGAGAGGGGAAAAGGCAGCTAAAATGATTTAGTCAAGACCAAAGTAGGCTGACACTTTCCATTCCCAACTGTTCAAATAGTTTATTTTCCAGTTCAGATCATAAAACTAAATAAAAGATAAGCATTGCAAAATAAGCACAAAGCATTTAGATCATAATGGTAGTGGATGTTGAATCCGTGTCGGCTGCTTGTCATCCCATACTTGACAGTGTTCCAAACCTGCTACAAATTTGCTATGAAATTATCTTCCCATTTCCCAGTGACATAGTCTGCTGCCCATGCCGTCTTACACATAATACTCTTCTTCTGTGCTGATCCCAGCTGTCCATTGAGCAGGATACAGATACTTTGGACAATATAACAAATCTGTTTTTTCCACAATTTGGTTTTGCTCCAAATATTTCCAGCATGACAAAAATAGGAGAAATATGGAAGAATAAGAAGAGCTATAAATTAAAAACAAACCAAAAAACCTCCAGAGGCCATAAAGTAGTATCAACATAAAGATCGTCATCTCAGATGTAATTTGGGGATAAGAGAAAATATTTGGAATTCAGAATTTTTACCCAAGTTCTTTCTAGCACACTAACTGGAAATTTAGTTTCTCCTTGATCTGTCAGTACAAAGGCTCTCTCTCCTTTCCCATACAGTGCAAGCATATTCATTAATTACTCAAACATGTGAATTTTCTTTAAGGCTTTACTTCAGCACTATGCCAAGCAGCTCAGGCATAATGGCAAAGCCATGATTAAAGAGAATTGTAAGTTTTTCTGATGAAGAAAAACTATAGAGTATTTTCAAAGACAACAGGGGAAAGACACAACACAGCAAAGCTTAAAGCCAAGTTGTGAACCACGTTGCTGAACTTCAGAACTCTACATGCAATGGGCAGTACAAAAGCTAGACTTGAAAGAAACTAATCATTGAAAGCCTGAGCAAGTAGAAAGTTAACCTCACGAACTATAAATGATGTTTACATTAGCTTTGTTCTCCCAATATTACAGCCTTCAAGCTCCCTCAGTAGTACATGTAGCACCAACAGACAGCTCGGTTTGTTATTAAATGCCTGGCTCTGTAGAGTATAGTGTTTAATAGTACAAATCGTCTCACTGATGAAGATCTCTTCTGTGTAGCTGTAACCCCTTCTCTACCAGCAATCAATTATACAGGAACTGAGAACATTTTCAGACAAACACAGTCCTTCAGCCTTGATGCAATATAAAAAGCCATTCGTCCGCTACTGCTTCCCGTAGCTATTACAGATATTTCCCTGGCACTCATCATATTAGTACTCAAACACACAGACTTGGTGAATTAAGTGCACACAGAAGAAAGCACTACAAGTCCTTTCTCATAACAGGTATTTGGAAGGGGTCATCTGACCAAATGGATTATAGCCATACACACACATTTTTAATAGCAATAGTGGCAACAGCTCCTACTTCTGTGCAAAATGTTAGGCAATGCTGTAATCCATTTCCCTATTCAGTAATTAACAAGTAAAACCACAGGAATGTTACTCACCTGAGTCAATCTTCCTAAAATGGAGAGCAAGATAATAAAAGCCTGCAACTGTAAATCTTTCCGTACAAGATAGTAAAAGAAAAAAGGGAACACTTCCCCAAGGCCCAAATCTGGACATATCTCATCGTCTATCAGCTACAAGATGTTCCACCAGACTTGATGAGAGGCCACAAAGACATTTAACTTAAATCTTGAGACACCTCTGCTTCTTTTCTCACCTGACCATTAAATTTTTCTAGCTCTGGAAGAAAGCCTTTATTTGAAAGTACTGATGCCTGAGGGATTTTTTCTGCTTTTCTCCTGAATATTTCTAACACTGTTCCCTATATTCACAAGTATTAGCATGCATACTTGTGATGCTTTAGGTGATAGTTTAGCCCGGTTTCATGGTGTTTAGCAGGCCGGTAGACTAAACACCCTTGAAACCGTGTAGAGTTAGAGACCAAACACCCTGTTTCCATGAGCCCTCAAGGTCTCCTAGTAGGATAGATTTTGTAAACTAGAAGTTAGCCCACCCAGGCCCCTTATTGGGCCCTCTGGTTAGATATGCTAATGTGTAGAGTCTTTAATTGTATACTCTGTTGGGGGGACGGGGCTTTTGCTGCGTGTTCTACCTGGACGGCAGAAGCCATCGAACGGGATCCTATTAAAATACCGAGGTAAACAACCCCCAACCCTCTAACCATGTGTGAGCCTTTATTTCCTAAGACCAGAAAAAGGCATCAGTACAAACACCACACACGCTAAAAAGAAAACAAAGAACAAAAACAAACAAAGTGAGCTAAAATGCCAACAAAGAACAACAGCTTATGAGTGAGCCACAAGTTACAGTTTGGGAGATTCTTTGTCACCAACAACCACTGTTTGGATGGCACCTCTCCCTTGATTGCTGAGACTAACCATGACTACTACAGCAACAAGACAGCTTGTTACCCACATTCTCCTCTTCCCATGTAAAGACATTTGAGTCCTATCCCAAAAGAGGACCCCAACTATTTTCTATAGCTGAAAGCACGTACTTCCCACCATCCTAACACAAATTAATTTTCTGTTGAAAAATCATTTTATTCTGAGTTTTCAAAGAATTTCCCTACAATACACCATACATACCTCCCAAAACAAAACAAACAAAAAACCCACCCCAAAACCCCTCCCGATCATCCTTCTAGAAAAAGGAAGGGCATCCTTGAAGATCACAGTAAAGGTCCAAAGAAGAGACTGCTGTTCACATACATATAGTCTGTGACACCCTTTTGCAAAAACAAGCTGAAGTAGCCAAAGCTGTACTAACTCAAGGCATCTTTTACAGAAAATTAACAGTCTACTAATATAAGAGCTTCCTCTAGAATTAGTATTTAGGGGAAGAGATTAATCCATGTACTCATTTGCCTATTTCCTTACTCAATGTTTTGTTGCTGGTGTGATCATGTAAAGGTCTATCTGAGTCCAAGCCAAGGTGATTATGTGTCTGTTGTACAGAGACTTATTAGACCTTTTCACCTCAAAAAAAAAAAAAAAGCTCAGATTGGTGAAATACCACAGTAAATTCAGTTTATAGTTAATTGAGAGGGATGAACAGTGGCAGAGTACAAAAGAAGGCAGGAGCAATGAGCAAGACAGAAGTTTCATTCAACCATCAGAGGATGTCCTACCACTCATTCAGCATAAGCAGCTAGTAGGAAAACATCAGGAAGTACAGAGCTCTGGCAGCTCAATGACCCACTGGCTCTGATGTTACCTTACCACACGAAAAAATAACTAAGTGGCCCCACTTGAGCAAGGAGGTTGAACCAGATTACCTCCAGAGGCTCCTTCCAACCTCAGCCGTTCTGTGGATCCAATGTCCTTCAGGTATCAAAACAAGTAAGAAATCAAGAAATGCAGTTTCCAACTCCAGCTTTGTATCCTGTAATTTAAAACCATCTCTACTATTGTAAGGCCATTAAGTTAGGAGTTCAAACTATTAAGCTAACATTCCTGTATCATTACATCTTATTAGTAATAAAATCAGTTTTATTTTACAAAGCTTTAATAGCCTCATTCATTACCACCAGGTGTCTTAATCCCCAAAGAGCAATGAACAAATACAGAGCATACTGTATAGTTACAGAATCATTATTCTACGGCTTTCTTGTAGTCCAGGTTTCTCCTCTAACCACAGTTAATTAAAAGATGAAATTGCTGCCCCTTGGAAGCCCATAGGGAGCAAAGCTGAGTGCAACTGAACGCAGGTTTTTCAAGTTTCCTGTGTCAACTGTTACTCAATTCAACTAATAAACAGGATAGCCAAGATCTAGGCTCAAAACACATCTATCACAACAATAAATGTGTTGGAACCTCATTTTCTGAAACACTGTTTGAACAGGATGTATCTGACTACCTTTATATCTGAAAGCCATCCATGCCATCTGAGAAGCTCTGTATTTCATTTAGAGAGGTCATATATATTAAGGATTTAGGGCTTTTTGAAAGAAGTCCACTACAAACACATCCTAATTTATTTGATGTGCAATTTATAACAGTGTCTCTGTAAACAGCACATAATAGCATCCTGTCTTCTTTTTTTCTGGAGTGTACTCTGCCTGCAGTGTCACTGAGTTTAAAAGGAATGGGATCTCTTTGTTATTCTTAGAGTGATGCATTTCAAATGGTACTTGATGAATTTGTCTTCATTAGGAAACAGTAATGAAAACGGCAATATATTAGAGAGCATCACAGCATCTGACAAAAGCAAAGACCAATTGCTATTTCAAATAATTTAGACCAAATACTACACCTTTAATTTTCCCATCCCGATTGATAAAAACTAAAATCTTAACTCATTCTGTGTAACATTTTCATTTAGCAGAACATTTTTATTTGGGAGGAATAGAACTGAAGAAGGAAGACTAAGACTGACCTAAGTGATTATCACTGATCTGGTGATACATAGCTGTATATCTTATTTGTAACCCATCCACAGCTGTACCAGTATCCTTTTAGAGATGACTTAGGAAGAAGTGTAAGTGCTTTAGAGGGTCTGGCTGCTTCGACAACAGCAGTAGCACCTCTGGTGATCTTGGGGCATAGGGGACAGGCTGTTACCCTCCTACATATTGGTGTTCCCCTCACACTTCAAGCTTCCCACTCAATTCACATACTGAAGCAGAATGAAAAATTCAAGCACTGATGCTTATGTTCGCACTCTCTCTGAAAGGCACAAGATGTGGATTTCTATGTACAGACCTCTTCAGCACAATGATCAGTCTGTAGAGAAGACACAGCCAGCCATAAGGGCAACATGTTTCTGGACTTTGCAAACATGACAGGTACTCTGCTCTGCCACCCTGTTCCACTCTTCAAGGTGCTGCTATGAGCCTGAAGAACACAAAGATCACACTGGGATGAGCAAACTGATTTCATAACGTAATTGTTGAATAGAACATTCTGTAACCTCTAAACCACGCCTTTTGAATTTCTTGGTTTTCTCCCACCAGTTAGACAATGTAACACACCTGATACTTCCCAATGCCTCTGTACACCCAACCCTATCTGTATATCAAAATGACTTACAGCAACTCTTCAGTAGCTTCTGTACAACACTCTAAACATCTCAGAGGAGAAATGAAGTTATCTATTTCAGTCTTGAAGAAAATCTATGAAGAGGCTACTACATTGTCAGGAGCCTGTGCATGTCAGGAAATGAATCTTGTGAAAGAGGATTGCAGAAATTGGGCATGTCAGTCTCTCCCAGAAGATGGAAAGGTAACAAGTACTACTTTTTCACGCCACAGCTTAGTAGTTACATTAAGCCCATACTTCAGAATTTCTACCAGGCACCTACAGAAGCAGAAGACTAGACCACAAACATCACCCAAAGGGAGCAAGTCTTCTGCCATTACTTTACCTGTAGAGTTCAAAGATCATCTCCTTTACTGGAGAGAGCAAAAACACCTGCTGGGTTGTTGACAAAACACATGGCACACTGCCTAGGATTTATCTTTCACACAGTGAAAAGCTAGCAAAGAGACGAATTACAGAGAAGAATACTAGGTAAAAGTCAAGATAAAGTTATTCTGATGTCTCCAACCCTTCCCCAGCATTGGGGCTTTAGAGATGAATTGCAGCACAGAACACAATATTAAGCCACATCCACCAAGGCTCCTGCTAACATGGACATCAAGTGTTTTCCTATATGCTTTATGCATATATGACCCCAAACATAACAAGTGATTTAAAACACAGTCTCCCCATCTAACTGAGCCCAAACCCTTTGTCCTTTCTTCTCTCCATTAAAAGCTGACTATGTAATCTTGAAAAACATGAAGGACTTGGTCGCAAGATCTTCGCAATTGCAGGGACATACCACACCCCCTCACCTGCTATCCTCCTAGTGCTTTATATAGTTACAACAAACTTCAAATTAAAAATTATTTACTCTAGAATGCTTTGTAAGTTCAGTTCTGTTTTAGTGTGATTTTCAAGTTTGTTTTGGTTTGTTTGGGTTTTTTTTAAGGTGGTGACAGGTTTTGACACTCAGAGGTAATAAGGTAATCCTCTGATTTATTTGCTCTAAGAGGTTCTTAGAGAACTGTGGCCCCCTCACTGCAGTTGAGAAGTCACCTACTTGTCATCTATCCTTTATGTCCCCCAGTCACACCCTATATAGTCAAAGTCCAATTACACTCATTTTATGAGCTCTTCTTTCAGATGTCAAGAAAGACTGAATTGCTAAAAGAGATGAGCATAAGCAAAATTTGACTCAGTCTATAGTGTACATGAGAAACAAACTCTCTGAAACTCAGTTGCAAAAAAGTTGAGCTGCAATTAAACAACTGGAATATGCTTTGAGTAAAAAAAAAGAAATTCAGTTTTCACAATGAAATAATACGTAAGAATGAATACAGCATCCAGGAGATGTTGGTCACAACATGAGCAGTGATGATACCTATGAAGCAAAATGGGAGTATAAATATTAGCAAATTAAAGAATACAACAGTTGTTTCCTATAATATATAAAAGTTTACTGGTAGCAGAATTCAGAGGAAGATTAATGCTACACTACATATTATGAATTAACCTGAGACTGGTTGTAAGAGGTGCAATCCACGCATTTCATTGGAATGACTTTTGTACATCTCTTGAGTGCTTGGTTATGGCATCCATTCCTCAGCTTGCTTCAGCATGTACATCATGCTTACAGGTAGCTGGACCGCCTTTCAAAGCACCAGAGAAATCCCCATACTAAGCAGAGCCAGAGCAGCCAGGAAGGCTCTTCTAGCAGCTGAGCTTCTCATCTGCACTTGGCTTGTCCACACGTAAGAACAAATCTCAGCCTATTCATGCTGCCACAAACACATACTCTGGTGTAGGAGGACAGTTCCATACACTTCTGCCCTGCACCAGAGACATACTCAATGCAAAAGTCTCAGTGGTTACCATTCCTTCCATTTAGAGCAGGATTCACAGGACAGCACTGCTCTCCCTCAGGCTGCTCACACAAGTGTTTTGATTTACCTGATGCCAGGCCTTTCAGTGTGATTCAGCTTTCAGACTGATCTACTGAGCAGCACCAGAATTCCTGATGTCAGAGGAGTTATCAAAGCATCCTAGTCAGAAATGAAAGTCTTAAAAAGAGCAAGACTTCAGAGATTGTCCTATGCAAATATGTCCATATACGCTACATCCCCCTTCCTGTTTGCCCTAAAATCATTAAAACTAACAAAGAAACCGCTTCATGGAGAGAAGGGACAGCTGGGAATGCAGGGGAGAAGGAGAGAAGCAGCACAGTTTTACAGAAGAGACAAGGAAAAAATCAGCCAGAACAACAGTAGGAGGTGAGCAGATATTCCCCAATTACAACAAAATTTAGATGACAAGCTAAGTCCCGCTCACTCACCCTCTAAGGAATCAGAGAGCCAAAAAGGTAATGGAAAAAGGCAGGACACCAAGAGTCACAAGCTTCTCAGTTGTGCTCAAAGGGTTCATGGTTTCACACATGCCAAAAGGGTCTTCCACAAAGACCACAACTCTTTAGCTGCTGCCAAGGCACAATAAGAAAGCAGGTTCCTTTTCTTGAACTTCTCTCACAGCACAACAGAGGTAAAATGGTATCTATCAATAATAGTATGTGAGTTTGAAAAATTGTCCTGAAATCATCAGAGAAGGCACTGGGAGAGTGGCAGGGCATCTGCACAAGTGGGACAAGGCACAAACAGAATGGGTAAATGCAGATGAGGTCACTGAACTGACGAGCACAAGACAGAAATATGGTAATTGAAAAAGCTAGCATAAAACAACTGAGGAAAAAGATGGCGAGAAGGTGAACTAACAATGAAATGCAATCAATTGCAAGAAAAATAGCAGTCAATACCAGACTACACTAAGACAGCAATCTATTAACAATCAATTACGGTGAAACAGCAACAAAATGTAGTCAGTAAAATGACCAGCTGAAGGAAAAACTCTTTTTCATGTGTCTAAACAACAATTGCCTCTACACAGTTACCATATTTTTGATTGTTCATTCTATTAAATTAAGCTCCTGTCTTCTCGATACAATAACTGCAGTATTTATGATATTAAGCAGCCATATTTGACCTTGGGGCAGGGGCTGCTCACAATGTTTCATGCAAACATTTAGGAAAGAGCTGTTTGTGTTGTCACAGCCACATTTAAGCAACCTGTATCAATTCATTCATGTACATCAGAGGCAGTAGCAGTTGTTTCTTTCTTTGGGAAGACAAGACCATTAAGATTAAGGGGAGGACAACTGGTAGAAATCTAATCCTGTTCTCTTCAACTAAGATGTGCCACACTATCCATGGGACACAGTCTGTAAGGCTTACTGAAGTCCCAATAAACTGCAGGAAGCTTCCTTTTGCATGGGTCTGTATCCCTGGCAGGAAGAATAGAGTCATCTGCATTCCTCCAGCAGTGGAAGGGGTGGGATTTTCATGTTTATGCTTACAAACCACAGATCAAGATGTTGCTGCAACTTTTCCCAGAGATTTCCTCCTGCCTGTGAAGATGAACACGTATTTCCTAAGCTCTTTCACGTTCACATCAAGGCAAGGGATCACTGGAATGCAGCAATCATAGCTCATAGTGTCGTTGAAATTCATAAATACCAGTTTTCAACACTGAACAAAAAGAGGCATCAAAGAACAGTATTCAGCCACCACCACCACCCTTTTTTCACCCATCAAAAGTTCAAACTTGCTGCATATGAAACTATGATGTTTGAAGGGGTTATCTTCTATTCAGCAAGCTAGAGATCTCTAGATACTGTTCACCCCATCCCTCTTCTAATGGGAAGAATTGGATGCAAGCAATAAACTTGGTCTTCTTTCAGTAGGTAGGTTAGGAAGTTTTATTTACTGAAATGAGTTCCTGCCCGATGTTTTAATTCAGGCTCACAAGAAAACAACATTGTAGAGCTTAAATAAAAGGTCTCTTATCTACTTGGCTGACAATTTCTTTTTTTTCCAAAATAGAGACATACCTGCTATTGTGTACACTTACTTTTGTTAAGGTACAAACTAATAGAACAGATGTACTGCACAAGGAAACTTGAGCAGGCAGCCTTGGTGGCAGTACATGCACTGGTTTATCACAGAAATGCTAAAGTTGCTAATGAAAGAAGACGGTAACAGCTTTCATTTCCCTACAGCACTGCAGAAGGAAACAATCAGTTTTGAAAAAGACTATTCCCAATTTTAAAACTAGTGAAGGCCCTGTGATTTCAGAGATAACAGCTCCTCCTGGTGTGTCCTCTCAAGTAACTGGCAATCAATCAATGCAGCAAATTAAAGCCCTCTTTATACAGGCTCACAGAAACAGGATATGATACAATACCTTTAAAAATCTGACAGAAGGCAGACAAACAACTGCTTATGTTCTGTATAACAGGCCCAGTTTCACTGAACTTTATCTCAGCTACAGAGTCACAACTTTCAGAGCGCAGGAGTTTTAGTTTTGCAGCTCTCCATCACTTGCATCTCACAATGAGAATACAAGTTCTTCTCAAAAAGGACAGCTACATGTGCTTGTACAGCCATAATATCTGTCCTCCCATTCCCAGCTGTATCTGTCTACAATTTCCTCGAATACTTCTGTCCCAACTCGGTGGAATGGTGGTGGTGCAGTAATGGTAATCAAAATATGGGGAAGGATTTAAGAGCTGTTTCACTAACTTAAACTTTCCTGGAACAGACATCAGAGCTTTTAAACAATGCCAAGGTCCAAGTCCTTGTTCTGCTGTGTGAAATATGCTCCTTTCCTTTGGCCCTTGGAGATCACAGAATTATGGAATGGCCTGGGTTGGAAGAGATGTTAAAGACCACCTAGTTCCAATGGTCTGCCATGGTCAGGGACACCTTCTACTAGACCAGGCTGCTCAGAGCTCCATCCAACTTGGCCTTGAGCACTGACAGGGATGGGGCATCCACAACTTCTCCAGACCTGTTCCAGTGCCTCAACATCCTCACAGTAAAGAATTTCTTCCTATCATCTAATCTAAACATAATCTCTTTCAGTTTGAAGCCATTCCCCCTTGTCCTGTCACTACATGCCCTTGTCCTAGGCTCCTTAAGCCTGAAATGCCATGTGTCACCCCCCCAATATAGTTATGTTTGGGAAATTATAACAGGTGTCTTTTTAGTTTGCATAATTATATTAGGCCATCTGGCTTTACACTACACACACTGTCTCTAGCTTCATAAAGTTTCTGGAAAATTAGAGTTTTTTCCAAACCAAACAAACAAAAAGATCCCCACATTATGAATACATATAGGTTTTAGTCACTTGGGACAGCGATTTAATTTGCATTGAATTAAATAGTATAATCATCTAATTTAAGTTTTACACCATAATAATATAGTAATGAACCTAAATAGCCTACAAATACGAAGTTTTTAAGAACCTGGCCATATTCCTGGGAAAGCAGCCCATTACCTAGAAGCCAGCCAAGTGTCCTTGAATAATAACTACAGCAGGATAGCCCAGTGTCAGACCTTGTCCACCCTTTCCTCCACTGCTTTCTACACCTCTGCCAGTATGTTCTGCTGACACTGGTCTAGCATATTCTGATTTTCAGAGTGTAGGCAACAAAAAACCCCAAAAAATCATTCTGTGAAGCTTTTGGGAGCAGAAAATGGAGAAAACGAGTATCTCAGAACATCCAGCCAACCAACTAATGGAGGGATTTTACCCTGGTGAAGATCCAGCTAATAAAGATGTAGTCCAGCTCACCATCCTAGCTTCTGAAAGCAGACACTAGTTTTCAGTTCACTTTTCTTTCTGTTTTTCAGACAAGCTGTATCTATAGTAATTTTTCCACCCTAACGACTTCTACAGACAGCAGATCTACAGGTCAGTGGTAGTCACGAATCATAGTTCAGTTCTCTCAGCATTAGGGCATGTAACAGAAGGCAAGAAGTCAAAATAAGCATGGCCCTGCGAGCCTGGTCTGGGGCACACAAACACTCTGCGGACCTCCGTGCCCTCAAGGGCAGAGTACAGCAGACCAACAAGGCATTCAAAACCACCCCCCTCACACTGCATCTTTTCCTCAAAGCTTATCAGGATTCCAAACTCGCCCTCCTGGAGACAAACACCCAATCCTGTACACCCACAGTTAAAGAAGCAGATGCTGCAAGCAGAACTAGAAAGCAGCCACGGCAGGCTTCAGAAGGGTGAGCAAGCAGCAGCAACTGACAATGCGTGCCCCTAACACCTGCAACCTAACAAAGTCACGCTGTGGACCAGGAGAACAGCTGGCTGCTGTATCTAAACAAGCCTCAGTAACACAATAGTAACTGAGAGCATCAGAAACATACACATACCCACACACTCCATGTTGATACTTACATGAGTGCTTTTCTACTCCCATAACAGAGCACTTCAGAAATAAGAAAGCAAAACGTCTATAGCCTTTCTACCGAATTAATCGGTTTCTACTTCTACCCAAACCACCTCTGTTATTCCCATTTAGCCTGTGAAACAAAAGCAGGGGTAGTTTGAAGAACAGGACCCCCCCAAAACAGAACTGTGGTACAGTTCTTTTGTGTTCTTCACCAACATTTAAACTACTCCTTCAAGATCATCTTATCAAACTTTTGAGCAGAAGTACTACATAGAAAAGCAGGATCTGAAATCCAAATCCAAGACAGGGCTGGATGGCAGGGAACCAGTGGCCAGCTGTCTGTCAGCTCTCTCAGCAGCAGGGCATCACTGCTCAAGGCCAAACAGAGAAAGGGCACAAGCTTGTCATCAGTAATGAGATTCTGCAATGCAGCCTTGTGCTACCAACTCTTGGTCATTTTACCACTCTGAGTGCTGTAAGGAAAATCTAGACCTAGGAGTTACCCATCACCCTGCATTTAAGATAGGGACATGTAAGGAGCACCACCTCAGATAAAAACTCTGGACTAAAATTTTTCTTCCTTCTACGTACATTCTCAGCCTTCTCTTCTTCCTCTTCCCTTCCTCACTTATTTGAGGGGGTGAGGGGGGAGAGGGAAAGACAAAGTAAAACACTAGTCAGAGCACCAATAAAATTCTTCTTCCCTCAACTATGTATCACATCATTCTGCCTTTCTCTCACACCTGTCTTTCACAGATTTTATTACCTGTGCAGAGCTATTTTCTGTTTACTTTAAATATCATCTTTAACAGTATTCTAAACTGAACCACAGAAAATAATTCAGATATCCAGAGTGTCATACTTTTGTACACTTATGACTGAGCAGAGTACTTCATACAGTTTCTCAGCATAAAACAAGCACAATCACTGCTCTAGAGGAGTTGTCAGATAAGACCCTCTAGTGTCAGAAAAGGCTACAAAAGTACTTGCTTTACTGCATAACTGAAGTTATAGTGTTGAGGCCATGAACACCTCTTTCTTCTCACCTGCTCCCAGTTTTTCATCCAGGTAAAGGAGGCCCTTTGGCTCAAAAATGTACTTCACTTTGATTCTCTACTGCTGGCACCTCCACCATTAGTTTCCTCTGTGGCCCGACCTCAAGTAGCTCAGTGATTTGTCCTGTCAAATACCTCCACAGATGGAAGCTCCCCAGCCTCTCTGGGCCCCTGTTTCAGTGTCTGATAATCCGAACAAGGAAGAGATTTTCCTAACTGGAATTTTCCCTAGGGCAAATTGTTTTTCTTGCTATCTACCTTAGGCCCTTAAAGGTGCAACAGGCACAAACCCACCAAGAAAACCCAACCTGCAGGCCAACCCTACAGGTTTAAACCCATTTGGGTATTAAACACATCCTCTTGCCATTGTACCGAAGAAATCTGTAACCCCAAAAGCTTCTAGCAACTGGAAAGAAACTGGACAGTATATTTGGTCCATCATCAGATACACTGTCCTTTCCTTGACCTCTGCATCCCACAACGCTAGCTTTGAGCCTGTCCTTGCTCTCCCTACAGCAGCAGCCCCCAACGCTGTACCCTCCATCCCTCCCCATCAGTCTCTCTTGCCTCTTTGCCCCCAGTTCAGCCTTCTCTGTCCATCACCCCCTCCCTTTCCCCCATCGCCTCCTCTTCTTCTTCACACAGATTAGATTTTACTTTCCCACCCTCACGCTGTGCCACAGTCCCCCGCCAGGACGCTGCTCTGGTTTTCCCACGGCACTACGTTTGCTTGCCATTACAGACACTCGTGTTATTTCCTGTGGGTGCCGGGGGGAGCATTACCTCGAGGGCAATGCCCTCGCAGCAGCAGCGTCTCCGCTTCTTTCCCCTACTCCGTTCGCCCTAAGCCCACGTCCGCCCGCCGAGACCCCGGCGCGGCCGCACGCCTCCTTCGCGGGACCCACGCACGGAGAATTCTCCGTGCTCCAGCCCCGCCGTCCCCAGCGGCCGCCGCTTGTGCCGCAAGTGTCGGCGTGGGCGCCCAGAAAGTGACGGGCTTAAAACTTCTGACTTCTCTTCGAGGCGCGCCCGGACCCGCGGCTACGGGAGAACGGCGGCGGAGCGTGGCCCCCACGGGCTTCCCTCAGGGCACCGGGCCGGGCCGGGGCAGCCCCGCGGGGCAGGGGCAGGGCAGGGCCGGGGCTGCACCGCGCAGCCCCCGCGCCGGCACTCACCCGCCTCACCGGGAGCGACCTTCCCGCGGCCGCCAGCAGCAGCAGAGCGAAGCCGAGCGGCGAGGAGGGCATGTCCGGGGGCGGCCCCCATGCGCGGGGGCCCGGCAAGGCTGCGGCTCCCGCTCCCCGTGGAGGCTCCAGGCGGGCACAGCGAGCGGCGGCGGACGCGCTGGGGGCTCCTGCGGCCGCTTTTGTAGCGGCGGCGGAGGCGGGGAGGGGCCGGCCCAGGTACGGCCCGGCCCGGCCCGGCCCGGCCCCGCCCGGCGGAGATGAGGAGCTGCCGCGGGTGACGGTCGCTCCGCGGGCGGACGGGCGAGTGTCGGGGGTGGCAGCGCCGAGGGTTGTGCCGGGGAGGGGAAGGGAAAGACAAAAGCCGAGGAAGCGCCTCTGCCATCCCGTCCCCCACCTTTTCAACTTCTTATTTTCTTTTATTTTGTTCTGAATCTGTTGAGACTTGGGCGTTTTGGTGACCTTCACGCTGTTCGTGACGTCCAAGTTTTATTAGGTTTAATAATAGTGAATGCAATTATCCATTTATAACCCGAATTTGCAGAGCTGCACGCAGAGCAGATCAGAGCTTGGTTTCTGAGTTGAATACGGGGCACAGGTCAGTCCCGGCAGTAGTATGATGTGTAAATCTGGAAGATTTAGAATACTTATTTTCCTAGCAAAAGAAGGCTCTGAATCTGCTTTGTGCTAGATTCATATTACTGTTCCTGCTTATTCACTTTGCACTGACTTGTAGAACTAAATCTGCTCTAAAGCACCTATACTTGGTGACATTCTACACCAGAATCTGGAAGAAAGCCATCAGCGCTAGAAGGAAAGCTCAAAATTGAACCAGGAAGTGCGGAAAATATTTCACATTGGTCAGTTAGCTACAGCTAGGATATAAACAAGTTAATAGTTTAAATATTAATGATGTGTATTAATTTCAAATACAACACAGCATCAGTCTGATGCTTTGGAAGTATAACTGGTTTGAGCATCGATGCTGTGAGATCATGAAGTCATGAAATTCCTCAGGGTGTGAATTGCCAGGACAGTGCTTACATCTCAACAGCTAACTCCAGACAGAAAAATCTGCCAAGGTGGTTTGGGTTGACTGAGGGCTGAAAAGATACTTCCTTCAACTTTTCTAAAACGAGAGAAAATAAAGGCCAGGCAACAGAAACTTTTAAATAAAAAGAAAGAAACATCTTCTACCTGCGTGGTGCACCTATTTCACATGCCAGCCTTTACTGCTCTCTATTGTTTCTGCACCAGGTTTATTAATTAAGTTTTCCAGTTAAGGCTTCTGCTTCCAGGATGTTTCCCAGCACCTGTGTGCAGCAGAGGGCCAGCTGCTTTTGCCAGACCTTTGTAGGCACATGACTCCATTGAAAAGCCTCAGCAGGGCTATGGCAGTGACATACATCCTATTGGAAGCAGGAATTTTACTTTGGAGAATAACTCTGCTTTCCAGAAATAATCAAAGATAACTCTTCAGGCATGATGGCATCGTACCAGAGGATGATGACCAAGCAGCCAGGCAAGGGCTAAGGCTTGACTATCACAGCCTATACTGTGTACCCTCTGCGTTATCTTTGTGGAGGGAGATCTGCGTGGCTGACACGAAGAAAGGATGAGCTGGCTGAAGGAGGAGGTGCTGTGGAGATTGGATTCTTCTGTTTAGTCTCTAACAAGCACACAGAATGGAGAAAAGTCATATATCCAGAACTCTGAAGGACACCATGGCCAAAAAATGCACTTTTGCCTTAATTAAAGGTCATTTAAATATTAACACCAAACTCTGCATATGCCAATAAGCTCAATGAAGTGCATGCTACCCCATACATGACTATGTTACTCAATTCCCCCCTTGGATACTGATATACAGAAGGAGGAGAAGCGGTATAAGATTGGGCTGTGTACAAGCAGGGTAGAAATGTTACCTAGTTAGGAAGAAGACCCATAAGGACCTTGGAGACCATTGATGGGCTACTCTCTTCTCCTCTTCTCCTCTCTTCTCCCTCCTCCCAAGCAAGGATGCCTTTTTGGGTAAGCTTCTGCGCACAATTATTATTACTATTATATCTCTATTGCAGCGAGTGCATTTATCAACCTCAATTCTTAATCTGTATTTCTGTTGCTTCACTAAACCACACTATTTGTGGATCTGTGATTGCGCATGTTCCTATTGACCACAACCAGATCGAGAGTGTTGGAACTGCAGTATTTGTGCATCTGTGCTCGTGGAAGTGCCTATTGAACATGAGCAGACTTAGTGCCAAGTTGTTTATGATCAGAAATCAATCCCAGCTGCACCCAGACCCTCTGATCTCTGAGGAACAGCTGCAGCACAAGGGAGTTTATTTTCTTGCCAAATTTCTATACTCTTAACAAAACACATACACTGGTGTTATCTATATGAATAGAGGAAAAAACCAAAGTGGATCAGAGTAAATAAACGCTGAACAGGTGCATTTTCACTGTGCCCATTAAGAAGCTATTATCAAATCTCACAAGACTAAATAAATCCTATTTACTTAAGTGACTATATTAAAAGACAGGTCGTTTTCCTAGCGATGCAACAAGTGTTTATTCAAGAAATCTTTTTTTGTGGGGAAATACTGTTTAAAATTGTCTCTCAAACCTGGGTCTATTGAATTTATTCGTGTTTTAAATAAAATTAAAAATTAACTTCATCGTTTATCAGTGATTATGCAAGAAAAGAACAGTTTGAAAGTAGCCAAGTGAATCATTAAAATGACACTGTCCAAATTTGAAAGGAGCTGGGCTCCGTTCAGTTTGAAAAACACAAAGCAGTGACTTGATGAAGCTTTGTACAACTTCAGAATTTTGTTTGTTGAGGCAAGCACTTCTTCTTCTGTAGCTGAAGGACTGCAGATGCTATTTAAAATGCAGGTCTTCGTAACTGCTCTCCTCTTCCCTTACCTTCCAGCTGGACCAGACCTCTCATGTACTAAGGAGGAGCTGCCTTGCAGTTACACTGCAGCACTGGGATTATTGTCCTTCTATGACCATTAAAGCATTCCTAATGCAATTGACTGTGTGAGGACAAAATTGCATTTTGAAAGAGTTCGGTGTCTCTTTCAATAATCTCCCCTGATAATCCCTTTCTGTGGAGATGGCATAAACATAACTGCAGGTGAGAGACAAAGCCTTCTCAATGGTTTGGGCTCTCTGCTATCTGAAAATGATCACCACTGGACTCGTATATGCAGAAAGTAACATCCCTGTCCCACGAGAGACTGAATGCTTTGTCTCTGAAGCTTTCTGAAGGGAAAAATCCGTGTCACGGAGAAATTGCACGACACAATTGCGTGTTTTTGCTGTGATATTTGCTGAGTAGCAGACATTTTCCTAAACTGCCATAGGCAGCATCCTAAGGAATGTTATCAGTTTTAACTATAAGTTATGCACTTCATGCTTCTTCATGACCAGTAACTACTAGCTTTTATAAACATCATCTTTCATAATAACTTTGTTTGGGATAGAGATATACTCTTGGATCTCAGTGCACGTAGATCTGAACTCTTCAGTGAAATTTCATTCCTTTCTACCTTGTACGCTTGTATTTAAAGTTGCAGGGTACTGGTTGCTGACATTTGGAGAATTAAATGTTTTCTGAGACTCAGGATTTAAATGAAAGCTGGAGGGAGTGGCTGCCCTGTGCAGTGGCTGTATAATTGTTTGCTCTTGTGGTCTGTACCTGTAATGTGCTGCAGCAGTGACTGTGCTTTGCCTCATTTTTTTTTCTTCTCTACAAAGCTAAAAGGAACTGTCAGGAAAGATCCTTCCAAGCTCAATAAAAGCTGAAGTGTCTGAGCTGAGAACTAGCACCTATGAAGTAACTCAAATAAATCACATAAAAATTGAAATATGTGCTTAGGAAAGGAAGAAGAATTTCAGTGTTGAATCATTGAATTTAAATGGTATTTGTGGAGTTGTTACTCATATCAGTACCTTCTCAACTGAAATAAAAGTTTATCTAAGCAGAATCCTTCTGCAGGCCTCCTGGGGAAAGAAAAAAGGTGTCTCTGAGCAGGATTATGCACATGAGAGTTACAAACGTATAAACCACAACTGTACTTAGAGCACTTTGGTGTTTAGAAATAACATTTAGTCTTGGAGCTATATATAATTCAATATCTTTGGAGATACTAAATTAAATGAATTGCACTTTGAAACATGAACTCTGTGTTAATTTATACTTCTTAGTAAAACTAAGAATTATCTTATTTTGAATCAGGGCATGACTACTGCAAATACTTATGTGCCAGAACAATGCAAAAAACTTCTACATGTTTTTAAAGGGCATTAGGAGAATGTCTTCTGGTTGCTGGCCCTGGTACACATTTTGCATTAAATTTCGGTAATTTTAATTTAGTGCTTTTAAGTACTAATTGTTGTGTTACTTAAGTTACCTGCCCACATGTAGGAGAATGCACTCAGTTCATGAAATGTCTCATGGTGGCTCTGCAGGGCTGGAGTGTGGGGTTGAAATCAACCAGCTTTCCATAACTGTAGATACAGACTCAGAATGAATGAACATAATCTGTTGCTCACTTATTTTCCAGACATAAGGGCCTGGTTGTAGGTAATGGACAGCTCCATTTTTCAGCTGTCAGACAGTATGGCTTGTACACTTTGGGCTATATATTTCTTGATGACAAGAAAGAAATGAGTGCAAATATATAGATTTTTTTTTGTTTAACAAAAATTTGTAAACTGCACAATGAACTGGAATAGTTGTATCAACTTTTGGAGTCTAGCTGCTTTGTGGGATTTATTCCATGTAATGGTTGTATGGAGGGACTGGTTTAGATAGGTATTTAATTTCAATACAATGCAGTTCTCTATTGTATAAAGAAGAAATTTATTTAAATCTTTTCCTTAAAATGTTGAAGAATTCATAGGACTATTTTAATTTGTAAATATGATCCAGTCATTCCTATATTTAAAAATCTTAGAATTATAGAAATGTCATAACTAGTTGCAGTCTTATAATATAACAGAAAATAACTTTATTACAGTTCGAATTTCTTACCAAAATCCCTGATTCCTATTTAAAATTTCCTTATTAAAAACCTCTGTTCAAAAAGGTTTGTTAAGAATTGTATTTTGGACAACAGAAGGCTGCTAGGATGAGCTAATGGAAGTAAAGAATTGTAAGAAATTCTCAGCAAAGAATTCAATTTCTATCCTCATTTTTTACAAGAAAGTAGGAAGCAATGACTCACAGAACGAAGGAAGAAAAGATAAGTCTACTTACTCTTTATTAAGTAAAATTGACTGAAATATTACTCTCCCATCTCCCTCTTTTGTTGTGGTAGGTTTTTTTTCCCTGTGAGGAAATTATTTGGAAATCCCTCCATTCAATGTTTTCCCACCAAGGGAAACCTCAGCACAGAAGAGGAAAACTGCCTTCTCCAGTTTGATACACTTCTTGTGCAATGATCTAACACTGGTCTTTCCCAAAAAGACAGAACTTCTGTCTACTCTGCTGCTAGAAGCCTCATAGGTAGGACCTGTATCCCCTCAGTAAAATGCTTCCCAAATGCTGATACAAGCCTTTAGTTGCTTGTCTGCAGTATGTAATGGATTTTTGAGAAAAATATCCTTTGAAGAGGGACAGGATGTGTCTCTTGAGAAATAAAAGTTTATAGTCCACCATTTCCTATCAAAATATTCCCTTCATGAATGAGTGAGTTCTTGGATTCCCTGTGTGTTATCATGGCTGTGACTAAAGAGACAGAAGAGTACTCTTTGGATTAAATTCTCTACATTGTAATTACACAAATTTAATAGTTTTCATTTACATTTACATGACCATTTACATTACGGTAGTTTTGACTTTTTGTGCTCAGTGAGAGGGAGATCCTAAACTGTAATCAGAATGTCTTTGAGGCTGCTGCTTATCACATCATAAACATCCCCCTAAAAAGAGAGGGTGACCCTAACCATCCTTCATTTCCATTGCTACCCGGCAGCCTGCTCACAGGCTTTGGTGATTAGCCAGCCCATTTTGGTGACTGAGAAATTAATAATTGGGGTTTTAATCAGCTAACCTCCTAACCTCTAGAACAGCCACTCAACTAACCTGAATATCGAACATAAACATATAAATCCTGGTAAGAGGAGCTACTGAGTAGTGAATATATGCAGGAAGCTGCAGATGGTTTGACATCCTGTTAAAACATCCTGCCATGATTGCTTGGGAAGGTGAAGCATAAGGTGAATTGAAGGAGTCAGCCTGCTAATATTGTTAGACATTTGAAGTTGTAGATCCACAAGGAAAGTCCAGGAGTTGGGACAGGGGTTGGGGAAAAGGCAAGGAGTCAGAGAGGAAATTCTTTAACTTTGGGTGTGTCATTTTGTCCTGGAAATAATAAAAGGCAGTGTTTTTCTGATATCCAGAAGGTGGAATCACATCTTTCTGGAGCTGAGTGAGACTTAGGTGGAAAATACTGATAACTGTATGTTAATTAAGGTAAATGTTGGCACTGATATTAAGGATGAACTTTGGATGTGCTCTCAGTATTTATGAAAAACGCTAAAATAATTTTGATAAAGACTAAATCTTACAGGAATAGTGTGAAGAGTACCTCACTTCATAATAAAGGATACAAAAATATAAGGAAAATTTTAAGATCTAACAGCAAAATAAGAATTAAAGTCCTAAAAAATTAACTTTTTAACTGGTGGAATGAAACCACTAATCCTTTTTGACACCTGGGAATGTGAAGATAGTGGAAATTGGATAATTTGGGTCTTGTATTCCTGTATATTCCTTAATTACTAGTCATCTAACTAACTAATACATTGGTTGAGTCATTCCTTTATTAAATGGTCGATGCAGCAAGTCAGAGACTGTTCAGATGTCCCCAGTGATGTTATCAGCATATAGTTATATCAAAAAATTAGAAATTGTAATGGAAATAAAGGGGAAAAGAAATGAGTCAGACATGTTAGCAGTGCCTTATTTACCCTCACTAATATCTGCTGTATAAAAACCACAAGGTATTTCTAATTTCAAAGTCTTTTTCTGGATTTGACCTTTATCATGGACCATTGCTAAGTTAAAAAATAGTTTTCCCGTATTTCTAAGAGTTGATGTATGCATGGCTCTTGGTGCTCTAAAGGCAGTACCAGTCACTGGAAAAGACATGGGATTTTGGCTTTTATAAAACTAGAATCACCTCAGGAATATCCTGCTTGTGTGATGCAGATAGAGGTACCAATGCTTACCAAGTTTGGTGAAGTATTTGAAATGTATAGGTGTACAAATAACAGCAGTGGCTTCTGAAGAAATCTGAATGAGAGACTTGTCACAGCAATGCAGTTATACTCAAATATTCAAAAATCAGCAGAAATATCAATCTACTTAAAATGGCAGCTTGCACATTCCATACATTTGATTTTCAGTATTTGTGTTAACACAAGCACACTTACATTACTATCAAAAATAATGAATTAGTTTAAATATTAAGAATAGATGTGGTCAGTGAATGAGGTACTGAATAAGAAAACAGTGAGTCTTGCCATAAACTGTGAATATTCTGAAGAAATTTTGGTTACAACTGACCAGAATCTAGAGGCAGAAACAGAGGGTAGAGATGGAGAAAATGATTCTATGGAATTAACAAATCTTTCAAGTTAAAACTTAGCTGAAATGTTACCTTCTTGGAACAAGCTCATTCCAGTCAGTGGTTTTGTGAGATTTAGAAACCTGACCAGAAAACAAATCATCCCCTTCCTGACATTTGCAAGGTCTTTTCCTTAGTTTTTGTTAATTCTTAGCCATTGTCACATAAAACCTCATCATACAGCCAAGCTCCAGGCTTCTCATGAACCATCACCTAAAAAGAAAAAGTTCTGTGAAAAGTGAGTGTCTGGATCTACCAGCAGATCAATGGCTCCCAATTAATATGTCCTTTCTAAAGCAGCAGGAAAGAGTAGAAGTGCCTTCCCTTGTCTCACTGGCTTGGATTACCTCTGAAAATAAGTGTAGATGAACAGGACAATTCTTCTGGGTGACAGTTCCAGCAGGGGAGGAAAGAAAAATACACACTGTGAATACACTCTCTAAGCCAATTCTGGACATGTTCTTCACATTCTCAAATACAGACCTTCATGAGTTAGGTCTTCTCTCACAGAGACTAATTAAATGTTGTATTTCAGTACTTGTCTTTCTTTGATCATCTGTTAAATATTTGTGTTTTGCTGACATGATGTTCCTTTCTTTGTGAGTTTAGGCACCATGATACTGTCTCACAACTTGAGCAGCAATAACTTGAATGGCAAATGAGCATTAAAACGTTCAGGGAATAACTTTTTTTAGTTACTTTAAAAAACCCAACAAACTGTGTTAGAGTTAGTTTAGGAAACTGAATGCTTATTACAATATCCTGGAGGTATAGAGGATTCCTGGGAGTGAAAAGTCTTGAACTGAGATCTTGAATTCCCACAAGTTATGACAGCTGTGAGGAATGGCTTGTGGTGCAAGTAATTAATTGCACCTCTTCAGATGTTTGAAGATCTGGCTGTAAACAAATTAAGACTAAGAATACTATCCCACATATGACCAGGACATGAAAATACTTCATAAATATTCCTGGAGCATGCAGAGACAAAAAAAGAGCCATCTGAATACATAGTAGATTATTGTTGTCACAAAACATAGATTATTTCCATAAATTAACTGGAAAGCTCTGTGAAAATTAACATTCACTGTAACCTGAAAGTAGTGAGCTAATGCATGGTATTTGAGAAAGAGAATGGAACAAACCCGCAGACAGGCTCAGGCTCAGAGAAGGTGGGAAATGGGGATTGGAGTCTGACAAACAGAAGGAAGAGATGCTCTCAAGAATCTGATGCAGTATGTGATATAGCTGGAATAATAATACACTATTCCTCTCTATTCTTGGTGTTATACCGGACGGAGAATAAAAGCATCTTCAGTGTAAGTTGTGTAACTTAGCACATTGATTTGTACTTTCCCTGCTATTTTTCCATATAGACTCTTATGTGTAAATGTATCAGTGCACATCTTTCACCTGTGGATGCATTCAAAGTCAGACATTGTTTTATTGTAATTAAGGTGAAAGGCTAGACCAGTAACAAACTTTCAGGAATGAGCAGAGAAAGTTCTTGTGCTGGTTTTTGGATGTGAACTGCTTTCCCCTCTGCCCCTCAGTGAGTATACTGGATGTGTGCAAGAACATGTGAGGGGAAAAAGCCAGGGCAACTGACCCAAATTGTCCAAAGGGATATTCCATAAACATGATGTCACGTTCAGCACCAAAGACTTCAGGAAAGGGGTAGGATAGGGGACATTTGTTGTCATTAAATCTGTCTTACCAAGTAACCATTATATGTGCTAGGGCTCTTTCCAGAAAGCAGCTAAACATCTGCCTGCCAGTGGGAAGCAGTAAATTAATTCCTTAATTCAATTTTCTTGTGTGAGCAGCTTTTCTTTACTTATTAAACTGTCTTCATATTGGCCCTCTCATTTTCAGCTTCTAATCTTGCAACTCTTTGCCCCATTCTGCTTGGGCAGGGCAGGGGAAGCAACTGGGTACTTAGCTGCTGGTCAACGCACCACAAGTTCTATCATCAATATTGTGATTATTTGGAGAAAAATCTCTTGCAATGGCAAAGTCAGATTTTTTTGTTGTTGTTTTTGCAGATGTAGTTCTGTGGTACAATTTCTAAAAATACATTAAAACCGTAAAAGTTATCCAACACCAGTGGGTTTCTTGTATTTGAATCTAAGTAAATGCACAGAGCAGAGAGAAGAAATGTTTTACCTAATTGTATTTGGAGATCTCACTTTTTTGTTACTCTGCTCATGATGTCGTATCTGTGTATTGTTATTTCCTGTATGCCACAGACTTTCTGCAAGAGAATATCCTAGGATGGTGACCTTCAACAGAAAGCCATAGGACTCTAACTCAAGGAAAGGCCTTTTATCATCCCAACAGATGCCCAGGACTTTGTCAAGCAGTAGCTGCACTTTGCCACAGCAGATGCATTTGAACACTCTTGAATGCAAAAGGAAAAACATAGTCCATTCACAGGCCGTAAGTGAAAAACTGTTGCCAAATTAAAGTATTTGAAGGAAGAAAGGTTTTGGAGATTATTAAAGAGATGGTGTAGGTTGCATATTTTGTTTAGTATTACATGAATAGAATTAGTTTAATACTAATTATGTCTGGAAAACTTATGGTTAGGATATTCCTGAGTATCATCACAGAATAATGCTGTAAGAGCCACTTCAAGGATTGCAACCCACACTTTAGAGCTAAAAGGAAATGCAGACAAAATAATTATACTTGCAAATAATCTGGTTCTCTAATTTTAAAAAAATCCATATTTAGTAGTTGGAACTGTTATACTTCTGCTCCCACACAGCTAAACTGGACAGAGAACATACTGGTCTCTGTCAGATATTCCAGACACAAATATTCCTGGTGTAATTTTGCTTAATCTAGATAGTTTAACAAGAACAAGTGAGTTCTGAGAAAGCCCAAGCAAAAAGTGTGAATCAAATATATTTTTCTGTCATATAGTTTCCTGCAGACTCAAAGAATGTGTGTATCATGCAGAATCTAGGAATTTAAATTTATATCAAGGAGATTTTAAATTTTGTTGACATTATATGTCACTGAAACACAAGCCAAAAGTTGTACATGTGAAAGAATGTAAAAAAGCAAAGTTTTCCCTTTTTTAAGGTTTAATAACATTTTATTTGTCATTAATTGTATTATTAAAGCGAATATTCATTTAAAGAAATATAATGCATACTTCAAAGCTACAAGCAATGAACTTATTTGGAAAGATTAACTTTAAAACTATTAACAAACAGCCAAGGCAAACTGAATTTACTGAAAGAAGAGAAAAAAAATCAGTAAGCCAAGACTGAAATGCAATTTCTAATATAATGACTAGTAGCCAGCAAATAAAGAGCAGTAGAAGAATTACACATGTTATTTGTTACATGTGTCACATATTTCTCTTCTGCCATAGCAGGAAAAACAGCTCACTTGATGTCACAGAGAAGAGCCACTCCTCTCAGAATCCAGTGGTCTGGAGACTTTGCAGTCTTTAAAAAGATCTCTGTAATAAAGTTCAAATCTGTCCTCTTGGGCTTCTTGTAAAGAGGACAAACATAGAGCTTGGAATCCCTAGGTCTGGTTGAATCAACAGCAAACATATGAAGCACAGGCAGTTGGACAAAAAGAATCTTTGGTGTAGACTCAACGAGGATGCTTCTTCGCTTGTCCCAGCCTGCACCTTCCAAGTAGAGCCCATAGATATATACTCCTTCCTGTGTGAAGGGTAAGCAGATGCATCACAACATATAAAGCATAAAAATTGTCTTAAACCGTTAGAAGAAATATATGTTTTATAGTAAAAAATATCTGACATTGAATCTCTTCAAACTATTTCATTTTAGACAACAGTATAATCCTTTTTTAGCAGATAATGCTACTGAAATGGAGGGCAACAGAAGTTGTTTAATAAAGTCTATATACTACAAAGTTTAATGTAAAATTTACTATAAATTCCAAAAATCAACAGATGGTACAATGAAACAATTCTTTTAATTAAATATTTTTCTAACTTAATTAAAATCTTCATACTTAGTATTTGGCTTCTATACTAAGCAAAAACATTGAGGTGAAGACAGTAGTAACTTTTTCCTCTATCAATCCAAAAAAACTCAATGATGCATAATATAAAATAAATACCAAAATTAATAATGAAACACCTTGCTATGTCATACATACAGAAGGAGATGATGTGATTTCTTCTCTGGTTAGCTTTAGCACATTATTATGTACTGCAACTTTATCTAAAGCCCAGTCTTTATGTGCTCGAGTTGCTTCTTGTTTCATTGCTGTCAGGAATCCTTTAGAAGTTAAGGCAGACTTTTAGTATTTATCTCACATGATAAAATAAAATCTTGCTCACTTATTAGCATGGTTCTGCACTGAACTTACAGACAGATAATCAGAATTCTATTGAGAATGAGCATCCTGACTAATGATAGCAAACTTTGCTTTGGGAACAAAATAGGAACAAATGACAAAAGTGGCATAGTGTGCATTACACTGAGAAAAATATTTTTAAATGGCATATACTTTTTTTTTCTAATAAATTACTCTGATAAGAAATATTTGTTTAGGACACTTAAAAGTTATCATAAGGCAATCAACTACAGGATCCATGATAAAGGTGTCTTTCAAGAAAACATTCCAAGGCAAACAAGTTAACCATTGTGTGAGCTGATATTTATGTAAAGGCAATTTAGCTAAAAGATGGGAGTGTTTTAAATGAAAGAAGTAGAATGAATTTCATTGATGTTAAACAGAAAATATGTA
The DNA here is from genome assembly GCA_034509425.1 of Eopsaltria australis. Taxonomy (NCBI): domain Eukaryota; kingdom Metazoa; phylum Chordata; class Aves; order Passeriformes; family Petroicidae; genus Eopsaltria; species Eopsaltria australis. The sequence goes on from JAVTVJ010000396.1 coordinate 967,051, forward strand.
TCTGAACATGATCATAAAATAACTGTATGAGTGTGGGGAATCTAGTCAATGCAGTGCCTATGAAGAATGAAAAATGTATGTTGGGGGGAAAAAGGGTGTCAGAAATTAAGGTAGAGGATGACATAACTGGGCAGCAAGTTAGGTGGTTTTTTGAGTATTGTTTTGAACAGACTTTACAGAAGTTTGAAATAAGAAAGCTTTGAGATGCAAAGGGCTGAATAATTTAAGCACAGATGACTGAGCAGCAAAGAGGTTTGAATGTGTTACAAAGGAAAAAGCTACAAAAACTGAAACACTAGTAACAAATACCTGGTTGTTTTTGTGTGTCAGAAGATAACAATGAAGTCACCAAAAACTCAGTATCTGCTATTTTATGCTACTAGATCAAGAGCTGCTTGGAATTGTCATAGAGCCCGAGACAAAGAAAGAGAAGTTAACACAGAGAACTGCATACTTAATAGTGAAATTCCTGGTGAGCAGTATTACAAATATGGTTTGATATTACAAATCTACTCACTCCTACCCACAGCACACATTTTGCACTTAGCAAACCTCTCTCTAGCTGCAGGACTACTTTTGGGTTTTTTTAACACAGAGGTTGACTCAATAACAAAGTTCAAGACCATCTGTATCTCACGTTTGTGCCTATTAGGCTAGATGTTTTCATTTATCAGAAGAATGTGATCCATTATGTTCTTTTACACCTCTGTGGGTGCTGCTCTTGAATCACCAGAGATCAGTAAGCTCATCAGCTGTGCCACTTAGGATACAAATGGACTGATGTTTTGACGGGCATCCCAATAACATCTTTTAATAATAAATTTGAGGTACTCCAGGCACCTCAACTGTTTCTGAACATGACTCTAAAATAGACTTTGGTATTAGTACTTTTTACAGTTCTGGCCGTGGGAAGGCCATTAAGATCCAAAACATCACAAAGCAAAGGTAACTCATATAACATTCAAGGTTTTTAGAGGTTAATCCTAATTTTATAAAAACTTAAAAAACCTCTTAGCTGTCACACAGAAGTTTCTTATAAGAATTTTGTATGGGTAGTTGTGTAGGCTAAAGGAGATTCCCCTATGAATACACACCTAATAAGGTAATGAGGTTTACTACTCATGGAGATGGTTAAAATTTGTTTTCCTTCCTCCTTCATCTAAATGATAAGAAATACCAAGCTATAACAGGTAATGGTAGATAATGCTTACTTGTACTGCACCGCACATCTTTAATGAATTAGAAGAAAATGTTTCATAAATAACCTGTGAAATGTATACACAAGAAAACTACATTTTGATGATTCTCTGTGAAAGAGAAATAACTGCTATAAATTCTGGTACAGTTGCACATTCATAGAATCAGAAGAGCCTACTCTGGAACATGGGAAGCTCATCTGGTCCAACCTTTCATGGGAAAGAGAGATTTAGATGAGATTATCTAGCACTGTCCAATTACATCTTGAAATGGGGACTCTACCATGTCTCTGATAAGATTGTTCCAGTGAGTGATTGCTCTTACTGTACTGTAAAAAGTAATTTTGTTGCTACTGTGACATCCTGCTCTAGATTAAAGCTCTTCCATACTTGCAACTTACAGTTTGAAATGAGTTAAACAGTTTCAAACTACAGAAAAATAGGATTTTCTTTAAAAGCTGTATCATTATCATTAAGTATACTTTATTTAGAAGATGTATAGTGTCATGCTATAATATGTCAACAGGATAAATGATTTTATTTATTAACTATATGTTTTCCTTCTTGTAATAAAAAACCTGTTTTTATGGGTCAGACTAAAAGATCATAGAACTATGGAATCACATAGAATGGTTTGTGTTGAAAGGGACCTTAAAAATCATCAAGTTCCAATTGCCTGCCATGGGCAGGGTCACAAAAAAAAAAAAGAAAGAAAAGGAAAAAAAAGAAAAAGTAGAATTAGAGAATTCTACTAGACCAAGACTAACTCAACCTGGCCTTAGACATTGCCAGGAATGGAGCACTCACACTTCTTTGGGCAGTCTGTCCCAATGTCTCAACCCCTCACAATAAAGTCTTCATAATATCAATTCTAAACCTAACCATTCTCAGTTTAAATCTGTCCTCCCTTTTCCTATCACTAAATGCAGTTGTGACAAGTCCCTCTCCAGCTCTCTTCTAGCCCCCTCTAGGTACTAGAAGGTGCTATAAAGGTCACCCCCAGAGCCTTTTCCCCCAGGCTGAACAGCCCCAACTCTCTCTTCCTGCCTTCATAAAAGGTGCTGCAGCCCTCTCATCATCTTCATGGCCCTTCTCTGCCCTTGCTCCAGCAGGTTCACGTCCTTTTTGTGAGGGCCACAGAGCTGATGCAGCACTGCAGGTGGGCTCTTACCAGAGCAGAGCAGAGGGGTGGAATCCCCTCCCTTGCCCTGCTGGCCATGCTCCATTCGATGCAGCCCAGGCTATTGTTGGCATTCTGGGCTGTGAGTGCACATTCAACCCATTTATCATCTTGGCTTCTGTGACACACTCTGGCTGTATAACCATTAAATTACTATTCAATACACTGTTACTCATGTCTTTTCAGTAAATTTACCTTGTGGATTAAAGAATCCAGTTATCCAAAACACCTTTGGTCTTCCGGAAAATATCCAAGTAGATAATTGAGCATTTCTATCCAAAAGTTCAGTAAACCAGAAGCCAAGCGTGGCAGACTCCCAAGATACTCTTTTCCATACCCCAGGGATTCGAGCGTCATACATGTTATCAAGTGCATCTCTTAAATTCTGAAGGAATTAAATAATATTCAAAGTAAATAAATCAATTTAATAGTTTAAAGCACAGTATTCCATACATAGTCATTGTACTTTACTTGCCTCACTCATAACAATAGTTCCTTCTATGGCTAATTTCAGGTCATTCAAACTGGTGCGGACAACTGTGATCACCTTCTGCATGCGGTCAATTTCTTGACGAAGAAAAATATTCATAGAGTTAAGTGCTCCCATTTTAACTAAACGAGCCTTTACCTAAATTATAAAAACATAGAAGGATCTTAGTTAAGGTGTTAGGATCTCAGTTGTTGAAATGCTGTTCTAACATACAACATCTTAACTTTCCGTGTATTCAGAAAAGTAAATATTAGATTTGTGTGTTATTCAACTAACATTTATCCGCTTAAAACTGTTGCAGTTTTTATTTTTTGTCTGATACTACCCAATTATGCATGATTTTGCTAGAACAGGACTTCACCCAGAAGGCCCAGGAGACTGCTATCACAAAATATCGAGACTGATTTTTTCCTGTTTTCACAAGTAGCTTTGGAAGTTCAAGCACAGTCTCCATGACATATCTCCATGACCAATTGTTAGATGCCTTGATTTTAGATAAAAAAATCCTTCATACCAATTCATACTGGTAGCAATAATGGTGTTGGTTCCTTACTTGAATCTGCTACTATTTATATGAATTTTTGTACAATTCATTGTTTCTTTTTTGGAATGTATAGTGTGAAAATTCAACAGAGAGAACAGTAGACTAAGATTAGCTTGCCTCATGAGGTACGTAATCTGGAGGAAGTTTCTCTAGCATGTCTTCAGCTGTACGATAAACAACTGATTCACGAGTTTCTCCAGATCCTCCAGCACTTTCTTTAGGCTGAATGTTGGTAATAGTATCCAGAACATCAGCTGATGTGTTTTTCTGGTATCTGAGAGGATGAGAAATATGTTGTAAGTTATATAGCATTTTTTAATAGTTAATGATAACTTTGTAGAACACACAAAAACCAGTGTGTCATCACGTCAAATCAAAACTTGCACAGAACTGTATTTCTTTGCCTCCTGCACCAAACATAATACACTAATTATGAAGGTTTGGCTTACCCCAGTTTTAAAGAATATGAATCTCCCTCTTCCTTGTTATACACTTGCTATGTTTCTATTTCAGTGATAAGAAGGAGATCTGCAAGCTGAGATTGTGTGGTGGCAGAAAAACCTATCATACTGGGGATTCTGAGGAAAGGGAAGGAAATGGTGTATTCCTGATTAAGAGCTACTAAAGAGCCATGTGTTGGGAAGAAGCAACAAAAGTCTTGTAACAAGGAAGATATTTGCCTCATTTAATTACTTCTTAAAAGTGCAATGCAGAAGCAGGAAAAGGTGGAGGTATAACTCTGAAAGCTGCCCCTTTAATAATTAGTAAATTCATTCTGCTTTGAGATATTTCAGGATTAATGACAAGGGCTGTTAGATTTACAGCCCTGCAGGTTAAAACTTCTATTCCATAGTGAAGCATAGGCAATGCTAATGTAAATTTATGTTATGAGTCAATACAAAAATGTGAATTAAATTTGTGTGGCACTGGATAATAAAAGATAGTAGACCACATCAGTCCTTCAACACAAGAAGAATTATAGGAATATTTTTGTAACAGTGCATTCCAGTGGCATAGAGCTATGAGAGGAAATAAGAAAGAAAGGCTGAAGTACTGAAGTGTCAGCAGTGTCTGCTTGTACCTTATGGAAACGGCTACACAAGGAATATATATCATGAGTGACATAGAATGTACAGTTATACTGATTCAAAGCATAGTTTTTTGCATGTCAGTTTTACTTTTCAGCTTTCATATGACACCCATCTCCTTCTATTACTTTGTCATACATAATTATAAAAGACATGAAACCAAGGATAGAATGTGTGAACTCCTAAAGCACCTAAAGATGCTCTGGATACAGTATCATAATACTAGAGAAGCTAGATACTACAGTATTTCAACAAAATTTTTTTGTGAATGCAATCATAAAGACCATAAATCAGAAAAATAGAAGAAATACTACTGGGAGTTTGCTTCTCAGAGGATATAATTTCTGCTTCTAAAAGTAAAAATGGTGGGGTCTTTCAAGGTTTTTCATAACCCCTGACATTAGACTCAGAACTCTCAAGATTTTTTTCAATTTATGGCCCCATTAAAAGCATGAAAGATTTATTCAAGACCACATAAGAGCAGAAAAGATAAAATTTCTCTTGGACTCATGGCTTCATTGGTAATTCTGATGACATAGTGGTGGTTGTAACCCTTGCTTTGTGTCTTCCTGATTTAACAAGTAGTGATAAGAGAGACGTGAACCTTCCTCTTCACACTGTAAGCACCGTTCTTCCAATTCTGCTGTCAGACTATTTTAAGAAGGTATAGGTTCCCTGATTATTACATCAATTAAATTATAATAAATTACAGAATTTTAAAAATAGTCTTTCTAAATCTAAAAAAAAGGAACAATTTAAAAAAGAAGGCAGTATGCAAACTTTGGGGAAAAGGAGAGAGCGGCTTTTGAAACATAGAATCAAAGGAACAGAATCAAAGGTTCGTGATATTCCTTTCTTCAATGACACAAGCTAGGAACCTTCTGAAAAGGAGAAATTATGTGAATCTTGTATAAATAAAAATTACTGTTTAAACCAGACTTTTTGTAAATGTAGGTAGAAAAGACAAAAAGATGTATCTCGATCTTTACATGATTAAAAATAATTTTCCAGTGTGGAAGTGAGATTAAAACACCAAGAAGAAATTTTATTCACATACTACTGGGACATATTCAACATAAAAACCACTCTGCAACAAAATTTTTCTTGGGTTTGGAAAACCTGACTTTCCTTTAGATTGCAAATAAAATGAAGTATAGATACAAACAATAACGATAAAAAGATGGCAGTGGTCTGTAGAGGACGTGCCATATTCACAATAAGAGAATGGATTGACTCTCATCACATGTAGATATTTATGTGTAGATGTCTCCATAGCAGCTTTTTGTCTAGATTGCCCAATTCAGCTCATGTATTTTAGATGTCTGCTTTGTGATCAGAGAAATTGCACTTTACAAGGATCTGTTTTCTCTATTACTGTTAAAGAAGTCAAGAGTAACCATAAAGGAAGCTACAGCAACAGTAAATGGGTCTCATTTACAGTGTCAGTGTTGCCTAAAAGAATGCAAGATAAAGCAATCAATACCTTATGTATTGTTTTTCCCCAAAGTGGTATTGTAAAGTGAATTGTGTCATAAGAAAAAAGAAAATTAATTTTCTATGGATTTTTATTTATTCCAAAAAAGCATTATTAAGAGTATTTTCTCGAGTTTGGATGTAATATACTATCATTATTTGATAGCTGAAATCTGTGCCATCAGGGATTTTCTGTACTGGAAGTGAAAACTGAGAAAAAATCCATGTCACAGTAAACATTCCTTCAGCTTTGTATAGAAAACAGTAATATCTATTGCAGCATGGTGTTCAAAACCTTACATTCACCAGCTTGCAATAGCTTAACAAAAATTCAGCTCCATTTAAGACTTCAGTAGGGAATCAGTTGGGTAAGGGATTTTAGCAGAGGATTGTTAGAATATTACTTTCCTGCTCAGGTACCTGTTAACTATGTGGCTTTTGCAGAGCCTATGATTCATACAGCAAGTTAAAATCATTCTCAATGACTTCAGGTGTTAATCCTAAATGAAAGCATTGAAATTCATTGAAGCCTTACAATTGGAACCAACAGATTGAGCTTTTGGCTGGACTGTAAAACTGTCACAGTAAATTAGTGAGAGAAAAAATTTTTCTTGTCCTCAGTAATAGTAACATGGAGAGGTCTTGGCTCTCTCAGGGTTTCAGTACTAGCAGTTAGCCTTCTGCATACTCTGAGATGACTTGATAAGATATTATAAGAAGAATTTGAATGGAACTTTTAATATTGTATGGGATGTTAATCCATTTGGTCTGTGCATCAAAGATGAAATTCAGACACAGCAGCTGTGCGTAGTTGCCTATAACAGACCGTGGTAAGACATGGAAAAAAGCATGAAGCTGTTGAACATTTTCCCCAAACTCTAAAGAAATACCTACAAGGCAAAATCTACAGGAAAAAAAAGGGCTAAAGTAATAGGAATACGCTGAGGTACCAAGTAGAAGAAAAACTGAGCAGTAAAGAGAAACTAAAGAGCTGTTCCTACCCACTAAAGCTCCCCCAACAGTGTTAGTCTCAAGTTTCCACCTATAAATTCGCTCTCCTACAAGCCTAATTTTGGATCTAAAGCATGTGTCTCTTCAAAACTTTGTTTAGTTCTCTGTTACATCTTGGCTCTTCTTTCTTCTTTAATCATTTCTGGAAGGAAGGTCTTGCAAGTATCAGAGAATGACTTGAAACAGAATCTACTCTTAGATTCTTTTTCTTCACAAGCATATATTAAGAGTGGTATGTGCAAGACAGAGTTGACAATAAAACTGTGTACTCTTCTCAGAGCATGCTTAGAATGCAGGCCTCTTGACACTGCATCAGCCTCTCAACTGTGAGACTGAAAAATTGCCAGAAATTATTGTTTCATCAAAAAATATTAGAAGATATTGGGTTTTCACAGCAGCTCTGCATTTGAATAACATTTGTTTTATTTAAAAGCAGAAAAATAACTATGTAAAGAAACAATGAATGTGGAATGTGGACATACTGCATATGAAAATGCAGTGATTCATAGCACAATTATTAAGAACTTCAGTGAAAAAATATGATGATGTTCATATCCTTTCACAGGACATATAATAGAAGGAAATAAAGGGCAAGTTGTTCCACAGATTATTTGGAATGAAAGAGTGAATTCAGTCAAAGATAAAATTTTAAATGGAGCTAGTACTTGGTGCAGTTGAAAAGACTCTTTTAAATAATGGAAATGGCGGGACTGATTGCAACATAAGTTTGTAGTTGCATCCAAAGGCATGCTTGTAAACCAAATGACAATCCAGAGAATCATTTAACAAGTGTGCAAAGGAAAATAAACTGCTTGAAACAGAAGGCAAACACTAGAAACATTCTCTAGTGGAATTGCATAGAACCACCTATCACATGTTCATATAAAAGTTTCATAATGCTTTCAATTAAAAAAAGTAAACTCGTGAGGAATAAGTAATAAGAGTTCCAACTCTCATTTAAAAGGACATGTAAAATGTAGCTGAAGATACTGCATTTATAATAATGTACATACACAGAAAGTGTCCCACTCAACAGTGAAATTCACATGAATCTTGGATTTCCTATGAAAAATATACTTTACTTGAACATTAGATAGGGATCTGTTTCCAAATATGAAAAAAAAGTTCTCTATTTTCAATATGTTGAGACCTACTTACGTAATATCAGCATTGGGATGGAGACCAAACACCTCTGGGCTGTCCATGGCAGGGAGTAACTGGATGTAGTCAAAGTACTGTTCCAGGGTTTTGCAAACTGGAATTTTATACCCAGTGTAAAAGCAGAAAGCGCTGTCAAACATACTTTCATTAAACCATACCTGTGAAAAATCCACAGGGACAAAAGAAAGCCAACAATTATTTTGCTACTTAGAGGGCATTTAATATCATTTTTACTCTTGCAGGATTAGGGTTCTTGTTTCAGCTATTACATCTAATTTTACTTTAATACAACAGTAAATCATTAAGAATTACTACTTAGTTTGACTTCCAGCTGAGTCTTTTTAAGCTTCTGCTCCTCACCAAAGAGGAACCAAGGAGAAGAACATCACTGCCAAGGAACGATGTTTTGAAAAATTTGTTTTACTTTGGAAAGTCTTAGAAACTGGTGAAGTGCATATTCAGCAGAAAGAAGGCCTTCTGTTTTCTGTATTGCAGCTGCCAATAAAAAAGACAAATAACTGTATTTCCAAGGTCTCCTACCCTTGCAAAGCAATTAAGCAGACGTTTATCATAGTCATCTGTGACCCGGCCTCCATACTGAACTTCTCCAATCATGTAGCGTACTGTGTTCCATGATATCCCCTGTGTGCAAGGAAAGGAAATGAGGCTACAAGCAGTATATGTAAGAAAAAGATTGTAATTTCAATATAATCTGCAGCTCATAATGTTCTGAAATGTAAACTGAAAAAAATTATATAACAATAATACTTTATTTCTAATGTATTTACTGGGTTCAACTTTGTAATTTTATAGAAGAGTTGGGCTTGATCCTGCTATTATAAATATAGAATTACAGAATCATTTAGGTTGGAAAAGACCTTTAAGATCATTGCATCCAGTCTTTGACCAAATGCCAATTTAGACCATGGCACTAAAAGCCGTGTCCAGCTGTTTCTTGAACACCTATAGGAACAGTGGCTCCACAACCTTCCTGGGCTGTACATTCCAATGCTTGACAACCCTTTCCATAAAGAAATTCCTCCAGATGTCCAACATGAACCTCCCCTGGTGCAACCTGAGGCTGTGTGCTCCTGTCCTGGCACTGGCTGCCTGGAGGAGAGGCTGATCCCCATCTGGCTACAGCCTCCTGTTGGGGGTTGTAGAGGGTGACAAGGTCACCCCTGAGCCTCCTTTTCTCCAGGCTAAACACCCCCCGCTCCCTCAGACATTCCTCATATGTCTTGCTCTCTAGAAGTAAAATCACTTTATATATAATATATATACATATATATATAATATATATCATTATTACTTGTTTGACCTGAAATCACTCCCAGCTGCAATTTCCTCTCTTCTTACTCCCATTCCACCCGCCCCACTCCACCCCTTCCCTCTATTTCTCATCTTTCTCTCTTGGCCGAGTGCTGCTTCAGAAGGAATGGCTATTCCCTGTTAAGTAGCAGAAGACCAAATGGTAGCTCTAGAGAAGTTTGATTGGATCTGTCAAACTCAGTAAATATTTTAGCTCCCTTTCCAAAACAGATAACATACAGACTTGTTAGTTTTCGATATAGTAGTGAAAAAGAAAAACAAATTTTAAGGTTCTTAACAAATATGTATTTTTTCATGCATGACAGCACATAAAATATTTCAATTTGATTTTCTTGCAGAGAACCTCAACCTTTGATCATTAGAAGTTGCACTAAATGAATAGTAATGAGTCAATTATGATAAACATGAGGAAAAAACCAATTGCTGCTGTACAAAGGATTAAAATTTACTATACACAGATTTTAGTATTCACCTTCCTGATGTCAATTTTTTTCAGGTGATTCTGTATAAACTGAACACTGGATGTAAAGTCTGCTGAGTTAAATTCATATGGAATATTCCAACCCAAAGGTCCAAACTTGCGTCGCTCCTTAGGAATAAAATTCAAACCAAATATATTTATTAAACAACTTATAATTTTCTTTTCTTAATAAATTTCAATAATAAAAATGCCAGTGGAGTAATGGATTGAACTGGAGATGAAAGGTAGTCTATTTATAGAAAAAACAACAAAATAATTTATTAATAACTTTACTGATCAATTTTTAAGTCCCAGGTTTGCAACGCCTCACTTCTGTGTGGATAATGAGATTTTATATTAAGTAATTAATTAATTTAGAATTGTGCAGTTTTTCATTTCTTTTTACATATACTACTAATGACAGTTTCAAATTTTCAAGCTCCTATATTTATGCTTAGTTTTCCAAAGGGTTCTATGTTGCCACTTTTGTCTTATGGTTTCAATATTTTTTTAATGTGCTTTTTCAAAATTCACAACTTTCTTTTAAGGTTGCCACCATTACATTACTCAAATTTATTACTGCATGCCTATTTGGAAATAAAGTGATAACAGTTGTAGTAACAGAAAAATAGTTAACTATGAAAGTAAAAGAATAAATAGTCTGTAGCCCAAACACTTCAAACATCCAGTACCATTTGATTTCTATCAAATTTGTTAAAGCCACCTCCATTAAATTGCTCAATGATTTTTCTTTTAGAATGTAGAAAAAATTAATTCAAGAAGTTAAGAACTAAGTTACTGAACAGTGCTGACATTTATCAAATGAATAAATTACATTCTAACATTTACTAAGTGATAACATATTTATCAGATTTTTTATTACCAGGTCGGCAACAACTGACAGTCTTTGACACCTGAAGTAACATTTAGGCACCCTAGCTACAATATTTAAAAAGAACTAGAACTGATAAAAAACCCCACATTTTACTTTTTCAAAATCAAATATTGTTTATAAGCAGATGAGACAGCATTAACCAATAACACCATGCAGAAAAGTGTAATGATTTCCTGCCAAGTTTTTCGAATTACTTCTTAAGCTATATTTATCATAATGATCTTGACATCAAAGGATATTAAGAATTAGTCATTTTAAAGGCAGGACAATGTATATATTGCTTGTTGGTTGGCAATTCATAAATAAAATTTCTTAATAGATGAATGGCAGTAATAGTTTTTAAAAATACTGATCAGTTGAATAAGCGTGGATCTTTTAGTTCCACAAGAACAGTACAATCCTGAGGTAGTACACAGAACAAATTTTTCACTGTTTAAAAAGGGTAGAAGAAGGAAAATAAAGCAGAACACTGTATCTTAACAGTGAACATCAACAAATTATCCTTCTCTCACCAGCTGCCTACACCAAAAATACAAGCTGCTCAGTAGAACCTAAGGCTTGAACAGTGTTTTATAACTATTTTGAGATCCTTGGTGAAAAGGAGGTACATTCAAAGAGCTCGTTATTAGTATTTATTGTGATCTCAAAACTTACTTGTCTCGTAAGTACATAGTATAAGTATCATTGTTCTCACACTGGAATTAATGTAGAAAATACATTGGCACAGGGAAGATAAGAATTATTTAATTTTAGCCATATAGAAAATAGCTACTCTAAGTTAGGCATTTGGATTGGCTTTAAAATCAATGGAGAGAAAGAGTGATATATCTCTAGAAAAATATTCACTCTTAGAGAAAGACAGCTTTGAGAGATAAGCTGGTTTTCTGTTCCAGTGTGCTTATCTATTTCTATTGACTACAGAGAGAAATTTTTCCCTTAATACCCAATGACTAACTTTTGACCAGATGAAGTTAGATGAGAAAAAACAAATTTATATATTTCATTATATGAAAATTGTTTCAAAGCTATTTAAAAAAAAAGAGATCATAATGAACCTTAAACCATAGATTACAGAAATTAAATCTTTAGTCTTGCAGCATGATGCTACGACAAATATCAGAATGTGTTTTTTCAGGAACCTCTATTAGAGTGACTCCATATATTATACCGCTATTTGCAAGCCTTTTGAGAAATACCTGAACAGTAGAATGCAGGAAAGCTACAGTGTAAAGCAAAGGTTTCCACATAGGCAGGTTGCTGACGTTTAACAGATCCTGGCTAATTCCAGAAAATGTTCTTTTCAGTCCGGCACGTATACCTTGTGGAGGTTCATTTGTGAACTTTATAGCATTCTGTCACAGGAAAAACATAAAGGAATTGGATTTGTTTACTGAAACAAAAATAGCAACCTATGAAAATGTCACAACCATTAGTTATAAATAAAATGTAAATAACTGAAGCCTTGGAGAAATGAAGTTGATACGTACTTAAACTGCATAAAAGGAGTACACAGAATCATAGAATAGTTTGAGTTGGAAAGGACCTTTAAAAAACCATCTAGTCCAATCCCCTGCAATGCTCAGTGACATCTTCAAATAGATCAGGTTGCTCAGAGAACTGTCCAACTTCACCTTGAATGTTTCCAGGGATGGAGCATCCACTACCTTTCTGGGTGCCACGTTTTCCAGTGCCTCACCGTCCTCATTGTAAAAAAAATAATTCTTATATCTAAATAAAACCTTCTTCAGTTTAAAACCAGAACCCCTTGCCCTGTTGCAACAGGACATACTCAAATGTCTGTCCTCATCTTTCCTATGGGCCCCTTCAAGTACTGCAAGGCTTCAATAAGGTCTTCCCAAAGCCTACTCTTCTCCAGTCATGCTAGATTAGGCTATGAAGGATTTTGAACATAGACCTTTAATTTCTCTTGGTTAAAACTGTCACTGACACTTGGCCATGGATGTAAAAATTTTCATCGGTGACATAGAAGAAGTCGCTGTGCTTTTCAGAAGGCATATGCTTTTATATCCCTGATTCAATGACTGAATGATGGAAGACAAGCATCCAGTATAAATGACAAGAATAGCATTGTATTTCTGCTCCCAGAATCTCACAGTAAATACAAAGAAGTCTCACTTCTCCTCAGATCACATATTTGTGTTCACAGTGACTACTATGGACTCTGTGGCTGTTTACAGAGTCCAGCAAATTAGATTCACCAAAGAATATTCCTGAGCACTCTGGTCAGCAAGCATTGAACCCACATTTGTGGATTCAATTCAAATTGTCACTGCCCCTTAGAATTCAGCCCCTTAGTTTCATGCAAACTGCCTAATGGGAAGAGTGGCTACATAATGTTTATTTTCACACCATACCTGCAAATTATTTGGAAAAGTGCTAGCGTGCACAGGTTTTCACATCAGAGAATATTGTAACTACTTACCCCTATAGGCTATTGCATTCCAATACTGGATTATGCTCATGGGACAATTTATTAGTTCAGACACAGACTGGCCCTACTAGAATCTCTTGCTCAAGACAATTACGATTGCTGGTGGAACCCAAATAAAACAAAGGGGTTTTTTTTCTCCCACTGTACTTGTCTGTCTGGCTTGGGTAACATGGGAGCATGCACAGAAAGGACAGTAAATGCCAGGCAGCACAAACACACTCTGTTGTGTTCCTGTTACTGTTGGACTGAATGGGAACACTTGAAAATCAATGTTTTCACATTTCAAGGGATATCATGTTCAGTTTTTGATGAACATTCTATATTTTAAAAAGCAAAGGAAATTGTTCTCTTTTCTTCTGAGAACTGGCTTTGGTTTGTTAATTATTAATTTTCTGGAATTCCTGAATTAACATGTTAACAGGTAATGTGACACTACAGAGCGGGAAATCACACGTGAAATATTTGAGATAAATGCAGTGAAGATTCATCTTAGTTTTCTTTTCTCGCTTTTAGCAAACTGTATGTCTATATAGCTCACTATTCATAAACCCTTTGGAGATGCAGGATGATTTCATTTTCTATTGAGAGAAGAAAAGTGCCCATCCAGCTAGCTTTCCATACACAAACCACAGTGACAGACAATTCTTACTGAAAGTTGTCTCTAAATTCTTTCAAGACAGGAGTCCTTCCCCCCTTCACATCTTGGGTATCAGGTGAGGTATCTTTTTTTGTTCAGAAAGAATGAGACCACTGAGGAGACTTCCACTGTTTTTTAGAGGAAAGGGAGCACAGAAATGCCAACATGCAGCTATTACAGTACATATTAAGTAGCATTATGACCCACTGTGAGAGTGCCGGGAACAATCATCAGTGACTTAAGTGTACTTTGTAAGAGTTTAGGCAATTTTCCTGGTCCTGACCAAAATTTTATCCTTGAGATCTACAGAAGAGCCACTTAGAGTTCATCCAAAGAAACAGGGTAGACGATGTTCTCTGAGATGTGCTATCCATGTGTGTTTGGTCCCATTTGTGCTTTATTTATTTATTATAGGGGAATCTGGAATCTTTCTCTGGAAGAGCATTTGAGGGCATTAATCTGTCCACAAGGCACGTGGTTGGACAAAAAGGGATACAAGTAAAGTCAAATAGTTTTTACTGAAGTGCTTCTGTGTATAGAATTAGTGTGGACTCACACATACATAATGCATCATCAAGAACTTCCATTTACTGGTAAGTAACCTTCCTGTTTGAAGTGATATTTACATTGTAAGGCAAGTCCATTTTTTCCATGGGTTTGGGGGTTTTTCCCTCCATTTTTTTCACTGCCATTTACATGATTAATTTGAATAATTTTCATTAAGTACCTGAATTAAATATTTAAACAAACCTGTAAGAGTGTAATTGGGAATTTAGGATGTTGTTCAGTAGTTATCCAAACTCGAAATGTGTTGTTCGGGATCTCAGCAGTAAGAAGTGTCTCCAGCAGTTCATCCATGAAATCCAGTCCAAGGTGACAATTCTGAAGTAACACCCAGCCTCCCTAAATAAGGGTAGCAAATATTACCACATAAAATTTAGAATAAGTTATTCATAATGCTAAAGCCAACTGTCTATATAAGAACCAAATTTGGTTTTCCATGTATTTTTTAAAAAAACTTTTGTTCTGTTCCTGAATATATATTCTCATTTGGTGATATAGGATATTGGCACAAATAAAGCAATAGGATAAGATAGTGCAAAAGTTATTTCCACATTCTCCTATTCTCAATGAAAATAACATAACCAGACTCAATATTATAAGTAAAGTATCAGTGCTATCTAGTGGCAAAAAGTAGTTCCAGTACTCCCTCAGCAAAACATCAGTGATAAGCAATCCTGTCATCAGACCCAAAAGAATGTGAGTGGAAAAGTAACAGCGGAAATTGAAGAAATACATATTTTTTAAAACTGCTTTGCTAATTAGATAATCTAAATTAAGTGTAAAGAGGTGGCAATAATACTCTAAAAGTTTCTAACTCCAATTAGTTTATGTGCAATAAAGGCATTTGGATGAAATTCAACCTCCACTTATTTTGATCTTATTCATCTCTCAAATTGCATGGAAGCTCTAGTTTGATTATGATCTCTTTAAACTTCTGCTTATGAATTTAAATTCAATCAGCTTTTGTAGCATCACTTTAGAAGCCTGATGAATTAGAAGCCTGATATTAAAATGGGACATTATTTAATCAGTTCTAAACAGTGATGGACAGTGGGTTTCATTACAGCTTGTAATTTCATTTCAGCAATTTTGTTTTACCTCATTTAAAAAGAAATCAGTAACTGTTGGTGAAAAAAATATAATTGAAATATTTATGCTGAATTGATTAATATTTTAAAAAAGATTAAATTAAGGAGGTATCTTTCCTTCTTTTATGGGGACCAACTTTTTTGAGGGAGATCTTTAATCAATTTGGTGCATTTCCAAATGAGTCAGATTTAGTTTTTGAAAATTACTTTCCTGTAGCACAGCACAGCAGTTTTAATCATATTATATACCTTAGCCAGAGGTACAAAAAACCCAGCTAGGTATTTGTCTTCATATTCTCTAATTCTGTTTTGTAGTTTCAAATGTGATGTTCACATGTTCCTCCCTTCATAAAATGTGTGCAGCACTAAGGCATCTAGTTCAGAAATTGTTACTGGTAGCTCTACTGGAGTGCTCTTTCGAGTGTCCTTGTGCTTCAAATTAAGGGCAAAAGCAATGAAGGGATGCTCCAGTTTTCACCATTGCAATGAACTGGGAGTTGACAGTGACCATTCTAGACATACAAACAAAGAAATACCAGATATATGTGCGCATTTACACATAAAAGAAATTGTCATTTGCTATAAAGAGATTTCTTTTTTCTCTTTTTCCAAACTGGTGTGCATCTATACTCCAACACTCATGTTCTGCTCTCTATTGCTGGAGATATTCTAGCCCTCCAAAATACAGGTATAGGACTGATTCTCCATATTTTGAGTTTGCAGGCAACTATGGCTGTATGTCTTCATTTGCAAGACTGCCCACAACTCCTTGAAGTGTCCAGCTGACCAGAAGGCACCATCTTTGCACTGTAACTTTTATATTCTATTTGAGGTTTCAATTACTATCTCTCTCTGCAGTGGCTGCTTAGGTTTTTCTTGTTTCTACTGTTGTGGAATATCATCTCCCATAACAAAATACACAACAACATTTAAAGAAAAATTCTTATATATTGTTTAGAAATTCCTAGACATGCTTGGGACTCAAAGCCAAAGGACTGACAATTAAAGAAACGAAGAAAAGACACCAAATGCTGGTGAGTAAGAGATCCTTTCACTAGCAGAGTTGTAAGGAAAATGTGAAACAGTATCAGGAGCAAGCAGATCTTTCTGTATCTTCAACTTTAAGCTACATGTGCACTCACCATTTTATTTCATAGAAGCCATGCAATGTCCAGGTATCTCTTATAGGGAAGGGGAAAAAATGAAAAAAAAATTTCCAATAAAGAGGTGGGATCTTCTGGACAGGACTAGGACTCAATGTCCTTTTACCCTTGGTTAATAGTATAGTGATGAGTAAGGAATGTGCTGCTTTTGGAAAGCTGCTCAGTATTGATTTGCTGCCAGCAGCCTTGATTTGGACTCCACTGTCACCTATACATCCCACAGAGGAATGTTTTTAAACTCAGGCATTCAAAAAGACATGTTCACCCTGAGATATGCTTGGTAGTGAGATGAAAAGGCAAAATATTATAGGCTGCATGCTAAAGAGGTGTAAAAGAACACCAAAATAGACAGTCAACTTATATTGCAATGTTTTTTCCCCACCTGTTCCATCGACACATCCATGAGTTTGCGTGCATGAACCTCTTGTCCCTGGCCCATAGAGATGGTCCTACATTCTGTAACATTATAAGATTAATGAACTTACATCATTGAGAAAAAGTAAGAATTTCAATTCAGTCCAAAAACCAGTGATATAAATACAGCACAATTAAATAAATTAAATGCAAAAATATATACTTATGAAAGCAGAATCCCTTCACCATTGTATTGTGTTACTATGTATAAATTTTCTCAACAGTGATATTTTGTATAACAACATTGAAATACACATACACAATACTTAAAGAAGTTAAAAACTGTGACCAATGTTATGACTGTGAACGTGAGTTTGTGCCAAATTTTAACAATGCCAGAGCACTTGATATATGAACAGAGATTCTTCTCAAAGTGTACATAAACACAATGCAAAGATGTAAAACTGCATTTATGAGCATACTAATGTGACTGTCAAGATTATATGTATCTACTCCCAATTCATTTTGTATTCACATTTTTTAAAGCTTCCATATAATGTAGAACTAAAGTCCAGAATAGACAAATGTAGATCTTGTAGCTATTTTTTGTCACAAAATAACCTTGTAAGCAGATTACTGATTTTTACATTACCTGCAGTTAAAACAAGAAAACATTATTGCCACAACAGAATTTTAAAAGGAGAATTAATTGCTTTACAAGATAGCAATTTAAAAAGTTATCATCACTGGGAAGGGTGATAAGAATTTATTAAAAAAAGACCTGAAGTACTGTCCAACTTCACACAGAATGGTTCCCAGCATGCTGTCTTCTATTTAAAATATTATTTAATCTCTAAGATGATGTTTCAGGAACAAACAGTAGTGCAAAAGAATTTAAGGAATACTTCTCAGAAAAAAAACCTCTCTGAAATTACTTACACTGCCCCTCTGTGTCTTAAAATGTGACAATGAATAATGACTTTCATACCCAAATTAAGCTTCCTAGACAAGGAATCAATCTGATCAGTTGGGTCTGATCCCATAGACAAGAAACAGATGAGAGGTGTTCGCATGTCACTTTCTTCCCAAGTTTTTCTTAAATTCAAAATAACTGGCTCTGTATATTTCTCATGCAAGGAACTTGCAATGTATTTCCTGGCCTGGGAAAGGGTTCGGTCTGGACACCAAGACCTAAAAGTTAAAATACATACAAAGATATAAATTCACTAACTCTTCCTCCAAGAGCAAACTTAAATTAGAAACCTTACTTTTATCAAATAGAGGGAATTTTTTGAAATCATAATATGTATGTATATGTATACATACACACACATTCATATATATGTTTGTAGGTTTGTCTTTACAGATACAGTAACAGGCAGGGCTGCTGGTCTTCTCTCTACTAATGAGAGTTTGATACGTTCCAGTTGCTTACAATTTAGCCTTAACTGTTTGCATTGGAATTTCCTGTTCTAGGCACCTTTATTAGGTTGAGACATTCTTCTTTTTAAACAGAACTTTTGTATTTGGGAACATGAAGAGGGAAATGTAAGGTTATTTTTGCCCTTCAGTAAAACTCTGCAGATGATTCATTGGGTCTGTTGGTCTTTTAGGGTACAAACTCAACTCTTTTGCACTGGACTGCATTTGTGTCAGTGATGAGTGTTTTTTCCCATGGAAAACCAAAGAAACAGCTACTACTTTTGAATAAAATACTTTGAAAATCTTCAGTTCTTGAAGATTCTTTAAATGCTTAGCGCTTAGATGGTCCCCACCTTCTTAGGGTATAGAGCATTTAACAATATGGTATTTCCATCAGATTCTAGCCTTTTTTACTGCACAGCTTGAATCTGCTTCAAAGACAAATCACAGTCTAATAAATAATATTTCTGGGGCCTTTCATAGTACCTCTGATTTATTTGTTACAGCACTTGGAAAGTATACAATGAATGGAAGAAGATATGATCTCATGCATAAGGCAGCTGAATGCTTGTTTGGGGAGATCCAAGATCTCAGAGATCTTATACAATGCAAAATATGTAATTTATAGCACACTTTTCATGTGGAGTTTTGAATACCTGTTTTGCATTTTCAAAATCTCTCTTTTTTTTTTATTTTTTAATACTTGTTTAAAGCTATTTAAAATAGTTAATTTTAGAAGAAATTTTTAAAAACTGAAAACTTTCTGGATTATTCTACATTTTCATGGGCTTGTCAAAGAAGGCTGCAATATGGCTCCCAGTTTCCATTTGTTCTGACGTGAAAGACAAGCTATAAAAAATGTTTTCTATAAATACCTTTAGACCACAGAGGATAGCTCTGAAGTAAGTGAATAAAAACATATTTCGTGTGAGTGAATTGATATTGAATGTCACCCAGAGGTAACTAAAATGACACTATCATGATAATAGCATACTGATAGGTTGAGACACATGTTGCAACCGTGTAATTTCCCAGAATTTCTGAAGATGCTCACCTGATGAGTAAGAGCTTGCGGAAGGTGTCAAGCGATTCACTGTATCCATTAGGCATAATTTCTTCCTCAGGGGCATCTTTATCAAACCAGTTTTTCCATGCCTTATCACTACTGGCTATCTAAATTTATTACATTAACACACAGATAAATATATTTCAGTTGCAGCAAAATCCACTTGCAAATGTAGCTTTTAATGAGAGGCCGTTATTAGGATGTATTACAAGTAAAATTGCCTAGAGCATTTAAGACATATGCCATGTGAATTGCTGTTAAAATATTACAAATACCATTAATTCAATTGCTGCAATTAGTGTTAAGATGCAGGCTCTCAAGCCAGTCAGTTACCTATGCATTCCCCTCCCAAACACATATAGCTACTTAAAAAAAATCAGTAATTAGCAGAAGTATTCTATACTAGAACAGGAACATTGTGTGATTGAGTGATTGATTGATTCATTGATTGATTAGTTCCTCGGTCACAAAATATGAAAAATCTGTCCCAGCACAGTCTAGCCAGCCAGTGAATCACAAATTGAAAGTAACAAATTCCAGTAAGCTTTTGGCTTGAGAAAGAATAAATCTGGCCACAAATATGATCCTAATTTTAGGCACCTCTTAGAACCCCTGACCTAATAGGACAAGGGAGGTGGACAGAACATAGTGAAAATGCAACTGAGCCTTTAATGCAGTGACTGAGAAGGGTCAGCCACTGCAATATTCTCAGATCACTGAAAAAAGAACAAGGAATGCACTGATAAAGGTTTAAAGCGGAAGATGTCAATGTTATATTAGGCATCTGGGATTTACTTTTTTTAGAGGAGAAAAAAGATTGAAACTAGCATGAAAAAAAGAATAGCACAGGAAACCTTTGGAGAACTGGGAATACCATTCTCAGTCCTTTTTTTGTCACTTTAAATAATTTTCTGTTTCATCTAAATGAATAATGATAAAGTTTTATTTAATATGATGAATCAAATAGAACAGTGTTTCTAATGGATGCAAATAATTATTAAGAAGATGTTTTTACCATATTTGCATTTTTAATTGATACCCTGGTTGGCACCCTCCCATGTTCCATTCCTATCTATTACTAAAATAATTTTAATTGTCACTTTTTAACTTGCAACTACATGGCAAAAGAAAGATCGTGCTAAAAATTTAATTGTAAAAGGAGAGCTTTTGTGGCAACCTGGTCACGTAAGTATTTTGGAGTCTAAAATTTTGTTTACACACATTCTAGAAAAGCACTGGTGAAAGGACTTTTCTAGAAATAGGTTTCTGGTGCCCCAACAACCCAGAGTGAACAACCTAACTGAAGTTTCTTCAACTTTCTCCTAGCTTAATATCCCATTTTGATACCTCAAGAAACCAAGAATTGGGCTGGTATGTATCCAGATCTTGCCTTGATATGGAGTTGAGACACAGCCATGACTACTTCCAGGTAACCATTTAGCTAAAACGTCTGCCACCCTTCAGGACAATATGTGCCATCCCAAAATGGACTTGGCTGGCCAATTCTCTAACAGAAAGGAGTATTTACTGTCCTGGCCATCAGCCTGATTAACAGGGAGTGCTTAGGTGTAAGAAAAGCTTAGAATGTGGTTTAACTACACTAAAAAGAGAAAGATAAATTTACTAAATTGAACATGTCACAAGCTTATGTGAATATGAGTTGAGGTATGTCTCAATAAAACATTACATTTATAGCCAGCTCATCACATCTGAATGGCATGTTAACCTTGGAATGGAAATGAGTATTTAAAAACAAGCAGCAAACCATTCACTTGTAAAAATACACCAGACTCAAGACAGATAACATTGTAACTTAAAACCTGACACTCAGATTAATTTTAAGAGCCTTTTTGATACCTCTACCTTTTTATCCTATCTCTCCTTTATTGACTTCCTTTTTCCTCTGCTCCTGTTCTTTCTATCCTTTTTCTACCTCAGTTACTATAATACCAAATCCCATGAAGCAGATAAATAAACACACCCCCATTCCTGCTACCTAATTGTTTGTCTCTATGATGTTGTTCTGCATTTTTGTGGAAACATGATTATAATGACAAAACTGGTTATTAACATTAAAAATATAATTAGCAAATATCACCTGGTCCAAAATTTCTTCA
The DNA here is from genome assembly GCA_034509425.1 of Eopsaltria australis. Classification (NCBI taxonomy): domain Eukaryota; kingdom Metazoa; phylum Chordata; class Aves; order Passeriformes; family Petroicidae; genus Eopsaltria; species Eopsaltria australis. The sequence continues at coordinate 988,744 of JAVTVJ010000396.1, forward strand.
AACTGTGGAAGCTTGTTCAACTCCACTAGATTTAGCCATGTCATGTCAAGAATCCAGCGGGATGGTTTGGGTGGGCAAGCCTGTAGGTCCAAAGCTGCACCTCCTGTGGATAAAATCATTCTGATGGAATACACATGATATTCCAGGGGTCAAGATATAAGTGATATTTCTTCTTAAATTATGTATTTTGACCTAAGTAATTTTCTCCAGGATACTAACTGTACTCTTGTGTACTTAGCAATTCTGTCATACCAAAGGATAACTTAGTCTTATTAATGGCCTTTTCACAGGTGCTGGAAGGCTACTACTAAGGCTAGATCTCCCCTCTAAGGCTTCCCTTTGCCAAGCTGAACAAGCCCATTTCCCACAGAACTGTTGGTAGAAACCATGTGGACAAAGAAATAAGACTTTGAAATGGCATGAAAGTTAAAAAAAAGTTGAATTAGCTCTACACATAACACAATTTTTAAACTTACCTCTAATGAGAGTTTGGAACTCTCTGTTTTCCACATGTCCTCTCTCAATATCAATTTTTAAAGCCAGGAGGAGGGTAAAGAGGAATTTGTGGTTTTCATACAGGCCTCTAACAGAATATGAGTGAATTTCAAAGGTAAGATGTTCAATAATATTTGAGATTCTTTTCTGAGCCACAGGAGACTTCTTAGACCTAAATCATGAAAACAAAGCAGAAAAAAATCACATTAATAAGATCAAATACATTGGAAAGCCAAACATCTGAACAGTAGGAAAAATCTGTGTCTTCCTACTTGGCTATGGATTGATCAAATAGCTTCAAGAACTGAGCCAGTGAAGTTTGATACATGTTATTGACCATGCTCATTGCTGTAAGAAGGAAATAAAGAATGCTTCCACGTGTAGCAACAGGTCGATATTCCTCCTGAGCCGTGTTAATCTTCACTTCAGTTTCTGCTGCCACAGACAACTTTACAGCTATTTCAGCAGCTGTTTGCTTAGTTGTTTGCAGGACACCAATTAAAGATTCATCATCCACAAGTGAACCTAAAAAGTAAAACATAGGATGTTTAGGACATTTTTGTAACCATATTTTCACTTCATATGTATATATAAAACAAAAGGCCAAATTACAGGAATTATTTATAAAAAATTGAAATTATTTTCTGAATAACAGAAAACTTCTAAAATAGAGACCAAACAGGACATATAATACTAAAAACTAGTTTTACATCCAACACATTTGAAGCAAATGCATTCAAAATATGTCAAACATATTTATACCAACAGCTTTAGAATATGTACTAGAGAAGTCACCTATCTTATGCACATAACATACATAGTCAACAAAATACTTAAATTATTTGGAAGTCTATTCATTGGCACATTCAAAGTAAAAATTATTTTGGGTCCTAAGGGAAATGGTCATTCAACAATATTCATGAATCTCCAGCAGTTACTCATGGATTTTCTGTTACCAGGTTCTTTTTCCACCAGAGAAAGTATCATGTTCAGGCTCATAACGTACTGCAGAAGAGCTTCAACACAATTTTAAGCCAGGCCATTCCAATTTACATTTTCAATGGGTTAAAAATTTGCCCATGGTCAGATACCTTATCTCATCTGAGGGGCAGAAAGCTCTCTAAAAAATGGATTTATTTCACAAAACTTGTTTAGGTGTTAAATTTAAGTGCCTAGAGTTGCATACAGTGGCATGCTATAGCACCAAATCCTTCACAGTCCTCACACTCCTCCCATTGTATATTCTCTAATTGTATCTTAGGTGGCTAAATCACTCTCTGTATGGAAAGGATCTAATGTGAATCAGTTTTATCTGCCTAATCCGATTAATCCTTTGATACAGAACCTTTGGTTGCACTTAGTTTGTAAAGAAGATTGTCTTCCAGTTCTTTCATCTTCCTCTTATTAGAAGTCACATCTTCCATGAGTTTAATTCGTTCTGCCTCTAGTTCCTGTTGTCAAAAAACAAGGAAATGGCATGACACTTTATGGGTTGCAACTATGAGGGATACTTAACATTCAGTTGCTGATTTTTCAAGTTCATGAATTGTGATTGAAGATACAGGTAAAGAGTTGGATCCAGTCATGAAATTTGCATTTTACTTTTCTTGGTATCTAAAACTGTTTTTAACAACATATTTTTTAAGCAGTGTTTATTCAGTATCTTATGATGTATCTTATCAATGTCAAATCCTGGTGCTTAATTGTTTGTGTTGTACTGACAGTCATATACATATTAAGAGCCTCCCAATGTCTTTTTGTTATTTGGAAATATCTATACTGAATCTGAATATAATTTTTGAAAATGGCTAATATCTTTTTTCCATTTGAAATGGTTCAGTTCTTTTCCACATACCAAAACAAATTAACGGGAAAAAAATTAAATATCACTATGGTTTGTGTGTACTGTTAACTTACCTGCTTTTCAGTAAGTATTACTCTTCTCAGTAACTGATTCTCAAGTCCTTTCATTGTAACAGTAAAATCAATAATTGATGATTTTGCATTAATTTCGGGTGTGAAAGCAGGATTAGGTAGCTTTGTAGTAATGAACAGTCTAAATGTATTCATGACATCTACTTCCTTATCACCAACTTTCACCTGTGAATTAAGGTAAAATAGTATTAAACAGAGGAAAATGAGCTTCATTTAACTAAGTAATATTGACCAGAAAAAATAAATTTACACTATTTGAAATGCCAAAGAGATTATTATTGAAAATTTATTTTGCAAATCAAATTTGTCATGAAAATAAAAGTCAATGATCATATGTAGACGTTAAGAGTATGTTATAAAAGCAATGTTTCCTTCCAGCCAAATATAGGGATCACTTCAACTGTGGATTCTGATTAGCAGCTTCAGAACCATTTGGTTTCTAATCACATCTCAAATGAAGAGATAGTAGAAACTGCTGACCTTTGTGGAAATCATCATTCTCTTATGCCTAAGGCAAAAGGAATTGTGTGACCCAACAATGGAATAGAAATTACTGGACATAAATTTTATCTTTATTAAGAATAAGCAGGTTTCAAAGAATCTTTCCAAAGGAATTAAAAATTTATTCAGAGTTTTCCAAAGAAACTTTCACAGAATTAAGATATTCCAAATCAGCAGTCTAACTCAAAAGCTGCATGTGCACAAGGAAATCTGATCACTGTATATATAGTATGAATCACGGAATTGTTGGTGTTGGAAGGGACTTTAAAGATCATCTTGTTCCATCCCCACTGCCATGGGGCAGTGGGGGGCATGTGTGGCTCCAACATACAAGTCTCTAAGGTGGCTTACAAAGGAGTAAGACCAAACCACTCCCTTAAGCATATCTGCACTGCTTGAAAATCAGTAGAAAGAATTTTAATCATTTAATCAGATAAGCATAATTGGTTCCAGTTTGGAATCTTCAGTGAAAACTCTGGTAGTTAAACTCGTAATTTAGGCTTGTCAACTTATTCCACAGCTGAGGCTCTGTCTCCTATAATTTATTAGTTCAGTTTGATTCTTTACACTTCTCTACTGAATACAAAGTTTACCTGATTCAGCAGGTGTTTGTAACAATGGTAAAATAGCATTTGTCACAAGGCTAACTACTTATGCCACTTCTTTTGGTTGATTACTAACCTTAAAAGCAGACCCAGATTTTATGAAATTTTTTTCTAATACATTATCAAGGACTGGATCCAACTCTTCTTCTACATCTTCAATCAGGAGTGATCGTCCCAGTGAAAGACTGTCTTCTAGGTGTTGTCGGAAATACTTGTCATTCAGAGTTGTTACCTCAAAAAGTAAATTATAAATTGGTGTAAGGACAAAAGCATTTCCTCAAAGTCTCACATGAAAACCACAGATCTAACCATGGAAACTTTTTTCATTGTTTTTGTTAGTTGCATTTTAAAGAAGGTGCTATACATGTTGACCATGCAGCAATTTATGCAGAAATATTTCTGTGTGTACAATGAAAAGTACCATAAAAAGGTGAATTAAAAGGTTGGCTGTAACTGAATCCTCAGAGCTTCATTATGAGAGTAATAATGTACTAAATAAAACTGGTACAGCTTATTGCATATTAAAGATGTATATCTTAGAAATCAGAGACACCTAGCCTTTAATTTTCTGTTCTATGTCCTAGAAGGACTAGGTTTTCTAATTTTAGCTTTGAAGTGCTGAGAAATTCTTTCTGGAAATCTGAACTCAATCTAAAAATGAATCACTGCAACAATATTATGAATTCAGATTAGTATTTCATGAAATGGGATTCATAATATGTGGAATTATTTAAAACATGCATAAACTAGTAAGCTATATAATTAACTAATTCTAAACCCTCCATAATTTATTGATATTCAGGACACATGAGCTTTGTCAACATTCAGGCTAAGGCTTTTAAAATGCAGATTCCTTTTGCCATGCCACATCATTTGGGAAAAAATAATTTGTGATGCAAATGGTGACACATGAATATCTTTGTATTCTATTTCATAAGCAGACATTTCATCCTGTTGGCTTAACATATAAAAGAGCTATAAAGATTGCAGCAATGTTAGGATAGGCAGATTTTTCTTGGGTTTGGCTTCAGCTGGATTTCCTCAACTTCCTTTTGTAGTGACAACCTCATTATGAATACCCTCTCAGGTCCTAAATGATGGACTGCAATACTTGAGGCACGTTGCCTGCATTTTCAGAGCTGTAAATTATCCTGTCTTTATCTTTAATGTCACTAATAGTTGGCCAATTTACTCTCATTTGATTTTTTCATATTATTCTCTTTTGCTGTACTTATCACCTCTTTGTCCTCTTTTGTGTTGGGACCATACTCACCTATCTTGAACAAAATACTTTTATACTTTTTACTAGCGCTCATACAAGTTAGAAAGTCTTTTCCAAGCCCTTGAGTGGGATTTACAGCTGTTCTCAGGTTCCCTGCTGATGGATCCACATGATTGTCAGTCTCCATACATGTTAAAGTTATCCCAGACCACACTGACTCAAATGCAACCCCCCTCGAAAGTAATAATGTCTGAAGGAGTATAACAGAGCACACCATTCCTTTAGGACACTGTTTACCTGTAATTCATTATCCTGTTCTTTACTTTTAACCCACGCTTTTCCTTGAGTTTGTGGGTCTACCAAAAGCGGGTATCTCGATGCCTTAGTGACAATGATACCATTCTGAATTGAGAGGTGATCTCCAGGCAGTCCTTGAAGATTCCACTCACTAATCTAAAGAAAAAATAAAAAAAGAGATGAAGAAGAAAAAAGAGTAGTTTGGAATAAATTATCACTGGAATTCTTTTCGATTAAAATTGTTCTAAGAAGAAACATGGACACCAAAGAGAATGTGTATTTGAGCCTGCTGAAGAATTATTACTGCAGATAAAAAGACATTTCCAGAATTTTATTTGCATTGGTGTTTTTAAATATATAGAATCATAAAAAGTGTATTTTAAAGTGTAAGGATGTCAAAAAACAGCTTGACAGACAAATTAAACATTGGGATCAATTAAGCAAAAATCACGCTAAGAGAGCTTTTGGGAATTAATATTTACTGAAGGAAACTTGAAGATTCTGGCATTGCCCACACATTGCCTATTTCTTATACATTCACATTGAATAAAAGGACTCTAAATATTCTATTCTAAATTACAACCAAACCCACTGTTTTAGAAGTGCCCTGGTTTTTGCTGAAAGAAAGTTCAATTTCTTCTTAGTAGATGGTACAGTGCTGTGCTTTTCTGATTAAGTATGAGAATGACACTGACATACTGATGTTTTGGCTGCTGCTGAGTAGTGCTTACCCTAAGTCAAGGATTTTTCAGTGTCCTGGGCTCTGCCAATGAGGTGCATAAAAAATGGAGGGAGCATGGCCGGGACAGCTGACCTGAACTGGCCAAAGGGGTATTCCATATCATGGAATGCCATGCCCACTATATAAACTGGGGCAGTTACTCAGAAGAGGATTGATCACAGGTCAGGGATTGACTGGGTATTGATCAGCAGGTGGTGAGAAATTCTATTGTGCATCACTTGTTTCTCTTGGGTTTTGTTACTATTAATTCACAAATAATTAGTGGAAATTGCCAGGAGCATTTGGAAACCACAGAAATACACGCACAGCAATATTTGGAATATTGGGGATTATAGTTCTCCTCTAAGCAATCATAATGCTGGTTAACAGTCCTAGAATATGCTAATGGAAATTCAAATTAAACCCTCTTAGCACCAAGAACTTACTGTTGGTTGATCTACCAACATAGAAATCAGATTCAAATCTTCAGTAAAGGGGATTTTATGAGCTCTCAACTCTGTTTCCCATAAGTCTTTGAGCAAAAGGTTCCTGAAGTCTTGATTAAAAGGTCCACAGTATGAAAGAAAGCCTGTGCAGAGCAGTACATCTCCCACAAGTCTAGAAAAGGAAGAAAAATCATCATTAAAAGGTGATGCACAAGTTCAATTTCTAATGATTTAGACAACCCGCCTTTGAAATATAAGATTTAAAAAAAAAAAAAAAAGTTATGTTTCCAGAGCATTTTTGTGGCAAAACTTGAGTAATGTTTTATGAAAACACTGTCTTCATCCCTATAAAACAATAAAGCCCTGATGTCAACTATTCCATCTTTCCTAACTGAAGCAAGAAAATGGTTTATTTCTTAAAAATACATCTGCAATACAATATTTATCAAGGATACAAACCTAGCTCTATTGAAGAGAGTAGACCTCAGCAGAAATGCACAGTTTCCCTGCAGGAAATTTATGGTAACATGAGTGTTCTACAGAAGCTGAGCTTATCTGAAGGTTTCACTTCCCCAGTGACACCAGAACAAGGGGCAGTACTGGGGGGCTGGAGGAGCAGCTGTAACAAAGGCACGTAACAGAACTAGTAATCATCTCTTTGGAAGCTAATTCAGAAATCAGAGGTATTGTTGTTAACTGAAATACTAGCACTCAGCACCCATGTATTCCTACTGACGGGAGGAAAATTCAAATTTCAGGATAGTTCATTTGATTGCATGGCTATATTAAGATTTCCAGGAAGAAAATTAAGTATCACAATTAAAGCTACTAAATTGCTTACCAACACTTCAGTTTTTACAAGCATTTTCTTTTTTGTTTTTTTGCAATGAATTTGATACCTTTTAATCTGAGCTTTAAATTCCTTGCTTTGCTGAGTCCATCTAACTTTCTCTCCACTCAGTCCAGCTATAAGGTCAGAGGCTGCTTGCATCTTTCTTTTGCATGTTTCTGCATCATTCTCTAAGTCCTAAAATTGAAAAAATGTCCAGCTTAATCATAGAATGCAAAAATGTAGAATTATTTTGTATATTTTTCCTCCTCTTATATTTACTTTAGTAATTTTTAAAAAATTGAAATTAATTCTTGAGGATTTAAAAATTCTTGAGGATTTTAAAATTAAGTCTTGAGGATTCTTAAGGGTGTCTATTGTCTAGTATGTTCCTATTCGCAGAAAGAAGATAGGAGAGAATATAGACTTAAATCTCTTACACCTGAGTCTCAGCCATCCTAACTACCTGACAATATTGTACACGCATTTCTGATAAGACTAAAATACTTTTATCTCACCATTTTCTCCTTCATTGCTGCATCAAACTTTGCCTGCACTTTGTCCAGTTCAGCTTGCTTTTCATCTAATTCTGCCTGAGCCTTTTCTTTTTCTGCATTAGCTATTTTCAGGCGACCTTCCTGTTTGGCCAGGTTAGCCTGCAAAGGAAAAAAAATTAAAAGTACAATCATATATAAGATTTTAATATAATTCAAGGAACTATTTAAGCCTGCTTAGCTGGTAATCACAAGATAATAATACATCAAATAACTTATATAAATACCAAAAACATATAAGCTGAAAGCAATATCACATGTATCCTGGAGATAAGAATTTTTTTGTTTAATAACAATACAGTACATAAAATTCTACTATATATTGTCAAATTTATTCCTTTAAAAAATATAAATTATATTTCAGGAAGCTGGTTAAGGAAGTAAGGTTTCTGATCTGCACATATTGATTAGACTAGAGGAACAATCACTCAATCTTCTTGCTTGGCTATATGCTTTCACTATATGTAATTCCTTTTTTATTTGTACATTTTGTTGCCATCAGCAGTCACAACAGGAGATTGGTCCTTTATCATCTAACAAATATTGCTTTTACCCACTAGAAAATGGCCCTAAAACAGTGAATCTTCCTATTGCTTCTAAAATTATATTTATGATGCACACAGGAAATTAATTAATTTTTAAAATTCATCTGCATTACTGTTTCTTCTGTAAATAACACTTCTACCAGTGCCAAAAATAGTAAAAAAATTATGGAATTGCCATGTGCTCACCTCTTTTACTATTTCTTTTAGTGTGATACATTTAAGAACTAAATACTTGATTTAAAACCAAAAATCTCTGCCTTTGAGTTTCATAAACCTGAAAAAGAATACCCACAGTAAAGTACGAATTTACCCTTACAAACATTTTCCTTATTTTCCTTCCTACTGTTGCAACATAGCTCCTTTACTGATGTGAGCTCTGAAGCTCTTTAGAAAGTCGATATTTAGGCAAGATGTCAGTCCTTCACTGCCTCTAAGTTATGAGGAGAAAGCAAAGAACCTAAAACAGCTGCAAACCTCCATTTGCAGGACCCTTTAGAGAAGGAATTAAGATCCTGGCACAACATTTTGAAAACAATTAAGAAGTAATTAACATAAAAACAAATACTCAAAACACCTTTCCCTATACACAGCAAACCAGATCACATAAATTTAATCTGTGCTAATTTTTTTGTTCTGTGTTCTCTCTAGAATCAAGAAGAAAATAGGGTTTTTTTCTCCTCCTACCATCTTTAGCCACTAAATCACAGGCTATTATGTCTGAATAAAGTTTTTTATGTATCTACATATAAGTATGTATACATATATGTCTATCTATGTAGATATATATGTAGGATCCTATTAAATTAAACTAAATTCAATTATAGGATAAGCAAACACAAAGTATTACCTTAAGAGGCAAGACTTCTCTGTTAACACCATAAAATACCACCATGGCTTGTGTCCAAGAGAGGAGTCCTGCCACGTTGCCACACACCTTTTTACCATGCTGCAGTGTATAATCTTCCATTTCAAAGTAAGGCTGGACTAATTCTACCGTCTCATCATTGATTGTATCCCTAGCAAAGTTTTGCAGGTTGCTCAAGAATGGGCCACTCATGAGCTACAAAAAAACAACACACAAGTTATTTACACATTTTACGTTCAAATCTTGTTCATAGGTGAAGCTGTTAAAAACAGTTCCTAAAATTCTTCTGTATACAGAGTTAATTCATGTAGTTAGTATGACAAGTGTGCGACTCATTTGTAACTCCTCCCACACACCTTCTAGTATTTTGAAGTTTTTTAACCTATGACACTCCAATAACTAGACTCAAAAGTTACTGATGTACTTTCTATCTTCTATATTCCTGTGTTGCCATTTTAAAACTTATTTAAGAAGCATCATTTAATAATAAAAAATTAACCAAAATAAAGACTGAGAGATACATTTGTAATGAAAAAAAAATGCTTAGGCATTTGTGAAATGTCTAAATTCTAAAAAATGAAATGTTTCGGTTTAACTTTTCTAAGACATGTTCAGTGTGCTAAGGACAATTCATGGAATAACTGCTTATCTCATTTTATTATATCAGTGGAAAATAAAAGCTTTTGATGATTTTTTTTACTGTAAAAGCCTAAATAAAAAGCAAGATCACTATTTGTTACTTGTAACCATCAGTCCATGTGCCAGGAGCAGGGCAAGGAAACTCTAAAGCTTCTGCTGCAAAAGTCTCTGAGAAATTCACCTACTATTTCTACCATTTAGACATAGTGTATAGATACAATTTATCTTAAAACAATATGTTTGCCTTTTAATAAAATTCTCTCACGTTTTGAGTAAAAAGCATCATAAATTCTGTGATAAGCTAATTGCTATTTCTGACGTTTAAGAAACACTGTTTGAAAACTCTACTTACTTTTAATGATTCTCCCCATGATGGCTTGCAGCAAGGCTTTTCTGGATCCATGGTAACTTGATCCAGTCTCTTTTGAAATAGCAGCAGACAACAGTCCATGATCCTCATAATCAGGTGAGGAGGTTTTGCAAGCTTTCTAACAGTAGCAATATCCTCTGGTCTGATGGTCTGTTTGAAAAAAGATGTATTAGAATCCTGCATCAATACCATTATTCTGTGCTCCCATTAAATATAGTGGTTTTCATATTCATTTGTAATACTTTTCTCTGAGGTACAATTTTATTAAGTACACACCAAAAAGTGAGAAACTTGGCCTAATTAATAAATGTCATTGTTTCGTGAAACTTTAGTAATTTTAATGAATATTAGACAAGAATATCTTCCCAATTTTAAAGACATCATTCAAAAATCAAATTTACATACAGAAGCATTGACTTAAATTGTCAGTCTAAGTGTTTAAAGAAAACTTTACTGTAAAATTGTATAGGATTTAATTAAGAGCAGTTTGCTTGATAAAACAGTATTTCAGATTTTTAGCATTTAATCTTATTCTAAGATGGATTTGGTTATTTTTGTACAGTTTTAAGTTATTATAGGCATAAGATACCATTTTTAACCTCATTTTCTAATAGCATCACTGTCACTGGAACTTTGCTTAGGTCAACAACCATTACAAAACTAATAAAGAAATAAAATTTTAAAACCAATATATATTTGTGTTTTAAAATACACACATACTAATACCTGCCTAGAAGGAGTAGTTATGGATACATTCCAGAAACCATTTTCTAAGTCCACACATTTTGTAAGTGAATTTTGTGACCATTTTCAGAAGTTTCATTCATCTCATTATCTAAATGTCAGTGTAAGAGCAAACAATGCTCCTTTTTTTTTTTGCTTTGCCCACTGAATAACTTCTGTCACATAAATTCTAATAACTGGAATGGAAGGCCATTGTTGATTTCTGATTTCAGAGTTTTTTACTGTTTAATTGTTCAGAGCAGAATAATGAAATCATGTAGCACAGTAAATTTCTGAACCCTGATTCTGATTGCCCTGAATCCCCTTTTTTTCCTGTTTCTCTTAAAATTAAAAGCACTGGGTTTTTTTGGTGATTTTTACTCGTCTTAAAAGGCAGGTGTAGCTACTTAAGTCTGAATTTTAAACATCCTGTCAGCACAAGAAGTATTCTCTTGAATTCAGAATAACAGATATTCTAAAGGCATCTGTAGCTTTTGGAAAGATCTACACCTTCATAATGATCAAATATTGGGACGAAAGGAAAAAAATACTATGAAATAGTCCGTATGTGTTTAAGTTAAAATATGTGTGCCTTAAGCATTCATGAGAGACATGGCCAGCAACAGCGAGGAGCTGGTGACAACGGTCAATACAAAGAGACAGCTGTATGTTGGTGGCTCTGGCCTCTCACAGGTGATGCAAATAATACTATACTAATAAAAATGTAAGATTTTTATTCACTTTCAGAGCTTCCTCTGCTGCTTCTAGTGCTGGTTTAGCTGCCTCTAGTTTTTTCTCTGCTTCCTGTTTTTCTATATCAATTGCATCCACGATCCTTTGTGCTTTATCTTTCACACCCTGGACTTCAAGTTTTATTTTAGTTGCAGCTTCAGCACTTTCTTTGACTTCTTCTAGTACCTGGAATTGATAACAACACATAAAATCTATAAATCAAAATGGTGGAGCATGGGATTACGAGACACAAGATAAAACGGGTATGTAACAGCTATTAAATAAATAAATTTTACCCCAACTACAGCTAACTATTTATGATATCATATAATTATTGAATAAAAAATTAAATGTAAGAAGTTCAATTTCATCTGTTTCTGTCATATATTTCTCTCTTATGAGACTAAAAGCCTCAAAGAATTCAGGCAGTCCCTTAGTCATCACCAGCCAAAATTCACTCTCCAGTGCAGATTAAATATGCACCTTCAGAGCATTATGGTATCTTTCAGAAAACAGAATGCCTGTAGTGGTCCATTCCCTAGGATACCTTTCCAGAGAGTCATTTTGGAAACCAGATTTCTACCAGACCCCCAATCTCCTCAATACACATATACCTTGTTAATGTAAAAGACAAAATCTGAAAATGGACTGTGATGAACATTTTTCTAAGGAATTTCAAAATAGAAAAGTCTCATTATCTTGTTAATTTCTTATCTGCTAGTAAGTGCACACACAAGCCCAAATTTCAAAATGTCAATTAAGCCCAAATAAAAAAAAAAAAATTGAAAAAAATTGAATCTGATGCATATCTGAGTGGGTAAGAAATGGGAGAACAAGGAAAGCACTCAACCTCTATTGCAGCCTAAAATTGTCACACTATCAGAAGCAAATGCTGAACCAACACACTATAGAGAGAGTAAAACCTCATTTTAGATGAGGCAAATTTTTGCAAATTATGAGAAAATTCTGCAATAACATTTCACCCACCGTATATTCTAGTGTTATTTAACACTCACTTACTTTATCTGCTTTAACAGATGTCACAGCCAGCTCCTTCTCCTTAATAGCCAAGTCCTTAGAGAGCTGAGCAACAGATTCACTGGCTTCCATCAGCTTGGACAGACCTATTAAGTAAAAGATAAAATTCAGAAATATAGAAACTTCTTTTTCCCTTGTTAGAACAGAAAGAATTGAAGAATTCAATTATAAACAAGGAACCTTTGTAGCTTATTGAGGTCCCCTGCATACTTCCAACAAGAAATATTACAGCAGTACCATCTGTGAAGTGAAACAAATTAGAATATTTTCTAACTGGCATTCATATTGCCCATAAGCTGAAAGACATGGCTTTCTAAGCATCAATGATATGAGTAGAACACATCCATGCATATGTTCATCTGTACAAAATCATTTTGTTTAGCAGAACACGCAAGGCACTTGTAGTAACATGTCAAAGGCTATGAAAATCTACATAAGAAATTTTATTGACAGTGCTAAAGCTGCTTATGTTACTACTTCTGAATTATTTTTGGAAATAGAAAAACTGTAGAAAGAATACAAAAAAACCAACCCCACTCTCTTGAATCTCTGAGGTTCTCAGACTTTATCGCCATCTCAAAGTGGACTGAAGATAAGTACTGATTTCAAGAACTGGCAACAGCAAAGAGGTGCATAGAGCATAGAGCAAATCTTGAAATTCTGAAAAATATTGAGGATCACTCGCTCCTCTACAATTCACGCTAATTTAGCAGAGTGTATGAATAAAATAGCCACACATTCTTATTCTAGTCTTTTCTTCATGTGAAGGGTAACAGTTCTATTATTAATCATTGTCTAAGTGCCATATTCTTTACCTTAGTATGAAAAATCTTATAATGTAGAATTCTTCATTGAATTGGTATACAATATCTTTTCTGATAAAGGCCAGGTTTCCTAAGGTGTTTAATTGACTTTATGGATTTACAAAAGCATGTCTAGATACAAACTGGAGAAAGCTGAAAATACCAGAAAACAGGTGTTCTGAAACTATTAAGTGCTAATGCCAAAACTTAGGTAATTTAAAACAGACATCCGAAATCTGTCTGAAGAACATTTCAACCACACTTTTCTGTATTTCAGATCCATAGATATAAAATGACCCGAAGGAACAACTACTTATTCTACAACAGAAATCCGAAATAAACCACCCGTGAAGCACACAGATTACATGGTGAGAATTTCCTTAGACAAGTCCAGAAGTAAATTAATAACTGTGTTTAGAATTATCTCTTTCTACACCAGTAAATCACATGCTACCTCTGACCATTCTCAGGTTCTACTTTCTACTACAAATTCTGATTTGCAAATATTAAACTTTAATACAGTGCTCAGCTGAAGGGTTAAGCTGGTAGCATCCTTGAGGCACTTTTCCAAGAGAATCGTTGTGAGGTTGTGATTGGGGGAGTGTCTGGTGAAGGTCCTCATATGCTACCACTCTGGACTGTGATCCCCTATAAGTGATCACTGAAACATAAGTCTAATATTAAAAACATAGATGACTTGAGACCATGCATGGAATGTATTTGCTTACCAGTTTGCATACGTTCAGCTTGTTCATTGATACTGTCTAACTTCTCAGCATAAACGTCTTTGTAGCCATTGACAAAAGAGAGGTAGGATTTAGGGGTTACGTAAGTTCGTCTTCGATACCTAAACCAAAGCGTATTGGCAACATCAACTTCACACACGTTTTTGATATATACAGCTATTTGATCACTTCCAAAAAAAGAGACAATTCTATAACTCAAGTGTTTATTCATTCAAAATCAGATTTCTTCATTATGCAAACCCTTACTTTTAGTTACATTGGTTTTATCTACATAGACAATATTAAAGACTGTTGAATGGTGGGAATGAAGATAAAGAATTTGCAACATAATAGCAATTTTTTTCAAGGCCTGAGGATATAATGGTATAGCAGATTTATTTTTTTATTACCCTAATATACGTTTATTGGTACATACGAGTTCAAAAAACAGTGTCAGTAGCAACATTTTGGAGATTAATTATTGTACTCATGGAAAATATTACCTTTGGAAATAATTTTCACAGTTTTCTTGAACTATATCATGAAAGAGACCCATGGTTTCTACTATTTCTGTTTTAACTGCTGGAGCGCAGACCATATTAAATTCTGAAAGAAAATAGTTGGACACAGCCACAAGAGCTTCCCTGGGCCATCGACTGAACCAATCCATGGTGCACCCAGATATCAGACCAGGAAATTTCAAAGAACGTGCACGGAACTTCTCACCAACCTGCAGAGAGAATCACTGTTCGTTAGCAATATGACTCTTAAGCAAAGGTCAATTAAAGTGTTTGATCAGTATAAACAACTAAATAGTCTATTTTCTGCTTTATAATTTTCTGCTTAGAACACCCTGGAGGTTTTTTCCTCCACATACAGAGTTTTGTGAAATTTCTAACATTCGATATACATGAAATTTGAAGAAAGAAGTTCATTACAAATATATATGCTTTTAATGTTTTGAAACATCAAATAATGTACTTTAATTACCAATAAAATACTCTTTTCCAGTAACAAGCCATAATTTCAGAAAAATACATTCACTGATGTGTATTAGGAAAGAATATGTGAGAGGAAAAAACGAAAAATACTTTAACTTGTAAGAAATTATTTAATTTTTAAGTATTTTGCTGTTAAGTTCTCACAGCTGTACTATTACTTTTATTGTCTCAGCAATTACAACTAGACTTCAATAATCTTTTTATGCACCTTTAACTTACATAAAAATATCAAACTTGAATAATTCTCTTACACCATATAGGCAAGTTTGCTAAAGGAGGAATGGAAAACAGAAATGTAGAAAAAACTTACTGGAGAAAAGCAGAGGACAACATGCAAGTTCTTCTTTGCTCGACTTATAAAGTACTCATAAAGATTATCAAAGGTAGGCGGATGCCGAGGCAGGTCTTTTTTCATCACAGCTACTAATGCTTGGGTGATTTCATCCAGTTCATCCCGAGCAAATAAATTAGAAATCTTTTTATAAAATAAAAAATTGGTGATTAATTGCATGGATGTAATTATTGCAGAAGTTATAATTATTAGTCAGTTTGCATCTGTATCTCTCTCACTGCATATACACAGTTTAGGCTAAAAACCACTAGTTTAGATGTATGGAACTCCACTGAAAACTAAGAAGGCTAACTCTGGAAGAGTATAGAGCTTGACTGACAACCAAATCATCAGTTAATAAAAGGCTACTGAAATACTAACCACAGCTCCTTTTATATTCTCCTAGCTTACACTGAAATAAGGAAACTACATATCTAGAGAACTCCTGTTTTAAAAAGTTGGAATATTTTAATCATTATTGACTCTACGATGTATTACCAAAACAAAGCAATGAGAACAAACTCTACAGTACCCTGCTTCTAGAGCACACTGCCTGTCAGGCTGACACCCTTACCTCTCCTGAAGACAGCAGATTATTTACATATTCCAAAAATGACTCGTCTTTTATCTCATTATCAGTGAAAATAAAGGTGATACCTTGTCCTTCCTGTCCAGCTATTCTATACAATACTTTTAAATCTTCTGCCAGATTGGTTACATTATAGGATCTAGGAGAAATGAAGAACATTACCAGTTAATTAAAAATAACTCAGAATACTGCTCTTTTTGGATTATAATGTTTTATAAATTGCATAGCAAACATCCTTTGTAAACACACATATTTTGGTGCAGGAATAGCTAACACATGGTCTGCCTTTTGCAACTCAAAATAAATCCAATGTTGTATACAAACTAGGTAAGAGTGTAGTGTTTTCAATATTTTTCCAATGGTGACAAAATGAAAATAAAGAAAAAGAAAGAAAGGAGAAAAATCCGTGGCCATGTAAAGGCAAAGCAATACCATAAACGTGATTTATGTATTTCTTGCACTTATTACCTGGTTAAAGTGATCTGAAATATTTTATAGCCAGCAATGAAGGAGGCTAACTTTGCAAGACTTTGTTTTCCAGAACCACCAACTCCAACAAGTAAAGCATTTCCATATGCTGTCCGAATAATTCGGGAAATCTATGGAGGAAATAATGCAGAAAATTATTATTAATAAATTTAAATATTAGTTAGCAAAATTAAAAATCTAGTATGCTATATGCTTAGTTTACTATAATACAGTGTAAAAATTATTAAAAGGATACTTGCAGAAATTTTTTCCTCATAAGAACACTTGTAAATTCTTTAGGAATTTAGTGTAGCTAATGAAGAAGCTGCATACAAGAATATAGGATGATTATTATCAGTTACACATAGGATTTAAATGCATGAAAGGGGACATTTTCAGCTCCAGTTTATTTTGAAGACATCATCCTGAATGTGTTTAAAAATATCAATAAAAGGCTTTAGCTGGAACAAACATACTACATTCCTAATTTTAGAAGTCTGAAAGACTTGAACACAGTTAAACTATATTTTAACATTATCTTCTAGTCTATCTACTTTCAACATTTCTTTTGTGATAATTTTCTTACAAGGCTCCCAGATACAAAAGTTGAATTAC
The DNA here is from genome assembly GCA_034509425.1 of Eopsaltria australis. Classification (NCBI taxonomy): domain Eukaryota; kingdom Metazoa; phylum Chordata; class Aves; order Passeriformes; family Petroicidae; genus Eopsaltria; species Eopsaltria australis. Next base: position 1,005,793 of record JAVTVJ010000396.1, read on the forward strand.
AAATTTACTATTCTACTGCTTTTTGACACATCTTTGGGTTTATGATATATTAGTGCACTATTACTTTTAATATTCTACATTTTATTTTGTTCCACACGTAAATTATGCACAAAATGCAAAAGATTGGCATCTACATCAAGTCTTTGAAATATATTCATTTTTATCTGTTATAAAATTCTAGCTTGCTGCACACTCCCCTCTGAGCCTATCCAGATAACAATAATTAAAGAAGTCTAATTATGATATTTGTGGGTAACTAGATTTACTATCACTTTAGGTAGAAAGGAGCCCTGCTGTCACTAATTCCATATTGAGGATGTTCTGGCTAAAACTTGTCAGTAAAAATGGAATGTCAGAGACTTTCAAGGTCTTCTGAAATTCACCTAGCATCATGTGAACCAAATTTTAAAAGAAATTTATTTACTTTGGTTTAAATGCAAAGCAAACAAACATTTACTTCATCTGAGGTCAACTAAAGAACAAAACACCTTCTTCTGTTTTTGTTTCACTGCACCTTCGGTGTGTCTTTCAGTAATCAGATCATCCAGTCAAAGAAATTCCTGAGATAACACTTCTTAAACCTGAGACAAAAATCTCATACTTTGTCTTTATTTCACCCCCATGAATCAGATTTTGATTTCAGATGAATTCTTTTCTTATATATTCCTTTCTGAGTAGGAGAACAAATGATTGTTAGTTGAGACCTGCACATTACCCTAAAGTCTACCCTACAAACTGATTCTATTGCAGCCCTAATTTGTATTTTCTTTCATGTCTCTCATCCAATCAGATTCTACCTCATATTGTTTTTGTCCCTTGTCAGGTTCAGATACATTTGAAGTGTTCTCTGAATTCTAAATGATTAAAAATAATTTTATATACACAATATAAGCATCTTTATTTATGGTCTCACCTTCCCTATTGAGGAAAATCTTCATCTTTCTGAATACATAGAAGTTTAAACAGAAATTTAAATAAGGAATTTTTTATAAAACATGCAAACAGGTACAATGACTGGAGCTCTTTCCTAGTTCTTGAAAATGACCATGCAAAGATGGCAAAGCAGTTTGGGGGTAAGAACAGCTTTTCACAATGTGCCCTCCAAGAATAGCTTGCCCAAATACGGAACACTGTTATAACAGTTGAACTAATAAAAAATAGCAATACCAAACCTTAATAAGATGTGTCATTGCATCCTTGAAAAACACCAAATCAAGAAATGACCCTCTGATATTCTCATTGTATTGTGTTTGATATGACCGCAATTTTTTACAGAGGAATTCATAGTTTGGAATCTGAAAAACAAATAAAAATCTGTAACAACACTAGTAGGGCTCTTCAGGATTTTAAAAGTCCCCTGATATTTTTACGCAAACTTCAGTTTTATGTGTTGACCATGTATAATGATATTATCTTGCTAATTCACTATAATTATTGTAGTTGTGTTTAAGCAGAATTTTTTTGCTAATGGTGGAAGTAAAAAAGAAGCAAGGAGAACAGGAAAAAATACACCACATTTATATGTCATTATTAAATCTAACATCACTGAAATGATTTATTGCATGCTAACCAGGAAAATCTAGAGATATTTTCACAAAAAATGTGGTAGCTATTCAACAAAACTTGCTGTATAGTATGAGTTCAGCAATATAATGTACTTAATAATTAAAGGAATACTCCAGTGCCTATTATTTTATGCATTAAATGAAATACCTCCTCATAAACTTTTGGTGCTTGAAGGTCTATGTCTTCTGCTTCTTCACCAGTTGGTTCAGGCTCATCCCGTAAAAAATCTACAAAATACGGTTCAGATTGGAGAACTTCACTTAAATCTGCCTCCACATATTCCTCAATTGTTTTATCAATAGTTTGTTCAAACCATTCTGTATCTTCAGGTGTATTAAACCTAAAAACCAAAAAATATTTCTAGTTATATAGAGAGAAAACAGGTAATTAAATACTAAGAAAAAAGCTAAAACAAAACAAAAAAACCCCAAAAAACAACTTGTAATATTTTAAAGAAAAATATGTATTAGACAATACATACTACACAGTAGTCACAGAAACAGATCAGGCAACATTCACAGAAATCTACAGAAGTGCTTCCCTACTATAACATATAACTGTCAGTGACAGAAAATATAAAAGAAAAATAATTTGACTTTCCAGCTTTCACTTAGAACAAGGCAACGGCAGACCCTTTAATTTTTCAGATGAAAAAGGATGAAAAAGGGTGAATTCTTTCCCAAATAACCATTACTAAGTGACCTTTATAATCTTTCAGCCTGCAGCAGAACAGGATAATTTATGATATCATAGCACTGCCCGTGAAACTGCAATTAGACAAGGAATAGTGAAAGGAAGGCAGTGTATGTCACTACAACCTGACTCCATTCTCAACACCTCTTGCACCAAAACCCATAATCAGCAGAGAGAAGTACACATTGGGGTTGAAGGGACTAATAAAATTCTGGAAACAGATACTAGTGGCTACATTTCATTTTGTAAACAACTTTATCTGCTTCCCTTTACAGATGCAATCTGATTTTAATACAGATCAGACCTTTGACTACTCTGCTTATCTGTGGCTGTGATTACTGGTGAAGCAATGAAGAATACTACTTAGGAGTAACTGGCAAACGTAAAAGACAAGAAGCACCTCATACACAGAAAAAGTTAATTCAAACTGTGAATGTCAAAGTACAGGAAAAAAAATCCATATATTTACTTCCTTTTCTTTTCAGTGATACAACTGAGAGCAAAGTAGAACAAACTTGAAGAAGCCCAGTGCTGTGAGTTTTCAAATAAGACAAGCTAAATTGACGAACTATTTTAGAGACAGCCTAGATATGCATTACATCACTATTGTTAGAAGTCTTTAGCAATGACATTAGGATATTAACCACTAGGAAATTTCAAAGCAGCATGGAAACAGGGAATGCATGACTACACTCCCTCTCTCCCTCTTTCCAGTGTATAACATATCTGTACGAATACATATCTTCCACACATTTTTAAATTTGCCACAACAAATTAAAAAAAGATATGAACATATCAAAAAAGTCAGTGATATTGCTCCCAACTTTAAAGCAGAAAATAATACACTGTATGATTCTGTATGATAATTTTACCTTTGTAGTTGGATCCTAGCTTTAAATTAAAATTTAACATTTTCCCCTGTCTCATATCAACAGCACTCTGTTGCACGTAGAAATGTATAGACATAAATTTTAGCAAATATGTAAGTTTGTGTAATATATGATCATTCAGACAGTTAGAAATATCAGACAGTTAGAAATACCAGCACTGCTGATATTTTGCAGTGGATAAACTTTCTCTGATTATGGAGAAATAACTATTTAAGTCAGCAGAAAAGCCTAGCCTGTATTTTTATATTCTTGACAGTTGATGGATAAGATTTACTTTTGTATGTCCTGCATGCATTTTCTGAATCCAGCATATGGATCTTAGGAGAGAGGAGTAAGTGAGCAAGATTATGGTTCATTTTGGATATTGAAACAGGTGATAACAGCAATCCTCCTTGGCTCTTAACTCAAGTTTGTTAATCCACTTTCTGGGGAAAAAAGAGATGGGCTCTGTCAGTTGACTCAGAGCTCTCATGAAAGAAAATGAGGCATTCTAGAAGATGCAGGCAGGGATGGTAAACAAAACTTTTTGACAATGGTCTATGTTCTGTTTGGAATTGTTTCTATCATTTACATGAAATGGAGGGCAGTTGTTTTATCCACCAGTTTTGGCAGTGTGCAATTTATCTCTAAGTTTTATATATCTTGGTTTTTTTCTGTTTCAACTGAGTATATGCTGAAGTCCACATATCAACATGTACTTAGGAGGATTTCCCTTTGTCCCTCTTGTATTTAAAAAATGGAGATGGGACTCCAGATATTTCTTCTATACCTCTTTCTTTTATGTTGACAAGTTAATTGAATAATATGATTAAGGCTGACTCTGCTTGAATACAATGCAATCAATCATTATGTATTTGTCTTGCCTGCTACCATGCCAAATCATCCTCACCATTATGTAGTCAGCATCTTAAAACAGATAATTTCCAACTTAATGTTTTGTGGCTATGTTGACTACTGAAAACATTCTGGTCATGGCAGGTAATGCCTGATCACTTTTCAATTCAAGACCTTTTAGGTGTTACTAAAAGCAAAAGCACTCTAAAATGCCCTCTTGTGTCCATGGCAAAATATTTCATTCCTTTCACTTTGTGATAGCTTTATAAAGTCAGTGAAGTGTAAGAAAATACGCGTAACTGCTTTTAAGAGTCAATATTTAAATTTAATGCTTTAAGTATAAAATATTACTTTATAAAAATCATGAAAGCCATCCCTCAGGGCATCAGAGTAAGAAAAAAATTGCATTAATTATAACTACTCGCAGTAGTAGTGGGTATATGTCAGGTTTTTAGCATAGTGCTACATCTAGAATTTCACAAGAAATTGAAACACAATGAACAGAAAAACAATACTGGTCTCCAAGATATACAGGTCATAGACCTTTATATTTTAAAAGAGACCTACAGGAAGTGGGCCAATTTTTAGTAACAAGCATGAAATCCTGTTTTTTTTCTATGAGGAAAGCAAAGCAATTTTAAATTATCCTATATGTATAAATTTAGGACACCATAAAGTTCTCCTTTCTACAGTGGAATCGGCTGAGTGCAGCCAAAAAGGGAAAAAGAGAAAAGCAGGTTAAAATATATAGTATATAGATATTTTCGTGTTTTCCATCCAGTTACTGGGTTAACCTAACAGTATATAGCAAGATATCTGTTGGAATAATACCCCAATGCAGACTGCATGTAAAATAAGATAAAATTTTCATTTTGGCCTTATAAGGTTTATAATATTTAGAAGTTTTACAGATGTATGAGCATAAATGAAGTAAATGGCTAAACCTACTAAATATAAAATGCTATAATTATTATACCTGTCAGCAATTACTCTGGTACATTCATGTTTAAAAAGTCTTAGAATAACAGTGCTGGTTTGGCATTCTTCTGCCTTTATAGTTAACATTCCTTGCCAAATTCTAGACAGGTCTCGAAGATTGAAGATATAGTGGAATTTAGATGGTGTAGGTAACATCTTTGCCTAAGGAAAAATATTGTTAATATTCAAAATCATTAACATCTAGAAAGAATCAATAATAATAAAATTTATAACTTCACCATTAATAAAACATATGAAACAAAAAAATAACAAAAATACTAATTTCCACACATAATACGGTGGAAAAACTCTTTATAAGAAGTCTCCTAGAGTATCTAATTGTTTGAAAGCAGGATCTATCACTAAATGTAGGACACCAAGACTTACAATATGTAATTTTTTCACATGTTGCTCTGGCACTATAAATTAAAAAATTATAATTTGTAAAGAATTTCACACCCTGTCCCTTAGCTATGAAGATTAAAGCTTTGGGTAACATGAATTAACTTATAGGAATGAATGGACTGGTATTTCCATTCTTCTGTCTTGTATATTGAAATCTGATGTTTCCCACATTTCATCTCAAAAACATTGTAGACCATCTCTGTTTTTAAAATCTTTTTATGTTTTCTTTTGTTTTATTGGCGGGGGGGGGGGGGTGGTGGGTTGGGTTGGTTTTTTGTTTGGGTTTTTCTTATAGATATGATCTTAGGGAATATTTGCCTAAACTAAACTAATAATCACTCTATCCAGAGATAAAACTTTCACTGAATTTATACCTTTGTCCGCTGCCACAATACTCTTCCTGTTGAGACCAACTTTTCCACAAGTTCACATACTTCAGGATTGAATTCTCTACAGGGATGAAAGTATCCACAGGCAATTATACCTGAAAAATATATGATGCAATAAACAATTAATCTCAGCTTGTAGGATACAATAATGTAGGTCATGAGCAAGACAAATAGGTGCTTATTTAAATCATTACTTGGTAAAACATAATTTAAAATTACAGATTAAATTATTTTCCTCTGTTGTCTATGGAATTGATATAGAAACATCAGGCAGTAAGTGCTGGATTTCTGCCATATCCTGTTTTGACAGAATTACCAGAATTGAGAAATTTAGCAACAGAGTGCATTTCAGACAGTTTAGAGGTGGAATGTTAACCTCCACAGAAATATCAGTGCTCATCAGTCTTCCAGGAAATGTCATTACTTTCTTAATATTTGTTTGTCCAAAATTAGAAAGACAAGCATTTAAATGGTTTAATTTCTCTTCCACAGCATTATTTTTGCTCTAACACAGCTTCAGTTGTTTTACTGGTAGAACTCTGAATTTGCACAATGAAAGTGAGAAAGACAGCATGCTTTTATAAATTTTAAGTCCATTATGAAAGGAAATAAATGGTACTAGAATAAGGGAAAAAAGTACCAAAAATTTTGTCTATGGATGTGTTGGATGGCAATGTACAGTTGAAGACACAAAACTGTCTTTTCAAACGCTGGGGAATATCGTTACGGCCCCCTCCAGGATGTATCATTGCTGCTATTATCTGCACATCTACAATTGTAAGGAAGTCTCCAGGTTTATCCAAGCTGTACATTCCTCGCATCTCCATCATCTGACGGACAATTTCATTTGTTATCTGTAAATTTATGTAAGTTGTACAAATTAGAAATTTATGCAATAAAAGAAGAAAATACACCACAACATTTTTACTTCTTTTCTAATTCTGCTAATCCACAGAGAGACATTGTCACCTTAATCTAAAAACAGAATAAACTACCTTCCTTAGTCGTATGGAAGATCTTGGTTTATGTGATTTTAAATGTCAGGAAAATTGTTTCAGAGCTCTACTGCCGTATAACATCAAGAAAATGTGTTTGTATTCTTTCAAACTAAACAAAATTAAAGCAATGAACTGGGGGAAAAATTGTTTTGTTCCTTATTTTGTTGCTGGAAATTCAGCTACAGATGTTCCAGCTATGCTTTTCAGCTGGTTCTTGGGCCTCCTTTGAAGCAAAACAACTGATTCTTTAATGCTTCTTTTTGGAAAGGTTATTCACTCTTCATTCCACCTCCAGAGTTTGCCCCACAGCAAGTGCTCCAACAATATTCAGCAAGCCTTATGTATGTGCTCACACACCCCACCAAAATCAACATGATACGTGGCATGGCACCAACCACAAACCATTATCCCATCAAAAATATTTCAATCATGTCTTGGGGTCATAATGCAAGACCTAGTGGAGGCCTTGAATTTTTCACATCCTTTATTTCTCTCTCCAAGGTATCACACTTTCTCTTGCCAGAAATTTATTTTTTGGTGCTCTCAGATTAATGTCAATCTTGAAATCGATCATATACTACTTTAGTATGGTGCTGATTTTTGTTTAGTCTTACAGAAATAAGGAAGTAGAGATTATGTAAAATATGGCATCATTATATTAAAAGTCTCATCAGTAAAATCTAATTTGCTTCCTTTTCTTGTGTGTGCCAGTGTACCAAAATTATAAAGCATTTCCAATAATTAACAGTTAATTAAAATACTTAAGAAGTCCACTGATTCCCATGTGTATATATATAAAAAGCACAGCAATTTGAGAATTAGTAGTAAACATTAAAAAAGTTTACCTGATCTCCCCATTCATTGATAAATGGCATATTGATATCATCGATAAAAACAGTCATCTTTCTGCCCGCAGGAGGTCCGTAAGTGCTTCCAACACGTTTGTCCACATAACTCTCTATTGTCCTCTAAAACAGTGAAGAATGCATTGTTGAAAAACCTGCTACAGCACTTAGCCAATGATTCCCTCTTTTTGTTAGCAGTTTTATCTTTAATTCTAGTAAATTCTAGTATTAAGGAACCCAATTCCTAAGGATTCCAACTCCTGTCCTGTAACCCACCTCTGGCTACCAGAGGTTTTTAAAAAGTTTCCAAACTTAGAAATTATTGTTTCATTATCAGCATTATCATTCCCCTAACTAGTATTAACTTGTTTAATATTTGCAATACAACTGAAGAGCACACAGAGGCAACTTAGATTCCTTTAATTATGATTTCACAGGTATCTTGTGAAGGATGTAATGCAAAATTTTAATATTGTAGTGAAAGAAAGAGGATGCAATAGACAAGTAAGATTGATTTATAACTGAAATGTTTCTTCAAAGTTCTACAGCTCTACAGTCTTCCTAAAGATACATAAACAATGACAGAAAAAACACCTTACAAGATGGTACCAGATGTTTTCCTTAGACAAGTAATGTTTTCTGTATAAAAGCACATCACCCTATATGAGTAATGGAGCATAAGCTGTCATAAAGATAAAAGTATTAATAGTATTTTTGAAACAGAAAATAGACACATGTTTTGTCCAATGTTTTTGTCCCATTTTTACAACAGGATATTGATGAGTATTTTAAGATACAGACATACAGAGAACACATGATTAAGGTGAAAAAGAGAAACTGCCAAGTGATTACATAAGAAATCAAGAACTTTGTAGCACATCTCATGCATCTAAAATCACACAACCTTTCAAATATTCTCAGAATGGTGGCTCAAAATTAAAAAAAATAAAAATCTCTTGAGTGCAACCCTTTCAAGGTATTAGAAGCATTTCACCTGTTTTTCTGCTGCATGTCTCCATTAGATACCAGCAGAATGAACTACATCTTGAGCAAGTCTGGGATTTGTTTTCAAGAATGTTCTAAGTACCCATAATGTGCTTAGTAAAGGACACTGGGAGAGAGGTACTGACTGTTCAGTAAGTCCTGCATGCATGAAAGGATGGCTGTCTTATTCTGTCTCATTTGATACAAACCATGACCAGAGATCTTGCACATAAGAATAACTGCCGGGAAAAACTCAGCAGCCATTCTGTGAGTACGGAATTTTTAAAAAAATAGGTGCATAATCCATTATTTTTCACCATTTCCTTAATAAAATTTACATTAGCTTCTTAAAAAATTACCTACTTTTGAAATGGAGTTTCTAAGACCTTTCTATGAACAGATTTTTCAATCAAGAAATATTCCAAAATTAATTCTTTTTCCTACCACAGGCTTGTCACCATGAATCCATTGCATTGAATTGGTAAAGAAGACAATTTACATCTAGCAAACTAGTAATATCAAGCCATAGCACAGTGTTATAAAACATCCTTTCAATCACTTGAGAAAACTATGTACAGCATTTTATTTCTTTTTATATGGATTTTTATCAGTTACATTGGGAAAGAGAAATTTCTACAAAGTTGTCATGCTAGAGGTCTTTAAAGATGGAATTTCTGACACTGTAGTTACTCCTGAGCCAAGGAAAAATAAAATTATCTGGAAGTTGAAACCTGTTCTTTATTTAACAAAAATTTAAATTAACACTATATATTAAAGAATCAGAAAAAAACCCTAAATATAACAAAAAATCTAAAAAAAAAATCAAAGACCTTCAGCAGAAAATTTTATTCTTACAATTCCATAATGAAAAACCACAGAGCAATCATTAATAAATGTATCTCTATGTGAGTGGCTATATTTTATTCTGATCAGCAAAAATTATTTTTAATAGCATTTTCTGAAATGTTGAAGTGACTTAGACAAAAAAGATCCTTTAGAACTTAATTCTGAATCACTTATCATCAGAATTAAGTACCCGTTATACACTTAGCAAGGAAATGGTATGCAAAATCATTTAAAATCTGTATTTTTACCTGAAACATAAATGGTTCTGTGGCAGATGAAAAGTTTACACTTTTTGACAAATGCTCTTCTGGGTCATATCTCTTCATATATCCCTTAATCATGACTGTCTTTGCAGTCCCCTGTTCTCCTATCAGCAAAACAGCCTGTAACAGATATTTAAATCACATAAATAATACCAAAACTTATATTTATGTATGCATAACAGACCTATTTCTGAGAAAAGAATAGTTTCTGTGTCTATTAAATGATACATTTTTGGACAGGCTTTTTCTGTGTCTCCATATGCACTGAGACCATATGTGCTATTCACCCCACATAGATTCCCCAAGAAATTTCTTTGCAGAGATAAAAGAGAAAGGAAGAAACAAGAATGTGCTAGAGAATTTTCTTCCAATTGCCAAACTTCTGCCAGTTTCTGACACGTGCTACAACAGTCTCTTTTAGTGGATGACCCTAAGAAGGCGTTCTGTAAACTCCTTCCTTTAGATTTTAAAGTTTTGTTCATGCACAAAAACAATTACAGCAGATCTATGTTAAGAAAATAAAAATAAAACAATATAATGATGCACCTGGGAAGCAATGACTAGAGACAGAGAAGATGAAGAACGATTGTAACATGCAGTTACATTTTAAGCAATTTCTTTTATTTTACATGGTAGGTACATACTAAAATATATAATCCTGTACTTACTTTCTTTTGTTTTGCAATTGTGTCCACCAAAAACTGAGTTCTGGTATTATCAACATTTGGAACCAGAATAGATGCATAGTCTGGGACATTATCTGTTGGATAAACAAATTCCTGAACTCTTTTACTCCAGTGCTCCCACTCACCTGAAATGGCCAAAAAAAAAAAAAAAAAAGGAATTTCATAATAGGCTGATCATGTTCAATATGTTCAATATTTAATTAATACAATAATAAAAAAATAGATATTATGGGTAGAATACTTCAAAGTATAAAAAGGGATAAATTTTCTAAAATTTGTCAAAAATGCACCTAACAAAGGACATTATTAGTCATGACCTGTAATTAGTCTACAATTCTACTAAATGTAGGCATATTATTAAATTGATATATACTTATCTAAACAAAAACCCCAAAGAATGTTTACCTAGAAACTAATTCTCACACTGCTGGTGAAAAATTATGGAACATGACAGTATGGATTGCATTTGTATACACTAAATCAATGTTGCTGGCAAAAAAAAAGTTAATCTGGATATGAGAGAAATTAATTTCTTCAGAAGAGAACAAACTCTGTCTGTCATAACAGTAAGGTTTTTGTGATATTGGTTATGTGTGCTAGCTAAACTAAAAAATTTGTTCTGGAAAATGGCACACTATTCAAAATACCAAGAATCAAAATATCTTACTATTTTAATAATTCTATAACCTTCCAGATTTATGACCAGGAATTAGACTTGAGTAATAATTACTAAGCAAAATTAAAATCAGATTTTATTCCCTTAACAAAAACTGTCAGCTGTAAGGAAATTAAACACCAAATAATATTAAGCTAGACTAAACCAGCCTAAGCAGAAATTATCTACAAATTGTAGGCTGGCTAAATTAATAGAAAAGCAATTTGTAAGAAAGAAATTAAAAATAAATAAGAAAATGTTAGCAATGAGCACTCTATCTCCTGTCTCTGGCTTCTCACATCCACAGATGTGCTGGTGCTACACTGTCAAAAAACCTCAACTCATGTGACTGTAGAATAAGGACTAAAGCAGTAACAGAGTTTTAAAATCACAGCTTAAAAAAGAAGATTGGTTCTTTTTCTTACCACGATCATTAACAAAAAACTCATACATCGTTTGATTGCTGCCACGAGGGATTTTTGGTAAGTCTAATTTATTGTCATGAGCTCTAATGAAGGCTTCAAGTTTATCTCGACTGTCCAGCTCCAGAAGGGCACCCAAACTCCACATTATTGCAAAGTTGAACAACTTATGTAGACGACTTGTAGCTGATACACCATGTTCTTCCTTCGCCGGAATCAAGCCCTCCAGAACATTAATAGACTGAAAGTATTTTAAAGCATGCATTTAGAAAATATTACATAATCACTTTTTATTTACCTACATATGTATGCACATGCATTATTTATATGTATTCAAAACTTAAATCAACACAGATTACAAAAAACCACCAAGCACAAAATTCAGAACAACAAACCCAACAAAGTTCATTAAAGATAGCTATATAAAAGTGAAAAAAATTTTCAAAATCACTTAAGTAATTTGATCATGAATTATCCTTTTAAATTATACCTACATAATAAATGTCATAATGAGCTAGGGTATCAAAACAGCTTTTTAAGGGATTTTTTTAATAATCAGAACTCCAAGAATAGGTGAAGCCTAGCCATTTTTTCCATTTTTAAGTATGGAAGAATTTTTAGCATATGTCTGATGTATTTATCTCAATTATGGTACAATTTATGTATCTATCACATTAACTTGGTTTTTTTTGTTTGTTTGTTTTTTAAAGAATAGACTAAATTATTCTATTATGTGACTGCTTCACACAGTTTCTAAGGAACTAGAGTCCAGATTCTAGAAGAATAGTAACTTGTTATGTACAATTCTGTGATCCTGCTTAGGAATTCGGGTGTTTGACTGTTTTAGGTAGCCCCATTTGTGCTCCCCTTCTACGCAAGGCAGTGTCCAGCATATTGTTTCAAAATACCTCCTTTAAATAGTGAAACAGATTTTCAGTCAGCTCTTGGAATTAGTACTCTTTTTGCTGTCTTGCATCTCATATTTGGAGTGGGAAGTAATACAGTAACACAAACTTCTGATACTTGCCCAGCATCTCATTTGCAACAGTGGCTAAAAGTGGAGAAGAGTAAAAGAAAAAAATCTCTCTTGGCTTGCGGAGATGCTGGGCTTGTACCTCCTGTAGCTACCCTCTTCAGCTTGTGGCTTTCTCAACAATACACACTTTTTTCTGGTTTTATAATCCTATGTGTTTTTTTCCACCCTGAAAATAGCAACACTGGTCTTGAGCCTACATAAACTTTTATTGTCTATTACAACCTTTGGCAAGATGTCCCATAGGTCTGCTATTCATGGCATTGAACAGTTTGTTTTCTTCCCGTGTGAACTCCTTCATGCTTATCTTCACTGAATTTCATTTGCCATTTTATTACCTATTTATGCAGTCTCATAAAATCTGTCTACAGTTCTTCATGGTTAGTTGTTTTGTCCTTAATACCCTGAATAATCTAGTATCCTCAATAAATTTCTTCACCTAAAACTTTTCCAAATTGTTTATGAACATTTTGAACAGCACTGATCCCAGCAAAGGTCCCTCAGGATCTTCTGTCCTTCCTAAGAACTGATAATCCAGTCACACATTTCCTGTCTTCCAATAGATTGTTTATCTAGAAATGAAACTCCTAACTTCAGGTATGACTAGTTAGCATCCATGTAAATGCCTGGTAAAGGAAGATGTGAAACACTTTTGGTCCTTCATGCAGACCATATCAATCAGATCTCCTTTAGCTACAAGTTTATTGATTTTTCCAATAGGCAGGATAACTCTAAAGAAAAAACTGTGTTGAATCTCCTAAGGTAAATTATATTTGTCTACCTAATGAGGTGGGCCAGAGGATGCATAGAGTTAGAAAGTCTGTGGAAATTACAAGGAGGAAAGCAAAGATGAGATCACACTTATACGAAACCATTATACAGCTGTTGTACATAAATAGGCAGCTTAAATTTTGAATGCTTACAAATTGCTTAATCAGGTACATGTGCACGTTTGGGTGAACATCCTAAACTGAGCTTCAGAACTCAAATACAAGTCTGCCAGATAAAACTGCTCTGATGTGGTTGTAATTTTTGAAAATGCATGAACTAAACAGAAGTAGCATGTCCTGAATCCTACAATTGCTAAAGAGACATAAGACTCAACAAATCAGGAGGCTGATAAGGTACAGAGCTTCTGCACAGAAACCCTTTATGGCGAAGCTGGCATTTTAAGGTACAAGTAAGGTAAAATCTCTGGTGCCTCTGGCTTTTAGATAACACAAGCATGGAAGCCTGCTAAGAGTTATTTACTTTGTCACAGATGTGACAGAAACTTACTAGAAATTTTCATTCACACAAAGAAACATTGAATACAGCTTAAATCAGGGAAATATCTCCCTGATGAAGCAGTACGAGTAGAGCACTGACTTGCTGACACTTCCTAACAAGCGCTAATCAAAAATAACAGAAACTTTTGATCACAGGAAAAATCTTCCATGATTCAGTTCAGCCAGAGGTTTCACAGATACAAAATATAGAAGAAAAATAATATCTCTCTCAAAAATGTTTTGCATTGAATGTCATGAAGTGGTTAGTTGAATAGTTTCTGCCTGGGGACTTCAGTTCTGAAGCTACTCTAATTGCATTTGATACTGCACAGTTAAGCTCTCCAGCATTTACTGTGGGTATTAGTTTGCAGTAAAATACTTCACAATCTAGAAAATTTGAAGCTAACTCTCTAATGAGCAGCAGAAAGATACTGGGTGCAAATTCGCTAGTTTAACGTTAAACTGGAGTGCTATCCACAACACTATCTTATCTAGACTCTTCTTCAAGAGCACCACAGGATTTTTTATGAATGTATCAAAATAAAAAGGAGATTACATGGACAAATGGAAAGTCTGAAAACTTAGAATCTGCAGATGACAACAGACTCATAAACAAATCATCTGGAGATATGCAGTACAGGACTGACAAGTCTTAAAAAATCTGCCAAACACATATTTATATTATTAATAAATCACTGATACAGTTTGGATTCCACTCAAGGTAGAATTCCAACTGATATTAAAGGAGAGGCAAAAATTACTACATTGACCTTGAAAGAGCTGATGGACAGAATAACATCTATTACATCTGAAGATAAAAAGATAAATAGAACTATTCTTCTCTCTCTCTGCTGACACTGCCAGTAGAGATATAGTGACCCTTTACCACAATATTTTGGTATCAAAAGCACCAGAATGAGGCTACTAGCTTATTAAACATACACTTCTGGAAATTTACTGAACCTGCATATTCCAGTCGTTAGAAGACTAGCCTAGGGATGAAGTGATACAGAGAAGAAAACTTTTCTTCTGCACATCTCCACGTTTCCTCTTATATTGCCCAAGAAACAAATACAGAGTTTGAGCTTTTCTTTGTCAGGAGACAATATTTTCAAATTAAATTTTATGGCTATCAGATATTCTCCTTGCTACTTCTGCACTTTTACTATTGTCATCAATCCAAACAGACTCCTACAGTATCTGTTTTACCTGCATAATGTAGTTACATTCCAGAAGCTCCATTTTGGGGTTAAGGTTTAGTTTCATATATGTATATGCTGGTTCAAAGATTCTGTCATACAAATTTTGCAAAAGTTCAGCTTCTTGAGCAGAACGTTTTTTCAGCCATGCCTGAAAAAAACATCCACAATAATGTTCTGTATAAAATGTATGGCAAGGTATAATTAGGAGCAGCCAGAAATAATTATCATACCTGCAGTATTGGTCTCCAGCTGAGGACAGAAGAGCTGATGAAGACCATACCCATTCGAGAAACTGTTGCTGGAGAGGCATTCTCAATGTTGTGGACCTCAAATAACAGTTTGCATGAAGGAGACATAGGAATTCGATCTCCATTTGCTAGGGTGAGGGTCTTGTTATCATCCAAAACTGAATTTAAATTCTCAATCCAGATTGCATCTACAGGACCATCTAAAACCAGAAACACATTTTCACCTGGAAAAATAATCGAAAGAGAGAGAGTTAATATCACATTGCTGAAAAGACAAGAAAATAAGTGTACAAAAGATGGTTTGGAACCTTAACATCGTACAAAAATTTACTTTATTTATTGTAATTTCTGACATCTCAATGGATGGTCATTACTGAGTAAATTACATACATAGTTAAGGAAATATTTTTTGAAACAACTGGTAGCAAATGAGGGCACAAATATTCCTTTACAGTGTTAAATATTTGTTACCTTGGCTGGCTACCGGATAGAAACTGTGCTACCTCCTCTCTCACTACCCTTCCTCAACAGGACAGAGGGAGAGAATACGGTGAAAATGTTTGTGGGTTGAGATAAAGACTGGGAGATCACTTGACAGCTGTCATGGGCAAAATAGACTCAACTTGGAAAACAGTATTTTATTGCAAATTAACATAGATTTGGATGATGAGAAACAAAGACAAACACTTAGAACACCTTTACCCCACATTTTTTTCTTTCTCCAGATTCAGCTTCTTTCCTCACAACCTGATCCAACTCTTCCTCTTTCATCCTCCTGCCCCAACACTCCAGCAGCATGGGGAGGTTGGAGAATTTAATAATTTGTCCCTAAAATAAGCATCCTTTGAGCAACTAAAAAAGAGATATTGAATATTCACACATCCCTCTCAAGTTAATGAAAATTATGCTCATTCCTCTGCTCTTAAAATCTGTTTTTTTTCTTACACTTTGAAATACAAACATAGATGTAAATACCTACATTTTGGCAACTAAATTTTAGAATTCTGGCTTCATTTGGAATATAGAAATTTTCTAATAGAGAAAACATATGCATTTCCAATCTAAGAAATTCAACAGTCTTTTAAAATTAACATCCTTCTAGAAAGGTTCCCTACAAGAATTCCCTTCCTTTATTATATTTATTTTTTCAGACACAGATGAAACACTGTGAAAAGGATTTCCAGTATGCCAATCCTAAAACACTGAAATATAAATACAGGCAATCAATGTATGTAAAACCATGGGAATAACATTATTATAAAGAAAGTGCCATTAGAACAAGTTAATCTAATTTATGATTTATCAGCTTCCAAGCAACACATCTACACTGTAGAAATGAAGTGGCAAGAAAATGATCTTTTTTTTAATGTAGATATACTACTGAAATAATAAATCTTTGAACTGATGTCCTTCCTTTAGAAATCTCATCTCATATATTCTCCATAATTTTCCTCAAGAGGAACATTTGTGAATTCAATATGCTTTTTTCCATATATCATTCAAGATACATTTTTATGATACCACCTGAAAAGTATTTACACACCCTTTTTGGTTTTCAGCGTTTTCCTCCACAGAGTAGAAAAGATTCCATCTGTCCAGTCATTAGTTGCAGCATCTAGTTTTCCAAACATTTGAGGGGCAGTGATAGCTTTGGGGTTCATGCGCATTTCCTTATGAGGTTGGCCACATTCTGTGAGTGCTCTCATTAACACAGTTATGACCATCGTTTTTCCAGATCCACTAGGTCCAAGTGTCATCAACCCATGGCGTACTAGATTAGTTTCATACAACTATTAACAAAATCAAAATAAAATATTTCAATTAAAAATCAAAATCAAAATAAATACTTGCTTTAGAAAGATTTTTGCTTGCACTTAGTAAAGATTAAGATGTATTAGCCGTGCTAGTTATATGCTCAGGATTGAACTTGGCATGCATTTGCTGAATTTTAGTGTTCTGTGGAACAGTACATATCTTCAGTTCCTAATCTTCTCAGCACTAAGCAAGGTTACTATAAACAGTTCACAGAACTAAATCTTACCTAAATTTTTAAAGCAACTGAAAATAGTTTTACCAGATTTGAAAAAGGGTTTTCTGTACTATTCAAAAGGAAAAATTAATATAAACAAACCATTAATCCTACAGAAGTATGATTAATCACTTCAGTACTGAAATACCTGAGTATATGAAACAAATATAGGATCTGCACTTTCTCCAGAACTGTGTATGGGTTTAAGTTTTAGGAGAGTTCTCTGATGAATTTTCTATTTGTCTTTTAATATTAGCATTAGGTTGGCTGTGGAAATGTGAGTCCACCTATACGAGTATGAATGAACTGAATGGCACAAAACAGTGGTAGTGCCCCTGCGTGCCAAAATCTTGTAAGATGTATCATACACAGCCATTCCTCTGCAAGCTGAATAAAGGCTCGTATCAGACCAGGACAAAGATCTACAGGCACCACAGTGCAAGTCCCTTGCATCAGTCTTCCTTAGTGTGGTGCACATATAATCTTCAGTTTTTCCCAAATTAGATGTGCAGGTTCTTGGGTAAGACAGTGGTTTAGCTACCAACACATTCTTCTGACTCCTAATTGTGAAGAATGTTTTAGAAAAAAAAAGTTTTACCTGAACAAGCTTAAGATTCCATGGTGGATGGTTAATCAATCCTGCCTCTTCAACCTGATGAGCTACTGCAGCCTGAAGCTCATCATAGGTATTGCTGTCCAGCTGCAACCCCGGGAAGAGATCATTGATAAGACTGAGGAACAAAGGCTCATCTTCATCTATCTGAAAAAAAAAAAAAAAGTCATTACATGTTTAGGGAATGGTTATCTAAAGAACATTTCCAAATCAAAATTAGTCTCTGTTTTAAAAGAATAAGCAGTAATAATGTACTTTCAAAATACAGATGCTTACAGACAGCTAACAGGAGAGCCTGCTACAAAAACCACATTTTGAAAATGTCATCCACAAGCCATACAAAAGAAAAATTCATAATAGAAAGAAATTTCCCACTGAGTAGACACTGGAACCTATTTATAAAATTGATTTGTAAACCCCTTGCAGGATAGATTGGAAAGAACATCCTATCTGGAAAGAAATCTTTAAAAGTCTGATTTAGTGAATACTCACTATTCAATTTACTTATGGTACAGTGGTCAGTCTGTGCACAAGTCAGTGCACTGAAAGTCACATGTACAGGTAAGCTGCTATCAATCTATTTGAACCTTTGCATAATGAACACTCTTTACAAGCCTAATAAACTCTCCATGCTGTTTAATAATCATGAAGGTTATCATGTTTGAATTTTTAAAGTAAAGAATGTTTGAGATTTTTTTTAATCTCATACAAAACACATGGAACATCCATTAGGCTTGCCTCTACATGGTGCTAAAATATTAAATTGGGTTCTTACCAGCTTGGAAAGATTCATGTCTCTTAACCCTCTCATAACAATACTTATTTCACCTTCAGTTGGCCTGGCTCTCTTTTGAGTTCCAAGAGTCCTCAGTACTGAAAGAATATTCCTCAGACCAAAGTCATAATGGACCTAGAGAGTGGAAGAAGGCTTATGCATGAATGACAAGTTCTCTAGCTTTATTTCATCAATATATCAAGCTTTACTTGCATATTGTATACTACAGCTCTCCTGCCTTGAAAAGGTAGCTAAAATATTAATTGTTGGTGTTGTTTAGGAACTATTCTGCTCAAATAAATGAAGGATAACAAAGTTGCTTTCAGGAAGATATATGTGTGCTATAAGGTTTTTCTTTTCTAATTTAAATGTAATTGATTTAACCATTTATCATGGCAGATAGTAAATGTTTTATAGCTCTGAATGGCAGGGTTCTAAAAAACTAATAGCTCCATTCTAGACTGTGTCTTTCCAACTAAGGCATCTTAAAGCACAGACTTCAGATCAAGGCAGTGCTATGTGGACACGAGCAACCTTAATCAAACTAGACATTTCTCCTGTGGCTTCCCAGTTCCCAATTTCCAACTGCTTGCCCTAGCCCTAGAGCATTCTTACAGAAAATTACATGACTGGGATATTTTTTGTCGGGCTGTCATGTTTAGGTAGAGAACCTCATGCACTTGCAACTAACTAAAAAGCATCATTTTAAACAAAAGAAAGGTGCATATATGACTACATGTTCATGAATTAATGTAGTAATTTATTCAGGTATTTTATAGAGGTATTTGTTTAAATTACATTTAAAGTACTTCAGTGTTTTGTAAGAGACATGGAAGTGATGTTTCAGAAACAATCTACATAACCTAAAAAGTAGAAATACAAATTGTGTAAATACAAAGACAAAGGAAATACATAACATTACCTGCTTGGTGAGCTGCTCCTCACAAAGTTTATAAAGAACAAAGAATTTTTTAGCCAAGACCACATTTTCAATAAATCCATAACTTGCAAGTTTAACCCTTATAATTATCTGAAATACAATTATTTATAGAAATTCCATTAGTTTCTCCTGAAGACAGGTCAGCAAATTAAAATACATTTTTCCTTTCAGTTCACTCAGGAATTATACCTGTCTGTCTGGAACCATCATTGCAACAGATCTAAACTGAACTTTGAGATTTTCTGGTAGTTCTTGACGTCCAGCATATCCAGGATTCTAATAAGAAAACATAATGCATGATTATTATTTGTAACAGTCAAAATAGGCTCCTTTTTACTGTTCAATAAAAATAATTGCATGTATAAATACTTAGAGCAGTTCAGATTTAGAAGTCTTGCCTATCTATTATAATTTTAATCTCCCATAAAGTAATCTTGGATTGCCATCTGCCTTGGCACTAGGAATCACACACTTTAAAATTTCCTGCCCATGAGATTACAGGGAATAGTGCTACAAAGCCTCAAAAAACTGGGGCAACAAGACAGCATATTCTGGAAGTTAATTTTCTGGGAGATTGAAGAATTTTTACATATCCATGTAGGTACCCATTAATCAAGACCTCTGTCCCTGAAAAATACCTTTCTTATATCTCCTTCTTTAAGTGAATGCTCCTCCTCCTCCCCCCAGTATCTATCTTTCTCTTAATACTATTAAAGTATTAATATTATTAAACTACTAATACATTAATATTATTAAAGCATTAGTGCATTATTAATGCATTTTTATTACCATTATTAAAGACAAGTTAGTAAATTGTTTTAGTGTTTCAGTCTTCTCAGTAGGCACAGAGAATTCTGCAAGTTTGGTCAAACTCTTAGTCTGCATGGTGAATAGCAGTACAGAAATGAAGGGACGTAATTATGAACCCTTTCTGTAATATTGAAGTCAAAATGAAGGCATGTCATTCATGAATAATCGTATTATTTATGTATTGTGCACTGCAGTCTAATTCTATAGTGACATCATTTTATTAATAAAACCAGTTATTTCCACCTTGTCACTTAACCTCTATGTAGTATAATTTGTCACTTCTTTGAAATTATTACTACACTTACCATAGTTAGGAAAATTCCAAACTCTGGATTTAAATCTACACAGTCTCCATCAGCAAAAATGAACTGCTTTTTTTTTTCTTTTCTTGCTGTTAAAATAATATAGATTTGTTGTGCTGCTACTGACAAGACAGGCAACTCAATTCGGTTGAATTCGTCAAAACATCCCCATGATCCAGACTGTGCAAGACCTAAAATAGGGAAAGAAAAAAATATTATCTCTTGCCCTTCATGCATATTTGAATATCTGAGCTAATTGACTTCTCCTGCAAGTAATTAAATCATATTCGTTTTATTTATTGCCCTGTGGTCAAGACCTATTTTCCTCTGATTCATCTGACTATTTCCATATCTATCTGAATTAATATTAGTTGATTTATACATAATGATTAAAAGTGAATCAAAGTCTGAAAAATATTTTGATAATTGGGGGCATTTAGTAAATATTTTTTATAAATCATTCTGTGAATTTAGCCTTTTATTTTAGAGCACCATTCAATTATTTGCAAAAAACTGTACTGTTAGTCTAAAAATGGAAAATAAGTGACTTAGAGCTACAAAACATTAGTCCTAAATGTCACCAAAAAATGTCATGGTTTTTATTTTATCATTATAAGGCCCCACTAAACAAATTTCTCATGTAATAGTACAGGATATTAACAACATTCAAAGTGTGCATATGTCTATGAAAGAAAGACAGAAACACAGAGAAAGAAAAATAAATGAAAAGAGAAACCTAGATGTCCTATACTAATAACAAGAATATTTTTGTACAGGATTATTTTCACAGTTGTCTAATTTGTGTTTGGAAAAGTAACATGTATGTAACAGCACCTAAGTGAATTGTTTTTCCTTTCACAATGTTTTATAAGAAAGTTTCTAACAGCATTTTTTCCCAAATGATATTAAAGTACTAGTAAGCCATGCTTTTCTTTCATGTATACTGAAAGCTTGCTATTTAATTGTGAATAATTTATGCAAGTCATTCCGGGTTTATTTGTGTTTTGCAGTTAAGGCTAAATCACTTTCAAGACATTTTGTCATTAATTTTGTCACTCAATGATTTTCTAAAATTTTAATGACATTGAAATGGGCAGTATGTTTATAAACCCACAGCTTTAGCCACTTTTATGTCCCTTGCTTCCCAATACAGACAATACCATTACTCTGAAGAACAAGCTGACAGAAATCTCATGATGTTCAAGTCCCTTTGCTAGAACAGAACGGCTCCATGCAGCAGTACAAGCTCTGTGCTGACTGGTTGCAAAGCAGTTTTGCAGAAAACGACCTGCTGTTCCATTTAACAACTAATTAAGCATGAATCAGAACTTTGCCCTTGTAGCAAGGGAAGCCAGCTGCATACTGGGCAAGAGTGCAGCCTGCAGGGTGGGACACAGCACTGTTCACCTCTCCTCTGCACTTGTGAGATAGCAGCTGGAGTACCATGCTCACTTTGGGGTTTCCCAGTAGGGGAGAGACATTGGTGTATTGGCGTGAGTGCACCAAGAGGCTGCTGTGAGGGTCAGTGGCTGGATGGAGGAAATGACACAGAGGGAGAGGCCGAAAGAACAGCATTTGTTGAGCCTGAAGAGAACACAGTGTATTGCTGTTACAACGAGATAACAGGAGGCACTGAGAAATTGGAGCCAGGCTTGTATCAGAGGTGCAGAGGAAGAAGAGGAGACAATGGACACGCGTTTCAATGTGCAAGATATAAAAAATGTGATAATGAGAACAGTAAAAACACTTGAGCAGAGGTGTTGCAGAACAGCCATCCCTGGAGACAGTCAAAATCCAACATAAGGTACTGAATACCCTGCTCTACCTGCACCTGCTAAATGACTTGTGTAAGTATCTTCTATCCTACGGGAAGAAATCTTACCTTTGAAAATCCTACCCAAACCTCTGAAGTCCATTTGATCAGAGCAGTTAAAGACTACTACGTATTTTCCCAGAGCCTTTCCCATGTCTTTCGTTGTTTCTGTTTTACCAGTTCCTGCTGGTCCTGCTGGAGCTCCTCCCATGTTCATTCCCAAAGCTTGTGCTAAAGTTATATAGCACCTACAAATATTAATTGATGTTAATCTATTAAATTACATTAAAAATATAAGTGCATATATATATAAAACACACGTCAAGTTACATAATAGATTCTACAGCCTCTATTTTGAAATACTACTTCTTCATAAAGCAGTTTAATGTTTTAGTTCAGTGCAAGAACTTCAGAGACATAAAAGGCACAAAATATAGTATTTAAACATTACTTATAAAAGAAAAAAAAAACCCAACAAATCAAACCAACAAAAACAAAAGAAACAAACCCTGGTGTTAACAAGCTCAAAAATCAATGCGCATCCCATAAAGGTATTTCTCATTAACTTTTCTGGCAGCTATAAAGAGCACATTCTGCTGTTGAATTCTGCTGTCTTCATATTCTGCAGCTTCTCAATCTGTACACAATTATGTTGCCTTTGACCTCAAGAGTGAAAGAATAAGGATATATGGATGGCCCCTGCCCCAGTTATGGGTAAGAAATAGCTGCAATTCTAGGAAAAAAGAATCCTAAACATTACCCCTTTTTTTAAAAAGTCTTAAAAGGTCTAGACTACAGTTTTACTTATATGTGAGCCTTAGTTATGATTTTCATTCATGGCAAGATATGGAAGAGTAATGCTAAAGGAATTAAGCAATGGAGTACCTTCACTGTCAAATCAACAGTTCGGACACATTCTAACGGAAGTATTTCTGGTTTTAATCCACGATTGAACAGAGTTTTATAACTAACTAGTTCCTCATTTTAGTTTGAATCACTTAATTTATTATGCCCAACTTCCACTGCAGGAACTTTCTTGTTTTCTATACAACAAGAAACTCTGAAGTGACAGGAAGGCTTTATCTCTGCTCTTCTACTTCAATCAGTTTTGGGGTAGAGCTTAACAATTTTACATCAAAAATACTCAGTTGCTGAGGGCAATACAGTTCACTGCAGAAATCTACTGAAGTTTCTATATTGTCACAATAGCAGCTCTACCCCTTTTGGAGAAATAAAGGTATTCAAAAAGTCATAGAAGCACATATACCACATAGACACCAAAGTAAATGATTATAGGTTGGAAGTTGGTTTTATTTCTTGAGGGGATCTTTTTGCAAGTGAAGTATCTTTTGGTCTTCTATTTTCTCATTTGGTTAAAAGTAACATCTCAGGAAAGGATTGAATGGAGAAAGAATTTGGACAAGGAAGGAAGCAAAAAAATTCCCAAGAGGAAATAAGAAATTTCATTCTTTGTTAAGCCACATTTGAAACAAAATGACCATTTACTTGCCTGGCTGCAGAAGAAGAAAGGTGAGTGTATACAGCTTTTTCTTAGACTTTCAAAGAAGCCACAGAATCTTTAGAGAATCTCTTACTACAAAATTTGGAAAATTTGACCTAATCTTATCTTCAGAATACTGCTAAACTATATGTTACTATATAGCCTTAAAACGGTGAATTTCTGTTCTTTTTATGACTGGGCAGTGATAAAGGAATTAGTAAGTGTACAGATTAGTGAGACTCTATTTTACCTTTTCTATTAGAGTATATTAAGCAAATATATGAGAATGTTTTCACGAATGATTTAGCCCACACAGGACTTAACTTAGATTGTATCCCTTTAAAGAGAAATGTTAAATAAACACTATAGATATTAAAAGTACATCTTTTCTATAATTGCTTTTCTAACCTGTCTGTAAGAGGTGTTATAACCAGACGATCAGTGCAACCCAGAAATTCATTTTGGTAAATAAAATCAACATCTGTAATTGCTACGATGACGTGATCATAATCCTCTTTATAGTAGAATCTAGACTGCTTTAACCACTCAAAATCAGTTGGTGTTCTGATGTTCATTCTTACCTTAAAAGAAAGTAAAAGTATGTGTTATAACCAAGCATCTACACTTTTTGCCATTACCAACTGTGATAAAATGCTTTTTTGTATGTGAATAATGAGTGATTACTCAGATTAAAGTTTCTGCGTAAGTAAACTTAAGGACAATAAGCATGACATAACATGTTCAGATTTATGCTAAACAGGTATTAAAAAACATCCTGATCACTTAACCCAATAATCCCAACAATCCCAACATCTGTGTTATCAAATAAATCTTAAACTGCCTTGCTAGGGCAGTCCACTTTCCAAGTGAGAAATGCAAATAGCACACCCCCAAATTCACAAAACACGCTGCAAAAAAGGGCGTGATGAGGCAGAGAAGCAAATGCTGTATAATCCAAAAAGCCTCTGGAAATATGTGAGGGACAGTGTTGAAGGATGCCATTCCTCAAAGAATAAAGGAATGGTAATACTCTAGCACAGTCTCAAAAGTTCAAGTATAGAATTGCAACTATCTGCTGATTTTAGTAGGTTTTTTGTTTGTTTGTATTCTTCGTAGTCTCCTTAGGAATGTGCAGTTGTGTGCCAGCTGAGATTCTGTAAAGTCACGAGGAAATGATGTTACAGTTACAACATCCTCAGCAGTCTCAGCTTCTTAAGTTATGCAAGTAAGAGTAGTACAACTGTTTTTCAAAGAAAGGAAATACTTTGAGTTTTGGCTACCAAAAAAAATTCTATAGGAAGACATGCACAATTGAAATGTTTTAAGAAAAGCTTAAACATTTCGCAAAAATATTTAGTTGACAGAATTAATTTATGTTATTGTAGTTTAAGCAAAATTGTATTCTTTTTACTGTGGTGAGATTATGGACATCTTTCTCTTATATATGCATACAAATGCAATTGTAGCTAACACATATAAGAAAGAGTATTGTCGTAGAAAATGCATTTAGTTGCCAGGAATCAAAATCTATACTTTACCAAATCATCAAAAATATCACGCTGATGCACATGAATGGTAATAAGTGTTTCAAATTTCACTCTCTCAAACTTGGAAAGATCCAGTGTGGTCTGGCTAATCAATGTATTCAGAATATCCAAAAACTTAGCATTGGTTACATCCATGATTTTTTTGTCGTCCAGAGCATTGCGTAGAGCTTCTTCTCCATCACGTGTCCACAATATTTGAACTCCCAGTAATCCAACCTAAAAATGTAATACACGAAAAATATACAAACTAATCACTTGTTGAACTCTCGCTGTGTTACAGAAGGCTTAGGTATAACAGGAACAATAAATTATGGTGTAGACAGTTCCAAAATATCACTATATCCAACATGAATCTATCTCACCAAGACACCATGCCTGAATTAATTGGCTCTGCTGCACAACCTGCTGAGAAGGCATTTAGAAATTTTACAAAACTTTGTTCCATAGTGACATACACTCAGACTAAGGACTAGAGTCAGTTTCCCTTCTAATCCTTTAGAGGACTTCAGTAATACAAACCTAAACTCGCTCTGGGGGGAGAAGACCTTCTGAAAATTTTCCATTGCCAATTTGTAACTAATTAAAGAACATTAAATTGCTGTGAATTTTCACTGAACATGGGATGGCTTGCCTTCTAGAATTCTGTCATGCCTGGAGCACAGCCTAGAGCACATTGAACTGCAAGTTATTTTATTTCCAAATAAATCTAGAGAGTTATAGGATGTTGTACATAAATTACTGTCTCAGATTGGTTTTGATTTACAATACAATAAAATATGACAGACAAGCACTGTATCCCTTTATCACCTTATTACCCACATTTCTATATTCACAAAGCACAAAGCCCTAAAAATTTTACTCAACATCTCTTTCTACTTTTCCAACTTCCTATGCCTGTAGTGAGCTCATGGTTGTAGAGTTTGGGTATTAGAAGATAGCCTGATGATTTTAAATGGTGGAGCTATCATAAGTAGAGTCTAAAAAAATTAATTTTAGAATGACCAATGAGTCAAAGGAAAGCAAAAAATAAATAAAATAAGTATTTGGATGTGACTATTTCATGCTACTTGCAACAGCAGCTTCTGAGCCAGGAAAAAGGCAGCTTGAAGAAAATGTTTCATTTGTCAGTATTTTGCCCAATTTCTTCTGTCTTCTGTAACACAGTTTTTCTTTGTAATAATTCCTTGGCCAAATCCTTCCAACACAAACTTAAGTTTTTTAACGTAAGAGCATTTGGATTAGCAAGATGTGAGAAAAGATCTTTGCAGATGGTAGTAAAGCCACATCAAAATGTCTGATATGAAATAAGACAGTCATTTTTTTAAGGTACTGAAAATTTACAAGTAAACACTGTTGAGACAACACACAATTACATCATAAATATAGCTTTAGGTTAATTATATTAAATATTTAAATGTATTGATTTTTTTAAAAATAGCAACATACTGGCCAGTTTTAAAATCTGCAGACTCTTTATTAAAAATTACACCCCACACTGTACCAATCAGCAAATTACAGATTCAGAATTCATACAGAATGGGAAACAGTTCATTAATTTTAATGGAATTTGTGAATTATCAGTAAGATGGAAGAGTTTCTAGAATCCTTCAACATAGCCTTGTACTAGGACTGCATTATCATAGTGACAAGTATCTGAACTATGAGGTAAATCTTGTGAATTATGAAATAAATAATCATAATCTTAGCTCTTGCAATCTTAAATTATGAGAGAAATCAATCTGCACATGCAATTTTATTTGCAGTTGAAAGATATTCAAAATCCATTACAGAAAAATATAAGGTCTACTTTATTTTCTCCAAGAGAAGTAAAAAAAAAAGCTAAATTAAAAGCAGATGGCAAGAAAAATATTATGCTATATACTGGGTATCAAAATCAAAGTGAT
The DNA here is from genome assembly GCA_034509425.1 of Eopsaltria australis. Taxonomy (NCBI): domain Eukaryota; kingdom Metazoa; phylum Chordata; class Aves; order Passeriformes; family Petroicidae; genus Eopsaltria; species Eopsaltria australis. Next base: position 1,033,232 of record JAVTVJ010000396.1, read on the forward strand.
TAAGGATTACCTTCTATTGGTAATCCTTCCCCTTGTTTCCTTTATGAAAACTTCCTCATACAGGCAATCCCATGGGCTCTTTACCTTCCACCTCCCCCCAGACACAACCCAGACTACACACACACACACACATCCACACCTCGTATTCTTACCTGTGCTGGGAACTGATTAAGAAAATTCAGCAACTGATATCCTGGCTCACTAATATGGTAAAATGCTGCCCTAATTATGCCATGCAATGACTTCTGCTGCATTTGCAATAAAATCTTCAACCAAATTTCTACTGGTCCTTTTGCAACCACTGGAGTGTCCAACTGTAAAATTAATGAAAGCAAATGTATAAAATAGAACATAGTTACCAACCTTCTGTTCAAGAATATGAGTTACTACATAGTTACTAAAATTCTATTCATGACAGCTACAGATTTTATTTCAATTAATATCCAAAAATTTTATTTTTAAAAAAATTTAAATTTAAAATTTATTAGTCTTGTTAACAACAATCCTTGAAATATTGATTTGTAATTAACAATAATTCACCTTAATATATCCTATATGTTCAATAATATAATTATTTATCTATTAATACTTCTAGGAAAAAAAAATCAGATAATTACTGGAATTTTTTCTCCTTCTCTTGATATGACTGCCAGTATGCGATCATAATCCTTTGGGTGAAACTCTACTTCATTTATGTTGTCAGATATGGAAGTCAGATGTGGCTGTAAGGATAATTCAGGAGTCATTCCATGTCAATATTTAGTATTAGCGAACAGAAAAAAAAAAAAAAATCTCAAATAAGATTAGCCTGCTAAAGTTCATCTGAACCTACAGATGAATTTCTGGCTATCTGTAGGTAATGATTACAGAAACAGTTGTGTAGAATTTTATCTCTGTCTACTGTATTTTTACAGTTTCCAGAGATGGTCTAGAAGAGATCAACTGGCTTATCTCAAACAACCCTCAGTAACAATCCAGACTAGCTGGAAGAATTCTGCAATATGCAAAGCAGGAAAGCCTCACAGGGACCCTTCTACTAGTTTAGTTGGGAAAGAAATCACTGTGCTCTAGTGTTCTGAATTCTGAGGATTGTTTTGAATTACAGGTATCCATTTTATATTTTGTTAATAAATGGAGAGCAAGAAACAACTTTTTTCAAGCAAACTTTATAAAAAGAAAACCTTTGCATCCCATTTTATTAAATGTTCCTCCATATTGTAATTTTTTTATATAAGTAGAAAAACATCTTTAAGTTCATACCTGGATTGTATGAGAATCACTTGCTTGTCCAAGAATTTCAACAAGTGCAGGATCAGAAATAAAAAAGAATCTTGGAAACAGCAGTCTTTTCTTCTCTAGATATCTTTAAAATTGAACAAGATTTTTATTAAACTATTTCAGGTTGTAATTTTTTCTATATAGGGGTGTAAACAAGACTGAAATACAATCAATGTTTCATACAAATTATTTACAATATGATAAAGCAGTAAAAATCAAACAATTCATACCCTGTAAGTGATTTCTGACATACTTCCAACTGTTCATGTAAATAAGGGAGAAGTTGCTCCATAGTGTCATCTCCAACACAGCAGGCAACTACATTTGGGTTTTCATGAGCTCGTTGCATTATTTTTACCCATGATTTGTCAATATTCTGAAAACGCTTTGCTTCCTATAGATAGGAAAACCAAGGCATAATCTGTTGAAAATTATTGCACAGAAAGCTTTTAGTACACAATAATAGGCAAACATTGTAAAGGTTACCTGGGGTAACTCTTTTGCAATATCTCCCGCTACAAAAACAGCTTCAAGATAAATCCAGAGGTTCTGCACAACCAGCCATTCTTCAACTATGTGTGAAGAGTTGCTTAGTTTATAAACCCAGCTCTGAATTTGTTTTTTAAATGCCGTATTGTATCTAAAAGTGGAGAGGAGCATATTTAATTCTAAATAATGCTATTATAAAATAAATACTTAAAATGGTGAAAAAACCCCCAAACCCAGAACATGCTAACTCTTGTTTCACTTAGAACAAGAACAACAAATAATGGAAAGATTTTACCAGCTTGATTACATTCAAGTATATTGATATGAAAGTCGTCTCAATTGAACGTGCATGGAAATCTTTCTTATAAGGATGCTTTTCATTAGGCCTTGTAATATTTTGTTTCACTAAAAACATTTATTTACAGCTAATTTAGCTCAATAATAGTATTGTTGATATCACAGTGTGTTTCTGAAAATGCCATACATGAACAATTCCAAGTACCTATTGGACAGCAGAGAATCAAGAACCATTAAACTGTCCTCCATCAATACCATCATTTCTGCTGATTCAATTCCCTTTAACAGTAGCTCTCCTCTTGCTTTGAATGCTGCAAAGCTCAGATTTTGGGCTCCCCAGGTTTCAGATACTTGATTTAGTTTGGCTTCTATATCCTTTTCCTTCATAGCGGATATGCATATATCCTGCAAAGAAAGAACCACTTTTTAGATTCTCCAATCTTGTGAAATGAAATCTTCCCCAACACTGCATATCTAGTCATAGAATATTGAAAGATGCAGATATCACACTACAGATTTTACTCACTTAAATTACTTGTATGGATAACTGAAAAAAACACACTTGGAAATGAATGGATATATATTTTCTGTGGCTTCACATTTTGTTATTTCCGTGTAAAAAGATTTTTGGATCATAATTTCTACAAGGCTGAGGAGGGGTAGTGATTAGACTACCCTCACCAGATGAACTCTGACTCTTACCACATTTCAGTTTATAGAATGACAGAATCTAAGGATAGTTTAAGTTGGAAAGGTCAAGTCCAACACTATTTTCAAATCAGAGTTTAACTCAAAATTAAGCAGATAAACTTGGCATATTGCCATATAAATCAAGTATAAATATAATAAGTTTTTACACATGTATTTACCATATGAAACATGGAAACTCCACTGAGTTCACAAGTTTTATGGGGTGTTCTTTTGAAGTTGTGTGGTTCAAAAGAAGCCATAGAAATCTAGAAAAGTCTTAATAATGAATATTTTTAAGCATGAAGTCTTCATCTAAAATTTGTGATTTATCTACAAAACTATAAAGCAACAACAGAAGTAAAAGTTAGGTGACCATGACCATTTGAAGTTTTGTTTGAGGATTTTTTTCCTGCTTAAGAAGAGCTAAGAAAATCATAAAAAATAAAGGCAGGAGAAATGTGAAAAGATTATCTAAAAATAAGGGCCTAGAGATTCCAGCTGCTACCTCTGTCTTTGCTCACATAGGTAAGAGCTTCTAAATAAAACACAAATTGTTTTAAACCAGTGTGGTCTGATTGAGAGTCAAGGATTTAATGAAGTAATTATTTTTAAAGAGGATAACCATTTTATAAGCAATCCCATTATTTTTGCTGACAATATAAAATGAACAAGGAGAAGAAAAATGTATGTACCTACCTCAATATCTTCTTTATTTTTAAGAATTGGTGCTTCCAAAATGTTTCGAAGGCAAAAGGTCTCAGATTCTACATCAAATTGATGTCCTGTTGTTTCAGCAATACGATCCCAGTGTCTTTGCTTCATTGCTTTGTCAGACATCATTTCCAGCAAAGAACAACACTCAATAAAATCCTCAATTTTTTTCTTGAGATCTGAAAACGCTTGCCAGTGGTGGAGGCCTTTAGGTAGTCTTCGGCACCTGCAGTTAAATTACAGTGATACAGTAGTAAATGCCTCTTCTGTCAAAATAGAATTGTTTAAACAAGAGACATGAAGTAGATTGTACCGAGATCAACATTTTCTATGTCAGCTAGCCTACCTGTTTGGTAAAAACTAACACAAATGCCCTACTTACAAATCATAATATTTAAAAGTCTCAAACACTGATATTTTCCCTGCAAATAAAGAAAATAAAAAATACTGTAGTTTCCATTAAAATATAGATATCCGCTGCTTATTATCAGAAACTCTTTACTGAACTAGAAAAAACAAAGAAAAATTAGTTAAATTTCACATATGAAATCCTAGTACAAGTATAATATTTACTTCAATTTAAATACCAGTAATACACATGGCACCTATTAACATGCCGATTCAGAGACAGACATGAAAAGGAGATAAATATAACTGCCTCCTCCATTTTTGGTTAGTAGTTCTGAAACCATTCACTAATGAAAACTATATACTTCTAATGTGGAAAAAACCTGAGAATAGTTAAATAAATGTCCACATCTTTGACCACACTTTTAAAGAGCCAACACACCAAGAACCGAGCAGCTGATCTGATACAGAAATGCCCTATTGCAAATGGTAAAGTATACCCTTATCAGGAAAAACAAGAAATCCTTGGTTTTGCCTCCTTTGTCACTTATTTCTCTGCCTCCCACTGATACTGTTTCATATTCACAGTGATCAGGAACAATACAGCAGGGTGTGTGTGGCTTAGAGCTATGTCAGTGCTGTTCATGTCAGTAAGTTCATGTTGACACCCACTTGGTGTCAAACTGGGTGTTTAACACCTGCCTGCCTTCGTCTGAGGGGGAAAGAATTTTGTGCCCATTATTCTTGTATTCAAGACTTAAAATCAATGGGCTAATCATTCCAGTTGAAGAACTTACTTTTTACAAATAAAATTTCAGTCCTCCTAACCGTTAGGTTGGTTTAGCTAATGAAATTGACACTTTGACTAATCCTATGACTTCAATTATCAAAGCTACAGGCAAAAGGCTGCTTAACTCGAAGTATGGTGTTATTTCATTACTTCTTGAATACTCTTATAGTTCATGATAAACCTTATTCATGGAAGCTTTGATAAATATATCAATGGCTTTGCTGAACTCACCTAAATCTTAATGCATTTAACATCTGTTACTATTCATATACGTACTTGGTTTGATAATCCGTAAGTTCAGTAGTGATTTTCTCAATGTCTATCTCTGTCCAAAGTATGTCATGGTAACCATTGATAGTGCTTATTACAGTATCATATAATCCATATAATTTCTGAAGCAAGCCTAACTCTTTCCTGGGAAAAAAAAGAAGCATTAATTTCAATCAGCTCTCTGGATATCTCACAATATTTAAATACATGATATATGAAATAATAATACAAAAAATAGAGGTAGACAACTAGGGTATGCTTCTTCATGTAGAAAAGAATACTTCATCAAAAAGAACCCACAAAAAAAGAGCAGATTGTTGGTGCTAAGGACCTAATATCCACCCTAAATATATTTGGGGGAAGTTTTGCTTTTGCCTAGTTCTCCAAAACCCCTGTTAGTCCAAAAAGGAACCTAGGTTATATGCCCTGAGCTGGCTGTGCAGTGCAAAGCAGAGCAGGGCAAGTGGAAACAAACTGTCAATTTACTTAGAACTCTCTAAATCTGAACTAAAACTCGCATCTAAAACCAGCCAGAAACAGTGAGATCCTCCTCTGATGTGAATCATCATCATCAAGCTATTGAAATGTCTGGTGCAAAAACTTTAGAATCTGATCATCTTTTGTACAGTTGCCCAAAAAATTCAAGCTTTTGTAGAAGCTGTAGCTAAATTCTTCATGTATCACGATAGAGTGACCTTCCCTAACATTTTCTTCTTCACTTTTTATCATGCCTTACTGTATTTACTCCTCTATTTATATATATATTTTAAAATTCTATCTATATGTCTAAGAACAGCACATATTGCTCCTTTACTTAGTATTTATACACACTAAAATCATCTGGTATCATTCTGTTACAATAAAAAATAAATTCTATTTTTTAAAAATTGACAAATTCTTCAGAATTTTAAATTTTTAATTTATTTATCTATTTATTTATTTATTTATTTATTTATTTTATTCAAGGCAATGGAAAACTTAGGTATTGCAAAGTTTCCACCTTTCGTGTAAGCCTAAGACTTTCTAACATACTTAAGAACATACTTAAGATAGACATATTTCCAAAGTTACCTGACTTTATGCAAAATGTCATAATCTGTGACAGGCAATCCAAACAACCGTTCACCAGACGAGTACGTGATATACTTTCTCCACAGCTCATCAAAGCTAGCCTGATTAAGTTATGTTTCATACAAACCAAATGAAAATACAAGTTTATAAGTTTTAATTTAAAACTGTCTAAAAATAAATAATTAAACAGTTTTAAACTCTTATTAACTCTATTAGAAGTATATGTAGAATATCTGAAAATATTTTTGATCTAAACAAACATAAAGCTTAAAGAAAAGCACCAGAGTGTCAAATAACACAATTACTTTCCAAGTATAACTGCTGTCCAAAGGATATGATCACCACAGAAAAAGGGAAGAATGATTTTCACAACTAGTATCCAAAAGTACAGAGCATTCTCTTGACAAAATAAGAAACACGGCAAATTTAACCAGAATCACTCAATTTTCAGTACATGCTAGATGCATTAGAAGGATTAAGCATCTTCTGTTAGTCACTCAGTGCTTTTCACAAATTTAGAATTTACTTTCCACAATCTATACAATATGTTAGACCGACAAAAGTACTATTCAAGTTACTATAACTCGCAGGAAAAAGGATTAAAACTAGAGAAAATACTGCTCCTGGACCTATGAATTAAGGTTCATAACAAATAAATAACAAGTTGAAAGACAATTATCTAATGAAAAATGTGATCTTTAAAAGATTAGAAGATTGGCTCATGACTGCTTTGTAGCCTGGCTTCTTTTCAGCCATTATCAAGGTGTCAAAATTGACTCTTCCCTTTTCTACTGCTTTCATTACTTCACATTGATAATTTCTTCTCACAAAATATGAAGAGTGAAGAAAGGTTCAATCAATCCTTCCATATTAAGGAAAACATTGTATGAGAAAAACTAAGATATAGTCAACATAATATTACACAGAATATCCAAATTCTTATTTGTTAAACTTGTTACGATAAGCAAGAGCAGATTTAATAAATTAGTTGGAAATTCAACAGTTTAATTTCTTACCTGAAAGACCTGCAACCTCTTACTGGCTTCCTGAGGTGGAATGTTTGGAACCATAGGCCCTTCCTTTCAAAAAAGCAGTTAACAAAAATGGAATATTAATTCTCAAAGTGACTGAAGGCCACTCTATATTTACAGATCATTACAGAATACATATTTTTTGCTAGTAAAACTCCAATCAAGTTATGTAGCTTGGTAATTCAATACTTAAAATGGTAACCCTAAGAAGAGGAAACATTTTTGGAATTGAAAATTCCTTACCTTAATTAAACTTAGTGAGGTTACACTCTAACTTTTCAGACTTTCTTATTTTGCTGAAAATAACAAAACCCAGACAGTGGTCCTTTGGTCCTTTTCAATGCTGATGTGTGTGCAAACAGGCACAACATGTGCTACAGCTTCTAAACTAATTTGTAACCCATAATTATGATTTCATTGCAAGTTACATCACTAGGGCTTCTTTTCTCTAATTATAGAGTTGTGTGCACTGCAATTTCTTCATACTGAAAAGTTTGACCTACAGTGATGACTGCTCAGCAACCATGGCATCAAACTTCAGCAGCTGAGCAGAACAAAATTCTGGCACCCAACTCCTCCAAACCAAAAATATTGAAACACTGAGTACAAGTCTTCCATGTCACTACTAAATTCATTTACCGTTTCATACGCTGTTACAAATTGTGATACATCCTCCCGAAAAACTGCAACTGCTTCTAGCAACTCACTCTTAAATTTGGGCTGAACTTCAACCAACTCATCTTGAACTGCAATCTGACATGGAAAAGATTAAAATAGAGGTTATTTCTGTAAGAATCAGGAACAGATATTTGAGTTAGATATAAATAAAAATTATGAATAAAACACCTCAAATTTTTGAACAAAAATTGATTATTTGAAGCTAAATGTATTTTTTCCCCCTCTATGGTGCTATATGTTCAATTTTTGAGAGGAAAGGTGGGGGAAAAAACCAAACCACCCCAACCAAAAACCATAACAAAATATCTCATTGGCCTTTAAAGGAATGTGTTTCATTACAAGGAGGTGATGGAACAAGAAGGTCTTATTCTCTTTCTTTCCTCCCTCCAAAAAACCTCAAATTCCAACGTAGTAGAGTTATTTTTCTCACACAGGGCTCAGTCTTCTCTTAAACAAATTTCTTTTTCTTTGATCAAAATTTTGAGAGAAATAACCAAGAGCTGCACAAAAATGTAAAACATACTCTTGAGTCCTTTCCTGAGTGATTTATCTGTGGAACAGGATGTAACTTTATTGATTCAACAAAATATCTACATATTTCCATCTAACCACCTCCACTACATAAAATACTAAATAAATAAGGAGTTTTTGAGGGATATAAGGCTGTCCTAAATAATAAAGGTGAATGTACAACCACCACTTAGGGGTAAGGGCTCTGGCAGAATATGCACTTCTTAGAAAAATATAATCTAAGGATAATAAACTCCCTGATCAGACAAGAATGACACAAACTGGAAATGAAGGAGAGCAGAAAGAGAATTTTCTTGCAGGTTTTAAATATAAAGCTACAATATTTAAATATCAAAGTTATCTATAAAAATGAAGAAAGAAAATGAACACACAAATAGAAGATATAGATGCTACTGCACAACTGATGTCAAGAGTGAGAAGTCAGAGAGGATGGACGGTTGGTCTCACACTCTCATTTATAACCTGAAGAAACCAAGGTGTTTTCCACAAATGGAAAATAACATAATTTTATATACTTACAGCTTGAGTGTTTAATTTACTAAAAGCATATCTCATTGAATCAACACCATCTGATTCTTCTTTTGTGATTTCCACTTTAAATGCATTTAAAATGCCATAGGCTTCCTAGATAAAAAAAAACCCCAAACTTAGGAATATATCATAAATTCATTTGAGGGAACATAGATCAAGTTTGTAAAAAAGCATTTCAAAGAAAATCTGTTCACATATTTTACACATAACTGTTTTTGTTTTTCTTTTTTTAAGTAAGGATGAGGAATAAAGAACTAGGGAACAACAGCAAAAACTGTTTCTTCAAAGATGTCTTGGTGAAATACTAGGACAACATATACAAACACCATAGATTTAATATCAGAAAATATAAAATTTCATCATCTCAGTGGTATTTTATTACAATTATCTGCATTCCACATGAAGCAGATTTTGATGAATTTCTCCTAACTCTGAATAACTGTGCACACTAAGTTATACATCTATAAATATCATCTACAAAACCTTTTTTGCTAAGTTTGCCGAACTGTCAAATATGTGCATATCTATCTGTAATGGAATGAGCCTTTCTTCTTCTGTGTTCTCATCTGCAGTTTCTTTGCATATCTTCTGCTTTATGATCCTCCTCCTACGCATACTGCATTATTAAAAATAAGTTCATTTTCATATTTTATTCAACATTTGCTGGACTCATTCCAGTATGTCCATGTCTGTCTTGTAATGGGAAGCCCAGCTCTGGACACAGCACTCCAGATTAATCTCATATTCCAGAGCAAAGGGAATCATGTCCCTCAAACTGTTGGCAACACAACTTGTAGAAGGCCCAGGTGATCCTTAAGCACTTTTGTTGCAAGGGCACTTTCCTGGCTTATGTTCACTTTGGTGTACTTCCAAAAAAGAACTCAGTTCTTTTACTGCAAAGCTCATTTCTACCCAGCCTGCATTGGTGTCTAGGGTTATTCATCTCCTGGAGAAGGAGAAAAAGGATCTAATGGTGATTTGTTAATGTGACTAGCCCTACTGACACTGACAGAACTAATTCCATTAATATAGAAAGGAAGCAAATGTTCGTGAAATATGTGGAATATAAGTAGTTTGGGAAAGATCATTATCTTAAATATTCATCTCAAAGTGGCAGAAGCACAATAATAATAATAATAATAAAACCCAAAAATATTAACGCTTCATCTTTTTTAGTAGCTTTTATTAATTTACAAAGTTTGCATCATTTCCTACACATGTAAAAACTAGCAAGTAGACAGTGCTGAACCCAGTTCCTCTCGCTTGCTTCATTTATATAATATCCTGAAGACAGACTAATGACATTTAGTAGATGTGAATATTACTTTAAATGTTTAAATTACTGTTCAGGTTCTTCTTTTTGGTGTAAGACTAAGACTTTCTAACATACTTGACACACATTTAAGAAGACAGCTGTATTTCCACAGTTAACATCTTTTGATCATAGAACTGATTTTCTTACAAACCACTGCATAAATTGCTAAGACAAAACCCACATTCTTACCATAAAACTAGCAGAAGTGACAACTACAGAAACTCCTTTCAAGTATCATAGATCAGTCTCCAAGGAAGAAAATCTTACTATACAGCAAAAAGTTTCCTCTTCAAAAGGTGGATGAAAATATAAAGCTAACTTGTTCTAGTAAGCTGTTTCAGAGAGTGATAGTGAATACCAAGTGCTTATAAAACATAATGAATTTGTTTTAGCTTCTTTAAGCTTTTTTCTTATAGAAAAAATGAAAAGAATGTTGCCAGTTTTTCACAGCATACCATGATGTGTAGCTCCATGAATATTCTCTGACTATATTTCAAGGGGTTAGATGATCAAGATGTTTGTTTACACACACAGAAAAAGCAAGATGAGAATGAAGGCAAATGAAAAGCAAAGGGGAGTGCAGTGCTCCCTTGTCTTGTGTTCTCATCTTATTTCTGCATGTAGTCTCCTAGATTGTATTTATATTATAATTTGAGAAAGCTTTTTTTTTCTGTTTTGTATTAATGCAGAATCTATCAAATTATCTGATTCATAATTTATAATGCAAAAAACCAAAAATAATATTTTGTTTCCCACCTTCAAGACAGTGAACCCATTGTTAGAGTATAAAGTTAGTCCTATCCTGGGACACTTAGTATATATTATTAATAATAATATTTTTCCAATATGACAAAAGTCATCTTACTTCAATAGGTCCCATAGTCACATCTATCTCTGATCTCCTTTCTTGAATGACAGATAAAGCTTCCATTGCTAATCTGACATCATCTAAGTCAGACAGAGGCCGAGACAATCTATCTATGTATTCATTTATGAACGACACCATGTCCAGCAATTTTGCTTTATAGTCCTCATTTAAATAATGACAGAGACCCATCTTCCAGGAATTGGCTTCAACTGTTAAAGCTGTTTTCAGTGGTCCTGGTTTTAAAAAACAATAAAACAAAAAAATCACTCAATCCACATCTTAATTTTTTTCTGTTAAAAAAGTCCACACCATCACATTAGAAAACAGCAGACAAGCAATTCCATTACAGCATTTTAAAAGTTTCAAAACAATTTCAACTATAATTAAATACATTTCTGTTTTTTTATTTTATATTATGGGATCTGTAAAACATATTGGTAAACTTACCTAGAGGAACACATAGATAAGATGAATAAAGAACAAAATATCTACTTATTAATGTGAATTTTCAGAGATCAGCTTTGATATATATTAACCAAATATATAAAGATCGGTGATATTTAAATGCTTTATGCCCATTGAGGAAATGGCATCTTGGGATTTCAAAATTGGGTCTTGGAATAGTTCCTTACAGCTGAAACTGTAAGGTCAACATTATGCTATATGCAGTTAATATATAAACACAAACCAACACTGTAGAGACAGAAGAGTCAAGAATTCTAATTTATTCTCAGAATAAATTAGGATTCTGTTGGGCAGCATTTTGCACTCTGGAAAAAAAAGCAAAAGATACTAACAGATTATAACATTTCTGCTCACAAAGCAAATTTTAAAGCATATATAGATTCTTCTTTAATAATGTGGCTATTAACATTAGAGAGATGATACCTGAAGCCCAGGGGTAATTCAAGAAAATTACCACACCCTGCCAGAAGTAAGAATCTGTGAATCACAATAAATCAATTCCCAAACCTAAACTGAGTCCAAGAAACTACCTGCTGTCCCAGATCATAAAAGACATTTAACATCTTTGTTCTGTAACCTAGAGGACTTGGGTCCCTCTGATGCAGTGGTCACAGGTAGGGGAGTAGTGTGACCATTAACAAAATCCATATTCTTTTGGATGCACTCTTTCCTACTACTCTTGGTCACGTAATAATAGATAGAGTTTTCCAGAGTGGTCTCATTCAGAAGAAACTGTATCCAGGAACTGGGTGAGGATGTGCAGCCATTGATCTCTTTTTTGTAGCAGTGACAGGACATGGAGGAATGGCCTGAAGCTGTAACAGGGGAGGTTTAGGGTGGATGTTAGAAAAACATTCTTCTCTCAGAGGGTGTTTGGGCACTGGAACAGGACCCCCAGGGAAGTACTTACAGCACCAAGCCTGACAGAGTTCAGGAAGTGTTTGGACAATATCCTCAGGCACATGGTGTTCAGGGTCAAGAGTTGGGCTCAATGATCCTTGTGGGTCCCTTTCAACTATGCATTTTCTGTGATTCTGTGACTATTTTACTCATTATCTTACTGTACATACTAAGATAAGAAAATTACATACCTGTTTGCAATTCAATTGGACCAAGAAGAATAAAGGGCTTTAAATTTTTCATCTCTTGCTCAAATGTATCGTATTTAACTATTTCTTCTTTAATTTCAGACAGGGAGGGATCAGTAGCAAAAAATTCCTGTGTGTAGTTTAAAATGACGATAAACAAATGCTCTTTTCCATAATTTTGGTAAAACATGTTGTAACTGTTATTCAATAATTACTGAAAATGTATACCAATATTATACCTGGTTTTAGCCTTCTGTAGCCTTGCTAGCATAGTAAAATGAATGTTTATGAATTTCTCTGTCAGTAATGCTCAGCCTTGTTGGGAATTTTCAACCAAGTTTAACAGAGAAACAGATAACCAAGACATATCAAGGACCTACTTGTTTTTTGAAAACAGGTGACAAAATAGAGACCAAATATGCGCCCACACTTACAGAGAGACTACTTCATAAGCCAAATTATGTGTGAAAGAATCACAATAAAATACATTTTCTAAGCAGTTCCCTCAACAGAACTCAAGGGTAGAAAAGTTTTGTGATTCTGAAAAGCTGCATTTCAGAAATGTTACTCAAGACCTGTGTTGATTATGCTTAACACTGCATGGGCAAGTAATAAATGCTGAAAGCTTTATCCCACTTCTACTCTTCTGTCCTAAAGTACCCAGACAGGCAGTGGAAGGGTCAGCATCATGGAAAAGAAAGAATGTAGAAATTAAGCATGTGCATATAAAACTCATTAGTAAGCTATCACTGCAGCAGTATCCTATTCCTCAGTAGTAATTAGATCAAGCTAATAACATTCATTTGATTAGACTTAAAATTTTAATTAGACTAACAGCAAATTTTCAGCCCTGCTTATGAATTGGTGGGGTTTTAGCCCACATAAATTGATCTTGAATTCTACCATATCACGGTCACTGCAACCAAGGCTGCCCTTGAGTTTCACATTCCCCACCAGCTCCTCCTTGGTGAGAACAAGGTAGAGCATGGCTCCTCTTCTCATTGTTTCTTCAATTACTTGAAGAAAGAAGTATCATCAACACACTCCAGGAACCTTCTGGATTGCTCATGCCCTGCTGTGCTGTCCCTCCAGCAGATTATCATGGTGGTTGAAGTCCCCCATGAGGATCAGGGTTTGTGCCTGCGAGGCTGCTCCTGTCTGTCTACAGAAGGTCTCCTCTGCTTGGACTTCTGGTCAGGCAGCCTGTAGCAGACACGCCCCATAATATCACCTGTCCCTGCCCTCCTTTTAATCCTGACCTGGCCTTCCCTGCCTAGCCTTTCTAAAGAGCCTGTGTCCCTCCGTCGCAGCACTCCACTCATAGGTGCCATCCCACCATATCACTGTGACACCAGTAGCCTTGCAGGTGTGTGCGTGTGTCTAACTCCTCTGGTTGCTTCTCTGTGCTACTTGTGTCTGCATAGAGACATGCCTCATATCAAACTGAGTTCATTTCCTGTGGCCTAAAATCCAGAGTTACACAAACAAAATAAAGCAATTGCCACATTTTTAGTATCTTGAATGGCACGGAAGCAGGAAAAGGCAGACCACAACAATAAAATTTACTTTAAACTGAAGTAAAATGCTATTATTTCTCTTTAGGAGATACAGTGCCATTCCTACAGAAAGATAAAACAATTTCAGCTGTAAATGTGTTTTCTACATCTTTTTTTTCCTTGATTTTTTCCCATGTTTTCTGATTTCAAAAGATAGAATTAACGAAGAACAGTCCTGTAGGTGATCATTATTAAACGGACCTGAAATTTGGTATCTTTATCTTCTGTCCACAGCACCTTATACTTATCAAACTCCTGCACAACTTCACCAACTCCTTCTTTTAGAGAATTCCCAGCAGAAGAGAGAAGCACAATTATTTTAGTAATAGCTTCATTTTCTGCAACACCTGAGTAAAAATTTTTTAGCTTTCTGACAACTCCACGATCAGCTCCTTCTGTAAAATAAAATTATATATAAATCAATGAACTGTTGACAGTCTGATTAGAATTCTCTTTTAAATCTATGCATATCAAGTTGAGCAATAATGCTCTTCAGTAAGGCTGAATATCCTTCTTCAAACATCTGCCTGACTGCTTAATGTGAAGCACCAGCTGCTAGCTCATGCCAGGCACTATACAGCTAGAGTAAATTCATTCTAAAATGGAGGTTTTCAAATAGAAAGAAAATAGTCTTCTTCATTCACAAATTTTGTTTTCTCCATTTTAATTTAATTGTAAGCAGAACATCAAAGGCCTCATAAACATTCCACATTGTTGCATAATTTTTAAAAATACTTATAATTAAAGTTTTTGAATTGTACGTACTGCTAAAAGCAGTGTCAGCTTCTTGAACTCTCAGATTAATTGCTGAGACAACCGGGGTCAATACAGAAACTGATATTCTTGAGATCTAATTAGCTACTTCCATCATAACAATGCCTGAGCATTTTGAAGCAGATTTCAGCGAACGAAGAAGAAAAATCAACTCTTACCACTGCATATATTGTTTAATGAGGGGAATTAAAGGCAGCTCCAAATTCTCATTTACTCTGAAGACCTTTTCTGGGGTCTGCTTATGGGAAACAGTCTTGGATTCATCCATCCTTACCAGTGTACTCCACAACCTCATTGCCCAAACTTTAACATATGCCCCCACGTGTTGCTGATGTCTAGTTAAAGGGGATGATAATGGCCACTTGCAGATGCTGTATTTTGACACAGCAGAGGAAAAGACTCTGAGAGTCTGATGAGCTCCTGCCACCCTGCTTGAGTTCCATTAAAAGAGTTTAGAATCATACAAGGCACATTAGTAGAAGAATAAAGTAACAGCTCTGGACTGCCAGAAAGAAAAACTTTCCAAGATGTTACAGACTTTCCAAAGGAATGATAACAAAGATATAACTGGCTTGCATATCACTGGGTCAACCAAATAGCTATGAAAACCCGATGGTAAAAACATATTTAGGCATTTATGGTGGCTTGCAAAATATATGGAAAAATGCTAGGAAACAATATTAAGAAATAAAGTATTTGACAAAAATGGAGGTAGGTCTGTCTCCAGTCAAAGATCTTTCATTCACATGAAAAATATTTGAGGTGTTTTATAATCCAATCTACGAATACATCCAGCAATTAAAATCTTTCCTGAAATCAGGCTCAATTGAAATATTGTATCTCAATATTTCAATGAGATTTAGTATAAAATCATGGTTTATGGTTTCAGCGCTATCACCATGGCTACATTCCACAATAAGTAAGTAAAAAGATTGATTGGCAAGTACTCTGCCTTAAATTTAGTAAAAGATTCAGAATCTAGCAATTTTTCAAAGTTTTTGTGCTTATTTTTTTTCAGAGTTGTAATACTCATGTAAGCCTGAAAAGCTATTTCTGAAAAAACAGCTAATTAAATAAAAATAAACCCCAAATACTAATGTAAAACAATCCACAGTAGACTCCTCTGATGAAAAGTGAGCTTATTCACAAATATTTATATATGGCATGGCTATTAAAGCAAAAAGTAAAGTAAAAAGTAAAACAAAACCTAAACAAACCACTTACTTTCCCGCTTTTTGGCTTTTTTTCCTTGTGATCCAAGGCCTGCAGAAGCTGCTTGCTGTGTGCCTGGTTCTGTTTTTAAAATAGATTTTTGCAAATGCCTCTGTCCCCACTGGGCAACTCCTCGATTTACTTCCAGTGTTAAATTAATCATGCGATTGATGGCTTGCTGTATTTCATCTAAACTGGGAACAATCACCTATTTAAAACAGTTAAAATACTGTTGAAATAAATGCAACTGCTTGCAATTTTTGAGACCTCAGTTTTACTCCACTCATAGTGAATAGCAAAGCTTACCCCAGAAGAGAAGCTGGGGTAAAAATATAACTTCAGCAGGTTGTCTGGGTCAGAATTGCTTCTAAAGGGATGATACATACTGCAGTGACCTACTATCTAATTATGCAGTCACACTGTGGGCGAAATGGCAATCAAGTATCTAAGCAGATAGATTTATTGACTTTTTTATAACTATTTTAAAAAATCCTACAACACTTTAGTTGCCATTTTTATAAATACTTTTATATAATGTGTGGGAATACATTACAAGCCTTGTTTTTTACACTCTAGAATAACAAAACATTAGAAATTTCATGCTATGGTACAACCGCCACTTCCCACCCTTCTCAGGCATTATATATGAGCAGCTGCATACATAAAAGCAAGGCTCTTGCAAAATGTTATTGGCATTAGCAAAGTGGTATTTTACCAAAAATTACTTGATTACTGCCCTGGATCAGCCAAGCATTTGAGGGGTGGAAAGAAAGAGAGATGTACTACCTTTGCAGTGGGTAGAGTTTGGAGCTTTATGATTCTACAAGTATCAACAAGGTGAATAGTCTACACTTTTGACAGAGCTTACATATCATGTATACACACACACACAGAGTGTGAATGTATAAAAGAATGCCAATATGAACACCAGTTCTATGTCAAAGGAATATCACCTTAGAGCAGAACCTTTTTTTATTGTAATTTCAATAAAAAATCATTAATCTTTATAAGACATTTGAGAAATTTTGTTACCTTCTCTCATAAAATAAAAAACACTTATTGCTGGCACATAGTTATCTTACTCTACAAAGGGAAAACAAACTAATGCTTTAGTTCTTTGCAATGGAGCTGCTTTTTTTCCCCTGTACATAGAAATCCACAACTCCTTTTTCTGGTTTTGAGTCTTTTTTATTCAGTGTTCCTCATTCTCATCATCTAACTTCCCATTTAGGCGACTAAAGCTAAACTGAGCAAAGATAATGTTCATTATTTAAATTCAACAAAAGGATTTAGACTACACAAGTAAGAATTAAAATGAATACTAATAATAAAAATAAAAATAAAGTAACACGAAGAACCTATTCCAGTAATGCAACTACTACATGTGAGGAGAACTGTAATCATTCTGTAAAGAACACAGATGAACAAATTGCAATGTAATTGTTAAACCACATAAGGGTAAAAGGCCAGGCTCTCCAAGCACCCCTGAGACAGAGTCAAGAACACTGGGACTGTGAGCACATTTCATCAGTGCTCTCAGCACACTGAAAGACGTGAGCAACTGCTCTCCTTTGGACCACGTGCTGGTTCAGTGGAAGCGTGCCCACACCCTGCACTTGGGCAAATGCAGACATAAAACAGTGTATCTTACCTTACCTATAGGACATGAAACTTACCAGATTGGGAATCTCAAGGTTTATTTCTCCCTTTAGAAAAGGAATGGCGTTCTCAGATTTGCTGAAAAATAATTTTGACACATATCATAAACACTTCACCACAAAACCGCCTCCATTTATCTGAGAAATATAATTTTGAGCTACATTTTCTGATCAAACCCATATGTAGAATTTTCACATTAAATTACGTACTATTTCCAAAACTTAGAGAAGTTCCTTGTTTAAAGGTTGAAGAAAATAACTAGAGTTCCACCATTCTGACAAAAGTTAGCTTGGATCTAGCCATTGCTTTCAGAATTTTTTATCCAGAGTATTTCCAGATTCTGGATTTTAATCTCTCAGGTTCAGAATGATGGAACTCTGCCAGTGTTTTGAATAGGGCATAAGAATGTCTCGTGGATCATTTCATGCAACAACCAATCAAGAGCAAAATTTGCCCCATTACATTTTAGAGAAATATTCAACAGAATAGGAAAAAAGTTTCAAAGATGACATGATAAATACATGATGTTAACCTACTCAAAACTAAAATTAAAACCTAAATCAAGGAGCAAATTAAAATCTTAAATCCTGTGGTATGACATAGTGACCAAATAAGGAAGGATTCAATAATCCGATACAATAGACAAATATGAAAGAAACAACCAAAAAAATTCCTATTGACTTTGATAAGGATTTCAATGCATTTTTTATTTAAAAAGTCCTTAGGAAAAAAAAAAGTAATTCAGACTTTAACACACATTAATGACAAAAGATAAACTTCACCTTCTTAAAATAAATTTTCTTGATAGAATTCTAATTAGGTTTTTCAATAAACAATATATTATACTGAAACAATTCTGTCTCTGAGGTGTGTGCCTGTTCGTGCAGAGAAGAATCTATAGAAATCATACTGAATATAGGAGATTGATTTTGTATGGATCTTGTCATCATCATGAAGAAATCAGAAGGAGTGCATACTATAGATGGAATCTTTCATTTTCAACTTACATTGGAACACTCATTCTTCTTTTAATACGATCCAAAGACAGTCGGGTTGCTTTCTGGAGGCTGATTAGCAGCCGGCGACTGAAATAAGCAACTAAGTCTTTACAGTGCTGTAATATATAAACCAAACATTATTTAGTATCATGCTCATACAGGCACCTGAAAATATTGGAAAAAGGCTTTACATCACACCTAATAGATTTTGTCAGAAGGAATTTTTGCTGTAAGCGACATGAAAAACACAAAGTGAGAAGTTGGGGAGTTGTAAGTAAGTAAATAAATAAAAGCTACATGGAAAAGTAAGTACAGTATGTGAGGAAACAACTTGTCTTCAGGTACATCATACTGAAATCTGTTTGAAATATGCTCCTTATGAAAAGCTCTCCATATTAAAAAAAGAACAAACCCAAAACCAAGCCACAAAACCAAACCATGAATTATTCAATTATATTGGTGCACATGTACCCATTTTGAATAAGAGACAAATACAGTAAAATCCAACTGGATTAAGAATATGAAAATACGGCAACTATTACAAAAAACAATGCAATATTGTAGCATTATTGCATTTGTGCTTGCAAATTTGACAGTCTTTGTTCTTTATTTCTACTTTCCTTATCTGCTGAATATGAAGAGGTTGCATTCTTAATGGAAAAAGTACAAAGATAATCTTTATTGATGAAGCTGGAAGAGAAGGAAGGATACCCAAGAAGGAAAGCCTGTGTTTATTGGAGACATTATTGTCTCCAATTTTTACACTCGTGTCAAGAATTTGTTTAATAAAAGTGATAATTGGAATAACATGTAATACACTTGTGAAAGCTAAAATCCCTCTTAAATGCATTTTACAGGTAAGCTATTTCATCATTTGTACATTTGATACTGTCCATGTCATGTTTTTCTGTAACATAGGTATGCAGCTACCAAAACTCAAGATCCTGTTTACTAATCCAATTGGTTTAAAAATAATTTCATTATTTTCACAAAATACCTTTTTAAACTCTTCTTCTTTATCATGGCCCTTGCTATCATCACTTCGAGGTCCTTCAGAAGTTTTTACTTTCTCCTTTTCTTCTCTTTCAAATGCTATACGTTTTTCTTTTCCTGTAAATTAAAAAAAAATTGTGATTGCATATATATTCTGCTTTAAAGCATGCTGTCCCCTCATTAGAGCCAAAACAATATTGACTTTTATTTTAGTAATACCTGGGTCACCAAAAATTGGTTTTATTTCATGTCACTTTTTCACACCAGGAATGTGGTTAAGAGTCCAGCCTGTAAGCCTTAGCCTAACAAACACTGTGCACTACTAATCTGTTACTAAAGATAGATAGGCAGACATGAATATATCAGTGAAAATGGCCAAAAAGCCCAAATCAGTATAAACAATTTAACAAAAGACAAAAAAGTGTTATCTTTTTCTGTTTGCATCCTATTGAACCACCTGGAGTATTGACCCTGACTATGGCTCTATAGCTGGAGAAACCTGAACCCAGAAGGAAAAAGTCCTATGAAAGAACAAAGCTCCATTACTGATTAAGCCTCAAAATAAATTTCTCCTTAAAACATAATATTTTTCTCCAAATATAAACTATTTCTCTTGTAACAGTATGGGACCTTCTAAAATCTTTGTAAGACACCCCAAAGAAGTGGGAACCTACCATTCGTGTGCCAGCAGGTAACCATACTAATTTAAACTGACCCGCCAGCAAAGCACTGGTGTTTGAGACATAATTCTACCATGGCAGGAAAGTTAAAAACAGAGGGACAGTACCAAACAGCTGACAGAGCTGAGAAGAGAGGAACACTGGATTTCACTTACAGATGCGGGGATGAGAAGGGGCAGAGTTATGATGAGTGATGGAGAGAAACGGAACTTTAATGTTCTTCCTCTAGAGCAAATACTTTGCTAATCGAAACAGAAGGACAGCTTTTAACACCAGAAACCCCACCAAAACTGAATTACCCCCATATTTCATGAGCTAGTGGTTTAGTTTAACAGCGGTTGAAGAAGGCAAAACTGTGACACAGATGAAATTATAGTGGGAGGGAGAAGTCTGAAGAAAATTAGCTAAAACAGATCAGATTTGATAAAAACTAGCTAAATCTAAAGAAGCAACATTAACTACCTTCTGCAGGCTTAGAAGATGGAAATTCATAATTCTGCTCAAATATATCTATTAGATCTTGAACAGCATCTTCAATGTGCATGCTTTTGATGTTCAATAACTCAGCACATTCCTTAGTATAACCCTGTTAAATAAAAATATCAATGCATTCTCTTAGTATCACTGTTTATCTTATTACTGTTTCTCTTCATGGAGATTCAAAACATTTCCCTGAATATTGTATTCATCACACCAAAACAATTTCAATGAAACATATACATTTATTAAAATATACTTGTATATTTATAAAAACTTGTTATATTATCACTATATTTTTAATGCCTAAGAAAAAAACCAGATTTTTGAAATGTAATGATACTTTTAGCTGCTCAAAAAAAATCCTTAATATTGAAGAGAGGTCACAATCTGAATCTGAAATTACCCAAATACTATTTCAACTGTCCTTAATGATTTTATTTTCTTGCACTGATTTGATAATTAATACATTTTATGCCTATTTTGGAAGAAGAAAACTTTCAGATTTTCAAATATACTTCTTGGAAAGTATTTTTTGCCTTCTCCTTTAAAACAATTTGGAAAAAAATAGGGGGGAAGAAAGGCTATATATGTCTGAAGTCTTTCACACACAAAAATTCTCATCTAAGTATAAAGCACATAAATAAGATTATCTATGAAATATTACAGCTTAATTATCTTAAATACCAAGGAACCCATGTATCTTCATATAAAATGTTTTAATCAAAATAATTTAATTACAAATAAAGTTCTGTATTTCCTCATAGAGAATTTTTTAGCTTTATTTTCATTTACTAAGGCATTTTTTCCTAACATGCCCTAGAATTCAAGTTGAAAGATGTAAAGTGGCACACACCTCATTGTCAGTCAACAGATCCTCTATTTCAGCAGGACCATCTACTGGTAAGCTGACTAAAGAAGTACGTGCTATTTCTTTTAATATTAAACCAATCCGCACTTCACTTATAACATCAACCTAAAAAGAGAAAATCACGTTAATGCCACACACTTATCTTTAAAGCATGATGTATTCTATGGTAGAGGGCTCTAACAGGTAAAAAATGTACTGCAGAAAAATAAATGCAAGGATGTTACAAAGTAGAAAATCCTCTAAGGAAGTGAATAATGACAAGAATTATGGTAACTTACGGGTTATTTACGATGGCTAGACCAGCCCAAAGAATCCTGGCTGGTTTAACTGCAGTTTTAGGCAGACAGGCAGTAACAAAAAGACCCTAGATCATTCCTATCATGCGAGATACATTGCTGCGAGATTAAATAAAACAGAGTAACAGAAAAAGCTCCAACAGTATAATTGGATTCTTGCTCATGACCTTACTGACCACAGGTCCAGCAGCAAGGAAAGGAGGGGTCTATGGTAAATTGCCTGATGGGTTAATCTTCAGTCCTTCTCCTTCTTTTAGTCAACATAGTTTTTTTGCTGGGTTTTTGATTTTAAATTGCAGCATTATGGGTATACAGTCAACTAGAGTGAATTCTTTTTGCCATTGCAGAATCCAAGTATAAGTGACTTCAGTCCATCTTTCAATCTTTTATCTGAAATAGTCTGCATCTGTGATACTCCATCTTGCTTATCACAATATACCTCATGCTTCCGTTTCACATCACTGTTTTCCTATTTGATGACAATACCCCATTCACAGCAATCAAGAGTCTAACCAAGGCAAACTTTTTAAAATTTATATGAGAGGGAGAAGTAAAAAGATGCATACAACCTACATATTTAAGGAAAATAGTGCTTTTGCATAAAAACATGGTTATTTTAGATACATTCAGGCTTAAAAAACTGTTCATTTCTGACACAACCTTTTTCCAGCTTTGGGTTTCAGTGGCAAACAGAGCATTGATCATAATCATACATAAAAAGAACTAGATACACTGACCAGTGACTAACAATCTCCTGCCACAGGAGACACGATTTATGATATTTATAGAAGAGATAATAGTCATACAGTTTGAATCATCAAGCCAGAAGGGCAATCTGACTGTCAAGGTAAATTCTAGAGAAAAAAACAAGCCAATACTGGTCCTCAAGCATGTTAAATCATAAAATATGAAGTTGGAAGAGAACTTCAAGGATCATCTGGTTCAACCTTTCTTGGCAAAAGCACAGTCTAGCCAAGATGGCCCAGTACCCTGTCCAGCTGAGTCTCAAAATTGTATGACACTGGGGTATCTACCACTTCCACTGGGAGATTATTTCAGTGACTGTTCATGTTGAAAAATATTTTCCTCTGGTGCCAAATGGGAATGTCTCCATGAGTAACTTATACCCATTACCCCTCATCTTTTCCATGTAAATCCTTGCAAAAGGGGTGTCTCCATCTTCTTTGCAGCCAATCTTCAAATATTACACCATGATGATAAGGTCTCCCCTAAGCCCTCTTTACTCAAGGCTGAACAAACTCATTTCTCTCAACCTTATGATGGCAATAATAAGAGAGAATCATTGAGTATATCCCTATTCCAGAAAAAGGAACCTATTTCAAAAAGCAACAAAATCTCTATGGATGGTACAGAAATAAGTACAGATTCTGTTTGAATATGAAAAATAGTGTCCTAGAAATAATTTCTGTAAGCTTTTAGTTCTATTTATAAAGTGAGCAAGTACTTACCCTTCTCAAAAGCTGTCTATATACATGCAGAACTTGATCAGCATCTTGAAAGAAAGTTTCCAGTGTGACAGATGACCAAGACAACATGGTCAGTCCTTGCCTCAACACACCTTCCATCTAAGCATAAAGATACGATTTAATAGATTAAAAAAAAAAACAAAAAACACAACAGCAAACAATTAAAAGAAGCGCCATTATTATTAGAATCACTAACATTGCTTATAAAACAGTGGTGTGCAAGGGAGGTTACAAGTTTCCAGCAAAAAAGGTCAAAGAAATTTATGCAATAGGAAGGAAGGGGAGGGTAGTGCATACTACAGCCTCAGGCTTTTTGTTTCTCACACTTCTGTCCAACTTTGTAGTTATACAAACTTACACAAACTCTATAACCTTTTGGTGTGACTGCTTACAACCAAAACAGGGAGAGTTTCTTAGAACAGTCATAGACATACACTTGTAAATGTCAGGCAAAACAAAATGGCTTCTGGGATAGATATTCTGCATCTCCAATAAAACTGTACCTTTAGTGCAGCATAAAACATCATAGTGTAGCATTCTAGACCACTGAGGAGACTCAATTTACAAGGTTAATAATTCCCTCCAAGCAAATTTCCATGTTAAAGCCAGAGATTTGTGGAGATAAATAGACCACAGAGACTATATGTTTTGTTCTACTGGTCTTCTATCTCACAGGCACTAAGATTATTTGATTGTAATACACATTATTTGAGAACTGTATGAGAGATGCAAAGAGCAAATTTTTAATCTTAAAGGTCTCAGTAAAATGCATTAAGTTCACAACATGCAGATCCATCTAAATATTTCAGAATTATAAATTATTAGTAAGTTACTTTAACTTTTTATGAGTTATACTGAAGCACATGCAACAATACCAACCCTTTCCATTTTTGGTGTCAGCAGATTTACAAATATGTTCGGTGTTTCTTTACGCAACTCTTCATAAGACTGGACAAGACCCTGTTGATTATTAGAAAGGATAGTATCAAACAGAATATTTCAAGCATTTCTTTACTCAAGAAAACAATTTGTCATACAATCAAATCATCAGAAAAAGACATTGAAAGTGGCACAATGCTGTATTTGAAAACAATTGTAGAATTATACACAGACATTACATACCTCTGAACATAATTTCTGGGATGTAATGAATTTGTATCATGCTACAGAAGAAGGAATGAAAGCCGCCTTCTTGCAACACTTTCTTAAGGCACAAAGCCAGAAAAAGAACAATCTTTCTCTAAAACTAAAGACAGCTTGAGCTTTAGTGACTGTAACTTGCAATAGCTTCTGAAAATTGAGTAGCATATGCTTTAGATGCTTAAGTCAGGTGTGAACTCATTTTTAAAATACCCTCTTGTCTTATGCCATATGCACACACACAAACAGAGAAAAATCTTGTATCCCTACCCCTAAGATACAGGCTCCTTGAAATAACACAATAGCGGATACCACAAAAGGCATAACAAATGTAACTTCTCTTGCAGGTAACCTGCAAAATTCTTCACAGTTCTGTGGCTCACCATCTATTCCAAACCAGAATAACTACAATATTTCTTCCCAAAAACTAAAAATCTGCATTTTACTCATTTTCAGACAATGAAAACTTTTCGTATAGCTTAAATTATTTCATTATGAAAGTATATTTAGTATGCCATTGGGTATATGAGGGATATATTCTTGTATTTAAGTATCTATCAGCCCACACAGGACTTGGCAGGGGGTTTACAAATGAGATTTTCTATGTCCACATGTGCATTCTGCAAATTTACCTTAAACTGCCTCTTACCCAGCTTTAATCTTTAGCTATAGAAAAAAAAAAATCTATGTTTAAATACATTCTCTTTTTAATTTTTTTAAACAGCAATCATGATACTTTTCAAGTTTACCTCTAAGTGCAACTTGGTTGACTTAAATTTATTTTCTATTATTGCTAACTTGACTGCTTGCTCTGGTACTTCCAGACCCAACTTGATCATACATTTGGTCTCTCGCACAATCTCTAGAATGTGGGGATCAAAATTAACCATGAACTTCTCAGTTGTAGGATGACGCACCAGTATCGTGTATTGTAAGGCTGTAAAGATATTCTAGTGTCAGTTTCTAAGACAAACAATTGTTTAAATTCTATGAATTATTATGAAATCCAGATTTCTAATATTACAATATGGTGATTAAGTACGTAGGGTTACTTATGAAATAGCTTAATGTTGATTTCAGTTGAAGTAAATATACAACCAACTTCCATCGTATTAACTTTCTGCCTTTCTCATCCTAAAGTAAACAAGCCTCAGATCCAGTCTTATTTGTCCATAATTTTTCTCAGCCCAAGTTAAAAAATTCTGAAATTAATTTTCTAAGGACTCAGAAACACAATGCTTGAATATCAAACATTTCTAGGCATTAAGTAATACTTGTCCTTAGAGGGACTGGGGACAATCTCATGAATTATTATACTGTAAAAAAAACCAGAAAGAATTATTAAATAGTACACCTAGAGAATTTAAATACCCAAGTTGTCTGTGTCTTAGATTTGTGTCACTAATGTTTGCTGTCAAACAGTGTACCAAATCTTCAATCCTCTGCATCAAAACCAAGTTTCAAGATCAGCAAGGCACTGAGATTGTATTACTGAGCCCGCTAATCGGATCATGATTAACGATCACATTTTAAGGGTAAATGAGGCTTAAAAAAAGTATCTGATTTGATTTGTGTTAACTTAGTATTCAACAACACTTTAAAGAAGCAAGTACATATTTAATTACTTACGATATTGCATTTGTGAAATTTCCTTCAGCCATGCACTATGATAGACTACCTCAAACTCCGCCAATACGTACGCAAGTTTGTTGTATGATTGAAGAACTGCTTTACCCTCTGGACTTGCCAAGATATCCGAATGTTTCTATTAAAACACAGTACATTCAAATTAAAACTATATCCAAAAAAACCCATACCTCTTGGGTGTTTCTCAGTCTAACTATTGGCTATACATAGTCTAAGTTAATGTTATGAATTATACTGAGAGTTATTAAAAACTGAATCAAGTATTTATGATTCAAGTTTACAGGGCAATAAAGTTAGTAAGAACTTGTAAGGAATAAATAGTAAATATTTAACACCAGTAAGAGCAATTACTTTAATATACTGTCATAAATACCTGCAATTCACAGTGAAATGGATACTCAGTTCTACTCAAAATTGAATTAGTGAATTTTTTTTAAAATTTCCTTTTAAAATTAGCAATAATATTTATGCATGTTTTCCTTGGAACAGATTTAGACGATCATTATTCACTTCTGAGGGAAACAGGAAAGTGAAACCCTCTCTCACATAGAAGTTAACTTGGCAGGAGAGCCTAGATGTTTTGTAAGAGAACCATTCAAACATTTCAAGAATTCTTCAAGATTCTTTTCAACTGAAATGGTCTAGTCTGTTCTATTCCAACACTACATTTTGAATCTTCAACAAGGGTTACTGATGAGCAGTACATACATACAAATGAAAATGTTGCCTAGCATATAACAGGTGATGTAATCATAACCAGAAACTTTATAATCACTCTACTGAAGTAAGACAGTTCACTGTTACACAAAACACCTAATTTTTTGATACATCAACTTACATGGAAATAGGTGATTGGTTCATTTACCCTTCTGAACAGCTGTCTCACCCACAATATCTTTCCTGCTATAGGTGGCATGTTTCGAGCAAGAGGAGGGTCATCTTTCTGACTTTGATAAAGCTACAGTAAGAACAGTATCATTAAACACATGTATTAAAAAAATCTATTGAAATGCTAAATGGTTTTCTCAGATACCACAGTTTCTTTCTCCTCCCGAACAGAATAAATTTCCATGGAGTCACACAGCAGTTCATGGAGAGAAAAATATATTTCTTCCTGACTTGGTACACTTCAAAGATGCCCACATTTGTATCACTCCTGGTACCTTTCCTGTCTCCACTATCTCATGCTGTTTCTCAGCTGTGCTTACATATGACAGAGTCCTGAGAACACCAGAAGGTATTGCGAATCCAGGGGCTGAGCAGCCAGTACTCACGACCAAGTCTGACACCCGACTTTGAAGCCATCTGCTGTGAAAGCAAGTTGTTTAGGGAAGTGGTGTCTGGAGAGCCCTTGTGGGGTTTTCCTCCTTTGCTTGGGAACTGGGCTCAGGAGAGACTCAGGTTATACTATTAACAGCGTTTTTTCCTGAATAGAAACATCAACACTGTTCTTCAGACACATGTATCTGATTATTAGCTAACATTTCAGGACTTGGACTTAATGATTCTTGTGGGTCCCTTCCAAATCAGGATAATTTAGGATACAATAATATGCACTTTTCTACTAACTTCTAACCAAAATGCATGTAGATACTCCTAGATACACAGCCCATGCTTTCATCTGTGCCCAAGATGAGAAAAAATATCCCTTGCTCATTGAATGGCTGCATTTCAGTAAAAACAAAAAAGGCCTAAAATTATAATGAACAAAATCTGCATTAACAAACTATCCAATCACTTTAGAACCAGCACTGCAGCAGGAGCAACTTTTTATTAGACATAACATGCTTTGCAAAGATAAAAGGTAATCCAGTAACATCAAATAAATAGTTAGAACCAGTCACTAGAATCAAGGCATATTCTTTGACAGCAGAAAGGAGTATTTGTATCCATCCAATCTAGGAATGCAAACTCAGGCTGTGACAACACAGACTCTGTGATGACACAACTCTTCATTAATCAGCATGTCTTCTTAACCCTACCCTGCCTCTTGCACAGTCCCAACCAATGAAATCCAAGCAGCTTCATAGTGACCTTGAGAAGAACTGACCAGGATGAAACCCTCTCAGTAAATTTACCTATTTTTCTTTTGCCTGGGAAAATACTGCTAAGGGTGGGCTACAGGCTTGTTTTTTTTTTTTTTTAATACAAGCAATGCTGCTGAAAACCTGTTCATCTAATTAAGCCAGTAATTAGATGTTCAGGGATTGTTATACACACTGTGTAGATAGGGAAGGGACACTGTAAAGAGCGGTTCAGAGCAGCTTTGTGAGGCTACAGTTTTAAGTAACTGTTTGAAGGAAGAATTTTCTAGTAAGTGCAGAGTTTATAGATATTAGCTCCTTGTGTGAACTTGTATCATTGATCTTACAATATGTAAACATCTCAAAAACAACTTTTTCAACAGTCTGGTTTTCCAGATTCCCTTTATACTCATTGAAGAAAAACGGTCATCTGGAGGGAATTATTTAAATCTTCATGGCACTATATAAAATTGACCAGATTAACTCACTCTAGAGTAATTCTTTCTTTCTTTCTTTCTTTCTTTCTTGTGTAGAAAGGGAATTTGGACATCTAGTTCTGATGTAGATGTTTATTTTATGGACAAAATAAAAGTTTACAGTCAAGTGATATGAGCAGTTCCCTGAAGTTAATTCTCATTTATACTTCAGTCATGGTGTGCTACAAAACTCAGGAAAAATTACTTCATAATGAAAATAAATGCAATTTACCTATATTTTACATGTATTTTATGCTGCCATGGCATTTGATAATAGCTACTTATAAATGCAAATTAACTGTGCAAGCCTCATATAATAAAGAAACCCAAAAGGTACATGCAAGCAATGTACACAGCCAGTAAAGAACATGCTTCTTTAAATTTAATTGATGTAGGAATAACAGAAAAGACTTTGATTTCAAAAGTAAAATTGTGATGACAAATTTCAAGAGCAATTCTGCATATTGTACTGCCCACACACTAAGGCCTGTTCTCTGTTACAGGAAAATAGAAGTATGATAAACTGAGCTTTGGGAGTAAATGAATGAAATAGGCAGATTAAATAAAAATTATTCATATTAAAATGCTTTCTCCTATTTTAACATGATGTTTAAAACCTACTGAAAGGAAATTAAATACCTTTTTAGTAGTTTCAAGTTCTGCTACATAATGTTTAAGGATATAACCAACTGTAAGTGCTGTTTCTTCTTGAAGGCATGGCATATTCAGACTTTGAAACCTGTATTAAAAATTAGTACCCAAAATGACACTTTTAAAATAATAATTTTTAAACTTATTTTAGGGTATATGAACATTACATAAAGCAAGATAAGCAAAAATCTAGGAAATGCTTTTGAATCTGGAAAACTTTTTTGCTTTGAGGAACTTTAAGCAAGTTGAAAATTTCTGCCCTGGTAGGTATTTTGGTTATTAATGCTTAGTATTTTTTAGGCTTTTCCTTTACTATCCTCTTGTATATAAAAATAATCTAATGAAATTAAGAAACAGAATATATTGATTCCCATAAGAAAGCTAAAATATATGTTTAATCATGGTTACGTGGTTCAGAAAATCAGTAATGAAAAATTCTCAATTAGGCCCTTTGTTCTAAATTTTGCTGTGTTGCTTACATTGTGCTAATCAGTAATTTCAAGTTACTTTAAAATATTTTAAAACATAGTTGCCAATACCTTTGAAGTAACTGAAGTGAATTCTTTGCAGACACAATTTTCCGAAAACAGGTACGCATAAAAGCCTGTAGCTGTGACTAAAGAATACATAATTCAGTATGGTTTTTTCCAGTCAGAAAATAGTATTTTGATTATATTTTCTTAACACAGTAGCATTTGAAATTGTTACTACATAAAGCATAAAATAGCAGCCTTCGTCAGTCTATGCTTAATATAATTAATAAATAGCTAGTGTCAATCAAATAATCTCTAAAATGTCATACAATTCTACGAAATAAACAAATTAGTTGCAGCTTTGTTCTGTCCAAAATCTGACCCAATTTCTTCAGGCTAATAACTGACTTCCACACAGATCATTCTCTCCGATCTCATAATTTTTGTCATTTTGGCTGCAGAGTGACAATAACCCGTGAGCACAGTTTGATATATTTTACACCTTCCTTTGGAAAAAGGAGAAGGAATGGAAAAAGCCTCCCTCCAGACAGGCACTTTGGAAGAAGAATGCAGCCCATTCACAATCCAAAGTCTCACTGACTTTCAGTACGATAGATTCTTCCTCAAGTAAGTAAGTTATAATATTACTTACTTCTAAACGTTCAACTTCTGACAGGAATTTCACAAAATCCACATCAAATTCTGTTACTCGTGGATCAAGGGTGTCATATGGTTTCTTTTGAAAAATGTGGTAGACATTTTTGAATTTTACTGCCATAAGATCTATACCTTCCACTGCACACTGAGTCAGTGCATTAAAATTCTGTTCTATGGCTATCATCTTCATTATCTGAAATAAAAATTCATTATGAGCATGAATTTAATATTATCTGTTATTTCCTCTATGAACTAAAACCTGAGCAAAATAAAATAAGGAACAAATACTCCTCTAGCTACTTCATTCACAAATGTGTTGTTTCTGAGTCAAGTAACTTCAACAAAGCCTGGTTAATTCAGTTTGCAACATCAGTTCTCACCACAATCCAACACAAAGTAAAAGAATCTTTGTTTTTCTGAATGATAAAGAGGGGGTTTTTAATGTTTTACTGCTAAATCCAATAGGATATTATGTACATACTGATGACAAAAAGATATCTCCAAGAATAAAAAAAAACCAATCCTACAGATTAGTAAGTATATTAAGTGATGAAGAAGTACATCAAAGACTCACAGAATTCCTACCTTGTGATGATTATAATCTTATCCCTTGTCTGACCTTATTCTGTACCAAGAAGCACCTATTTATTTCCATGCAAACCCTAAGAATGTTAGTTTAAAATCCCTTCACTGCACTACCAAGCTAAATGTTAGGGCCACACCAAGCTGTAGAATCATCTGAAGAATCGTGTTTGGCAGTAAACACAAGTTTTTTATGTCATTCAAAAAAAACCAAAAGTATGTTATTTTTCACATAATTTTAAACCTCCTAAAATAATGATCTAAGTCTAGATCAATCAGGTTATTTCTCTCCACACTAAAAGAGACAAATTGACAAGTTGAGAAGGCAATTGTGAGCTAATTGCATCAAGCATTGGGATGACTTACTCTGTGGAAGTGCCTAAATTCTCACAATAGAGGGTTACAAACTCCTTTACAGGATGATTGAGAGCATGTATGTTGGCAAGCGCCCACTTTGCAAACTGTTCTTTGGAGAGAAGCTTCTTCTTTACCAATAATAACAGCACACAACACACTTACTTTTTCTAATCTCCTACAAAAAGCTTCAGATTTTCCAAAAATGTACATTTCTGATACTTCAAATGCCTTTTCGCCTAGATTTTCCGAAATCTCTTGCTTAGCTTCGTGGAAGCATTTCTGATATTCTTTCAACAGACATATGCATTCCTGGAAAGTGAAGGGATAAATACCATGCTCATTATGCTACACTTATGAGTGAGGGACTAGAGTACTCAAACCTACTGACATTCCAAAGCTGTTAGTTATAATTTAATCTGGTTTCAGTCAACAGGCAACAACAACTTAAAAACAGTGGTTTTCTTTCACTATCTGAAGAAAGTGTTTGCAATATATGAATACAATAGTACAGTCCAGTGAACCAGAGTGGTGGTGAATGGTGTTGCATCCAATTGGTAGCCAATCACTACTGATGTGCCAGTAGTTGTTGGATGCAGTCCTGCTTAATATCTTCACTGGTGATCTGGATGAGGGGATTGAGTCCACCATCAGCCAATTTGCAGACGTGGGTGCCAGTGTCAATCTGCTGGAGAGCAGAAAGGCTCTGCAGAGGAACCTGGACAGGCTGGATCAATGGGCTGAATCCAGCAATTTCATGTTTAACAAGACCAAGTGCCATGTCCTGCACTTTGGCCACAACAACCCTGTGCAGCACTACAGGCTGGGGACAGAGTGGCTGGACAGTGGCCAGGCAGAAAGGGACCTGGGGGTACTGATGGATGGCAGACTGAGCATGAGCCAGCAGTGTGCTCATAGGGCCAAGAAGGCCAATGGCATCCTGGCCTCTATCAGCAATAGTGTGGCCAGCAGGACTGGGGAAGTGTTTCTTTCCCTGTGTTCTATGCCTTTTGGGGAAGATAGGAACTCAGTAACTGAGGTCTGGAAAAGGGCAAGGTGGAAATGAAGTTAACATTGACAGCCAGTATTCCCACAATTGCATGTATTTTGCCATAGCATATTGCATACACTTAATTTGTTCTTAATAGGTCACCATCAGATGAGGAGGAAGACTATCTTAGCACTGACCTTCCATTATATGCCACGGAAGTCTTGTTTAGGAAGGAGCTACTACAAAGTCAGGGTCTATTCAAATACCAGATTCCCCATGATAGAGGAAGATGGTACCATATCAGAGGTATACCCTCTTCCATATCCCCTCTTCCTCAAGATGGAAAAGTGTGGAATATTAATTCCTTGGTTGCACATACGGCAAAGATGCCAATTCCAAGGTCAGTGACAGACCACACTGATAAAGACGAGGCCCTGGTAATTTCAACAATGCCCATGGGCTACCAATTGGAAAAACATTCAAAGCATCAAGAAATAACAAATCCAGGAGGTGTGAAGCACTTGATACATATTGATATGGACTTCCTTATGACATCAACAAGTAATCAATAGGTTTGACATGTAAATAACACTAAAATACAAACGTTGATTTTTCCAATGACTACTGGTGTCTCTTGATCCCAGACTCGATTCAAGCCAGCATCTGTAATATATGCTTTACATGTTGTGACCATTTGGTTTGTAACCTAGGACAGACAAATGAAAAATAGTAGGTCTCAAGCTTACCAGGAAATTTGCCTGTTTCACAAAACCTAATGAAATTCTCATATATGTGTATTAATACTATCAGATTTTGAATAAATTTCACCTGTGGAAGTAATGTGGCTAACTAATATATGCAATATATACAACAAACACCTTATAAAAACCCTGAGAACACTCTCAGAAGTATATTTAAGTCCCAGGATATATTTCTAAGTATAAGTTCAGCAATATTCATACGTAAACACAGAATATCATCAATCAAAATTCAAGAACAGAAAGAATTCACTGAATTCCAACCACTCCTCACTTAAATTGTTATCTTCACACTTTGAAGCATTTATTTAAAAACTATCGTTTAAGAATTTTGTATCCTACCAGTATACCTTTACCTTGACTTCCTGTGGCTATAAGATGGAGAAAACATTATTCTACTCCTCAGCCACCAAAATCCAAAGTTAGTAATGACAGAAGGAGAGAGAGGACTATGTGCAGATGTAGAAGAAATACCACAGAGAACAGCTACAGGTGGATAATTTTTTTGTCTATTAAATAATATGAAGAATTCAAAACTGTTCTCCTGACATGAGAATACTTTAAAGCTGGTCTTAAGTATCCCTAACTGAAAAAAGACTGAAAACTACCAAAGGCAGCCTCACACTAAAAAAATGATTGATGAAGTTGGAGATCAGACCTCCAGTGTCACCTATGACGACTGTTAAATGGAAACAATGAGTAAATAGGAATCTTAAACCACTGGATTAAAATACAGATTGTTCCTTGCTATTTCTTGGCATGGCTTCGTGTAACCAGCTTGTTATTAGCCTGTGGAGTGAAATACTCACTCCCTTAGACTATTAAATAATGGACAGTAGCAAGGGTCAATATACAAACATACAAAAACCCATTATATAACAGGCAATACATACCTAAAGTGATATATAAAAAACAGCCACAGGCATGAATAGATACAGATTCAAAAAAGAACAAACTTCTTAATATCCTAGTTCAAATTGAAATGTACCAAAATTTTACGCTGAACCCTGTGGTGTAAGGAAACAAAAGATGTGTGTCTGTGTAACGAGGATCTACTGTGAATTTCCCCTGTATGCTTTCTGCAGGTGCGTGGTTTAGTTATGAAGGATTTCTTTGTTATAAAACCATTATACAAACTATCTTTGTACGCAGTGAATACCTGGATTCTGCAAAAGATATTGATATAAACATAGCCAGTCTTAATTTTCTCTTGAAGGAGGGAAAATTTATGATCTGAAATTCAATTAACTTTTCAAGTATGAGTAACTTCAGAAAACCGGAACCTTTTGTCTTTCACACTTTTTGGAGGAACAGCCTAGTCAGACTGATGGTCATCTGCCATTAGGTCTTCAAGACTGAGAATAAAAGAACCTTTGCAGATTCTGTGATTTAGGAAACAGCTGATCAGATTAATTTACATCAGAAGATAAATCAAGAGTATAAAAAAATGAACACTGATGAACCAAGAATAAACAAAGTTCCTTTCAGAAGGTAAGTCTGTAATCCAAGTTTATTCCTCTTGTGACCAACAGAGTTATCCTCCTTTCCCATACAGAACCCCACTATTTACTCTCATTTTTAAACAAATATTCTACTGATTTAAACAAAATTAATTTTTCTTCTGAAAAATCGCACAATCTTTGTAATTACTATTTTGCTTAATATACTTACCTTTATAAGCAATGATGTAATTCTCTCAGAAGTATTGTAGTATTTTGAAACACGGTAAATCATTTGTACAGCCTTTATCAAGTTTGGTATTCCCTGTGTCATTGATACCTGAAAGCAGAGTTTCAAGAAGAAAATTACTTCCTATTCTTAGCACATGCATTTCTATTCTATTGACAACTTCTAAATTATATCTTCCCCTAAGTTACATGAATCAGTCTTTAAAACACCATGGCATCTTACCAAAAGTTTTCTTATGAAAAAAGACTAACCATGCTCAGTAATATTTCAAACCTCAACTAACAAGAACAATAAAAACATTTCATCATTGTCTAAGATATCAGATCAAAGAGGTTACAAGATAAAATAGTTGTAATATCCTATTTTGATGAACAAATTCAAAATGTACAGGTTGCATTTTTTGGTGCAAAAGGGAGTATTTTTCTTACAGCAATTGTCTGGGATGAATACTTTTGTTTTCCTCCAGGTAAGGCTGTTAATGTACTTTTATTGTGGTAATAATCTTAACATAAAGTGTTTCATTCAGACACTTCAGAAAACTCATGAAATAATTGTCACAATGTTAGTTTCATTTACAAATGCCTAAGTCCTTCAAGCATCATATCAAATATCCAAATCTTTCACATTTTTTGTGAAATCAAGATTCATGTTGTTAAAATCTTACTATGGCATTACAAGTACTCAGTACCTCAAACACTTCTAAAACATTTCAGTGGGGGAAAAAAAAGAAAAGGTGAAACATTATAATTCATTAAAATTATCAGGGACTTATCAAAGTTGTAATTCAGAACATCAAGGAAGTAATTTTGCTGTCACCCCTCCGTGAAGAAGCCAAGCTCCTGTAATTAACACCAACTCCACCCCAGAAATGGAATCAGGAGACTCTAAGTCTATGGATTTTCTTTTTCAATCCTTGACAAAAAATAAAATCCTGAATACTGGACTACGTAGAAATTTCTCTGATTCAAAGCTTCGAGTTAAATTTTCAGTCTGATTCTTCATCTATTAACCTACTTCAGATACAAATGTCACTGTGTGATACTGCATACACTAAATGCCATATTTAATGCACACACTAAATATCATCACAAATCCACATGTACTCCATTCCTTATTCACTAATATATAAAACACTTTTCCATACCATTTACTAAATTCAATCCTACATGGAATGGAGGTCTATTTAAAACAGGATATATTTTGCTTGGAAATAATTGTTTTTAGGATTAATATCATAGAAAACCCTACAGAAATTAACTTGATCCCAGGAACATTAAACATTCAAAAGAAATTCATATGAATCCAAATTGTTCCAGACTAAACCAAGAACTAACTCTAATTAACTATCCTGTATTAGTAGTATTATGAACTCTTCAATGGGTTTGCAGCCACTAATATCTGTCTCAGTTTTTGATACAAAGGATTTTATCTTCATAATACCTATGAAGTAGCTCATCATTATGGCCTGGTTGATTTATTAAAATATGAGTATTGATCTAATATCGATATTCAACTCAAGACAGATGAAGACTCTCTAACAGAGTTGTTAGAAAGTGTATGTTTATTTCAGCGCCGGGCAGCTGCGTGGGATAGCTCCCTAATATGCAGAGCAAAAGCACAAAGCAATACAAAATCTATATATTTACGGAAGTCTTGAATATTCAAAATATAAGCATACATTTATCATATTAATACCTCCCATTTCCCCGCTTCGTATGGTAATCAGCTGAATAGTCATTGAGCATGCGTAGTCTGTTCTTTAATTTGAGTCAGTGGTCGTAAAATTTGAGGAAAGGGCGAAAATGATGAAGTAAAATTTGTCTTCCTCTCTTTGACCTTTTTGCCTTTTGGTTTTTTGACAATACAAATTACTTCTGAGGGAACTTTTAGTTCCCTTCTACATTTCTCTTCAATGCAAAGATAAATAACTGTCTACGTTTATTTAGATCTATGAAGCAATGTTTTCTATTTCTTATTGCAAGCACAGCTGAGTAAATACAAAATGACAAGTAATCAGTTACTTACAATCTAAACTTACTTCAAACCTAATTCTTTAGTTAATCATTGATTCTTTAATTATTTCCAGCTGAGTTTGCTTACTGAATCTATTTTAACTAATTTTAACTAAGCTAACCTTTGCCTAAAATTCTAATTTTTAAAACTCTATGTTTCATGGTACCTGGCACCCTCTAGTGATACCTTGAAGAGCTGAAGATAAACAGCTTATTGACACCCCTTATCATACTTGTTGTCTCTTATACTATTCCATGCAATATGAGCTCTATGTCATATATTATCAGAGTCCTTTTGCTTCCCCACCCGTTACAACTTTGTCGTAGGATTCTAAGCTGCCAGAGATTCAAAAGAAATGCAGTACTTCCTGAAAGAGGGCTGGAGTCATATAGGACCAAAACATGAAGGACTCAAAATCAAAGGAGAATGAGCACTATTCTCCTTTCATCCTATTCTGCAATTATCATTAGAAAAATATACCTCTTACAATAATTCCTAGTTATTATAGCAAATAACTAATATCTTGAACTAGCACTGAATAATATACCTGGACAACCAGTTATCTAAATTATGACTAGCTGGTACTTTTGCAATAGAAGCAGATAATACAATGTTAAAACTTTGTCTTACCCATTTAGGATCTCGTTAAGTCTCATTATTTTCCATATAACTGAAATTTTGGTACTTCAGTTACAGTTATGTGATCACTGACACATACAAAATT
Organism: Eopsaltria australis; assembly: GCA_034509425.1. Lineage (NCBI taxonomy): Eukaryota > Metazoa > Chordata > Aves > Passeriformes > Petroicidae > Eopsaltria > Eopsaltria australis. Next base: position 1,070,865 of record JAVTVJ010000396.1, read on the forward strand.
TTCAGGGGATGACATATTTGGAGATTTTTGTATTATATAATATGTGCATATTGCTTTTAAAAATAATGCCAGCAACAGGACTGACTTATTAGTACATATGACAATCATATGTATTTAGGCTCATTTACTAAACAGATATTCAAAAATACTGTGTTTTATGAAATATATAATAAACTGATGCTTCAACATCTAGCTTGACAAGCTTTCAGAAAAATTAGAAATGTAAATTAGTAAAAGTTACTTTTAAGTAAATATAAGGAAGGGAAAATTAATTTTGCTCTTGGATTTCTATGTATATACCTAAACTATGCATAAAGAATGGTGAAAGGCATACTTACAACATCAGTGGTATAAAGCGGCTGACAAATTTTTTCAAGTGTGCTTAGGTATTTCACATTATCCTTTGATTCATTTGCTGCATCTGTGATTCTGCCATCTAATTGTTGCCATGACTAATGGGAAAAGAGTACTGTGAAAAACTTAATACATAGTGAACTACTTCTTTAACTTGTACTTGCTTGCCGGAAGTAAACTTTGGTAAATGAATTTTTAAGAGGCATTGTCAAAGCAGGCAATAAAAGTTAATTTATTGTATTTATTATACATATAATATATTTTATGTTCATTTTTGGCTGTATCCCTGAAATATCTTGTTCTTTGTCTGAATACATTCAGTACACCAACACCATATCTAAATTTTCCTCTTTTGATTCTCCATGGCAAATCCCTCTTAGATTACATAAAATAAAATAAAAAAAAAAAAAGTTTATAGTAAAAAACAGCATAAAAAAGAAAAAAATTACCTTTAGTATTTTAGAATGTGCAACTTTCAGAACACTAATAACAGCTTTACAGTTTTGTCCTTTGATCTGTTCAATAATAAAGTTCAATTTAGCAGATGTATATTTCCAGTTCTCCAGTTCCATCAGTGGACCTGAATCCTTGGCTTCTCTCCTTATCTGCTTGCTCTCAACCAGAACCTGCAACCCAATTGAAACAAAAAAAAAAAAAAAGAATCAAATGTCTACTACAGCACATAGACAAGTCATTATAGAGAAGAAACACTCCTGAGGAAACTCACTTAAAAAGGAACAAGCTTGCAGTTACTGAGACATGAAAATTGTTCTCATTTTGAAAAGCTTTCTAAGTCTGAATTGCACTTAATCATATTCTTAGACTGAAATTAAGGCAATTAATACATACGTTCAACTGCTGTCATACCCTGGGTGAATATCAGCATATATAGGTAAGTCTTTCTTTAATCAGAATCTATGGATTGAAATGCACCAAATGTAACTTCATTTGTCCAGAACTTCAAGAACTGGTTTAATAAAAATATTAGATATCAGTCATAAATGTACCTGTTTGTAAGTTGAGAAATGTGAAGTCAGCTCTTTTTATGTGTCTTGTACATTTTTATTCTTGTGAGCTAAACACATTAAATATAGTATGCCTTGTAAGTAGAGTATGGCCCTGCCTACACAGATTCTGTATTTTGATGAAAGATTCTCTCTTTTTCGTGAAAGTCTCAGACATTAATATCTTGGATAACTAAGACTTTACTACGCAAGACTTACACCGAATAAAATAAGCCCTGCTGGGCCTGATCAAAAAAATCTTTCTAAGAGTAGTATTTCCCACCACAAGTGGCAGCAGAAACTTAATAGGTAATGTACAGTTAGGTATGCTCTATGTACATATGTGGACCTCACCAGTGTTATTAGTCCTGAAATCCTCTGTTCTCTTTTTACTATTTGTGTATTAAGTGTTCAGAAACTCTTATTCTTGCTAGACTGTAAATTCCTAGGCATGAGGACTATCAACTTCACTTGTGCATAAAAGCAGAGCACTTGTCTTAATTTGGGTGGAGATGCAGCTGAAGCCTTTGCATAACATCATGCAAATCTCACATGTAATTTATAAATATTTATCCGTATTCATGCTGAATTGATGTGTTAAAAAAACAACTTACATGTTCAATTTGTTTATACCATATCATAAGTACTTCCTCTAGCTGGTGAACCATGTCAGAATTGTCAGCAGCTGCAGTTATTTTATCAAAGGTCTGGAGTTCAGAAAATTTAATGGAATCTACTTTTTCCAACTCAACTATTCCTTCAATGTTTGCTGCAGCACCTGAGAAAAGGGCAATTACAATATAGAACCAATTAAGACTTTAAAATAAATTTCTACCAGCCAAAGCAATTTAAATTTGAAAATACACATCAGCAGTGTTGTTTCGATATAATAGCACTTTACTGCACTCACATAAAACAGAAATTTCTGATTTTAAATGCAGTGATACTCCTTAAAAGTAACGTGTCACTATTTTCCTAAGAAAATAATCTAAAAATGTATATATTATGCAAGTAATTGATAATTTTATTTTTACTTGCAGAATGTGAAAAGTTCTTTATCTATGCACTAATGTCTTTAAATGGAAATTCTTAAGCAGAATTCCTCTAGTTTGTTTCCTAAATGCAATGCTTACCTCTTAAAAATGAAATGTATTTGTTAATTGTTTCCACAAAATTCTGCTTGTCTTTTGTATCCTCTTTGGACTGACCTAAATTACCCCAATTACTTGTTTCAAGGATAGCAGGAAGAAAAACCTTTTCTATTACATCCTTAATACCAAGTAGGAGTCCATCAGAGGCATCAAGAACACCAAAGGAAATTTCCTGCAGTAAAAAAAAATATTGTTATCAAAGCACTAACTTACACTAGAAACAGTATTATAAGTTCAGTGTGTTTTTATAAAAGCACTCCAATATGCCAAGCAAAACTTTAATTTAAGGAGAGAAAATCATTATATAAAACATCTACAGTGCGCCCATATGATACTACTTTCAATAAAAAGGGAAGTCAATAATTATTTAATACTGTTTTAAAAAGTTGTCTGGTTATGCTTTTGTTACCTCAGTTATTTCCCTATCACACAGAGTTCAGAAATTTTTAAATCGTAGAAAAATGTCCCCACCCACAATTAGGTACTAATTCATGAAATGCAAGTAGCAAAAAACTCTTTAGATGTTTAGATGTCCTTATCCGAAATTATATTAGAAGCAATTATCTGACTGATTATATATTACTTTGAATCAGGTTAAATTTTTTGCTAATGCCCAAACAAAACTTTACAGGTCTGAATATTTCTAATATTCAAGTATTTTATATCTCCTTCAAATAAGCAAGTATTAACATACACCACATAACAAACTTCTTAGAATGTAAGTTTCCTTTCCTTATCCCTTCAGCATTTGGAATTAATTGGTAAGGAATCTGATGCAAAAGTTTTATTTATGACCAATATTGAGGCTCTTGATAAAGACAGACCTTGTATCCGACTTCTAATAGTGTTTTGTCTCTTTCACCTTCTTAGTTCTCAAAAGAAATGGAATATTTTAATATGAAATCTAAAGCATGTAAACTAATAATAGATTTCCAGTCTGAAGAATCTGAAATGATACTAATTACAAGATACATATGTAAAACTATTTGTTATCAATTTAGAGTCCCTTAAGCACTGCCCAAGTACTAAGACTTGTAGCTATGAACAATGATGAAGCTCACACTTATATAAGAATTAGTCTTGTAAAGCAGAAAATCCCATGCCACATAATTTACACAGGATAAACATGTATTTTGCATTTTATTTATCAAAGACATGTAAACCAGAAATGTACAGGTAAACTTCTTGTCCCCTGGTATTTAAAACAGTCTTTTCAGTGTTTCCTTGTAGTTTAGGGATTTTGATCACAATTAAAACATAATTAGTGGCTTTGACCTCTTCAAAAATATTAAGGAGAATGAGAAATCAATGTTTAGTTCTTTAACAAGAATCCTGTAAGACACTAAATTCACCAGTATTTGCTGAAGTAATACAGCTATTGGTTGTTTACCCAAAATGGAGAGCAAAGCAGTTACCAGTAACTTTAGTTATGTGACAATAGTGAAAAAAAATGAAACAAAAAAATAGCTGCTTTTAAAGCTTTTCGTTTTTAAAAACATATGAGAAAGTACCTCATGTATAGTTTTTTCATTTATGGCGGTGTCATTCTTATAGCGCAAAAAATATAAGCATAATCCTTCAATCTTGTCTGGTGCCTTCTCCACATAAAACTGGAAAATTTTACTTCCTTTTTCAACACCTGGAATTACCCGGCCACACTCTGAAAAGGAATTTCATAGGTATGACTCTTCTTAAAAGTGAGGGTATTATGAAATGCTTAACATCAATATAAGGAAATAAAATTGAACATATAACTAGTTTATTTTCTTTTGTAAGAGAACAAAAACTATCATAATTTGTAACTGTAATTAATCACACTGTTAGAAATCTACACCAGACAGATAACGTGTATCTTATAAACCTATTTTGGCACATTGTAATGCAGTGAAAAGTGAATTTGCTCAGGCCCATCATTCTGGAACATTTTGCTGGTGTCTAAGCTACTTTATTTTCATTTATCCTACCAAAGAAGATATCAGGTCTAAGTGAGAAAATAGAGACTATGAGATGGCCTCAGGTCCTCTGTGGATATATTCCTATGCAATTTGATAGTTCAATATAAATAGGTAAGGGAACACCATGTGCAGTGATTAGAGAATCTTTAGTGATTTCAGACATTAAATGCTAATTCTGTACCAAACGTGTGAAAACTGAAAAAATTCAAATACTTATAATACATGCAAATTTAGAGAAAAGTTTCATAAAAGTGCTTTCTAATGAACTGGGGGCAAAACTCATTTGTGAAAAAGTTAAAACCAGTCCATTACTTCAGGAGAATTTTTATAGCCTTTCTTTCAGGAATGGCTAAAATTGAGATTTTTTTTTTCCTAAACAATTTGACTTGAAGCAAGCACTTAAAATATGAATTTTCAGTTGTCAGAGCAAAAGGTTGTAAAACTCTGAACAACCAAAAGTAGATTTTATTCTGAGAAATGTCAAACAAAATGAACAATAGAATGCACTATTACATCTGCTCCTATTATATTGCTAAACATTTACCTACTCCTCGTGGATCTCCTTCTTGATAAAAAATTGTCAATGCTTTGGGTCCTCCCTTGGCAAAAAAGGTATCAATGGCACCTAACTGTTAAATCAAAGGGTGAATACTTGTTACTCAAAATATTTTTATGTGCCCTTAAGACACGCAAAACTAATTTGACCATGCTACTGTTTAAAGTTTTGTTGGCATGCAACGTTTATCCTCAAATACTGTGAGAAGATAGAAAGTATCCAACTCAATCGTGGTAGTGAGATCTCCCCATCATAAGTAGTTTCCTCCCCATCAGAAAAGAAAGGGCACAAGCTTAGGAAATGTCTGTGGAGATGCATCACCTGTTCAGGGACAAAGGATACCCTTCTAAATGTGGTATATATTTTTATGAGCGTGGCTTTTTCCCCAAAATAAACAAATATTAAAACTGAATCAGAACAGTGATAGGAAAACACGCGACACCCAGGTGGACAGAATTTAAAGCCACCCTTGTGAGAAGATAACGTTGCACAAAAATAAAAGAAGTAAAAGCAACCCAGCTCTAGAAGTGCATTTCACTTTGGTTAACAGGCACTAGTGAATAACCAGGTTAAAAAAGAGAAAAATACATTAAAAAAACCCACCCCCAAAATAGTGAAAGGAAACAAACAAAAAAAAAAAAAAAGAAAGAAAAGAAATGCTGAAAGCTCACTGACAAAAAGCAGGAAAAAAATCATTGCTACAAAAAGCACTCTGGCTTGTGAGGAAGAGAAGGACAAACAGTAACTTTTGGGTTTGTATGATTCTACACAGAAGGTAAGACATGAGCTGTCCCCAAAGCTACTGATTCTGCAAAGAGCTGCTGTTTGAAGTCCGTGTGTACTCACACACCCACTGTGTGAAAATATATGCAAGCTAACACTTTGAAGGGCAAAACCTATCTCATACATATCAAAGACACATGTATTTGAGAGTTTATTAAATGACAATTTGTTGAGGGACAAGGTTGACATGGCCCCAACAGCATCATTAATAAACTAAAACTGGGAGCAAGAAAATTTTCAACCACAAAAATTTTTCAGATGGTCCTGGTGATAGCCAAAAAAATCCAAAAAACCCAAACAAACCCAAACAAAAGTAAACAAACAGAAAAACCAAAACCAAATACAAGAAAAAGCCTTCAAGAACCCAAAATTTCTCAGTTTCTCAAATGTCTGGATTAGTCAAACTTGGTGTAGAACAGCAGCTTCGCATGAAATCGGAATGATTTAAAAACATGTATCATTTAGCAAATGTAAAAAAAGGGACAATACTTAGCCAATCTCTATGCTGTGTAAGCACAAAAAAACCAAGTGAGGCTAAGTACATTTTATGGTATAAAAATATCAATGAACAAAAAAAAAACCCAAACAAATTTGGCTTAAGACTAAATTTGGCTTGTAACTGTAGAACTGAAGTTCTAAGAATTTATTTATTTTATCAAAGGAGATTTTATCTGGCAGAGTTATAAATGCTAAGTCAAACCTCCCTAACAGACAAAAATAAGACCAATCAGACGCAACAACAGTCAAATAACAACAACGCAATCAGAGAAGTCAAGTCATATCTTTTCACAACAGCCATACTGAGTTTTGATAACCTACTAAAAGTACAGTTTAACTGTTTTGTCCTGTTTGTTTAATCACTTTGAAACATCATGAAAGACAATACTAAACACAAGAAAATAATGAAAGCTTTCAAGTTCCACAGGTCTGAGATCTATACACTCTACAAACCCACTTACCCAACATTTTAAACATCCAAACATAAATAAAGGGCCCAAAACTGAAATTACTTAGTGAGTCTTTCAAACATATTCATAGTATTTAAATGGTGCAGGATTAATCTTCCTTATTACTGACAACACCCTTAATTTTCAAAATATTCCCATGAAGTTACACATTTTTTCAGAATCTTTGAAATTGCAGCAAGAACTTACTTAACAAACAAAAATGATCATAATTAGAACATAGTGTCAGTCTGAGGTGGATGAAACTTGTTGGAACTGGCAGATGTGAAAAGAAACCCTTTGGTCAACATTACAGCAGTATTTATATTTTCCTTGAGGCAAGAAAGATGAAAAAGCTACAGTCAAAAACCTTGGGGATATTTGCAAACTTAGCTGAAAGATTTAGTCAGGTATCCTTTTAGATTAATTGTGTGCCTTAGTAATCATATTTTCTGGCAGAAACAATCAAATGATGGAAAACACTTCCTATCAAAGGGGTAATTTGCTACGTATTTTAACTAATAATTTAAATCAACAGGCATACAGAACAGACTCACCGAAGGGACGTCCAACATCAGTTCTTCCACAGTTGGCACATCTAAGCCTACCCTGGCACTGAGAACTTCAAATATGTATTTATATGAAGCATTAATTCTTGCTTTTCGATCTTCTCTTGCTTTTTCATATTGAAGCTAAAATGTTAAACAAGACTTTCAAGCTAAAAATACACAAAGTAATCACAACAATGACCAGCTACTTAACTTGCAACTAATGCTGAAATCTGTCTTGTATTTACGGCTACAAAATGTCCTAATCTTTAAAAATACCTAAATTTTCAGAGGTTAACAGAAGAACAAATTATTAAGTATTATTAGAAGATGTGAAGTAAAATCTGAGGGTATGGCAAGGAAACACAACCATTAAGAATAGTACAGTTCAATTTTAAGATTTTTATGTGACAATATCTGGTTTCCGTGTTCACAAAAAAAATTTCACTTTATTAAATTAATACAGAAAGGTTAAAACATTCATTTAAAATAAAGTATCTAGGGTGTGTAAATATTTGCAGGAGCTAAGGTGAGTACAGCTTTGCTTCAACATAAATAATTCAGTTAATATCTCCTGCTTTCTACCTCTATTACTTTAAAATTTTAAAGTATTACTAATATGGAAAAACTCACTTTCTGCCAGAGATAATTTAGCAAAAGAACTGAGTCTAAACAAAAATAAGTAAATGAATAAATAAATCATTTAAACTAATTATTAATATAAACTGAATTTAATAATGTGAGGGAAGAATCAGAAAGTTATAACCTTTCTTGCTTTGAAACTTTGTGCACTTGGAGCTCCACTAGGGCGGTAAAACTTTGTCAAACTTTGACTTCCAAAGGAACGAGAAGAAGAGGAAACGCTCGCCAGTCGTGGAGATTGAGAAGATTTGCCTATATCTTCTCCAGTGACTGAACCTTTTTTATTTTTTTGTACCCCCGCCATTCTGAAATCTGAAATTTGAAAACAGGAGATTATGTTTATAACAAAGCAGGCATTTCAAGCCTACCTTTTCCAGGAGACAGGAGCATCGCAAAACTGACTTTCCAGGTATACAAAATTCATAGTCTCACCAAGTTGTCTTCCCGTTCTTAAAATGCCAGAGATTTATATACATTTTTATGATAGGTTACAAATGTCAAGATGAAGATTGAGACATTTTTTAAAAACTTTTTCATCCACATGTGTTTTGTGGAGTAAACATCTTTCTATATAACAAATATGTTTTAAAATATAATTTCAGTGCATATCTGATTGCTGAGAAATAGAAATAGTTTTGAATACAAATGACTTCTTTAAATTTTGGGTTCTAAAATATATACTCAAATTCAGCAACTGAGCTTACAAAAAGACTTGCATACACAGAAATTGCTATTCTGCTCACTGTACTATTACAATAAGGATCAAGATAACAATCAAGAATTCCTTAGCAGTTCATTTGAGGCCTAACGGCAGCCTACCACTGCTGTAACAGTGTTATATATGCTTTTAGACACTATCACCTGATTTGGGAAATAAAAAAACCAAAGGTGAGGCTGACATGAAAAGCAACACCTGGAAAGCAACACCTGGCAGTACATTACTAGCTCCTTATTTTTGTCCATGTAATAGGTGACAAATTGGCTGATGTTCTGTGGTCTTAGGCACGCAATCACCTGCTACAGAAAGTGTTCACCTCTTTCTTGAAGTAAAAATACCACCAAAAAGACAAAAAACAATTTTAGGAAAGACACCAAAAAAAAAAAAGGGGGGGGGGAGGTAAATTAATTATATTTATTTATTTTTCTTCATGTTTCTATCACTGGCCTGGCGATCTACAAGGTTAGCAGCGGTACTTTCATCCTTGATTATTCCTCTTATGTGGAAAAGATTGGATGTCCATTTCCTTGCCTTTTAACTGGTTCACTTTTAGCTGATCCTGTCCTCTAAAGCACAAGGTCAGAGAGGTTTTTTTTTTTAAAAAACCCACGAAGAGCACAATGTATCCTGGCATTGTGCCTGGCTCTCCAAAATCTGTACTCAAGATAGCTGGTGGATCAGATGAGATTCTCACACTTTTCAAAAACCTGTATAAACTCCAGCTGCCCACCTCTCCTGGCTGGATTAACAAACATGTTTTTATGTCAAAAACTCCCTTCCTTCCCTCCAGAGTGCCCCAAACCTTCTCTACATGACCTGTTCATTCAAGGAAAGTAGGTCTGGCTTCCAGCATGCATCATCTTAGGAGGGTTGAAGGAGGATGAGGTGAGAGAGGGAAGGAGAAGCGGAGGATTCCAAAGCACTGAGCATTGGGAATACAGCCTTTCGGCTCTCTTCTGAAAAGCTGAGCTGCCTTAGCCTGCAATTCAGCTTTGGCAGAGAGATGCAGGTGAGATCCTCACCGACCTGGCCGGAGCCGTGTCTCCTCACAGGGCGGGCAGCGGGGCGCCCGCCGGCGCTTCCCTCAGCGGGCGGAGCAGGCGATGCAGCGGCCGCCGCGGGCAGGCTCCTCCCGGCTCGGCGGAGGGACCCGGGGCCGGTACCGGGAGCCCGTAACCGCTGCGGGGCGGCGGCTCCAACGCCCGCCCGGGAGCCGCGGCCGCGGGGCTCGGACGGCGCCGCCCCGCTGTGCCCGCACCTCGGGCGGTCCCGCGCACGGCCGGCCAAAATTCGGTCCCCAGCATCCGAACCGACATCCCACCGGAAAGATCGCGCGTACCTGGGAACCGCTTGCCCGCGCGGTTGGCGTGGTTCAATGTGCCTGTGGAAGTTACTTGAATAACTAAGACTGAGCACTGTGCTGCAAAAGTGCTTTGCTCTCGATTATAAAACGTGTGGGTTTTTTACTTCCCCCCCCCCCCCTCCCCCCAATAGAGTATGCAATCCTGGTTTTCATACTGCTTTTTTTTAGAGAAATATTATCCTTCACTTTCAGGCATGAAAAGATATTTTTGTACTAAAGGCCAGTGCATAACTGACAGGTGAAGAGACGACTCAGAGGGGGCCTTATCAATGTGTATAAATATCTAAAGGGGGTGGGGGGGAGTGCCAAGAGAATGTTTCCAGGCTCTTTTCTGTGGTGCCAAGCAATAAGATAAGGGATAAAAACTGATGCATGGAAGTTCCACATGAATATGTGGAAGTTCTTAGTGTGAGGGTGACTGAGCCCTGGAACAGATTGACCAGAGAGGTTGTGGAGTGTCCCTCACTGGAGATATTCAAACACCATCTGGACACAATCCATGTACTCTGAGATAGCACCACTTGAGCAGGGACACTGGAACAGATCCACTGTGGTCTGTTCCATTCTACTCAGTTCTGTGACTCTGTGACAAATTCTAATTGAAATCTTTTCACAGCACCTGGAGGCAAAAGCAGAAATCAATCTCAGTCAATACTAAACCGAGACTGCCATGAGTATTTTAACAGGGCAAGGCCAGGATTCCCAAACAGCCTGATACTGCCAGGACTCACAAAAGCAGGTCCATTCCAGTGGAGCTGGGTTATCAGCTGTGTCTGCTCCTGCACAGATGTGGTACCCTCGGCCAGCCAGTGGCATCACCAGGTCACTGTAGGGATCCTCACAGGCCACAGTCAGAGAAGCTCCTTCCCTTTGGTCCTTATGTTGTTCTGAATGCTGGCTCGTTACCTGTGCAGCATCAATTCACAAATCAATTCACTGAGGTGAGGTATTTCTAATTTTTATTCTAGTTTGCTCCAAGTTGGGAGCTGGGTGGTAACTCACAAAATGCTGGCTCCCCAGTCATCAAAACTTTACAGTATTCATACATTTCAACAAATGAAGGCATCAGTATTCGTTGGTTACAAATTACATAACTTTGCTATTAATTAGTGCTCAACCCCGTATTTGTTGGTTATACCTCTGGCTTCTAATGCTAATTAGTCCACAAGGGCAGTTCTTCCTTCTATTTGAGTCTGGGGTCTGTTTTAAGTAGGTGGTCAATGAGTCAGTGGTCGTGAATGCCCATTGCTGGGATTACCTTTTCCCAGCTACTGCTCATTTTTGCTGACTTCTCTCCTGGTGGCTCTCGCCCAGACAGCCCATTCATCTTGGGATTGTTTTCTTCTCCTTAAAACAGAAGATTAGCCAAGCGTACGACGTTCACAATGCAATTGCTTGATCATAACTGTCCAGATGTAGCCACTGACTAACAGCAAAACAGAAATTGAAAAGTTTGATTCAGATCGTGAGAGGCTCGCTATGAGTTACAGAATGAACTGGCAGACCTCGATCCCATTGATCCCACACCTTCGCAGCACTCCTCGAGCATCCTTGCGAAGGAGCGGCCCGGCGGCGGGCGGGGCGGGACGCAGCACCGCCTTCTCCTCCTCCTCCTCTTCCTCCTCCTCGTCTCCGCCCTCCTGTGCCGACATGGCGGCCCCCGCGGAGCTCAGCGGGCTCACGGACGAGGCAGCGTACGGCGCCTGCTCGGAGCCGGATGCCAGCACCAAGGTGGAGTGGCTGCGGGTGACGGGCGCGCCCCGGGGCTGTGGCGCCGGCTCCGGTTCCCGCCCCTCCCGGTCCCCTCACGGCGCCACGGCGGGCGGACGTGCGGGGCATGGGGGCCGGCATGGGGCCGGGCCGGGTCCCGGCGGGGCAGCGAAGGCCGGTCGGGCACGGAGCTGCAATGGTGGTCGGTCCGTCGGGCAGCCCGGCGGGTTTGGGGGTCGTGGTGAGGGGCGGCCGAGCCGGGCCGGTCCTTGTGAGCCCCTGAACCCTCCGGGGCGCACTCGGCCGGGCCCACGCCTGTCCTGGCTCCGAGCGAGCGCACCGGGGCGCTTTGGCCAGTCCCGGGGCACAAAACAATTTCCCAAAACACCCCATATTTTTTTTACTTTTTATTAGGAGAATCTTGTAATTGCATTTTTTTAATTTTATTTTTTCCCGTTACCTCTGTCAACTATTCTGCCACTCACTTTTTATCCACTTGGTCATTCACAAGCCTTTTGGTATATAGTTACCCTGGGACTTCAAGAAAATGTCCTTATAGAGGTACAGGCAGGGTTCGCTGCCAAGATACAATCAAGCTTGACAGAAGTTCAATACCTGTGCCATGAGATAATAAAAGTAATGAGCTCAGGAGTCTAGGAGGCTTAATATTGAATATTCGTGTGTCTGTTGTGCTTGTGTGTGAAGTTGTTCACGTATGCTACTGCCCCATAAAAGAATAACAAATATAAGGATACCTTTTTTTTTATGCCTCTGATAATACATATTGAGTCATACCCCTCACGGATTAGTTTATTTGTTTTAAATATTGTGTTACAAAGACATACTTATTTAACACAAATCTGTATGTGTAGAATCAGGACAAAAGGTTTTATTTACACTTAATGTAGGTCTCTGTTACTTCTGAACCTGCTGGTTTTAGATTCATTACATCATTTAGATTCATACATCTTTGTTAATACCTATATTTCAATTCTGGCTGATGTATAAAGAATAAACCTTTTTTCTCCACAGGATTTCATGTTTCAGCAGACAATGTTAAGAGTCAAGGATCCTAAAAAGTCATTGGATTTTTATACGAGGGTACTTGGAATGACGTGAGTAGAATTTGTATACCACAATAAGTTTGGGTTTTCCTCCTGTTCTTCTGAAAAGAATTATGTTTTTGGATGTAATTATACTAATTGGTCTAATTCCATAAACAATGCTGGCCCATCAGCTGATGCTCAGTTGAACAGTCTGGCACTAATGCCTAGGCTGCAAATGAACTAATATTGGCCTTTACCAGAAAGTTCTTTTTTTCTTAAATAGGGCATTAATTATCAGTGTACAACTTGCTTACTTCCTCCTCACTGAGCCTGCAGCTAACTGGTAACTTTTATGACTGTGCTTATAATGAGGATTCATTGTTCAAAATCATGGAATTAAGTTTTCTGCTAGTTCTCAGAGATGGCTTATGACTACCTCCAGTCACATGAGAATAAGGCAATAAAGGGTGAAGACAAAGGCCAAGCTCAGTCTTTTGGAGAAGGCTTTTGGGAGGCAGATGCCCTGCAGTAGCCTAACATTTATGATAAGGCTTTTTGTGCATTCTTGGCATTTGAGTTACTTCAAAACAGAATACTGGGTTTTTTAACATCTTGAAATGAATCCAGACTAAAGTAAAATAAATTACTTCCACTATAGTGAAAATGTGTGAAAATAAAAATTAAATACCTTGTAAAAAAGAAATTAAATTAATTTTGTATGCCTGCTAGTTCCAGTTAAATATCCTACATAAAAACATATGCCTCATGTATTTTTAATTGATTAAACTGTCACATCTGAAAGGGATTTTATCATTTTAGATAGCTATTTAAACTGTAAATGTATTTCATCTAAAGGTAGGTTTGCTATGTTCTTAAACTTTGTCTGGTGCCAGTGAGCTCTCCAGAATGAGTAAGATTCAAAGCAGATGCTTTTATTCTTTGGTGAAATTTTAAAGTGCTTAAAGGTTTTCCTGTAAAAATACTGTCAAGTAACAGAGTGACAACCTGAAGATGCAAGCCTTTGTAGTGACTTTTCTATTCAGTTACTGGTACTTTGGTTTTTAAACATCCGATTCTTTTAAATTTTGTAGGTTTGTAATGTGTTCTGGAGTGGTTTTATTTGATAGTTTAAAATGTAGCTATTTTAAGGTGTAGATTATAGAAAAGCAAAAATTCATGGAAATAATTCTTCTATAGGGTTTATTTGCAAGCTACCTGATTACCCTTTTAAGTTACTATTTCAAAATAATTGTTCCCATTTAGACTGCTTCAAAAATTTGACTTTCCCACTATGAAGTTCTCACTCTATTTCCTGGCATATGAAGATAAAAACGATATCCCGAAAGATAAAGCTGAGAGAACACCTTGGACCTTCTCTAGAAAAGCTACACTTGAACTGACACAGTAAGTACTTATATAGAGATGACACTTAGCCAACAGTGATTAAACACTATTGGATGAGTGTAAATCCTGTTAGATAGTATAAAAAATTTAATCATTACTGTGGATACATCTTCAGTGTCATACAGCCTTACAATGTGTCCAAGATTGGATACTTGGAAAGCTTAATCTTCCTCTTTTCAGAGATCTTTCCAACCGCTAGGTGAACATAAATGTGAAATAGTACTTGGTATATTTTATATGCATGCCATCTGGGTAAGTAATTTAGGGAAACCAGTGTGGTTAGACCTTTCTTTGGATCCTCAAAACATCCTAATAATGGATAACTATTGCTTTTGGAATCTGATCTAAAGGGGTATTAAGTCAAAACATACGCTTCCTGTAAACAGAACAATTTGGTTAATGCTACTAATCATTATAATTGTGCAGAAACAATCTCCCAAATGCTGTCTTACTTAACTCCAGGACCTGCTACCCTCACTTGTTCCCCAGTGATGGGTAGATAAACTGATTTGTCCTGCACAACATTCTCTCTAATCTGAATGAGACAGGAGTATTTCTGACTCATTCAAATGTAGACCCTAAATTCTAATGAAGGAATGTGAATGGGATTGGATTAGCCCCAAGAGTGTCCCTGGAACCCGTGACTAGGGAAATCTTCATAGTTCAATGGATGCAGCCAACAGCTGAAATTCTCTGGTTTCATAGGAGAAACAACTTACCCTTCCCAAGGAAACTGAACATTTAGGATTTGTTAATTTTGATGCTTCTCTTCAATATGTAATAATTACTTCTTACAGCAACTGGGGCACTGAAAATGATGAAAGTCAGTCTTATCACAATGGCAATTCAGATCCCCGAGGATTTGGTAGGTCATTAGTCTTGTGTTTATAGTTTTTAAGCTTTGAAATAAAATACACTAACTGTTGGAAAGATGGGGAACTTGCCTGTCATCCTTTATCTCTCTTCTTTCAACATGTATACTGTGAAAGATGATGAAAATAAATGAACTGATGTGTTTCAGAATAATGAGCCATAGTTACAGTCTTTATCAAGAATCTAATCTTTTGGCAAGCAAACATAGGCTAATTGTAACTACTGAATGAAGAACACCAGTTGTGCCTGTGTATTAGATTATCATGGTGTTTAAATGGATTGACACTTGGATTTCTGCTGTATAATCCACTAGTTACCCGTTTTAAGGTAGAAGGACAATTCTGTTTGTCAGTACCACTGAGGATATTATTTGTGTGGCTTGATTTGATACTCTAAGTGCTTGAAAGGTCACTGCTGTGAAATAAGTTTCACACTTGGTCCAGCTACTTGACATTTAAAGCTCCTGAATTGATTTGTAACTCAGGCCTTGCATAGCACTAGTGTCAGTCTCTAGAAAAACAGCATTAATGGTAAACTCCATGTGCTATTAAACAAAGCAAATACAACAAAATTCTGTTATGGAGCTGTGCTTCAATGAAGGAAAAACAGATAAAACAATTTGATTGAAAATCTTATTTTTTCTTACTTTAAGTAAAGTTCTTGTCTAAACAACGTAAGATACTTCAACTCTAACATTCGTAGTTAAAAGGCATTATCAAAGGATAGCTCTTCAAAGGAGAATAATTTTAAAACCCAAAATGCTCTTCTTTCTGGAATTTTTTCTTGAATATAATCATATCTAATGTGAACTACAGCATGAAATACTGAGCAAACTTTTTTCACAGAACACTCAGCAATACTTATGTTTTCCATGCTATTTACCTTCTTGCACAGGACACATTGGAATTGCTGTTCCTGATGTCTATAAAGCTTGTAAGAGGTTTGAAGAACTAGGAGTGAAATTCGTGAAGAAACCAGATGATGGTAAGTCTTGATCAGAAATGCAAGTAATTTTTTTCCCTTTGTTTTATTATATTCTGTGTAGGAGATCTTCCTGGAGAAAGCTGGATAATGTGTTGCTTGGAGTTGCCACTGCTTAGGGGTTTCTAGAACCAGTTACCCCTGCACTCCCTTATGGAGTAGGCAAAACTGGTGGTAAATGCATCCCAGTTACAGTAATACATCAGTCTGCTATGTGCCTTCTGTATGCAGCCTGACTTTCAGGAAAATTCTCATTCTTTGTTGATGTCACAGTTTACATGTCATATATACTGCTGCCTAGAGTTGTTACAGAATTTGCTGTAACATGGATCAAATTCACATGACACATGTTTGGCTCTTGTCTTATGAAAAAAAGATAAGTTAGAAAATGTAATTGTTCCTCCCATTAAAACTGAGTCATTCTTGACTTTTCTGGTTATTTTTATGTAAATCCACCTAACACCTACTATACAACCTACTAGTTATTGTATTTTTAACTATTCTGTCAGCTTTGGTAGAAATAACCCCATTAGTCTGTATCATAATTGACTTGCATAACGTATAGCACAAAGGTCTAGAGAGTACATAAGCAAAGAATCTATGTGAAAATATCCTAAAATGCAGGAGTGGTGAGAAGTCTTGCATTTTTCAGCTGGATTCTCTTTCATGAAAAGACCTCATGGGATTTTTAGAACTGATGCATTTGAAAACAGACATGTACCAATGATTGAAAAGAGATTTAAGTGATTTTCATCTTATTCACTGTGTTCTCAGCTGAAGCAAAATAAGAAATATAGCTGAAAGCTTAGCTTGACTTCTTGAATTAAGAATAGATCTTGGTATTTCTAGCATTTTAGACTTTGAGCCTTTTTTAATTTGTCCATTTGTTAAACTGAGAAGCTTGAAATGAGAGTTGCTGACTTAAATCGGTGCAGTGATAGGAATGAAAGTACAAAGAACTTAGACTCTAAATGGAGGGAATTACAGGAAAGAACTGAAGCAGACAAGGGGTGGGGGCAGAGCAAAAACTCTTCTTTAATATTCAGAAACAAAATTGATGTGGCAAATGCCAAGTGGAGGAAGAAGTTTTGGGCTTCACATTGCAGAACAGGCTGAGAGATCCAGTGTGGGGTTTATTTTCCTACCTTATTGATTGAACATCTATTCTCTTGTTCTTGTGACTAGAATATATTAAGAGCTAGGCTGGTTCTCTGACAGTAAGTAACTTATTAGGGCAAGTATAACTTCAAGTGTGTGGTTAACACTTTCAAGATAATATGTTAAACTGTGCTATTTTGATCTACTGTTGAAAACAACTTTTGGGGACCCTGTTTTAATTTCCAACACTAAAATTTAAAAGAATCCTGTCCTGCATTTCTCTTCTCTATGAAGTGATGCAAAAGTGTAGTGTAAACCACATAAATGGTAAAATTTCAGTGTGGAGTCAGGAATGATATGAGATGAACAGGGCAGAGGAACACAGGATTTTAAACCAGCAAAGCCAGGTCAAGAAAATAGGTCAAAACATCCCTGCAGCACAAAAATAATTTTCTGAATTTTGAGGATGAGCACTTACAGGGCCATATGCAAAAAACTTCAATCAACAAAAGATGGAATTCCAAAGTGTCTTTTAACTACAGCTTTATTAAAAGTAGGATTGACAGTTTTGCATGCAAAGACCTAATGCTGATTAAAAACTAATCCAGATGTTTTTAGAATTATCTTTCTAAATTTGAACTAATTCTAATGCAAAAGAAAAAAAAGGAAAAATATTTTTCAAATATCTTTTATTTCCTTTTTTTTTTTTTCCCTAATAGGTAAAATGAAAGGACTTGCATTTGTTCAGGATCCTGATGGCTACTGGATTGAAATTTTGAATCCTAACCACATGGTGACTCTCACTTAGTTCTAGTGAAGTATATTGTGTAAGAGATGCCCACTGTCAATCTCCTGGAGAAAATCTGTAACAGTGTTTGTGAAATTCTCGCTTAATAGAGAAGAATCAATCATGTTTAGAGTCTCCTCCAAAACTATCCCCTGGGACCTCACTTGGATTCCTTTTTGCTTGTCCTGTGATGCCACTGCAAATTGTTTCCAGTTAGGAATACTCAATCATTTTCTGGAAGAGCACTTACACAGATTCTCCTCTTGAACATTAATTCTGTTAATATTTCAGTAAACACTGTCAAAAGATACGTGACCAGAAACTCACTGCATCTCACACTGATAAGATTTAAACTAACAACAACAAATCCTGTGTTACTACTGATGAGCATCAACAAGGCGGAAAAAAGAAACTTCAGAATGTTTTTTTAGGAAGTCAAAAGATCCTGAAGACTTCATGTCCTATATTGTACACTAGAAAATAAAATGTCAGAGTAATTTTGACTGGAGTAGTAGCATGCTTATAAAAGTCATAATCTTACTTACATAATTCCAGGTGAAACTCTTTTAAGGAGCAGCCTAAAAACAGTCTTGCAAAAATACATTTTGTAGAGGCAATAAATCTGTACAGCAGAAAGTATTCAGTCTTTCAGCTCAGCTCCTGACTGCTGATGGATAGCCAAAAGAAGAGATCTCTTAGCTGCCAACTCACAGTGACCCTTCTTGTCTCTTTCAACACAAGGAAGGACTCATAATTTTTGTTTCAATAGAAGCCTGGGGCTCTATTTGACTTAAATGCTCTGTCTATTCTGCCTTAGGAAATTAATGAAAAATAGTATCTGAAACAACAGTTTCTACTACTAGACATTTGATCTGCCCTCTGAAAACAAATGATGGTACATACCTGTAAGCAGCAGGAAAACATGTAGCATTTACATGTCTTACAGTAATTATTAGCTTTTACACAGTTACACGTTATAAACAATGTAAATGATGAGAAGTTTTGATATCCTTTTTTTCTTCCAGCAAGGAAAGAAAACCCCTCTGCCTTGTCTGACTCTTTTGAGTAGCACTTAACTTCTACTTCAGTTATGTGGCTATCAAATAATTGTGTGGTGTAACCAAAGGCTAATGAATAGTGTAATGGCATTGCAGTTCACTTCTCAATAAAGCATTGGTGAAAACTACAAAAAATTTTAAAGCACTGTGACCTCTTGCTTTGCTCACTGTTTTATTCTAGATGACTGAAAGGCTTGCTGTTTTGCTCTGAGGATTCTTGTTTGAATCATTGCACTCACCAGTAAAATTTCCAGTGGTCCTTTCCTGTGGACTCTTCACAGACCTCCCTGGTCCACTTCTCATCTGTCTCCTGGATGGTCTTGAGAACCCAATCAATTGCCTGGTGCCAGCCAACATGGAAAGGAGCTGGTCATGTAAAAACTGGGTGAGGCATGACTCCAGCTCCTCTTGCTGTGCCAGACTCAGATGGTGGAAGGATCCTAGACTAGCTCCCCCATGAGCTTTTGGAAAAGCTGAGCTATGGAAAGCCACTGTCCACAAAGGAGACAGAGGAGTCCAGCAACTTTATTTGAATAAAGGGAGAGTCCACGGGGGCACATACCTGCAGGGTTTTCTCTCAAGGTTTCGGGAGGGTGCAGCCTCCTTTTATAAATTCCTGGCTGCGTGTTGCCTTCTTTCTTTCCCTGTTGGCTGAGGTACTGGGAAGGTACAGCCTTCCCAAACCACCTACCACCTATTTCCCCCTTGAATATGTTGTTTTCCCTCAAAGTTTAGAAACTCAGGCTTGTGCAGACCCATTTGCCTGTTTCAGGAGTCAGACTTTGGGCTCTGTAACAAACCTGCAGCTTGAGGTCGGTAGAGACATTTAAGAACTATTTCAAAGATGTTAACACCCATACCCTCACCCATGGAATTGTTTGCAAAGACATTAGCAGACATCTTTGCTCTCATGTACTCCAGTAGATAATTACGTAAGTAGGAGTAGGCTATGGTAAAGCTTCTCTGCTTAGTAATCAAAACTGACTCTAAGAATGTTGGCTAATCTTGTAGTGACCCTTAGTTTTTTATGTACTTGACAAAGTGTAGACATGATAGATTGTAAGGTAATAAAGAGGAAGCTAGTAAAACACCACTGGCATCTACAAACTAGAGCAGCATCATGAAGTGGGCAAGGTATGGGTTTGGGGTTTTTTTTTAAGAAAAAAGTTACTGCTGCTTGTCATACTGAGAACTAATTTAAACCAGTATTCACAGATAGGAAATGCAAGAATAAACTACTAAAGAAAAACACTTAATGATAGGTCTTTTAACCTGCAACAATATTAAAATATTTTAAACGTAGAAAAACTTTTGCAGTTATTGAATGCTCTCACTGATTACAGACTACTACTTCTTCCAAGGAAGACTTCTTTACTGCTAATTAAAGTATGGAATTAAATAGCGTGCAGGGCTTTGCCCCTCGGATGGCTTAAATTTAGCTCCATGCAGGGCAGCAGAAGTCACTCTCACGGTCACGCAGCGACAGGCCCACATTCCCGTTCCCGCCGGGAGAGGCTCCCTTAACGCAGGAAAGCAGGACGCGCAACGAAGGGCAGGAGGTGCCCACGCCGCTACCAAGGAAACAAGGATTTTGAATGTAGCCACGGAGCGGCGGGGAAGGTTAAACAGCAGTCGCTGTTTCACAATCCCCGTTGTCCGGCCCCGCCGCTGTCCCGGCGCTCCATGGGCGGAGCAGGAAACGCGGCGGCGGCGGCGCTCCCGGGGCACGGCGGGACCCGCTCCCGGCGGCGCCCGCTCCGCGTCACACGCAGGCCGGTGCTGCCCGCTGACGTCAGCGCGCCGCCGGGTGACGCATGGACGGCGGCGGGGCGGGGGGATTTGGCCTCGGCGGCGGCGGGGCCGGTGAGTCCCGCGGGCGGGAGGGGCGCGGCGGGCGCGGCCCCGAGGCCGAGCGGGGGCCCGAGCCCGCCCGGGGTCCCGAGGTGCTGCCGCCGCCGGCCGCGGCTCTCAGCGGGAGCGGGCAGGGCGGGCCGGGGGAGCGCCGCCGTCCGGGGGAGGCGCCGGGCGCGTTTGGCGGGGGAGCGATTTTACCTGAAGTGTCTCTTTGTGGAGCGAGCGAGGGAGGGGGCGGCCGGGCGGGCGCGGTCGCCTTCCCTGGCGCCCCCCGAGCTGAGGGTCGGTGGCGGCCCGGGCTGCCCCGGGCGCGACCTTGGGCGCATCGCCGGCTCCGGCCGCCGCCTCTGCTCCGCGCCCGCCTCACCTGCCGCCCCTCGCCCTGCCCCCGGCTGGCTCCTCAAGGCCCTGCTGTGGCTAGTTCGAATTTTATTTCTTAAAAAATATGAGTTCAATATTCTGACGCTCTCGCGGTACTCAGTGTTTTCCCTGGTGCTTTGGTGTAGTAGTTCAACCACTCTGCAAGTTACGCACTACTGTGATTCATTGAAATTACTCTTAACTTAGAAGACGTATTATCAGACTTTAAAAACAAAAAAGTTGATGTTAACTTGTTAGCTGTCTGCCGGTCATCTCGCTTGCCGGGCAGTGCTCTTTGCTCATGTTTTTACAGCGCAGCACACAGACTTTCTTAAAGCCCTGTGCTGGAATCACTTAAGTTTTTATGTGTTTTAGGATTTAATTTGAGCCTCCTCACAAAGCACGTATATTTGATGTGTCTTCTGTTACAAATCTATAAATCAGCCGCTTGAACTCAAATGTAATGTAATTTTAAAACGTAATTTTAAAAGACCCCAAGAATTTATATAAATGGCTCTTGAATGTATTTTGATAACACAGGCCAACATTATAATATATATTACTTATAGGGAAAATATTTACATAATAAATTTTATTCCTCAAAATCCGGGAGATTTTCTTTGTCGAGTGCCTGGTTTTGATTTGCAGGATTAAGGTGTCATTACTTTCTAATTCATGAGACGACCTAAAAATACTTTTCTTACCTTCTCCTCCTTTGTTCTCTATATCCTATAAAGAGGATTAGAGTGACTCTTATGAGAGAATTCATAGATCAAGGTATCATCTGCGTAGCAAATGAAATGCAGTTTATTTTTCCTCCTGGCAGGTTTGATGGGAAAGTTAACAATAATTTATGCTTGTTGAGAGAGACTCATTATGTTGGTTATGTTTAAGCAAGTAAATTCTCTATATTTCTGTATTTCCTGACCCTACAGTTTTGTTTTGGTTTCCTGTTTATAAAAAGGCTTGTGCAAGAGAAAGATCTGCAACTGCCTGAAGTTTTGTAAAAAAAACAACCATCAAAACCCAAACAGAACCCCCAAAACTTTAGCTAGGCAGGAACACTTGGAGAATTTTGTCTATGTAGGGAATAAAGCACATGTGATACAATTTGTATAGACCTGGTTTAATTAGGACACCCATGTGGGAAAATGGTGTTTTCAGAGACATTAATGCTGTAGCAGGAATGTCAGTGCAATTTTTTGGCTTATAATGAACAAATGAATGGCAATGTGTTACCGTCTTCTGTGATGGTTAAAAATATGAATGGTCAAAATTAAATTATGGTGACACAAAATAGGAATATTCCTGTATTCAAACATTTTTAGAAGTTTTTCCGTAAAATTGAAGGTTTTTAGAAGCATTTATCTCTGCAAAAAGTTGAATTTGGAAATACGCATCTCTCTCACTTTTGTCATAAGGCTTTGTACTCACGGTTTCTGATGATGTGTGTTCCATGCATTGTTCCAGGAAATGGTCCAGTTGTTGCTGTGCAGCTGGATGTTGCTGAATAACGTTTCTATGAGCTTGCTGTTCAATCGGTCTGTTGTTCAGAATGGCCAAGAACCCTAATTTCCCAGAAGCTGGGAATCTGCCTACAGGCTACACTCACTGTAGGTCTTCAGACAGCTTCACTGGTGAGTGGACCAATGTGTTTTCTTCAGATTTTAATGGTTTCATTGTATGCCGTTTTAATATATGTTAATAAATAATTCTGCACTAAGTATATTGTTCTTAGTAGTTAGCTAAACTTATTCCTTCTCTTCTGTGACAGGAAAGGGAGCGGAATATAAAATGTTAGCACTACAGCACTTAAGTGATGGGAATGTGTTTGCAAAAGTGCAGGGCACAACATCCCATATGCTTTGAGTCAAAACATTTTTTGGTACTAAATTGCTGTTTAGAATGCTGTGATTGGATGGTGTGGTTAGTTTCCATTAATGTTACCATCTGCTTTCCTTTTAGTCCTTTCACAACAGAAGGGTTGGAGATGAGTCTTGTAAGTTCTGTGAATTGCACTTACTTGAGCTTTCATATTCTGTATTTATAAAGTCATCTGGGTTGATTATGTTGCTTCTGTTTTTGGCTACTAAATATCAAAACTTGTTTGTTTTTTTCCATTATGATTTTCACTCAGGTTTAACTTTGTTATTGTTACTTAGAAGTATAAAGGAGCTGCTGTAGCTACAGTTCTGACAGAAGCGAAGTATTTACACTCTTAATGTTGAAGTATTTACTGAAAATTTCTGTTTCCGGAGATTATTTTTTTATAAAAAGACATGTGTATCCACTGAAAATACAAACCATATGATTTGAACCAGTGGTATGTTTGTACAGTAGTTACTGTTACACCTATCATGTTCTGGGAGTCTGTGGTAATTGATATTGAAACTGAAGTAATATTTTGCTAGAATTTATTTACAATATATGAAGTAATTATGAAGTAATGAATTAAAAAAGAATTGAAATGTTACTCAAGGGCTGTCCAACTGAGAACCAGTTTTTAGATAAAAGCAATGTAAAAGAATTACATTTAAGAAAATTCCCTTTGTGCAATTCTGATAAAAGTATTGTATTGCTAGGTACAAACTAGAGGATGTAGGAATTAGTTGTTTTAAGGGTATGAAATTATTTACTCAGTGTTTATAATCCAGACTTATTTAATGAAAAATTTAATTCTAGCAATAATCTGTTTACTTGCATTTGTTTCTAGTGTTTTAATAGAGCTATCAATATGTAAGCATTCTTCACTCATTTTATATAAATTTTTTCTTTAAATTATTCTTGATTAATTTCTTATATTCAGTTTGCTACACCTGCTGGAAAAACAGCACTTCCATGTTTCATGGAGAAAAAGCAGCGCTGCTTTTCAGAGGATTCTTAAGTGTTAACCTAAATGGGGGAGAGAAGAGACTGAGTGCTGATCTTTCATTGCAGCTGAGGGTTGTTCAGTCAGAATGTCATTGCTGTCTTGCTCTTGTTGCTGCATTTCCTAGATCATGTTTTATATCCGATAACATGTTCCAGATTACCCACTGAGTAGAAATAAGGGAAATTGAAAGCTAGGAGTGGGTGGTTGTTTCTCCACGCCCAGCACACATCATGCAGTATTACATGCTGCCTTATGTTATAAATACTAGGCTGAATTTTTCACGTGCCCACTGTTGGAGATGACATGTCTTTTCAGTGGAGTCGGAGAAGTGGTTTGTAGGCCTTAGGACTTAACAAATGCCTTTTCAGATTGTTGCAGTTCTAATGGTGCCTCGAAATCACTGAGAAGACTCTTTTGTTTTTTTATTTCTGTGTCATGACCAAAGCTGCAGCAGCTGACTCCTGCAGCAGTTAATTAGCTCTGAATACCTCCTGGAAATAGGTTATGGTGCTGGCAACAGGCTCGTAAATGGCATGTTCTTTGTCTGCCAGGAAGAGTAAGCACCTGTATTCTCTGAAAGGGTGATGTTGTTTGATGACAGAAGATGCCAGAGGGAGCTTCAGAAAGGATTTTGCCCCAGTTCTTAGCAGCATCCTTTTTTCTTTTTTTAAATAATAAATAAGATTTTTGGATAACAACTAGAAAAAGACATGTTTAGCTATACAGGGAAGTTGTGAGCTCACAGCAACTTGGCAAAACTAAAGAGGTTATTATCTTTTACTTCCTCAAACAAGAAATGTACAGATTGCTTAAAGGGTTGCCTGAATTTGTGCTACTGATTAATCCAGCCTAGGAAGATATGAAGTAATGTATTATTTGGTTCTATAGTTTGAAGGCAAGACTATCTCACTGGTCTGCTTTATATGAAAAATTCACAATACAGACAAAACTTGTGTTGCAAATATGTACTAATAAACAATAGATGAGTTGGAGTGTTTCTTCAATATACTGATGTTAACCACAGAGCACAGAAAAGGCATGAACAGGATTTTGTGAAGGTGACAGTGCCCAACACTTTGGGTCATTCAAGCATTTGAAAGGCCTCCTCAGCTTGTAGCCATCATTTGAGTCCTGTATTTCCTGTGCTTAGCAGTTTTGTGTTTGAAACTGATGGTTTAGAATAGTACAAGAAACCAGCAATCTGGAGAGCATTAAACATCAGAAGAAATTTGCCTTGCTGCTTACACACAGGGTGATTTCCAAATTTCTACTTTCATTGCTTGCTGTTGTTCAGCATCTTGATGTTCATAAGGGCTGGCATCCTCGGGTTACTAGCAAGTGTTCCCACTTCAGACTTTGCCCTCTTACCTACACTGGTCCTTGTTTAGACAGAGGTTTATGTACTCTTGAGAGGGAAGCGTGCTTTCAATTTTATTTGTTTATTTAACCTTAAATAGAAACAATTTCCCTTGAGCTTTTCACCCTGTTGGCACATGACAACATCCACGGCTACTGAAAGCAAAGTTAATGTGCAGCTGGTGGCATTCCCTCGTCATCACTACTTTTACAGTCTTTCAGTTTTTTTCAGACAGTACCTGTTGTTATTTTTAGAGACAAGAGTGGATTCAGGAAACAAAGAAGTAGAATGTAGTAAAAAGTGGAAATAAAAATCGATTTTAAAACTAAAATGCCAATATTTGTACATGGATGAAGTATCATAAATCAGCTTCCCTGATCAATAAAAGTTTAAACCAGCAGAAGAGAGATAACATGGAGTTCCTTGATGATGTGTAATTCATGTGTAGTTGGGTTGCCTGACTATTGCAAATGAAGATCAACAGCAGCAATTATGGGTGTGGTATGGAAGTCTTCAGGGAGTATGGAGACCTGAGATTGCGGCTGAGTAACAAATAACAAATACATCTTTCTGTTTCCTCCCTTGGTGTAATAAAAATTTTTCTGTTTTAAAGGCATTTCAATTTTATCATGTTTGAGAGTCTATAAACTCTCAAACAATTATATTGTGGTAAGTGGTATTGCTGGTACAAACATGCTGCTGGGCTGATGTAAGTTAATCTTGCTCATTAGAAGGTAAATGTTACTGGAAGTGTATGTAGCATAAATCTGAATTGTCTTAACTAATTGTAAATTAACCAGTGCAAGTGGAAGAAATAGTCTGTTATTATGAAAACCCATGAAAATTAATTTACTTCCGTGTCAAGATAGAAGAATGATTGTGCATTGTTCTGTGTTCCCATGGTTAGGCTGCCTCCAGTATCTTGGCCCGTGTTGCTGGTTCTGTGCTGTAGTGGCTACACAGGCACACAGCTTCTAATTCAAGTTGCAGAGGCAGCCAGTAGAAACCTGGGGGTTTGTTCTCATTTGTGCTGTGATCTATTATTGATTTAGTATGCTGTATTTTTCTTAAATTTTATTTTCTATTTCTGTGGTGCTTTTATTCATTGCATTCAAAGTTCTTTGGGTCTGTGCCTCCCCAGTATCTTAATTTTGGGTAAAGCATTTCCATGTGTTGAAGTGCAAATAGTAATTAACCCCAAATGCGTCTGTTTGGGGTATTTTCTCATAGTATTTTTACAGTAGAACCTAAAAGTATATTTCTGTCATGAATATTTGACTTGAAAGATTTTTGTGTTAGGTGTGTGCACGACATGGCCTCATAATTTTCCTGGTTCTTGTGGTACACCACCTTTCTTCAGCACTAGGTATCTTCCCATTTTGAAAAGCTGCTAGTAAATGGAGCATGGAAGATGTCTCTGAAAATATGGATGGTTATTATCTGAAACAGCCAACCTCTTATTAAAGAAAAGTAAACTGAAGTGCAACAGTAGGAATAGACCTAAATTTGCCTGTAGATGCTCTAGCCATTGAGACTACAGAAAGTCTCTGTTGCCAAATTAAACCAAAACAAAAAGAAAGCTAAAACCTACTATGAATGAAAAAGAAATGAAAGAATTCCATATAGATTAATGCATTAGTCTTATCTTCTGTTGTACATTAATGGACAATCTCCTAATTTGATGATTGAGAGATACTAGAGGATTTGTTTTCTTAAATGTATGAGAGAACAAGAAGGCATCAAGAAAACAGTGGAAAGAGTAAGAAAATTGATTTGTGTGTTGTAAGGCTTTTCTCTCTGACAGACTTTGTCTGTTTATTAAAAATTATCCTGATTGTTTATTTTCTCCCAATTCTGAAAAGTTGACTAGAATCCTGCAAAAACACTGTTTTTACTTTTCATTGATTCTCCTACAGAGTGGACAGTTAAGACTAAGCTTAATTGGTCATATTGCTTATCTCTTTTTTGTGTGTGTGCATTTTAATTCAGATAATATTGCTTTCTAATGGTAACATGATTTAAAGTAGTTTAATTTTTAATTCCCTTTGTTCTTCTTTTTCTTTTAAGTAAATGTGGTGACCGAACAACAAGGTGATAATTCTCTGAAATACTTGGTCAGCTATAATTGTTGGTGCCAGCTGTGTTGAGTCTGGTTGAAAATGAACTTTCATAGAAAACCTCTTAGTTTAAGTTTTCTTGTAATGTATGATTACTTAGTCTAGTCACTTTTTTGTTAACTACAGTTTCACACTTTCCGTTTTTAATATTTTTGCCCTGTGTAATACTGCTTGTTTTCTTTGTCCTTTAGGCTACCAGTATCACCATCCCTCCAAGATGAGTAACAGCCACCCGCTTCGCCCGTACACGGCTGTGGGGGAGATCGACCACGTTCACATTCTGTCAGAGCACATTGGTGCTCTAATGAACGGGGAGGAATACAGTGACGTTACCTTCATTGTGGAAAAGAAGCGCTTTCCGGCTCACAGAGTGATCCTGGCTGCTAGATGCCATTATTTCAGGTGAAGTAAGGCTTTTTGGCAGGCTCACAGGAAATTTTTATGTAGATGAGATAAACATTGTTTCTCTGTGAACTTTTCAGGGTGTAATTATCTGTCCATTGAGTGTGACCTTTTCTGTGTGAATGTTTCCCAGCACATCAAATCATTGTGTTCAAATAGAAAAAGATAAATACCATGTCACACTGTTATTCTTTTGACCTTCATTAAATTGGTTTTTGAAGGTAGTTTCACAAATTCAAGAAAAAGATAACTTGAGAACAGGAAAGTACTACTGCGAAATTGTTTTGACTTCTCAGAGTATAAATGGTGTGTTTCTATGGAATATACTCAATTAGCAAGTTTCATTTTGATGAATTGGAATTGAGGTTTGGCTGGCACAGACTAGAATATATATTTTAATACTAGGAATAATACTAATCCAACTTTTTTTTAAAAAGCTGGGCATTTTTCAGTAGAAATGTATTTAATAGAACCTCCTGCGAAATTCCAGTGAATTTTTTGAGAGGGATAAGCTACTAACCGAACTAAACTCTCTTCCTTATAGAGCGTTATTGTATGGAGGAATGAGAGAATCTCAGCCTGAAGCAGAAATTCCCCTTCAGGACACCACTGCAGAAGCATTTACCATGCTGTTGAAGTATATTTACACTGGTCGTGCTACGCTACGAGATGAGAAAGAGGAGGTTCTTCTTGACTTCCTAAGCCTAGCACATAAATACGGATTCCCAGAACTGGAGGATTCCACATCTGAGTATCTTTGCACAATACTTAATATTCAGAATGTCTGTATGACTTTTGATGTTGCCAGTCTGTATTCCCTTCCCAAATTAACTTTTATGTGCTGTATGTTCATGGATAGAAATGCCCAAGAGGTGCTGTCCAGCGAAGGCTTCCTGTCGCTTTCTAAGGTATATCTTTTGTTTGCAATTTTTTCCCCCAGGACTGTTAAATTTAATGTGCATACAATTTTGTGATGAAATACTAAGGGGGACACCAATTAAAAACTTGTTTTAGCTCGTAGTTATCATTTTATACTAGTCAAACTGTGACAGCTGGAAATGCTCAAGAGAAGCTGAACTGAAAATTTTGGCAATCTGTTCTGAATTTTTTAGGCATTGACCAGTCAGCATACCTAAATATAGTAAATCTAATGAAGTGTTCTAAAAGATGTCAGCAGGCAATTTAATTTTAATTTGTCTTATTTCATCTGTTCCTGATATAATATAATTTGACTTGAGTGCTGCACAGGGGAAGTCAAATATAGAACATTTGAATATGACAGGACATGCTTTGTTCTATTATTTCTTGATCTAGGCTTCATCAGTGATGGGTGATTTTCTGCTGGGTAAACTAAAGCATTCTGGAGATTACTGTGATTGTATTGCTGATTGTCATCGTGTTCTGAACTTGCAGAATAAGGTGGTGTGGTTGGGTGGTTTGGGATTTTTGTGTGGTTTTTTTTTGTTAGATGCATAGATATTGTGACTGAGTCAGGCTGTTCTATGGAGTTGAAATTTTGCAGTTACTCTGGAGTGGTCTTTGGGCTAGACGTAATAGTGAGAGTGTTTTCTAGTAGTGTTCACATGAAGCATCAGACCATCTTGAATAAGTGATGCTTTAATTGGGGCTTTTGAAAAGTGTTTTTTCTTAGGGGAAAAGCTGTGAAGGGTCTATTCCTTGAATGAGTACATGCCACTGCTGTAACTTACCCATTGTAGAAGGAAAAAAGATTTTTTTTCTCTCTGTACTTTGTCATGTGCAGTTTGTTCAGTCTGAGCTCTGAGAGTGTGTTATCAATAAAGAAATAAGCAAACATCATTCATCAGGCAGTGCACACTTTGAGGTCTTTGGCATAGCCAGTCCTGGTTTATATGAGAGATCTTTCCTTTTTCTAGGCAAGCTCCTGATTATTCTGCTAGCTAAGTGAAAATCAAAAAGCTATTTCATTATTTTTGTTCTCATTTTGCAGTCAGTGGGTTTTCTGCATGAATAAGAGCCACTGGAGTTTCTACCTGGTGATTCTTAGCTGGTACCAAAAGACACAGAGAAAGATTGTGACAGGACAGAAATCCCACATAGTTAGAAATGGTTAAAAAAAGTGATTCCAAACAACACTTTTTTTTCTCATCAGTGCTCTAATAGCAGTCTAAGTTTAAAGGAATATATTGAACTATACTGCCAAGTCCCCAAATCTCCTGTAATATTCCAAAGTAAATTTGAACTACTGAATGGTATTATATTGTTTTTTTAGTTCTCTACATTTCAGTTTCTTCTGATGGTTTTGTAATACTGCCTATTATTTTGGTCGTGAGTTCTGTAATTCTTGCATAACTGAAACAAGTTACAATTTCAAGGAGTCACTCCTTTAAAGGTTATTTCTAATAGCTACAAGTTAAAATAAATTAATTTTTGCCTTATTTGAATTTCACTTGATTAAAAAAATAAAATTCAATTTAATTTCTGTTTATTTAGGGGGTATATTTTTTGTTCTTATTTCTCTTTTCCAGGCTGCTCTTCTAAGTATCGTACTGAGAGACTCATTTGCTGCTCCTGAAAAGGACATTTTCCAAGCTTTGATGAACTGGTGTAAACATAACCCCAAGGAAAACCACGCAGAAATCATGCAAGCAGTACGTTTGCCGCTAATGAGTCTAACAGAACTACTGAATGTTGTAAGGCCTTCTGGATTGTTGTCACCTGATGCCATCCTAGATGCCATTAAGATTCGATCTGAGAGTCGAGACATGGACCTCAACTACAGGGGCATGTTAAGTAAGCATCAGGTTTTTTTTTGTTTCCTTCTCATTTAGTCCCTGTAGCTGTCTGAAGGATATGGTTTATTTGTGCTTTGAGTTTTCATCTATTACTATGTTATAAAAGGTTTGCAGTATGAGACATCTTGTTATGTAACTCTTCATGCCATTTTTTTTCTTGAAATGAGTCAATTATCTTGTTGCAATGTGTCTCAGATACTGCTCAAACATGAATGTAATACCATGATCCTAGGGGAAGTGGTAATTTAATAGAAAAAGTTTTACAAAAACATTGAAAATAAAAATCAATTGGCTGTGAGATGTATGATATTTAAATGGTTTTATGTTGATGGTGGTTTGTTTTCTACTTCATAAATATTTTCATAATTTCTCCACTACTTATGACTTTTCTCTTACTCTTTACGTGCTTGTCTAAATAGTTCAAACAAGTCACTGAAGTTGTTTTAATGGAAGCCTAAAAAGTGTAAGAAGCCTTGTGTTTGACTCTTTTTCTATGCTCTCTGTTACAGTATCTAACACTTAAGCTTCAAAATGATATTGTGAGCCATCTAATGTGTGATTTATAGGGAGAATTTGGTCCACAGTGAAGAGTAAAGTTAAATGTTCTTTAAGAGCCTGCACTGTATTCTCAGTCATGCATGATGAGCCCAGAAAATTACTGCTATCTTAGAATTGCATATTCCCTTTGTTCTCCCTTAGAAGTTATAGTTATTAATATTAAACATATGAGTTTAATATTAGGATATTGTAGAAGTCTTGTCATGCGAGACATTCTGTTGACACTGCAGTAGATGAATTTGAATAAGTCAAATGGTCTTTTCTGACTTCTTTTCCTGGATATTTATCTGCACAATAATGTGCTCCTAATCACAGCTTTTTGGAGAGTGGAGTTTCTTTGTTGCTTTAGTACTTGTTCAGGATCTTGGGACTTTCTCTATTTGTGGAAATGTTGACGACCACTTACCACTTCAAATTCTGTTCTTTAGATGTCAAATTTTTAACACCCTGTTAAAATTCATACTTCCATTGCCAACCTGCCTGAAAAGTTTGGGGTAGCTTTTCATCATTTAGCTTTCAGATCGTATTTGCTAGGATCTCTGCACAAACAAGGCTGTTAAAAATGTCTTTTGAAGAGGACAGTTTATAGAGTATTGTTCTGTAGCTGAAGTTAGGGATCATTATACCCTGTTAGCTTGAAGGAGGATGTTCCTAGGAAACAGGCTTATTACTGTGAAATAGTGGCAAAAAAAAACTTGCTTTTCCATTTGGGTTCAAAGCCGAAGTAGCCAGAAGTTTCCCATTTCACTTGGGTTCATTCAGCTTTGCAGGGTACGGAAAGCTTGTACAGCTGTCAAAGGAGCAGGTATGGCTATACTACTGTATGCACCACTCTGCAAATTCATTATGCATCTTGAACATTTGATACACATCTTGTACATTCAAGTTGCTTCCATTTAGGGGAAAAAAAACCCAATGAAACACAAACCAAAAGCAAACAACAGTTGACAGGTGCAACAGAATTCTGTAAAATCATGAAGGGGGCTGAGAATATAGCTGCTACATAATAGTAAATTATCACAACTCTGTTACTATAAAACATTTCAGTGATACCAAATAAAATTGAAGAAGCTAAATTTTTTTAATGCCTCTTTTTTCTCTTTTTTTTTTTTTTTTCTTTTTTTTCTTTGTCCTAGAGCACGTGTTTGTGGCCAAGAAAGGATACTAGCAATAAGTCTTTGGTCTGATCTAACAGAGTTGATATTCAGAACATCTAATTTTCAGTAGGAGAGTGCAAAATTTAAGCAATTCTTTCCTTTTCTTCTTAGTACCAGGGGAGAATATTGCAACAATGAAGTATGGAGCACAGGTTGTAAAAGGGGAGCTGAAGTCTGCTCTGTTGGATGGAGATACTCAGAACTACGACCTGGATCACGGCTTCTCCCGACACCCGATCAATGACGACTGCCGGTCGGGAATTGAGATTAAACTGGGCCAGCCATCAATAATCAACCACATACGGATTCTCCTGTGGGACAGAGACAGTCGGTAGGTGCCAATGTGCATAAAAATGGAAAGCAATGCATTTCATACTGGTGATGATGCAGCAGTGCAAACTATAAATTAAATGTTTTGTGGAAATAGTGTGGTAGCGTTGGAGATGACAGTTGCAAGGTTTATTTGGAAACAACCTGATTTTTAAATGTAATTTTGGTTATTTACACACCAGACCATATTTTGAGATGTTAAACTACCTTAAAATATTTAAATATTTTTTACATATTTGCAATTTTTCCAATTTTTTCAATATATCAAAACTCTTAAGAAATTACACACTTTGACAATAAGATTGGACTTGATCTTGGAGGTCTTTTCCAGCCTAAATGAGTCTGTGATTCTGTAATTCAGAGATAATAAAATTTATTTAGAATGTGAATTACCAACTAACTACAGTAATTAGAAGCCACTTCATGGTTAGACTGATGAAATATGAATTATCGTAGATGCCTTAGTCAGTTGATAACTGAGCTACTTTAGATTATTATGGAATGCATGAAAATTCAAATTACGCATATCTGAACAATTGAAAGGCTGTTAAAGTAGAAAAATTGCAAGGTTCTTTTTATCTGGCAAATTTAATATTTTAATTTTATAACTTGCCATGACAAAGATTTTACAATTTAGTGGACAGCTCGGCTGTCCACTCAGATTAAAAACAATAAAACAAGCTACTGATACATATATTATATACCTTATTACCTTTCTGATAAAACATTAATTTTATTTTATTTCCAGACTAACAATTTAGCATTGCAGAACAGTTGCATTTTGCTTTTTTTAGCTAAGTTATGTTATTCAAGCATAGGGTAGGTAAAAGTTTTATTTAGGGAGGGTTTTTTTGTAAATTTAAATCAGTTTTTAAATATGAGTTAATTACTAATAATTCAAAACCAATTTCATTAATTTTAGCTATTTAGCTGTTTCAAGTATGTTCTCTTACTTCAGTTCAACTGAACTTTTTTTCACCTCTATTTCTTTTGTTAAGATCAAAAAGTGAAACTTTGAAGGTATAAGGAACTGCTTCATATAATGTTATAGTAGTTGTGCTGGAAGATCAACCAAATTTATGAATAAATTATCAACCAA
The DNA here is from genome assembly GCA_034509425.1 of Eopsaltria australis. Taxonomy (NCBI): domain Eukaryota; kingdom Metazoa; phylum Chordata; class Aves; order Passeriformes; family Petroicidae; genus Eopsaltria; species Eopsaltria australis. Next base: position 1,104,720 of record JAVTVJ010000396.1, read on the forward strand.
CTTTATAAAATCTGAAACAATGTTAGATATATGTTAATAATGAATTCTCTAGCAATTTTTAGAGAAGTCATAAAACTGATAAAATGTCGCTCATCTGCAGGGCATAAATTAGCAGCTGCTGAAGCTCAAGGAAGAAAATGTTCTCCTTGGGACAACTTCTTACAAAGTTATCTGTTGCTTGGTGTCCTTTATGCTTCATCTAAAATTTGTAGAACAAGCTGTTGTTGCTTGCAGAATATCAAACAAGGTGGATCTCTACTGTAGAGTTTTTTGTCTTCATAAAATACTGAAGGTTCAATGGTTTAGTATCTAGTTTCTGTGTCATCCTGATTTTTAAATTATTTTTTTTTTAATTCTGTGGGAAGTTTGCTGTTGGGCTTTCTTTTGCTTCCCAACATGTATAGTACTGGAATTGGCACTGTCTGTCCTGTGCAAGGCCAGGAGTTGGGACTTTGATGATCCATGGGGGCGCCTTCTAATTCAGAATATTCTGTAATTCTCTGTTCTATGAATTGTCAAGCTTTTTTCCCTCCAGTAACTCAACTGTCTAAGATGGAAGCAGAGGCATTTGGAGTACTGTGTCCATTTGTGGGCTCCTCAGTATAAGATACTGACCCTCTAGAGTGGGTTCAGCAGGACACCAAGATGATGAAGGCTTGAGCACGAGAACCTGCTGCTTTAAGATGAGCAGGCTTAGAAGGGAGAATCTGTTGCTGTCTTCACCTATTCAGTGGAAGAATATAGAGAATACAGGGGCAGAAATCTCTTGCAGCTGTGTGCTGAGAGTGCAAAGAGCAGTGGACATAAGCAAAAAGATAAATTCATATTAAATATTAGGAAAACAATTCACAGTGGGGTAGTTGAACTTGGGAAGAGTTTGGCAAGAGAGGTGTGCAGAAATTTGCCAGCCAAGATCTTAAGAAACTTGCTCTGAGATTGTCCTTGCTTTTTGTAGAGATCTTTTCCGTTCTGCAGTCTTTGTCTAACAATTGCTAGCCACTTAATTGCATCTTGGATAATGTCTTCTGAAGAGGTGTTTTAGCACCTGTACAGACATGTACAGATCTGCCCAGCATGATTGCTTCTTGTTGAACAACTTTTTAAACTACTCTGTTCATTTTAACTGTCTGTGTGAAGCTCTGGTCTACTGGATGTTCTTAACAGAACCAAATGCAAACTGACGGGTGTTTTACACCTCTAGTTCAGAGGTGTTAACAGCTGAATCTTAGCTGTAAAAGTGCTGTGAGGAGTAGCTGTCCAAACTGCCTCTGCAAATAAGATGCTATCCAGCCTTAAAAAGAAATAAACAGCATACTGTTATGTCTGATAATGGAACTGCATTTTTAGGTGGTATTTCTTTGTTTGCTACCTTCAGAAACCAAAGACTAGCGTGTTGTCTATTGGTTACAAATATATGTTAGCAATGGTGATGTGAGAATCTCTGAATTCTCAGGGCACAGAGGGACTGTCAGTAACTTGTGTATCCAAACTGCTCAAACTCTAAAACTTTGGGGCCTAGTTTGGTCAAGTACACATATGTTAGTAATAGTAATGTTGCTAAAACACATTGTATTAGTGTGGATATAACACATCGGATTGGTGTGAATGGGAAAGCTTGGTTATGCAATTGACATTTAAAGACGCTGCTTTACCTTTCCAGGGTATTAACAACTATTCTAAGGATTTTTAAGCAATATTGTTTTAAGTACGTACTCTTTTAAGTCCTCAGGATAATTGGAAGTACTAACAAAGGCATTAATGTTTAATAAGAACATAAGCTTGTGTAGAACTTCCAAGGAGCAACTCCTATTTAGAAATCAGTGTGAAAGGATGTTAAGTGCTGACATGGTGCTGTTGAAATGCCTGTGAATGTTGCAGACTAGTACCTTAGAAGAAAGGAAATACTCTGAAATGTATATTCAGTGATTTGCAGTTCCACAAGTGAAATTTCTACTTTATTCTAAGCATTATGGTCATAGATATAATAGGGATTTAGCTGTGACTTTTAAGTTCTGGTTCGGGTTTATTTTGTCTTAACAGCAAACTATAAGGTAAACATAACTGATAAGCATGAGGAAGACACAGGTTCTGTTAGTAGCTTTTTTATTTTTCATGAGGTGATTTTGGAGTGTGTAAGGAAGTAGTGATAGGCTCAATGAGATATCATAAAGAACTGAAAGGGTCAGAAGTGAAAAACAGCATCCATGAAAATGGTCATAAAGTAAATTTGCTTTTTTCAAGTGAGGAATTGGAATTTGCATTTTTGATCTAGTAATTGTTTTTCATGTTTTCTTTATTGATTTGGCAATAGAAATATTACCCTATCACTGGTGATTTAGTTTTATTCCACGAGGAAAGAATACAAATGACAATTTTTGTGACAGAGTCAGAAGTCTCCATTAGAGTTTTTGAGGCATAGTACTCTCATCTAATGACTAGATTGTATGTGGATGTTTTAAGTCATCCTGAAAACATGACTTAACATAACTGTGAGAGTTTATTTGCAAAGCTAGTTTGAAAATAGGGATCAGGGTAAGAACAAACAGCCTTCTTTTCAACACGACTGATAATCCAGAAGGTAGTGTAAAATTTAATACCTGAAATTTGTTGGCTTGTATTTTAACCAGTGTTTTTTGACAATCTGTAGGTCTTACTCCTACTACATTGAGGTGTCCATGGATGAGTTGGACTGGATTCGGGTTATCGATCACTCTAAGTACCTCTGTCGGTCCTGGCAGAACCTGTATTTTCCTGCCCGTGTCTGCAGGTTAGTTCATCAGTGTAATATACAATGGCTAGCATAAAGAATAAGTTGCTGGATTTTACTGCTTCATTATGTATTTCTGAAAATGTATTATATCTCAACTTTCATCAGCTATGCTAAAAAGATAGTTACCTTAGTGGATGCTTTTCTAATATTAATATAGTTGATAAAATGCAGGAGTCTGGTTTGACAACTCTGTTTTTTCCGTATCTACATATTTCCTTCTCTTTTTTTTTTCCTTTTTGAGTCCCTTTTGTGCAGCTGATGAGGGGTTTTTTTCACTCAGTAGTAAACATCATTTCTTGACTGCCTAAATGTTTATAATGAACTTACATACTTACTATAGAACTTGGAAATGTATTTTTATGTATTATGTATTTTCTGCTGATGCACTCTTTTAAATAGTTGTGAAAGAGAAAGGGCAAAGTTGGACTCGGGTGCTTTGAGAAATGCTTTGTGTAAGAAAGTGATTGCTCTGCTCTGTGGTGTGGCCTCACCTTGAGCCTTGTGTGCAGACATACCTCTAATTTTTCCTGTTGTGATCCATGATCTACAGGAATCCTGTTCTTTTCTATAAATCTCTGTTTGTCACTGTCATATCCACAGAGTGGTGGAGAATTTCTTGGAGGTGCAGCTTATTTGAAGAGCAAGTGGAAGAGCTAAAGAGAAAGTCATGTAAGCGCATAGGTTCATGAGCACTGACTGTGAAGGACCAGTAACCTTAAGGCAAAATATGAGTTCTAAGTTGAGTCACCATAATAATTAAGGACAGTTTAGATAAGGTTGTTCTGTAATCTTTATTTACATCAATGAATTGAAGCCTACATTATGGTAAGAATGCATTTGCCAGTCAAAAGTGGCTATAATTTACTGTTCTTTTATGTATTTTTTTCCCTGTCAATAGGAAGAAAAGGCTATTTAAAATGTAATTAGGGATGTAAAATTGCTGACAAATTTTTGAGGAGTTCAATTTTAAGAACTTTTTATTTAATATATTCATATAAATAGCTGGGTGTAACTTGAGGTTGACTCTTTTGATCAGGGACTTCGATCAAATTCCTCCAGCAGAGAGGCTTCAAGCAGGGGTAGGGTATGTACACACAGATATTATCTGTCTTTTAGTCAATACTCTGTTCAGAAAGAAGTAAGCAAGGACTATTAGACTTTTGTCTCCAATTTCAGTGTCTTGTAATAATGTATTTAAAGTAGTTTGGTTTACTTAAATGAGTTAAATTAGTTATTTCTAGTATCTAACATACACAAAACACAAATCCTAATATACGTAGCAGTCACCTAAAAAGGGGGTGTTCTTCTGGCTTGTGAGCACACATTTAAAATATGAGGTAATACGAGTATGTTTCACGGGCATATTGTACATGCTTATCAAAGGGGCAGATATACTTTAAGCATTTTATGTTTGTTTTGCTCAATGCTGCTTCTGTTTTGCAGTCTTGTTTTAGTATCACAAGTCCCAGTGCCAAAATTTTCCTGTTAATGGACAACACTAAGCATCATGTTATGTTCTGTCTTCTTGCCATGAGTTTTGGCATTTGTCTCTTTTTGTCTTACTAATGCAGATAATATTTTTCGGAAGCAACCACTTAGGGAACCATGCTGCAATTTCTTTTTAAGTTTTGCATGCATTTTTAGCAGATAATCATGGACTAAATGCCTTACCAGGAAGGGCTTGAGATAGGTGGTGGTTTGGGGTTTTTTAATTTTAAAAAAGTTTATTTTAGCTGAAAGTGCTTTATGACATCACTGTATAAGGTGATATTTTGAGGAGCAACAAAGAATTTAAGAGTAGAATTATTGGCTGGGGTTTTTTATTTACGCGCCTTTTCCCAAAGTGAGAGAGTAGAGCAAGCTGGATTCTGTACAGGTTGTTGAAGGACAGCCAGTTGTCTGATACAGTGGAGCAATTGTTCAAACATAGATTATAAACAGGATATGAGCCATGTAACATTAGGCAAGGTTAGTTGCCTTTCTGAGTTACCTTTCACATAAATATTAGTTGTAAAAGGTGAGAACTGTCAATGTCTGAACTGATATGTTCATCTAAGTTTTAAGAAGCTACTCCAGCATTTCCATGGGTATAAAAATTGATGGAGTGTGTCTTTTTATTTGCGTGTGTACAGGTTGGGGTTTTTGTTTGTCTTTTTGAAAACCTGTAACTTTCCTCTGGAGCAAATCTATCCATGGTTAATTCTACAATCAGTGCCTCTTTCACACGAGCTGAATGAAAAAATGCAACCTTCTGGCCGTTAGTTGTTAAATAAAATAAATTTATACCACAGTGAACTAAGACCAGTTCAGCCTCCTTAATGAGTCATTTATCAAGTATGTCATAGTCTCTATCATGATTTGATGTTTTTGATATGTGGAGCATTGTGGAATGTTCTCAGTAGTGCTGGAGTTAGGGACATTGTTGTGCTTCCCATGAAAGATAATTTGTACTTGGCAAAGCGTGTTTCAAACCATCCAAACTGATTAGGCAAAGTCAAGTAATGTGATAAGGTTATTTACATCCTTGGCTTCTTCCTGTTACTTATAGACCCCAGTCTGTCTTAAAAGGTTCAGAGTAACTTTTGCAAGCCATAACCTCTGTTAGATTAATAGGAGGAAAAAATGAAAGGGCAAAAACCAAAGACTGAAATTCTAGAATGAAAAGAAGATGAGAAGATTGTTTGTGCTTTCTCACACACATCAGATGATTTATTTGTTATTTGTAGGATGTAATTCCTGATTTAGATATACAAGCTAATTTGTGCAAAGAAGATTACTTGTTCAGTGTCAAAGCTTAGTATAACAAGTAAGAGGGTGTTGCTGTATTTAGAGGGGTTTTAGTAAAAGAAAATGTTGACTATAATATATAGAGGTTTTATTGACATAATTGTTTTAGACTTTTAATTTTTGCTTTAAATACAGTATTCTACCATCTTTGAAAATTGAACAGTCATCTACAATGCAGGAAAAGCAAATAAGAGAGCAAGGTTACAGGGCAGCTTTCCCCTGCTTTTTTTTTCAATGTGGTAGTGGTTTTTTAAAATTTCTTTTGATCTTGTTTGTTTACACTTTTATAGCAACTTTCATGTTGAGCTGAAAACTCTTTTAGAGGGAAGACAGGACACAGAAAATGTTCATGTAATCAGTTTCCTGTGGAAGTTAGGAACAAGTCTCAGGTTCATGGTTATTTCATCTTCCTTTTGTAACACTGAATATTAAAACCGCTAAAGGTCTTTGAGCATGTAATGCTGTTTTCTATTTTATCCTTCCCACCTTTTTCATCCTTTCATTTTTCTTTTGTGACTTCATCTTTTTACTTTGTCCTTGACCACAATATTTGAAGAACTGCATTAAAAGAATTACAAGAAAATGAAAAATTTTGAGGTTTCATAATAAGGCAAATGTAGCCACAAGGTGTCACTACGATAAAAGTTTAAAATACTTAATTTCTTTCTATTTACACTCCTTTGATGAAAATGTTATTCCTACTGGGTGCGTTTTTTGTGTATTACACTTCCCAGATTTACGAAAGCATTCTGGTTTGCTGTTTATGCTATAGAGGGAGCAAGTACAGAGTTAGTACATAAAATCAGAAGGAAACCTTCCATTAATTTTCCATGTTTAGTCTGACACTGGATGATTCTATGTTTTGACTGGAGAAGTATTTCCCTGACCAGACCAATTTATAGTTGGAAATCAATGCTATTTTGTCAGTAATACCAACATTCAGAAATATAATGAAAGGGTAAAGAGATCAGTTTTTATCTGTATTTGCTATTATTGTCTTAGCTCTTTTTTTGATTATAATAATGTGATTTATCAAAAGGAAATATTAATTATTACTGCATAAACATTTGGTCCTAAAGCATCTTTCTATTAAGAGAACTGATAGATGCCTGTAGAATCATGCTGTAAATGTGGGAAATTATTTGAGCATATTCTTTTTCCTGTTTTTTAAATCTACTTTAAGCTGAAAAATCTTGAGATTTTCTAGTTACTACTATGTTGAATTAATAGTGATAGAAGGGCTCTGTGTATCCCTTAAAGCACTTGGCTGCTATAGAAAGTGAGGCATTAGAATTATTTTTACTTTAGAAGGTGTATTTGTGTATTAAATGTATTTATTGGTGCAGAGAAAATTACTTGCCTTTCCTTTTATTAAGCATTGGTGATACTGGGTGGATTTTTTTTTTTTACTGCTTCAACAGTTTTTGCTGCTAATGATTACACCATATGTAATCCTCTGCCTGAGTGAAGACAAATTAAATTGTAGACTGTGTCTCCTGAACATTGAAAAAAGGTGAGAAGAGTAAATGTTTCAGTACTAAGGCAGTTCTAAACTCAGAACTGCTGGTAGTTGTGCACAGTTATTTGGCATGTAATGATAATTGAGGAGATGTGATTTTCAAGCATAGACTAGACAAAACATTTTTCTTTAATTCTGGTGTTAATCAGGCAGCCTCAGATAACTGTGCTTTCTACTGGTGGTGGTGCAGTAATTTTATTTTTCTTTTCATCTGGGAGAGTCATTAAATTAGCTACTGATTAAGCAGCAATGTCTCACTTTCAGCCTTATCTGTAGGTCTCTGACAACCTTATCTGTTATGGATAGCCATTTTGCAGTTTTCCTGAGCTGGGTGGAATCTTAGTAGAAAATAACTTGCCAAAAGACATACCAAATATGGTTTGATTTAAGAAGATGTTGAAACAGGTGAGGAGTCAACTCTTGAGGAAAATGCAGTTGAAGCATTGTCCCACATACTTGAAATAAACTGAGGGGAAAGCAGTGTCTGCAGATCTAATTTAGCACTGGGAGTGGTTTTTATGTGTTGTTTCCCCGTTCCCAGTAGGGTATAGTGGTGTTCAGAAAAAGCATGCAGACACCCAAAAGAAGCTTTTGAACATTGTTTTAACTTAAAATGAAGTACTACTACATCACTGACCTAACTAGAAAACATAGACTAAGAATTGCTGGCAAGAGCTGGTAAGGCCTTCTGTCAGTCTGAAAAGTGTGTGAAAATTTTTTCATCAGTAAGTCCTTGGTATCCTTATAAAAGGACTTGTTGCAAATGGAATGATTAAAGTTGGACAACTGAAACTATCTTTACCTTAGTTACTGCGTCTGAGAACTACGAGTAGTTGCACAGGCAACATGTTGATTAGTTATTTTATTTGTACTGTTCTTTGGGAAACATTGACTGTTGTACAAATATTTTATGTCTAACTGTGCAGATACGCTGATGTTTGTGAGTTTAGAAAGAAAGCCCGACCTTGCTGCATGATTCAAATCAGCTTTTCTTTATTTCTGGATAACTGAAATTTTAAAATCTTTTACTGAATCTAATATTACTATATTACTATTACTATAAGTAATACAGTAATAATGTAATGTCCAGAGATAAGTGAAAATTATCATGATTTTTGTTACAGAAGCATAGTAACAAAAAAAAGCAATTTTGATGTTACTCCAGACCTTTGAGGCTTTTCACTGACATTATTTTCAAAAATCAATTTTCATTGCAGGCAGTTTTTTTTGTTTTGGGGGTGGGGAGTAGAGCTCATTGTTCTTTCTTGTAAGATGTGATCATATTGAGGAGTCTTTATTGGCATGTTTCCAATACCTTGCCTTTTAACTGTGAAATATGAGGAAATGGTTTCCTGTAGTCTCCATTTTAGTGGATTGCTGCTGCTTATTTTTCTGTCTATCAGTGTTTAAACATCCTTTTTTCTTTTCCAGTAGGTTTTTTTCTGGTAGTTTTTTCTGTTCCTAAGAAAAGGTGATAGTCTGAGATTTTTCAAACAATGTAGATCATCTACACAGGATCAAGAAAGCTATTGCCTCATCTGGGTTGGAGTGTTTATTGATTTAAAAGATGTTTTTCTTCATTTCAGGTTATGTATGCTTTTGATCTTCAGCTTACACTTCTAAATTCAGCTCCAAATGTGCTCCTAGTTATACAAAAGCTCATTTCTCTACAGGAATAATCAATAATATTTTTCATCAACGACTTTATCAAAGCAGCTTTTTTCTTCTCAAATTCCTTCTCCTCTCTGTCATTTCAATTATCTTGACCCAAAGAGCCCAACTCAGCTTTGAGGAAAAGTAAAAAAGGTAGTGTGCATTTAAGCTGCTGATGACAACCTGCCAGACAACTTATCATCTGAAAATGAGTATTTGTCTGAAAAATTTTGTATAGAGGGTCAATATACCTTGTATAGAAATACCTGAGAAATGAAAAGAGCCTGCCAATCCAGTTTGTTGGATGTGAATTATATAAAAGATGTATAATATATTATTTTCTTTTTGCTTTACAGTTTAGAAGAAACAATTAACTTTTTAAGAGACCTGGATTACATATTTCTCATGTTTGACATGATAATGAGTAGGTTTTTTGTAGTGTGGTTAGAATTTCTTTAGTCTGAATTTTGAAGTATTTGTTGTGGGTTTCTTAAACTCTAAATTGTCTCGAGGTCTGTTTCCAGCATTTCACCTCATAAATGAGATCTGATGTAGGTGAAAATTATCAGTAATTATTCAGCTTGACAGTGATACATAAAGATACACCTAAATGCTGAATTACCAAATTGTTGATGATAATTTTACAGCAAACTGTATTTTAAAGTTAATGTTGCATAAGACGAAAGTGTGTTTAAAAGGCATCTTCAGCACTTCTTTTCTTAAAACTCTCTTCTGTGTTTTCTGTTGCACTCCAAGAGCTAGAATTAACTGTGAAAACTTGCCATACATATTTACAAAGACAGCCTTTTCCAAAAGGAAATCATGTTTTGGCAAATTTGTAAGAATTCTGGTTTATTTTAGTTTGTTGATCAGTGATGGCCATCTGTTGAAATTGTTTGATGCCATTGTGTAAAGCATTTCTCTCTATCCCGGTTTCTTAGCAGGTAATAGGCACGGCTTGCCAATGTGTATCTGAAACACTGTACCACACTTAAAACTGCACATTATGAATATTCAAATTGTTCACATGAACCAAGTAATGCACTTCTGTGGATTCACTTTTCAGTGTCTAAGTTTATAAAGCCATCTGTCAACTAACAGTTATTAGGCCAATCTTAGTTGTGGAATAATTTGAATGATGTTAAAAATTTTACAGTAAAGTAAATTGTCTGTGATTAAACTTGATTCTATGTTCACAAACCTCAAGCTACCTTCTGCATAGCAGAAAGGTAAATGTATGAGTGGGAAAGCCCTAAAGTGAACTACTCTTCAGTGTCCTTTTTCTCCTCAAAAGAAGTTCATGCAACTTGTCTTGAAGATTCTTGGGCTTGGCCTGTATTTCCTCTTTCTCATCTCAGTTTCAGTTGGGAGGATGAGGCTGATGGTTCCATTTGATACAGCTTTTAAATAGTTTTTAAAAGGAATATTCACTCTTTAAGATGAAAAAAGATAGGATACAAACAGTTGAAAAATCAAACTGAACAAATTATGTGCTATAGAGAATCAAAGCTGTGGAAAATAAGACATGAACATGTGTATAAGGCTCTTCAGCTGATGGAAATGAGTTAGTGAATGAAAGAAAACAATGGGAGAGAGATGTATTACCCAGAAAAAAACCAATGTTTGGGAAAATCTCTTCACAAGTGAAAAATGTTTTAAGAGAGGTTTTTTTATAGTAAGGTTAATGATAGGAAAACCACGTGGGATTTATGATTTTTAGGCTGGTACTGGAAGCAGTTATTATTTGCAATGTCTCCGAAAAGGAAGAAAGAAAGAATGGTTTTTCTAAAACACCAGATTCTGCATTAGGATTTTGATTTTTTACCACAAAGCAATTTCTACAGCTTTATACTTTCAAGCTTATTTTTCATTTGTACAGTTGGGACAAATTTTTCTATACTTCACCACAGATGTAATAAAGATCTTGGAAGTTTTAGATACTGCGAATAATATCTTTAGTGATCAATAAAGTAGTGGTTTCATTACTTTTCTTCATACCATTGTCTTTCTCATTTGTATTGGGGAATAACAGCTGTGATAGAATGTGTATTAAATATTGATTTCTAAATCTGTATTCTGTTCAATTTAATTATCCTGTCTCTGTTAATGGCAAATTGCAAAGTTGGCTAATCAAGCTGCATTTTCATTAACAGTGTAAGTGCCCTGTTGAGTCAGATCAGCAGGCACCTCGCCATGTGTCCGGCCTCTGACCTGGAGAGCCGGAGGTACAGGTCAGGGAGAGGCTGTGAGCACAAACATCCTCTGTGTTCCATCCTCATCCTCCTCTGATCCTGCTAATGCTTGTTCATAGATAGCTTGGCTGTTCATCATCTAAGTTCTCTCTATGACTGGGATGCTATCAACTGCTTGCAGGTTCTAGTGGCAGCACTTTACAAAAGCTCATTAACCACTGCATAAAAAAGTAGTTTATTCATTTAGACAATTATTCTACTACTTTGTTTCCTCTAATTCCAGTATTGTGGGATCTGGTGAATGAAAACACTGCATTCACTTTTTTGAGCCTTACTAAGCCTTTGTGAATGTCAAGTGTAGACCTTTCAACCATTACTCTTTGGTTCCATCTATTCAGTGGCACTTACGATTTTGGGTGATGTCGGCTGTACCTTCTGTGACTCCAGTGTGTACTCCTTGAGATGTGGAGACCAGAGCTGTACATGAGAATTTGAGATTTGGGTGCAGCAAGCTGTAACAGTAACAGAGCAGCACTGTTCTGTTCTCAGCACCTTTCCCAGTGATGTGCCTTATTTCAGTGATTCTGCCCTGCCATTTGACTACTCAAAAAGGCTTACTTTCGTCTGCAGACTTGGAGACTGCACTAACAAGAACTTAGGTCTATTAGCTTCCAGGCTACTGAGAAATAAGATTATAGATTTCACTACTTCTGTACTTCATATTGACAGTGCTTTGCAAATGAAAACTTCTTTGGCTTTCACACAGTTATGTAAGTAGCTGTGTGACTCAGGTGAGACTTCCAGTGTAGTTCAACTTTTAAAAGTAAGATTTGGTGGTATTCCTTTGAATTTGATGCATGGTTTGCAAAGATTAATTCCCTTACATACTTTAGAAGCTAAAAACAAATGGAGGGAGATGGGTTTTTCTGCTTGGTTGGTTAGTTGATATGGTTTCTCTTTTGGGGTTTGTTTGTTTGTTTATTTTCTCCAAAATTTTTTGCTCTAAGCCTATCCAGGCAATTTTCTTATGTTATACAGTATCTATTTTTGGGGAGAGGATGAAAATCCATGATTTTTTTTTTTTAAGTCCATAACAAGAACTGTAGTCTTAAAAATTTGTGGCAAACTCTGAAGTTAGAGTAATTTTTTTCTTTCACATCCTGCTATGAAGACTTGAAGGGGGAATATTTCAATTGCTTTGCAGTTTATTTTAGTTATTTGACTCTTCAAATATGTAGGATTTGTAGTGGAGTATTTTATACTAATTTTCTGTGTGAGCTAAGATTACATATTCATTTTCACATTAACTGATCTGGCACCCCTGCTCTTTTCATACCATCAAAATTTGGATAATACAGTTTAAAAATTATTTCAGTTAAGAAAGAAATAGCTGAAAAGAGTAATGTGTTACTGTTTCTGTAGCAAGCTTGTTGAGTAGAAATTATGGGTTTAAATGTCATGTACTTGGACATTTGAAAAATTTAAGAGTAAATTATGAGTATGTAGTATTGAGGCATACAATCAACCTTAACTGTGCCTTAGGGTGTTTTCATGTAGCAGTTGTGTTCCCTCAGTGCATATTAATAAGTTTTTTACCGGTAAGATTTTGTTCTGATATCTATTGAGCTTGGCTTTTTAGAATTGTTTTTTTGGGTTTTTTTGTAGAATTGGTAGCAGGACAATTTAAATTAATTTTTTTTTGCACTTTTGCTAGTGATGTTAATGTTTTATGTGGAGGGCAAGGGTTAGTTTTGCTTTGTTTTTTTACAAAGGAATTCGTGATTTTGCCTTAATAGCTAGGAATACTAAATCTGTGGAAAAGCTTGTATATGTATGCATGGACACTCTTCCCATTCAGATATTATTTCATCCCTTTTTTTAAGGGAAGGGTTTAATGTATATTTAGATGAAAACTGATTTTAAAACTTCTATAGATCAAACTAGTGTGAAGGGCTAGAAGACATTATTGTTGATGATTCCAGCTTATAGTAAATTATAAAGCATATGTAACAGCTGTAAAGAGAGATGACTTCCTGTGTCATATTTCATCTGCCTTCATGGATAAGTGTGTAAATGAAAGGGAAACAAATTGTTTCCATATAGCAAATCTGTATTATTTCTTTGGAGTGAAAATGAATGAAATTGAAATAGTTCACTCTTGGGTGAAACTAGAGACTATAAATGTATTTTACCCTCTTGGTGAGGATTGACACAATGCACATTAGTAGTAAGAAAAGGTTTCTCATATCATCAACAGTTGTCAGACATGTTCACGAGTACTGAATTATAGTGAAGTAAAAGAGGTTCACTGTACTCACAGGTAATTTACACAGAAGAGTGTGCAATCCATCTTTTTAACAGAAGCTGCTGTTCACTGCTAGAAAATTTATTTTTCAGGCTTCCTAATCCTTTTTTATTCTTAGTATTATGGAAAGTTTGTAGTTACCTATGCCTTGTCTGCATCATCTATGCATCACCTGATTTCTGAGTAGATAACTCAAGGCTCTTTACCATCCGTTGGCACATGGGTATATGTTGGCACCATCAGATCTGGCACCTAAGTGGTTTTCCCCATAGGTGTCTGGAAGTAATTATAATACTGTTTGGGGTCAGCAGCATATTTAGAATACTTTGTTTCCTCAAGTGACTGACAGTCTCTTGGTATTTTCTAGAAAATGAGACATCCTTGAAAGGTTCACAGTGCCACATGCAAGTTGGGCTTGCAGAATTTGTCATGATGATACACAAGGAAGCTAGCAGGATCTGCAGCCACCAAAGCTGCTGATGGGTATGGTAACATAGGTAGAAAATGCCTATCTTCTAGAAACTTGAGTTGTTTTTCTCAATTCTGACTTGGCATTTGTTTCTGTTTTCTATCTGTCATCGGAAACAAGAAGACTGATACAAGATACTTGAAGTTTAGGGGTTTGTGGGGTTTATTTATGACAAATCTGCCACATGATCACGTTTTAACAAAATGTTTACGCTTCATGAATTAAGGAACAGTTTCTGAGTTGGAATTCTTAAAATATGCATATTAGACACAATATTAGTTTGTGTCTAAAATTAAGCTAAAAAGGCATTTAGCAGCTGGGGGGTTGACTGAACATTTTATGCTGTTCTCTAAGCTTGATTAGTGCACATTTCTTCCAAAAGTTATTGCTGAAGAATCCTCCAAATCATAGGCTACAGAAAATTGCTTAAAGCAATGCATGGAATATAAACTGTCGCTCCAGGCTGGCCCATTTTCTGTATTAACTTTGGCAAATACCAGACCTCAGTTAAAAATGTGAAGTGTATTTTGGGATGATTCTATGGTATATTTTTTATGGAAGCTGTGGCATGTAAGAGGATGTAGAATCATAGAATCATTTAGATTGAAAAAGACCTCTTAGATGGATTCCAGCCATTAACCCAGCACTGCCAAGTCCACCCCCAAACCATGTCCATAAGTTCCATATCCACATGTGTCCTTTAAGTAAGTTTAAGGATGATAACCACTTTGCTGGACAGCCTGTTTAAAGTACTGTTCTAGAACTGTTCTTGAGCAACCTCCTGAGTTTTTGGAGGACTTAATTTATAAATTTTGTTTAAAATAACTGATTTCTAAATATATCTTCTCTGATTATCTACTCTGCTTGAACTTACTTGGCACTTTTTCTCATTTTGTACTGTGAATGACCAGTGTTAGAGCTGTTCAAAAACAACCTATCAAATTTTTTTAGTAGCTACATTTGGAAAAAAAAAATTGCAGGAGGGAAAGATGTATCTAGGCACTGAAGAACATCTATTATCCCATTTTATTTTAAGGTAAACTCAGTGGTACATTATTTAAAATTGCCGTTCTGGTGAAATTCATAATCTAATCTTTATTATGTAGCTTTTTGGCTTACATTGTATGCAACTGCTGTGATGCAATTTTAAAAGTTGAATATGTTTGTTCTCTAATCCATTACCTAAAATGGAAATGTTTCAATATGAGAATGTTATAGTCATTATATCAATTTCTTAAGTGCACGTGGGAGGAATAGCTATTGATCTAACAGATTTAATAGTTCATATTCAAAATCTATGGAATAGAAGTAATATTTTGCATCTCACTAACTGCTGATTGTAATCCTTCAGGCAGAATTCTGAAAGCAGCTGTAAAACTGGAAAATTACCTTCTTTTCTTTTTCAGGCATAACTGCACTTGAATATCTTTGTTCATTTTAGCTTCTAGTGAATTATGACTGCATAAGGAGCTAAAATATGTATTATTTCACTCAGGTAAGAATTTGGTTTAGCTATTAAAATTAGACACTCTATGCAGTTACCATGGAAATTACTTGAAGTAATTGTAGTACTTTAAAGAAAACAGAGGTCACCAGTGGAATCACAAACAATGAATGGAGAATGCTTTTGTATGAGGTGCATAGGATCACACTGATAGAAAGGGACTGAGATTTTTAGTGATCTCTGCAGTTTTTTCCTATTTCTAGTGGCCTTATTAAAGGAGAGAATAGTTGTTTCTAGGGTCCTCTGAACATTTTTTGGTTTGCCTCCTTCCACAGTTTGCTCCTTCTCGTTCAGACTTCTGGTTTTCAGAATCCATCGTTGCTACTTCAGACATTGGCTAGAAGAAATGTCTTGACAGTATTATGGAGCTTTCCTACCCACCCAGTATTTTAATGAGAATTTTTATGTTGACCTTGTAGTTAATCTTAATTTATGGGTCAAGAAAGTCATGTGCTAATATATCAGTTCTTAGTTATCCATAAGCTCTAGCCCAGTTAATACAGTAGTTTCATGAAAGTCGTCTAAAATACTCTTACACTGGGTGGGCAGAAGTTCCACTAAGGTGGAATAGACTAATGTGTCTCATCTTCATGATGCACAACTTGCAATAGAAGAGATACATACAGAAATTAGCATCATTCAAGGGGAAGAGTTACATTTTTTTTTCTCGTGCAGAATGTTTTAGGTGTTCATACATGATGCTTTAGAGTGAACTTATTCTGTAATAATTTTAGGCAGATATTTTCAATATTCTACTTCAGAGTTTCTGGATCTGGAAGATACAATGGGTATAAAATAAAGTAGTAAACACCAATATGAAGAGAAAAAATGGAGAATTCTTATCCAGGTATTCTGAAATATGCTTGTACTTTTCACAAGGCTTGGAGGTACAGGGGAAATGTGGTCTTAAAAATAAAGTTGAAAATTTCATTCTTCGTAGAATTATGGCCACACTTCAGTGTTAGAAGAATTGTCATTCATAGTTACTGTAACATTAGAGTTTTAATGAAGAATATTTTATTCAAGGGTCACTGGAGTAATTTTTGTGGCCTGTTTTCCAGAGAACAGTTTCTGACAATTTCCAAAAGAACAACTGGAACAAGTGCTTGTTCTCTGGCATGCTAGAAGATGCATTTCTTTTTGACTCTGCTTCCCTCTTCACACCACTTTCTGTTGAGCAGATTAAATGCAGCAGTTCACTTGCACATTAACAGTGTCTTGATGCTCACATTCCTCCTCTATTGCTTTGGAGATCCTTACAGTTAAAAAACCTGTTAATTCTTTATTTAATCCTTTAAACTCTTTTCCAGGCAAGGACTAAATTAGTGGTTCATTCACTAATAGGTGGTTCATTCTGGCTTAGAAAACCAGGTGTTAAGACAGCTGGTTTCTTGTCCTAGTGACTAACACACATCTGCCATATGCTGTGCTATTACTGCTTCATCTTCCTTCATAAGGCCTGGTTGGAATGGTTCCTGCTGATCCACCTCTGCCCTGAGCTCAACACTGAGGTGGAGATTTTTGATGCTGACTCTCCCTTTCCTCTTGAAGGGGAAAACATCTGGAGCTCTGCTTAACCTCATATGCTTAAACTGGAAGTTGGGACTCCAGCGTGTGTGGGAAACTCTGCCAGTCTCTTACAGAATGAAAAACAATTAACTAAGTTAGATGTGGACAGGAGATCCAAGAATCACGCTTGAAACTTCCTTTGCTTTATTCCCTCTCTTTACAGTGGTAGGAATACAAAAAGTCATCAGATTTTTTGCATCATTAGGTATCTTCCACTGGCTGTGGATGCCTGAGAGCAGGATTATATGTAGTTTGTGAGTGAAAAATAGTTCTTGTTCATATGCACAGTAATTGAGTAGGAAACCACACTCTTGGATTAAATATGAATATCCTCTTCACCCATAGCACAGTACCCTAGTGACTTTCTGCAGGCCAGTCATCAGTAAAGTGGAAACATGCTGATCTAATCCATCCCTGGAGCAGGTTGAGTCTTTTTTTGCTGAACTGCTCTTTTTCTTCTCTCTGCTGTTTCTGTAGGGTTTCTATATTTTGCCATTTCAATCCTTTTTCTTCTGTGTTTTTGATGGTCTTAATTCTCTGCTGAGGTAGTTTAAAGCTATCTCACATTTGTGCCTTTCCTTTGTTTTCAGTTTACCTTGCATGGCTTAATTCCTTATGCTCTTACCTATAGACAGATGTGGTAAAGACAGCCAGAGCTCATAATTTCTCTCAGTAAAACTGAGACCTAAGTCATACTGCAGGAAAAAGGGGAGGAAGAATAAGGAGTAAAAGTTTCATACTTAATGTGGGAAAGGCCTTAATTCCTCACTGGAATCAGCTGTTTTTATTCTGGCAGCATCTTCTGTCCTGAACTGGAAAGATACTTTAAAAAAATTGAGCAGCTAGGTGAATGCTATGGTCAGCCATGATACAACAGTTTGTAGATGCTGTGTTAATTTAAGGTAAAATGAATCAAATGGTTTCAATGGAATCAGAAGGAATGTTTTGTTGATTTGAAAATGATGGGATATTTGTGCTAGATGAGATTTGGAACTGTTTCAGTAAATTAAATGGCATATATATGGCAGGTAGTCAAGATTATTTGTGAAGTCTGTTTGTGTATCTTTGGATAATAGAATTGGATTAATGCAGGTTAATAAAGGACCTGCCAATGTCACTGATTTATTCTCAAAAGTTTCTATCAGATAATCAGTCTGATAATCACTGTATTTAAAGGGAAACAAATGCTGCACTATTTTCTTTCTTGATCCAAATTTTGTAGCTCTTAAAAAAAAAAAAACAGCCCTATTTCATCCTATTTAGAGGCAGCTGGCATTCTCCAGACTTTCTTTAAACATACAGCATAAGCCTGATAGAGGGATTACATAAATTCTTAAGAACTGTGTAGCTTGTGAGTCTCAGAAGAGCCTGGGCTGAAGACGAGAATAGGAGGATAAGCTTTTAAAGTAAAGAAAACCTTTTAAACTGAGGGTATGAGGCAAAGGGCAAAGCAATCTATATGTGGAAGGTAGGATTAGGAGCAAGTGTCATGTGCAAAACACAGAAGTATGGCCATGCAAGACAAGCCTGGAGAATGCTAAGGAAAGCTGAACAAACTTACGGAATTTTTCATTTGTGTTGTTCCTAATAACTATTGTTTTAAACCTTTGAAACTGCTTAAAGTAGTCTACAGCTGTATCTAAAAATTAATGGACTAAATAGTCCCAATGCCTATTCTTTAGTCCTGTAGTTACCTTTTACACTTTGGCCATGTTCATCCTATAAAACTTCATTCAGCTTTCAGAATGTATTTACTGTCCTCATTGCCCTTGGGTGGAACAGCTTCTGGCCCATGTGTACCCTCACTAAAGTAGTGCTTGAGAAGGGAGTGCCAGTTGGACTAGGCTGGAATTATGCCAGGGACAGGCCTACTACATTAACTGTGAGGGCAGTAGATCTGCTTCCATTTTTCCAACTCAAAAATGATTATTGTCACCAGAATAATCTCGAGACTGAATTCTGAATTTTCTGTGCTTTTGTGCAGAATGACTGCTGTGCAGAATAGGGAAAAAGCTTGGACCTAGCAGACCTAAAATATGGCGACTGTCAGGTCTAGTGAGGGCATAGTTTTGGTTAGCTTGAACAGACTTTTACAGAGTGTGGAAGCTCTTTGTGTGAGATTCAACTCATTAAATAATTAATTTGGAGAACTTTGGTTGTCATTTTTCTGATGCATCAAGAGCATTTCAGTGTAAGCTGTTCTCTGACACAATAAATACATGTGTGAGCTGCTTTCTGTTACGATATAGAGTGAAGTAATAAAATATGTCACTGATAATTTCTTTAGGTTTTGTAGAGTGCATTGCTATTTTTTTTAATATAGGTAATCTAAAAATTTCTTTAGCTGTCTCATCCTTTCGAAAATGAGGAAAATAAAACTAAAGAATATTGGCTAATCTGCTTTTGTTTACAGAACAAACTAAAATTTCATAGTTTTATTTTTAGTGCTTGAAGGATGTGGATGCTGTATATTAAATAGATTCGATGAACATTAGTTTCTGGATTTTTAATAGGATGTAAGATGCATAAGTGAGTGAAGAAAAACATGTATTCAGCAATTGCCAAATCCAAGATCACTCTGTTTCTGTGGCATGTAGGAAATAAGAAGTGCAATGTCAGTTACTCTTACATAGAATGTTTATCCTCTGGCTCAAGTTGAGATTTATTATTTTTAAATCCTTTATGTTTTGATCTTCTATGGCATTTTGTTAATATCAAGTTGTCTAGCATCTCTGGACTGCTTTTAGGATGATGAAATGAGTGATGAACCTGCAGAGATCGAAAACTCTCTCAAGGGGATGCTGAAGCATGAGACTTCCTACCTCTACAGTGAGAAACCTTGAGGTAGCATATTTCAGTGATAGAGTTAATATTCAGTTAAATACAAGGGGAAGAGGAGCAGTAATGCATGGGAGGAGTGAGAAATTAAGTGGTGTCTTTTTAGAAATCTGCCTTATTGCTGCCTACATTGCTCCTTTGGGATTTTTCTATTGAGTGCAAAAAAAACAGCAAGCTCTTCTTGAAAAACCCAAGAAGAAATTACTGCCGTAAATTTTTATTTTTTTCGTAGTGTAAAAGCTTTATTTAGTTGGGGAGGGTTTATTACCAGTGTTTTCCTGGCATGGCTAAGTTCAATTAATTTCAGATGACAAGCTCCAGGGTTTTCTTCCTCTCCTCTCTCACAGCCCCCACATCCCAATGTGTGGAAAGTACAATTTGTTATTGGTTTGCCTTGGGCTCTGGAGACCTCATTAGGAGCCCAAAAAGGGGTTTCTGTCTCTGCTGTTGGACACTTTTCTGTTGTCTGCTGAACTGAAGCCATTTACATTCTCACATGGAAAGGAATATGAGGGCCAGAGGATGAAAACTGTTGTGTTTATATTCTTGCCTGTTGATAAAAATGATGATAAGAGATTTAAAAAATGCTGTTCTATAGGCTTTAGTGTTTTACTAAACTTTGCAATGCAGAGGGAGATCAGCTTTGAGAAAAGAATGTAAACAGGAAACCTCAGCTTATTTTTTGTTGTGACAGTTTATATGCAGAATGTCCCTTTGTTTGGTGGTAAGGAAAGATGCCAGCAAAATACTACATCTAGTCACAGTTCTAAGGCACCATGCTAACTTTTCAAATTCTTATTCCTATGAAAATGCCCTGAGAACACCTCTTGGAACCAAGAGACTGGGCTTTTTAGTCTGCACAGTAGTTCCGGACACTGTTTCGGAGCAGTAAGCATATAAGAACTATCATATTTTTGTATGTATTTTCATAGCAGAAGTCAATATGCCTGTGAGAAACTATTTATTCTATCCTTACAGTAATTTCAAGGTTTAACATGAAATGTACACAGTCAGATCTTTCTTTGACTAGCAAACAAAACTGTGTGTTTTATGTATTTAACCCCATGTAGGGTACTGAATTTTAATTTAAAGCATTCTTACTGATGTAAAATAAATTAGGAGTTCAAGAAAACTGATTTTTTACATAAGCAGTGATTCCCATACTATTTTTCTCTGGTGTTGTATCGTAAAATAATGTTTAGCAAACGTAGAATTGATTGTACCTTTAGTGTTTTCACAGTATTTGACAGCATTTTTAGTGGCTGTATAAAACACCTCTGCACACATGCACACACATATTTATGTGTATATCCATGAAGACACAAACCTATTTAGCAGGATATGAAGACTACTTTCAGGAAGATTAAATTAAGTTCCTTTATAAATATAATGAGTATTTGTTTTAATTGCACATTGTATGCTGTTGTAATACTCAGTTTATACAGGGAATGCAACATATAATTCAAAATGTTACATTGAAATAAGATCAAACTGGGAGTATTGAAAATCTAGCTAGCTAGATATCACATGTAATAATATTTTATAACAAATAATACAAGATTTTTATAATACAAGATTTCTTAAAATTGTTCTATCAAGAGAGCTATGCATATAAGAACTAGCTAGAATTTGTTTGTTAAATAAAATAAGAAACTCAGAATACAGTGCTTTCCTAAATAATCACTTCTGAAAACAACCACAGTCTTCATGGTCATGTACTCCTTGAAATTAATTCAAAGATCAAAAATGCTTCCGAAAATCTTTTAATTTAGAATAAGTGTTTGACAACCTGAAATAGGAATATTTTCTGTAAAGCTTTAAAAAAAAGAACAACATGGATTTATATGGTTTTAAAATACCCTCTTGGTTTTTTTTTTATGTAGGATCCTCCAGCATTTAGTCTTTACTATGTTCAAAATGAAAGCTAAATGGTACAAACTGTTGTAGCAGATACTAGATAGTGGGAAAAGTTCTTTATGAGGTTGCAGCGCATGTTTTAAGCTTGCATGTTGACAACGATCAGTGCTTTATCATATTGTGGAATTAAGGTTTTTTAATTAAGTTCCAAGAATTCTGCAGTTTTTAAGCCATCAGTATGTTTATGGTACAGCCCTTAAAGAAGTAAGGTGTACTTCCAAAGCTTTTCTGAGCTATGAGTTCATACAGAGATCCTGCTGTGCTCAGCAGAGTTTTCTGGCATTCTGAGCATCAGGTAGAGACTGGTATGGGCAAGGTCAGATTTTGTGTCTGTGGGGTTTTCCAGAAGTTGTGAAACTGTGATACTAATGCACCAAAAAGACGTGTTTATTGCCAGGGTAGCTTTTCAGAATAGTAAATATGCACCTTTACCTTCAGTAAATAGATTTAGAAAAACCTAACAGACCCTGGTAATAAAATCAGCAAGAATCTTCCAAAGAGTGTCCAGAGACCCTGTATTCCCAACAGGAGCGGCTTACTCCTGGGTAATATATTGTATTATTGAATTATTGTATTATCGTATGTATTGTATTATTGAAAAAATAATAATACGAAGAAGAAGTTAAGAAAAATTCCAGTTTATTAGGATTTTTTTATCTAGGCTCTGGGTCATACTTCAGCTGGTAAGAGGTATCAGAAAATCAGAGCTTGTGTGTGTAAATTTTAGGCCTGCAAAGAAACTAACCCATCTGAGGGCTTTCCAGTGGGCTGTATATGCCTCCAGCACCAGGTGGTTCCTTGGATGCAGGCATTTTTGCTTTCTTGAAGCAAGTTCAATATTTAGATACAAAAGTTCTTTTTGTCTGGTAGAGCCTTCTGAATCCCTGCTCCTTGAGTTTGCTTTGATCAGAGGCTGCTCAGCTCTTGTTGTCAGCTGTTGGAATGCACTGTTTGTTCCTGCCTGGGGAGCCTATCTAGGGACATGTCACACCAACCAGTGGATCCCTAGTTCTCTCTTTGGAGGTTTGGGCTGAAACATACTTAAGTAGTTAAAAACATTTTAAACTCACTTCATTGTATAAAAGTCTTGTCTAAAAATCATAATTTTGCATGTGATATTTAATGCTTAAGAATGAGCCCTTTAAACAAGAAATTAACAAATGTGGTAAATTGCAGTGGCTCCTAGACTGACTGTAATTCTAATCCTTTCTGATCTAATCCTTACATTCTGTTTAAAAAAAAAAAGCCCATCTGTCTTCAGAGTTTTAATCTTGCTTTGTCATTTCTTTTATGACAAAATATAGTGGAAGTAAGATGCTCATAATATTTATATCTTTAAAAATGACTTTTAATACAATCCAACTACACTTTTAATGCTTCAAAATTGTTATAGACAGTTATTAACAGAATATTTGCAATTTTGTCATGAAAAGGGATTAGCCAGTCTTACCTGTGCTTTTTCTATTACTAGAATTAAGTTAGTATTTTATTAATCTGCCAGAAAAGATGCCTTTTCCCTGAATGTCAAGCTAAAATAAGTTTGAGCTGAAGTTCTGGCATAAAATGGGAGTTCAGGAATAAGCATGTCCTGAGTGATTAAATAATAAGGTACAGTTTGTTCCATTTCATAGCTGAGTTTCAGATTTATTTTTTTAATGACCATGGGAATAAGTTGATCTGCATTTGAAAAGTAATGTAAAGGAGTTTTTTTCTTAGATCACAAATACGAAAGGAAATCTGCACTGTCTAGCGTAAGGATCCCAGTGAAAATTTTGCTGTTAGAAGAGGTAGGGAGTGAGCATATTGAAAAAACAGTAAATTCCTCTGCACTTCTTGCATAAACCAACCTTGTGTCTTTGTTCCCAGGTGATGAATGAGTGAATTTAGGATGACAGACAAAGCTAATATTAATCTTAAAATAAAATAACTTACTTAAAAAATATAACAGAAATTATTCTATATTATGTTTTTTCCGTGCAGATTAATGGAGATAGGTGATCTTTGTCATTATATGCATTAGGTACAATTTCTAATGTATAAAATACAACTTGGCTACATGTGTGGGTATCCAAATCTTAGTATTTGGAAATATACTTTAGAAAGAAGTATACATGCAGGCTGTAGAAACTGCTTTCCAGCAGTTCAAAGTGCTCTGTACTTACGGGCTATGCTTGAAGTCAGAGAACTTCAGTGGAGAGTTATGCAAATGCTTTGTTTTGTTGTTCATGGAATATCCTGCATAGATATAAACCATAATTTTGAAAAAGATGAAATGTTGTTAGATTTAGCATTAATGATCTTCACAGAGATTATATTTGAAGCATTACCATGAGAAAAGTTGTGTATGAGAAGTTGTAGTTTTAAAAAGCCCCCAAACCCTGCAAAACTAACAAAAACCACCACAAAACCATGCATTTTTCCCAAACTCCAAAATAAGAAACATAGATATGTATTAAGTCATGCAAAGTTGTATTATAACTTAAATTCTTCAGTCAGATGGAATTGTTCCAATTGACTTGAATGCCTTTTGCCACTAGAGAGTGCTCTGCAATAAGTAAAGTCTTTTCTCTCTAGAAAAAAATCTCTAATTGCATCTTTCCTTCATCACACTGAGCAGATAAATTATTGATATTCTTCAAATGGCAAATTAATTTACACTTAACATGCAGACTTTAACTGTAGAAAATTGTTTGAGTGACAGTAATGGTTTCATTGCAAGTTATTTAAATTTTTAAGGTTATAATTTACTCAAAGTCAAGTAATTTCTTATTTGACTAAATCAAAACAAAGTGCTGCTGATGTTGTTTTTAGCATTAATTTAAATGTATATGTTAAAAAAAACCCCAAACCCCAAAAAAAGCCATAATTCTTTCTGATTCGTATTTTGCAGTCCAGTCTTACATGGAAAGAAAGTTTGAAGATAAATGTAGTTTTAAAAATTTTATTTTTTTAAAATTAGAATTTCTCAATTTATCTGTTCTTTTCTTCCTTCTGCTCAGTTTAATAGTTTTTTATAATTCTTCCTGTGTTTCTGTTCTAGTAGGCTTAATTCGAAGCAAGTGCTGGTTCTATATAGATAAAAAATCTTGATTCTGAAGTCATAATTGCACCTTTTTAAATCTGTGTGATTCTATAAATTGAGCAGAAGTGAATGTTATTTTTGCTGAACTAATAACACCAGTGTAATTGCCAAACAAGAAACTAAAATGTGGACTTAACTGACAGTGGAAGTACTTTAATTCCTGTCTCCCACTGCTGAAGTTAAAACCTCAGGATTTAAGCCCAGAGATCTCATCAGGAATTTTTTACTCTTTGATACAGATTCAGCTAATAAAGGTGTACAAAATTACTTTATTGTGCAGTTTTAAAAGGTTTGAATTTACTGAAATTAGCTGCTAGAAAGCTGTAAGTCTTGGCTGCTTTTCTTGTTTGGAATTCAATAGCTTACATTGTGTGAGCACTCAATGGTACAGTATTTTGTTATCAGGAGTCCATAGCTATAGCAGTTGAAAAAAGTGCTCTCCAACCTCATTAAAATGTTGGTCAAAACCTTTGCATAAGGTCTATTATTTCAGTTTAATTACTGTCAAAGTTATGGCAATCAGGGTTCTTTCAAATTCCCCTTTAGTGAAGCTGCCTTTAGAGTCTTCACTAATAACCTTTAATCTCAGTGAGGAATAGCAGTGATGGTATAGCTACCTGATCTAATTTTCCAGGTGCTCAGAGCACTTCAACAGGCCTCTGTTTTTCTTGTCACATCAAGAAACAATATTTAAGAAAGCTTAAGACAGAGTGAGCAATGAAAGTAAGAGTGAATGTTGCCATATGTCTTCTCAAAACGAGCAGGTACATGATATAAAGCTCAATACAGCCCATTATGCTTATGTATTGAACGCATTTCTTACTGAACCATGGACTTTAATTTTACGATCATCTCTGACAACTGAACTTATTTTAGGGTGAATTTTCATACATAGTAATAGAGGTTGTTTGATAAGAAATACAGTGTTGTCACAGTTTGACAAATACGCTGTAAATTGTGGTGTAATATAGTCTTAACATTTCCTAAAGAGATTTTATATTTTAATCAGACCTGATATGGCATTGCATGAATAATAAAATTGTGTCTTGTGGAAAAAAACTAGAGTGTTGCTATTAAATTTTGGCAAGTATAATTTTCTTAGTTAAACATCTTTTTAGGCATGTATTTCAATGTTTTGTGTTTCATTGCTTCACATCAATTTCTTTTGCAATTTGTCATACACTCACATTTTAGCACATTTCAGAAGGAAATGCATGCGTTTTCTTTTTTAAAAAGGAAAAGCAGAATATCTGTAAAACAATGCATGTGCATAGGATTCTGATACTTAGATTTTACAAAGTTTTAAATAATTATATTAAATTTCTTTAATTAGGGTTATGTGGGTTCGACTTTATAGGGATGTTTAGGAATAGCTTGGGTAGCTTAAATAGTGGAAAGCATGTACCATGCTTACGATGTTCCACCTAGGCCAGTTGCTCTGCAGCTTGGTACGCCCTGGTGGCCTGAGTAAGGTGGCTTTGGAAGCACAGCTGCCTTGTTTCTCATAGCCATGTAATTGCATCTGTCAGATCCGTTCATCTCTTGATGACCCTTTGCCTTCATGTTTATTAGGAAGATGCCAGGTTATTCTGCTTGAAGTGCTGACATGGGAGTTAAGAGTTTTGGGTGCAGTTCTGTACTTTGCTTTAGGTGCCTTACGATAGTTGAAGGACGTCATTTGTCATTCAGGTACCCATGTACACCAGTTTCACCACAGGGCTTCTGCTCATGCCCTGCTTCATAGCAATGCTATGAGAAGTGCTCAGAGTTGGTGATGTGAATCGTGTCTCCTCACTTAATGTTCTGAGATGCTTATTGTTAGAATAATTCTTCTTAACAGTGAGGAAATACTTGTTTACTACTTCTTTGAAGCAATTAAGGGAACTAATTGGCTCATAAGATGGATTAGCTGTGTGTACAAGTACAACCCGTAGCGAGATATCAGGAAGGTGGAAAAGGATGGATGATCTTTTTCCTCATTCTTGGGTGAACACAGTTGCCTTCCTCCATTGTGCTGACTCTGGTGCATGTCTGACCTCTGCTTGAACAGTTTCAATTCACTGATCCATGACTGGGTAGTTTTCTACCTCCCAATAAAGTAAATTGATTTGAGTGAATAACCTCTGTCTGATAACCACCGGAAGTGTTGCTAGGTGAAACTCTTTGGCCAGAAATTTTAAAAATGGGAAGCTTGAAATAATGAAATTTGAAATGGTGTGAGACTTCCCCCTTCAGATGGTAGAGAAGTTGTCAGCTTGATCATCATAATACAGCAGTCGAATCACTTGACAGTTTGTCAGATGATTAGACTCCTGTATTAATTCTGTCTTTGAATTTCTTTCCCCAAGATGAGAGGTAGAAAGCTCTTTGCTCTTAAATTTAGCAGGTGAAAACCATGCAATTTGGAAAAAATGACAGCTTTTACTTTATCTGCACTACTTTTATTATAGAAGTATCTGAATAGTAGAGTAGCCACAGCTGAAATTTCCTTTTCAAGGAACTATACCTAAATTCGTTTTTTTCTTTTGTTAGTAAAAAAACATGAAATGACCATTCGTTGTTGAAGCATTTATTTCTGTGGGTTTCTTTTTCTTATTTTTTTCAATTGAAACATGAAATGGTTGTCAATGTGCGACTTTATCAAGGGAAAACATTTTGGATTCTTGTGACCTGAGTGATTGTTTACAAGATAAATTCTGCTTACTCTATGTTACTTGTTTAAACCTGAAAGATACTTTTCTTTCTTCGACTCCCCTCATAGGTTTTATTGTTGTGACTAATGCCTTATATACTAGCTACCTGACTACTTCTTCATATCAAAGCATTATGGCACTAGAGGATCCACTTTCTTTTTCCCAGGTTGACATATTTTCCTGGATGACAGGGAAGAATGGACAGGGGCAAAATGTCTTGGAAATGTACTTTCACAAAAATTTTAGTTCAAGGAACAAACCTTTTGTTTGTCCAGTTGGGATGCTGTCAAACTGTATCCTGGTAGTGTTTGTAGTCAGTTTGCTGTAGTGATCCCTTGTGGCCTCCCTTTCTTTTGCTCTTTTGATGAAACTGTGAGGAGTGAGATACTTGACTTTGACAGGGTTTTGTCTTTGCCTTTGCAAAACAACCTGAATAGCCAGGCTGTATCCTGTCTGTGAGTGGTAGGTTGGAAATGATGTATCAGGAGGTAGCACAAAAATTATACACTGTGTTTGGGTGTGTGATACTCTACCAGTTTAAAGGAGTTTTCTCCTGTCAGGACTTAGATGTCAGGATATACACCAATGTGTGAACATCACGTAGATTTTTGACTATTCTAATCAATATTTTTTAAAAGGGTATTTTATTAAGGTTTCTAGCAACCATTATAACTTGTATTGATTGGTGGTGTGAACAAATTTACTGTCCTTCATTTTTGCTTGTCTTAAAATATTTTACCTTCCAACTGTACTGTCTTCAGGTTTTGTTTTCAGATGAAGGGGCACTTAATACAATTGGTCTTACAACTATCATTCAGTCTCATTTTGATTCTTAGTAATTCTTAGACTTAATAACATAGTATGGCAGATATAATGTGTTAAAATATCAGTATGTTAAACATGAAATTCACATTTTTATTTCAGGGTGGTGGTATTTTTCTACCTTTATTTTGCAGTTTATAGTCAGCAATATAGTTAATGTGTCTTATTCTTAATTGGTTTAATGATAAATATCTTAATGATGGATGCCCTCAGAAGCATGTGTATTCATTTAACATACAAGATAATTTTCAGCACAATGGAAATTTAAAAGTGAAATTAAGAAAAATCACCTTTCCAAATCTGAAGTGTGTATAAGCATAAACAAATTAAGAAGAAAAATTAAAACCAGAACTGCTAATTGTGCTGCATTTCTGTTTATAACTAGTATCACCTTCAGTTATCTTGAACTTCAGTAATCAAGTAGGGCACTGGTTCAGAAAAGGTTGGGTGGGAGTAGACCCAAGAAGGCATCTGACTGAATTGCTGTCTCCCTCATCCAGTTGATTTTAAGATATCACCAGAAATTCTTGAATGTTGGCTTTCCTCTGCTGGTGGAAAAATATCTGTGAAACTTGTTGAATGTCCCATTCACCTATACTGCTGATGGGGTGGAAAATGTTGTTCTTAGTTTCTCTTGGTTAACTTTTGTTAACAAGCCTGCATGACAAATGTGTATGTTGTGGTCATCTGAATGGACAAAAGTGTTACACCAAATGATAGACAGACATGTTGGCTGTAAAGGTCAGAAGTTATGGTTGAATTCTCTGTGTGAATTTGCTTTGCAAAGTTGCAAATGGGATCCAGTAATTGTATGTTTGAGAAGGCCAAAATCAAGGTGCTATATATAACCTTACGTGTGATTCTGAAGTTTGTTTATAATAAAGTCTCGCATTTATTGCCATTTCATGTTGAACTCACTTTACAATTATGAATGTTAAGTGAAGCCACAGGCTTCAGATATTGGGGAGCCCTACTTGATGGGTACTTGAGAAAAACCTCTTCTACCTGAGGAGAGAAAAGCCTGTTGTACCTGAGATTTTGGGCATCGTGTCAGAATTGCAGCCTGCGAAGCGACCGTGCCCAGTTCAAAAGTGCAGCATTGAATCATGCAACTTTCCCCAGTTATGTCCTTGACTCTTGTTCAGGTTTTACTCTGTAGTTTCATCCTCAGAAATAATGGAGCAGGTTTTCTGTAGTCAGACTTAGACTTTTTTATTGTACCAGCCTGATTTCTCCGCTCCAACTGTGCACATGCATTATTTGCTGACTTGTATTTTATTTTCCTCTGAGGATTCAGAGAGAATACATCACATTTGGACAAATGAATTGCTCTCTTCTTGGGATAAACTTAGTTAACCTAGCAGATTCAAAATCACACTGCAAGCACCAAATTATCCCCTCTAGCTAGGGCAAAATCCTGCTTTTTGGAGCATTAAATACATTAGAATCTTGAATGGTTTTTAAAACGGATTCAGTTTTAAAAATATGTTGAAGTTAAAGCATAGTAGAGAGCATGATATTTGCTGAATTTTGTGCATGTGGGTATGTCTAATATTATGACTTTCTAAAACTTTATGTAGTATTTTGATAAATGAAATGAATAGTAGATATAAAGGAAATTAGTTACTAAGAGAGAATTAAATGCTCCAGGATTCATTCACTTAAAACTATACCTTTAAGATTTTGTTAGGTTTTTTAAAGTATTTTATTAGCTGTTTTATTTTATGCAGATGCTGTGCAAGTTTCTAAACCCTACAAGTGATGTACAATTGCCTTTGTGCCCCACAAGGCAATTCTAAATTTAACTTCTATTAATTTATATATTCTATTAATATAGAATTTTAGAGAAATTATTACGGATTTTATAAAATCTATTAATTTATAGTGATAAATTTAACTTATTCACTTATCTAAATGTGACTTTAATGTCTTTTCACTGTGCCTTTCAAGTTGTTGACCACTGACATTTTAGGTCGAGTAGAGGCTTTTCAGAAGAGCTATAAACACTTTCAGGAAATAAGTGAGAGAGAATTATGCTGGTTCAGTTTGATGCTGTTATTAGCTTAGCTTTCGTTATGCTACTGGAGTTTTTCTGGATTTTGAAACATTAATATTTCCATAATGGAGTTTTCTGTGAAAATTTCTACATGTTAAAACAACAGCTAAGCCCCTGTCCTCTAGGTGATGATGTAGAACATTCCTTACATCTAGCTTAGGCATCTACGTTTCATATATGTATGTAGACACACACTCTCCTACTGCTTCTAAGAGGAATAAACATCAATAAATGTTGGGAGTGTGATGGGAGAAACTTGTGCTGGTTGACAGCTGTCTAAACATGAGCCAGTATGTGCCCAGGTGGCCAAGAAGACTCTTCACCATCTTCACAGCCCTTCTTTGGACACTTTGTAATATCTTTCTTATATTGCAGTGGCCAAAACTGCACACAATATTCAAGGTGAGGCCAGGCAACCACCAACAGGACTAGAGGACCAAGCCTCAAGTGGTGCCGGGGAGGTTCAGGTTGGACATCAAGAGGAATTTATTCATGGGAAGGGTTGTCCAGCTTTGAAACAGCCTGCCCAGAGAGGAGGTGGAGTCACCTTCCCAGGAGTTTTTCAAGAAACACCTGGACATGGCACTTAGTGCCATGCTCTAGTTGACAAGTTGGTGTTTGGTCATAGGTTGGGTTTGAGGATCTCAGAGGTCTTTCCCAGCCTAACTGGTTGTGTGATTCTGTGAACTCAGAGCTCTGCCCTTGAGAGTACTGCATTAGCTGTCTTAGCATAGAAGCAAATGGTTGAAGCACATGGATCATGTGTCTTAAGAAGAGGGATATTGAGAAGTGGAAGCACTTCAGGCTGCATGGAGGAAGGTGAATGAGTAACTAACTCAGTGGGGAGGAGTGGTGAATTGGTGTGTACATAGCCACTGGATCACAGAACAGGGAAAACTTTCATTTGGATACACTGAGGTGTGTAGGTATCAGATGCACAGGAATCCTTCATGTAAGGATCCAGGATTTTTATGTGCAGAGATTTAACATTTCTGTTCACCTTTATTTGCAGACTAAGGTGGTACTAGGGATAGCAGAAGTTACTTTTTCACAGTTGTAAGCCAAGCCTATACACAGTTTGCACAATAAAGATATTTACTGATAATTTGTTATGGCTTACACTAACTTTCATAAAACATGGCATATTGGAAGAGCTCACTGTGCATCTGTTGAGCCAGAAGAAACTGCAAATAAAGTGACATAACATTGCTAATACTAGTCTTCATTATACTCTCAACATGAATGGCAGGCAAATATGAGAAGTATATTATAAATAGAAGGTTCCACTATTGCCAGCAATTTTGTGAAAGAGAGAAGAGAGTGTAGATCTGCTAGAAAATTACCAGAATTTTAAATGACAGGTAGTTATTGCTATTTAATGTATCAGGGAAAGAAAACACTGGTTTTCAGGAACCTAGCCGAATTCCTTCACTTTATTTTTTTTCTTAATTCTTTTTTCCTGGTAGAAATTCAGCATTACCTATCTACTGTAGTGTATTTCTCATAAGCAGCCTTTTCTTTTTCTGGCACAGATTTTATGTGCTGTAGCACAGTATACTTTGTGGGATGTGGTATGGTATAATATGAGGAGTGTAAAAATACTCCTGCTCAGGATGCACAGACGTGGAAATGGGCGAAGGCCACTGCAGAATTGAATCAGTGCATGTGTGAGAGAGTGGTATACACTAGTTAAGGATCTTAAATCACCATAGTGATTGTCATATAGAAATGGAGTAGCCTTCAGTGGCTTTTGCTTAATCCTACAAATAAATTTTAGTGGCTTGTTTTGGTCTTTAACACTTCGCAATATAAATGTATCACCATCAAGCCTTTGTAAAGGAAGCGTTGTTTTTCTGCTCTATGTAGAATCATAGAGTGGTTCGGGTTGGAAAGTACCTTAAAGATCATCTTGCTCCGACGCTCTGCCATGACTGGGACATCTTCCACTAGACCAGGTTGCTCAGAGCTCCATCCAGCCTGGCCTTGAAAACCTCCAGGGATGGGTATATTACACTAATTCCCTAACAAAGTATTGGTGGTACAGTTACACTGGTTCTCCAGTTTTCCCCTTATATGGACGTGTTGGTCAAAGGTGTCATTTGGATTTGGTTTTACTTTTTTTTGGTTTTACTTTTTTCTGTATACTGACATGGGTATACAAAAAACTTGTTCTTAAATATTATTGTTCTGTCTAGGCTAAAAGCCTACAAAGAATACTCCATTCAGTCCAGAAGATTTCTTACTTTTCCTTAATTCTTTGTAATTCCTTAATCTTTGTAAAAGTTCTGCTGTAGCATTCCATAGAAATATTTTTTATTTGAAATTTTTGTTAAGAATGAGAATAATGCTGTATTTTTTAAAAAAATAGGTTTAAATTTTGAATAATAGGATTTAGGTTTCTTGTATAGCTGACATTAAAAGAGCAGAAATGTAAATATGTATAAAGTAGCATGAGATGTGGTGAATTGGGGATATGTTTTTTGTATTGCAGACCATTGGTACATCTGTTGGAATATCCAATTCAGAAAAAAGAGGATAAACCTGTTTAATCATGTTCTGCCTTTTTTTCCTAAAGATAGGTTTAAAGGGGTTTCTTTTGGACTTTTAATTGACATACTTTCAGAATCAAATGTATTCCATGAAAAATATTCTTTCCATGTGATATTCCTGGTTCAGGAACAATGTGGTGAATAGAGCATTTAATTGAAAATAGACTCTGTATCTGTCTCTTGCCAGAAGGTATCCATTTTAGCTTAAAAGAAAGCTGATTTAAATATATTTACCAAGTTAGGCATTCACACTTTTTGTGTACAAGCTTTGTAGCTATTTTCCTTCTCTGAGTCTGGTAGTGCTGATGTGTTCCTTGCATCCTGTTTTTAACCTTCTTTCTCTGAGAGGCCAGTGTATTTGAGGCATTGCCATTCCTGCTAAGTCAGTGGTGTCTGAGGCTGTTACAGCATTGTCTTTTATGTCATCACCAAAATTGACCCCCAGCTGAGGGCAGTATGATAAGGAAAGTGATGTATTCGAGGTGATTGCTCTGGGGCCTTATCTCTTGGGAGATAAAATAAACATATTGAAAGTCAGAATGATAATGTGCCATTGAATGAGTTTGAAAACTGTGTTTTGTTTGGTCTGAAAGTACATTAAATGTATCAAGTGTCATAATACAGAAGGACAAGTTCAACTGGAAAAACAGTTGTCTGCTCACCTGCTTCTGTCCTACTGTCTTAGAAAAATAATTATCCTATTTAGAAATTATGGTTCTGGAGATGAAGTACTCTGACTGAAAGCTGCAGACTGAGGTTTCTTTGCTCTGAGTTTATTCTTGCAACTGTATTATCAGTAAGATAGTATTGTAATGGGCAGAGTAGATTAATCTTTGCGATAAGCAGAAGTTGAGCTGATTAATTGTTATGTGGTCTCTTATCGTGTCAAAACCAGAGTTTGTGTTACAAACAAAAGGGCAGTATTGTAACTAGGAAAGCAATACTGAATCTGCTGCTGATGTGTTTTCTACCACCCTTTAAAGGTGATGGGTGACAGGAGCAGCAGCAAAACCATAGAAATGTACTCAATAGAGTGGTAAAATAAATTCTCATTTTGTAGGCTTACCATATTTTTTCAAAAGCAAAATTTGTTTATGTTCCTTGAAATTGCAGAGTATCAAAGCTACAGATCTAGTGTTCTTGAAGCTTCTTTTTGTTAAGCAACTTCTATGAAAATGGCTCTCAGGTGTTAATTTGTCATTCAATATTTTTCATTTCCAGATATACTTTACTTGGTGTAATTTGCATGTTTTGATTGAGCTATTAATTGAAAAGGAGCTGGTGCTGACTTTGAGATGAAAGATGCTTTTCTGAAAATTAAAAGTGTTTGTTTGATTGCCATCTCTTGTTCATCTATAAAACAAAAATATCAATGAAATAGAAAAACAGCAATTAAATGACTTTTCACAGTTGTTTTTATTCTTATTTTTGTGATGTTAGCTCTATTTTGGTAGGGTTTTTTTTCTTTACTAAGATAAACAAAGGCGTCAGGGTTCTTGAAGCTGTGATGATCAGGATGCTGTAATGTCCAGACTGCACTGAATGTCTCAAAGTTTCCTGTTAGCCTAGACAGTCTTTTGCATTTTAACTCTGTTGGATGCATTTCCAACTGATAAACTGTGATGAAATCAAGAGCTTATTGTTATTTCACAGAGAAACAGCGAGCTACTGGTAGAAAAAAAAGTTTGTATTAAAAATAGAGAATGAATTATTAGCAGAATAATAAGGTAAGCATGTAACTATTCTAGTTGAATGTACAGTGAAAACATTTCCTATAAAAGAAAGTATGATCCGAGGCTGAAAATAAGTATGGAACAGTGTCTTGACTTTCATTTCAGTGTTCTTCTGCATAATGACATAAAAAATAGATCCCATAAATTCCTCAGTGGGATACAGCTACTTTCAGTCTTTGAAATTCTACTACTAAACTTTATTAACAGGCCATCTGAAATGAATGAAGATGAGTCCTTGAAGTTAAAAAACTGTTACTGCAGCTTTACAGTTTGAAGAGCCTTTTATCAAAGGAAAGATGTTACCTTTAACAATGTGCAGACTATATTTCTTACAGTGAATTAAAGTATACAAGTACAGAGAGAGAGACATCAGTTTTTGCTTTGGGAGTTTGAAGGTACTTTTACCTTAGCTAAAAATTACAGCTGGGAATATGGGAGGGGCAGTAGTAGTATTAGCTAGTTGTTAGTAACCAGTAGTTAGTGCCTGGGTTTTAATCCTCTTTTGCTGCAAAGTTCAGCAGAGACATCTCCAAGATGTGTATTTAAGAGCTGCTCAGAGGCACAGAGTGGGTGAACAGCAGCATCTCAGCCTCAGTGCAGAGTCACCTTCTTTTCTGCAAACCTGCCTGGAAGCCTCTGCCCTCTGCTTTTCCACTCCTGGTGAACAGGATGGTGAGCAATGTCCACTCCTGCTGCAAAGTCTCTTTCCTTATTTGTTTACAATCTGTGTACTGATGTTGTGCTTGTTCCAGTATAATAAGGTTGGATGTGAAATGCTTCAGCAGCCCGGCAGGACTTAGCCTGAAGTGGTTTGAACAACCTTTGTGGATTTAATTTAAATCTGCATGGAAGTACTGCTCGTCCCACACTGAAGTTTCTGTGGTCACAATTCCAGAATTGCAGTGCTAAGACTGACAGTTTTTGAAATAATATTTTACGATCATGTTATGTTTTGGTGGATTCTTTTAAGATTTGTATATCACATGGAGAAAAATGGAATGTAAAATGACTGAGCTTTAAATAGGAAGAGTTGGTAATTAATCTCTCTTGTGGAATAGTGCTTATTCTTCTGTTACTTGATTACAGTCATCAAAGGATACTATAATAGGTTTGAAAATTAAGCTAACTAGAGCACTCAACTTTTTTTCTGAGTTGTATTATTGGATTTTGTCTCGCCCCTTGCTATTTGTGAGGCTATTCTTGTCTAAAGGAGCAAACATAGCATTTTTTTACTTTACACTTATATATTAAACAAACCTATGTTACTTCAGCTGCCCCAGTGAGATTTTAAGTGTATGTCTAATCAGAGTATAAATTTTTGGGGGTATTAAGGTAAGGATTTGTGTCACAGGTTTCTGAGTTTTGTTCTTTTTCCCAGTGATTACTGCATTAAATAGTACAAGAATACCAACGTGAAACAGTCTGATATGTTACCAACACCATATGCTGACGTTACTGAAGTGTAAAAAATAATTGTAAAACATTTTTAAGTGGGCAACCACTTATGTGAAGTGGGAAGGCAGCTCTCAGGGTTTGTTGCAAAGCACATAAGATGTTGTTATTGACACAGCTGGTTTCCTCTACTCCCTTACCTTGAGTCTCCAAATTTTGAAACAATGGTAAAATGAACGTGCAGGTATTTGTATGAAACAAACAAATGCTATAGATTCTTTCTCCTTGCTTCCCATTTAGCCATATTATAAAACAGTTATTTCAAATAAATAAAAACTCCACATTGTTTTACCTCAGCATTATTGTTTTTGCATACAGAAGAACAAGACAGAACTAATTGTCTTCTTTGGGGTTGTTGTGCCTTCCAGCACTCAATTTGCATTTAGAAAAAGAAATTATTTTTTAAATAGTTCTCCTTTTAATTTTATTATTTATGTTGCTTTAACCTCCATGTATGATATGATGAGACAGACATTGAAATACAGTTTTCTATAGCATTTAGGTTTTGGTAGAAAACAGCAGATAATTCTTACAAACACTTAGCAGATACCAGCAGATCAGCTGTCACACTTGTAGTGATTTCAATCAGTAAATTAAAAAAAAATAAAGTGGACTTGTTTCTCAGAGCTATAAATGTCCAGTCATGGTGTGTGTTGAAGAGTAGTTTCTGTGCTTTTCCAGTAAGATAAGCACTCACCTGCAGAGGTTTTCCTCTTGAGTGGGATCTTCTCAAGAAGTCACAAAGCTGTTGCTATTGGACTTCCTTCCTTCCTTCCTTCCTTCCTTCCTTCCTTCCTTCCTTCCTTCCTTCCTTCCTTCCTTCCATCCATCCATCCATCCATCCATCCATCCATTGCAGAAAGACCTGTATCTTTCAATTAGCAGGGAGGGAGAAGGAGAAGTAAGGTGTCAGTATGTTTTTTCTGGAGGAGGGTTGCGGCAGAATATGACAGTCTCACTTAAGTTCTTTTCTCCTCTTCTGCCTTCCAGTGGAGGTCTCTGAGAAGCCCTCGTGGATGTATTGTTAGGATACTATTGCATCTGATTAAATTAGTGAACAAAGCTATTGGCATTATGGATAACATTCTGTCTTAACACTGACACTGAATATTTTACTTCATTTAAACTGAATGTTTCCAAATTATTTTTTTGAGAAGAAAGGATTAAAAGTGCACGTCATCACGTTTGATTCTTTTTCTATATGCTCTTGATTTGTGTTCCTTAGAGAATATTATTTAGTAAGGTGTAATTTTCCTCTTCCATTTTGAAGTTTGTTTATTTTTATACTATAGATGGTTTCATAATATGCAGAAGTTAATTCCAAAATTCCATATTTGCTGTAAGGAGCAATAGTGATGTTAGGAAAGGGGCAGTACTTGTTCTATTCTTAATAAAATCTCATGCAAATTGGGAAATATAAGTAGTAAGCTAAACTCTAAATATCAGCTGTTACCCTTGAAAATTTACAATCTTCCAATTTCTTGACAGTAGTGATTGCAATTAACAATAGGTAATTGTAGTACCAGAAAGAAAGTTGTTCTGCTGGTACCTGTAATTTGTATTTGAATTCCCATTTTATATCTCTGCAGAAATGCAGAACTTGCTTTTTACTACCCAGAAAACAGCTTTTGAACCAATAGTTGTAGGTTACGTCTATTAACTTGAAAGATTTACTGATTTTATGAATTAATGGAAAATATGTAGTGAGTTCCAAACTTGTTCCTTTCCCATCCTTTAAAAGAAGCAAAAAGAGGGAGCTGAAGTACTGTGTCATATAGCACAATTTCAGTTTCCAGAAAAATATTGGAGCAAGTAATTGAACCAAATTGTTTGTAGGCACTCAAAGATAAAGGAATTACTGTCAGCTAAACTGGATTTATCAAAAACAGATAGTCAATTTAGTTTCCTTCTGAGGCAGAAAAACAGGGCATGGATAAGAAAGAAATCAGTACATGTTACATTTTATCATAAGTAAAGCTTTTGACAGTAACATGGTATTTCTGTATGCAAGCAAGGCGAACAGGTCTACAGCAAAATATATTAAAGTGAATATAAAATTGGACTAGCACCTTTTGTAATCATAGACTAAATAGAAATGGAGAATGGAATGATAATATGAAGTAAGATTTTATGGGGTCTTTCACACAGTCCACACTACTCCATATATTAGTAATGTATTTTTCTAAAATTCGCAGATAGCATGAAACTCTGAGAGAAAATGCAGTTATGCAAAAGGACAAAATTAAAGTTAAAAGAGATCCTGACAAAGTAGAGACAGTCTGAAATACATAGAACGCAGTTTCCTAAAAGCAAGGACAAAAATCTGTGCATGTGTAGGGAAATGTGATTTGGAGAATGAGGTAAGGAGCAAATGGCTGAATAGTGCTTCAGCACCAGAAAGTTCTGCAATTTTTAGTGAATGCCAAACTGGATATAAGACTGCAGTATCACCTGCTGGTGCAAAAAATATTATTTTAATATATAGACAGGAGTATAACTTGTATTATGAATCAGCATCATTCATTCAGTTCAGCCATATCTGAATTTCTAATTCTGGACCCTTGAGGGATTTATCATTTTATGCTTCAAAAAGTATGTGAGGAGTCTAGAAGGGAAGACCAAGGACCAGCATAGTCAGACCTACAAGAAAAGATGGACAAATATGTGACTGACTGGTTTAGAGAAGAGAGGTCTGAAGGGAGGTATGAAAAACCTCTCAAAAAGTTTAAAACTCATAGAAGACTTGGAGAATTGCCACTGACCAAAGAATTTGGGAACCTTTGATTTAGCTGATTTTAAATGCATTTTTTTCTGCAGTAATATGTAAAATTTTTACTTCCTTTTTTTTAGTAGAATTGTTACAAATCTTTTGGAATGTATTTTTATCATTGAAAGATTGTTTCTGACTTACTGGACAATCATACAGTCTTTAAAATGGTTGCTGAATATGCTCATGCTTCTCTTCTGCCATATGAATGACTGTGTTGCTGAATAGTCACAGCAAGGCTCATCATCCAGTTCCTATCAGAGTTAGTTGCCTACTCATAAATGTGTGATTGTGTGTGATTCGATGACAAAGGATAACCCAGCCAGATTTAGGGAACTCAAATCATCATCCTGAGCTCAGGTAGAATCCAAACTGCTAACTTGGGTCTTGTGAATAGCCCTTTACATAGTGTACTCTATTGGTAAACTGATTTGCTTCACAGGAGACCGTTCCTGCATAGCAGTATCGTCTTTTCAGAAATAATGGCCTTTGGGGGATACACAGGACAGTTGCTTCAAAGGTTTCGAAAGGGAAGGGAGGATAAAAAAGGAAGTGAAAAACAGCAGCAGAAAGTAAGCTGATTCTGTATGTCATCATAGCAGATGAAACATTTAGCAAAAGAATGAGTTAATTTATTTGCACTTGGAAATTCCATTTTACTATATGGTTAAGAATTGTTATAGTAGTTTGGAGTGAATATGATATAGTGGCTAAAACTTTTCCCAGCTGAAATTAGTTTCTAATATGACTGGTCACATGTCATGTTTCTATTACAAAGAACACAGGTAAAACACCTGATGATGTTCTGTGGATTCAGTCAATTAGTTTCTGTGGGTTTGTTCAAAATAATAACCTTAACCTTTTAATTTGTTATACAGGAGACATAACCAGGAGAGAAATGGTTTTTACACTGCTTTGCAAATAAAAGGATTATACCTATATTTCTGCAGCCCTCTTAAATTTCTTTTTCCATTCAATGTGCCATAAAGTGACGTGCTGGTTTGGTGTTTCTCTTTTCTGGTTCTTTTTGTAGAAGTAACATGTTATCTTTCATTGGAATTTTCTTTTTCCTAATCGAAATGGTACCACTCTCCTTTATTTCTTCATGCAATCTGTTGTCTTCTGCCTCTTCCCTTTCTTCATTTCTTGTTCTCATATGCTCCGTTTAGTTCTCGAGATGTTATGTTGGTGTATTGGTTTTCTTTGTTTTCAAACATCTTATTCTCTGCTTATATATTTATTACAATATCTCCTTGATTTGCTTTCTCCTGAAGTCTGTTTGATGCTAATATTTCAAACTGCTAGTAATGCAAAATTAAAAATCTGTTTTAATGAACAAAGCATAAGGACAAGGCATATTCTGCAGAGTTTACAATCAGAGAAAAGAAACAAACATGAATAATTGACCAGAATAAGAGCCAGTCAGTACAGATTACTCTTAAAGATAACTTCTTGAGAAGTTATTTGAACAGCTAGTAATTTTGACAAGTGAGGTAGAAGGGGTCTTTGCAATTGTATGGGCAAATGAAGTATGGATCTTAACAGTAAAGGCACTGTTAAGGAAAAGTGATGTGAAATGGTTGGAAATACAAGTAGTGTTCAAATATTTTAAAAGATGGAGGTAAAAATGATGTGTTAAGCTTTAGGATTAACATTCACTGGCATTTTTAAATTGTTCAACTAAAGACCATGGAAGTACAGAAGAAAATGAGCTTTAAGCAGGGAGTGGGGCCATCTGCCCTCTT
Source organism: Eopsaltria australis (assembly GCA_034509425.1). Lineage (NCBI taxonomy): Eukaryota > Metazoa > Chordata > Aves > Passeriformes > Petroicidae > Eopsaltria > Eopsaltria australis. The sequence continues at coordinate 1,145,142 of JAVTVJ010000396.1, forward strand.
TCTCCTGGCTGTGATCATTCTCTCCATCAAAGCTCTTCACAATAAAGAACACTTAAACTTAGGTACACCACAAACTCTTGTCTTGGGCAAATAGCTAACAGATTTTATTTTGGATTCACGGTTTAGGCTAGAACTATATAGGAGTATAACAATTCAATTTTCTTTTCTCATGGATGGAAGTTTAAAAACTGTATGAGCTTTAAAGGTTTTAAAGATAGATGCCTCAAGTATTCTTTCCTTGAATGACCTGTTAAAACTATTGCATGTCAGAAGTGATGAATAGTTTTTGTGGGTTCTGGGCAGGTTCCTGATCGATTGGTTCTAGTTAATGAGGGAGAGGAAGGGCAAGTGCTGAAGTCCAGCTGACTGTGCGAGAGCACACCTGCCTTTTCTCTTTACCTCATTTTCTCTGTAATGAAGGAACCAATTGGTTTAGAGCAATCAATGCTGACCTGTTAGGATCAGGCAGTATCCTGGCATTGCCAAGGCAATTAAATTTAGCAAAGCAAGGATTATAAAGGAAAAAATAAGAAAGGACTTGAGACTTTGAATTCACTAAGGGCTACATTGATACTTTAAGATTGGCAAGAAAACCCAACCCAATATAGTTAAAAAGAAATAAATCATCATGTTCTCTTTTGTGTGAGATTGGGAATGACAAGATCATTGTCATTTGTCCTTTAAATCCTGTTTCTGTCATTGGGAATTTCTGCACAATGTCATGTATGTATTTGGAGGAGGCAGTTTGCTTCAAAATTTCATGTTGGTACTTGAAAATTTCCCCCATTGTTGTCGACTGTAGTCTGCACTATTGAACTCATAGGCTATGTATGCTCGTAAAATGATTCATTCCAGTTGAGGTAGATAAAAATAAAGCTCAAATCCTTAGTAAATAATTGTAGTTCTCATCAAGTGTTGTTTAGAAGGTTTGTCACGTATTTTAAGATTTCAATATTAATTTAAATCTCTTGCTGCCTTGTATGGATGCCCTTAAAAGGAAATTAATTTGTTTTCTGTAAGAGTTTTGGCCTTATCAAAACAAATATATTTGTCAAGTTGGAATTAACTTATATCAAGTGCTAGTTTCCTGCTCCATATTGTAATTTACAAATTTATTTACTGTGTATATTAACTGGCAATATTATTGATGTTAAATGTCAGGATCTCCCTTCTGCATCTCTTTCCTGTTTGGACGAGGCTAAAGCATTGTTTTATGAGGTTCATCCATTCTGACGTCAGACATTTCTGTTAAAAAAATAAAATAAACCATCCAAAACCCTTCAGGCAAACCAAAAATCTTGAAAAAATATAATAGGAGTATAATATCAAAGCAGTAACATCAAAATACGATTTATCTTTCTATCTGATAATCTCAATTTTATGATTGACCCTTGTTTCAGGGGCAGAGAGGGGTAATCTTCACCTTTTTCAACTTCAGAAACATCAGCTACCAGGAATATATATAAAGTTCCTTTAATCATCAACTGCATGTTGTCATTTTAACCTTCATCACGTGAGCATCCTTTAGTTCCTGTTTGCCCTTCAGCAGATGAGGTGCGCAATCTTATTATTTCAAGCTTTTAAAGCATTTTCATTGGATTTTTGTAATGGAGTATTATGTTCAATCAACTTCTTAATTTGAAATCTGAAGCTTCTGAGCTAATAGGTCATGTCTGGTCTATTTGTTAACTGTGGCTTTGTGTTGATTTCTTTTTAGGTGTGTTTATATATATGAACATTCATGTGTATATACCTATATAAAGTGAATATGATTATGTATTCTATAATGGGTAGGAGGAGTGGAAATTTTTAAGACTGCTCTTTCTGATGTGCTACTTTTTTGAAACAATTTTTCCCCCTTCAGTCGTCTCCACCCCTTAGTTTTCAGATACAATTGTAGGAAATCTTTCTCTTTATGTTTGAATATGTTGACCACAGAGCAAATGTTCTACTTTAAAACAAAATATCAATTGTGGGGACTTCAGAGGTCCTTGTTAGATTGGTACATTTCTGCCCTCTGAGTGGGGAGTGTGCTAATGATGGCTACTGCTAATGACTTCTGTCCTGAATGTATCCTTTTTTAGGATATATCATCATTATAATATCCACTGATAAAGACAAGTTTTGAAATGGTTTTGGCTTTTTTGCTAATTGCATACTCATAAGGCACGGGACAGGTTTAATGTTAATTTTCACACTGAATTTATTATAGAGTAAGATCACTGGGTGTAAGCCTGTATTGCTTATCAGTAAAGTGAGTTCTGTGTACTGTGGAGAATACTAATGTTGAACAGGTCTGGAACAGACAATTTTACAAAAAGAAGAGTTAGAGTATTCATCCCTTGACAGTGAGGAAAATCAGTCTTGGCTTATCCTGATCTAGTGCAGAGCTTAACTGTGATCATATTGCACTAACAATAATGTTTATAAATACCAAAGAAAATTAGTAGGAGACTGTTTCAATTAAGCTGTCTATTTTAAAAGGGAAGGGATATGTTAGCCACGTATGAACTCACTCTCAAAAATGAGGGGTTTAAACTGTAGCTTTTTTGCTAAAACAAGCCTGCTTTTTCCAGGCCAAAAGGTTCACCAGGTTTTCACCTTTTCATTTGTATGAAGTTTGGTCTCTACTCCAGACCTTTCATTGTATTGCAGGTCTGAAATATCTCTTTCTGGAAAGGGACATCACAGCATAAAATATAAGTAATACCTCTAAAAATGTATTTTTGATGATGTTTTAATATTTCAAAAGTCATGAAGGTTTAACTTCAAATTCTAATTTAAATGTGTCTCAGGCTTTTAGCTTTAGTATTTATGAGAATGTGAGTGATTTTGAGGTTCAGTTTTTTGGTGTAGAGTAGGCAGATTCACGGACTTCACCAGTGCAAAGCAGGCATGGTACATACCAGTCACAGTAAGGTGCACCTACACTGCTGTTCATTTGCAGTGCACTAAAGCAGACTTCTGCATTTTATTTATTCATTCTAGATGTCCTTTTTAGTTTATGTACGTGTAATATTATTGCTTTGGAAAAGAAGTGGAAAACCAAAGATGTAGGTGCAGAACTAAAAGCGTATATACGGGGTTTACTTTTTAGAATACTGACATTCTGCAATAATAGTGAATTACTGATAAAAAAAATAACTTTGAATTCTTACTATTTAATTTTGACAGTGCGCATCTGGAGAGAGATATTTTCAAAATGACGCTGTACTTGTTCATTGTTTTGGTTTGCTTTTTTCTTTCACAAAACATGGTGAATATTTTGAAGTCTGAAACGAATATGTTAAGAGGTGTCACAGCAAAATCAGATCCAATTTTTATGGAAAAAGATTTTTTTACTTTTTACTATGAGGTTAGATTATACTTTAAAGCAAATTTCTTTAAAAATACGTGTTGAAATGAGATAGGCATAGAATAATGTGGAGCTACTTATTTATTAATTTCCACTGCATTTTCTCGTTTTTTAATTTTCTTTTGTCACTCTTCCTGCTATTTCTATTCTTTCCCTAGTTTTGGGGTTATTGGTTGATTGTGGTGGGGTTTTTGTTATTGTTTTGTTTTTTCTTTTTGTTTAAATATCTCTCCTGAAACATAAGTATATGTCAAATCTTGTCGATTAGTTGATCTTTTCGCATTATGCATTTTGTTATGTGTCCGTTGCTCAAATTGCTTGTCATGTATAATCATACATCTTTGAATCGGATCGAGTTTTAATGTTTTCACATAGTAGTTCATATATGGGCTTGATCTTTATACATAGAATAAAATCAGGTATGAGGCAAATAATTTTTAGTATTCCAGCTACAGAAAATTATTAGGGTTGAAATTTGTTCATGTCCAGTCATTATATTTCTGGTTTACTTATTTATTTGTGGAAAATTAGCAAATGTAATAGAATCCCTAAGTAAAAGAGAGAACTTTAAATACAGTTTGATCACACAGAAATCCTATTTCTATAGTGTATGTGTATAGCAAAATGAAAGCATGATCCTAACATGAGTTAAGCATCCATGTTTTAATTTTTATCTGGCCACCATGGATAATAATAGCAGATGAGTTGTAGGGATGCAGGTTTCAGCTACTGAGATTCTAAGATTTATTTGTAAGACCTGTGTGTGTTTTAATCCATGATGTAAGGTGTAAAGGCAATGGTACTGTAGCATAAAAATTACCATAACTTTTTTCCTTGTGCTTCGGTCACTTTTGCTAAGTATCCATGGTCCTGAACTCCTTTGCCTGAAATCAGCCTAAAAAGTTTCTGTAAACCACTCTTTTGCTAGCATTTTTATGCTATTGGCATCTCTTCCCTGAATTGATGTTTAGAATCTGAAATTTGAAGTACTGAGAGTTAACTGTGTATATTTAGGTAGGAACAATGACCAGCCTTCTCTGAACTAATACTATAATGTAAGATAAAGAAGATTATCAGAAAGTGTGAGTTTAGCTTAGGATTGATGTAATTGAGTCCTTAGAGGTTGTAGGACATCAAGAAAGCTCTCTGGTGAGATATGTAGTAAAGGGTGAGGGTGTACATCAAAAGATATATATTACATAGATCAATACCACAAATACCTGTTAAACGTGTAGGCAGTAGGGTTTTTAAACGTCATTTTATGATGAAAAGTACAAAGGTTAATTATTGATTTCCATTAACAATCTGGAGACCGGATTCTAAGTGTATCAAGATTCATTTTTAATATATCAGATACACTGTCTGTTTCGAGATACATGAGGTAGTAGAGAAATGAGAAACACTAGCACTGCCAAGGTGAAGGAAAGGTGGCATGAACAGAGAGGTGGAGAGTAAGAGGTCTGAAAATTAAGTGTGAAAATTTGACTTTCAGTGTAGGTAAGGAAGGTCAGAGAGGCCAGAACATGAGGAAGGTCAGATGGGGGAACCTTAGTTCTGAAGCTCAAAGGTGGTACTCCATGAAGAACAAAAAGAAGTCACAGCCTTTTATTCCGTGTGTGTTTCTAGTTAACAAAAATGTAGCAATGAATAAAATTGATTGCCTCCATTTCTAAATGGATATTTATGTCATTATACTGAGAATAATAATAATATTATGGAGGTAAAGGTACTGTTAGGCTGATAATAGCCTCCTAACTGACATCAGTTACAACTGGGAATAAAGCAATGAAGTATAATGAAGAGCTGCCTCCTGAAACATGTTTTCACTACATTCATATATAAGAATAAAATACATTAACTTCCCTTTTAGTTACATATCAAAATAATGCAGTACTGAGTTCAAATTATCAGCTTAATAAAGTGAAGTAGATGGTTTAAAAGGTAATGCAAGACATTCAGGAAAATTGAATTGATGTGCTAATGAAGTTTATGTCTGCAGAACTGAGATTCATATAATTGTGTAGTAGATTCATTTAAAAGATACTGTACTACCGAGCACTTCTGTCACTTCTGAGGCAAGAATTGTGTTATTTAGAGGAAAAAAGCTGCTTGAAGAAGATACAATACCAACCAAATGCTTTTCAGTGGCTGTTTTTCCAATGTAATGTTGTAATGATCTAATTGGATTTTGTATAGGAGAGAGTTGTGTATGCTCATAGCCACTTTGGGAAGGCCACATACAAGGTAATAACAATGGAGAGCTATCAAATATCCTGAGGGTAGCTGTGGTGAAACAAGCACATAAAATAGACCAGCTTAGCTGATTACAACACAAATGTGTAACTGCAGGTTTCTGATGCACTGTACAGTTGTTAGAGCTAATATCCTGTATCACTAATTTCATTCTCACTTTCTTACCTGCTGTGCAGTATAGGGAAATACCTTTTACTTATTTTTCTTTTTTTTGTCTTCTCCTGTTCTTTTTCTTCTGACTTTTTGGTTCAAGTATAGTGGTTTATTTCTTCATTGAGGAGTCACATTCTAAGTGTTAGCCGAGTGAATTCAGCAACAGTCAAAAGAAGTGAAAGAAAACAAGTTTCCATCAAACCAGATGTTGGAAACTGCTAGAAATGTGCTGTACAGGGAGAATTCTTCTTCCGGCTGCTATTGAGGTGAAAACAGAAGCGTGACACAGGTTTATAAGGTGGTGTCAAGGATATTGTGGTAAGAGTTTAGATGGACCAGAGCACTTAAAAATCTCCATCACATTTTCTTTATGTATATATATATGTATGTATGAATTTTTGAGCCACATTTGAGTGGTTTTGAACATAGTACTAAATTTAAGAGTAGAGGAAAAAGATATCAAGATTTATCTGATTCGGGGTCTAATACGGTACCTTTTTGAGTAATGAAAATATTTTGGAAACAGCTTTAAGCTGAGAAAATAAATACTACATGTCATCTGGATTGTAAAAAGCAGAGGTTTGTGAAGAAGAAATAAGTTTTTTACATTAGAGGATCCTAGGTAGATTATTTAAGAATCCTTTATTTTGTCATAACTTGGCTCTAAGCCTATTGATTTCCAACTTCCAGCATTTTCAGTGCAGTTCTTATACTCAGTTGGTTTGTTACTTTTTGAAATAGTTGATGGAACTGCTCTTTGGCACTTTTTAATATATAGATAGCCAAATAGATGGTGGCTTAGTGCATTCTGTCTTTAAGTAGGCATCCAGATAAAGCTCCGTTTCATTGTCAGATAAGAGATTCTTTGTTCATAGTGAAGGAAGTTATTACTCTGATGTTTCTTTCCATGGCCATAAAGCTTACTTCACTACAGAAATAGACATCCTGCAACTGTTAGAAGTATTTGAGCACAGGCAAGTGCTGACTTTTTCAAGTCCTTTCAATGCTCTGTAGAATCTGTTATTAGATTATCAGATTATCAGAATCTATTATCAGATTTTTTTGTTGTTACTAATACAAATATGCATTATTTTTGTCTTAAACACAAGCTCGTTACCTGTGCAGCATCAATTCACACACTGAGGTGAGGTATTTCTGTTTTTTATTCTAGTTTGCTCCAAGTAGGGAGTTGTGTGGTAATTCACAAAATACTAGCTCCCCAATCATCAAAACTTAATTATACATTTCAACAAACAAATGCATCAGCATTCATTTGTTAGAAATTACATAACTTCTGTATTAATTAGTACCCAACCCCCTATTTGTTAATTATATTCCTCACTTCCCATGCTAATTAGTCCATATGTAGTGTTCTTCCTTCCATTTGAGTCTGGGGTCCATTCTGAGGAGGTGGTCAGTGCATCAGTGGTTGCAATCTCCCACTGGGTAAGTATCACCTATGTGCAGCTCACTCAGGGAAATTTTAGGCAGGTGAGAACTTTACTTTTTATTACACTCTAAAAGAAATAAAGTTTGGAAAAAAAACCTTGCTCTGTTTTTCTGGTTGTCATTTATTCTCTTCTTCCATTGCATCCAAATTGATTTTAAGATTTATGAAATTAGATTTGAAACAGTTTCATATTTTTAGATGCTTAACCACAGGAAGAGAACTTCTTGAGTGGTTATTGTTCCTTGGTTAAGGAACCAGTTGAAGAGATCTGAATTCAGTAGCTCAGTAAATAATTTCTGTTTTCTGCAGGTCTGCTCACAAGTTTTAGTGGTGTATTTCATAAATATGTCAAACATAAGTTACTTTCATTTTGTGGAACTACATTTTAACAAAATAATAACATTTTCTTGGGGCTGTAGTACTCAATGTACCACTCCAGCCTGATGGTAATGTTTCGGTGAATAAATACCCATTGTAATCAGTTTAATTGGTACAATAGTGCAGAGTGCTGTTCTGAATTAAACAATTCTTACTGCTTATTAAATCAGCAAGAGAAATGTGGCAAATGTTGTGTGATACATGTGGTTCTACTCTTCAATTGAAACAAACCACCAAAAAAAAGTGGAAAAAAGAGAAGCAGCAAGAGCAAGAAATCATTACTTTACAGTAGTTGTCTGTCTTAAATGCTCTGTCTTTAACCGTAATTCAACAATTCTCCCATGAACTTGAGTTTCTGGGTATTTTATTATTTGTGTACATATATTGGAAGTCACTACCCTTCTCTTTTGCCACCTCATTGCTGATGAGCTGTGTAGGAGTGTTTGTACAGGTTAATATAGACCACCTACTTGTAATCCAAATTTATGATCTTCTTTCACCATGCCATCTATTATTTCCAGTAAAACACAATTTGATTTTAAAGGAACTAGACCTATGAAGCTTATGAGATTGAATCTGCTGCACTGTCTATGTTTGATGAATAGTGCCATAAATAATATTTCTTTTGTCCTTTATTTTATAGCTCAGTTCAGGCCTGCAGTAGATAAGAGTTGCATCTTGAATATGCTGGAAATTATAAGCAAGGAAGTTTAGAGACACTGATTAACTGAGGTACCAATGGTATATTTGTGTAGCAGATAATACTGCTAATGGATATCATGTGAGATTTTTCTCATAAAAGACAGAACTTGGTGAATTTAGAAATACATGGTTGATACTTTCACTGTTCTGTCTCACATCAGACATTTGTTTCACGAACATGAAAAACGTGTCTTATAATTTCTGATGAGGCTTCTCTTCTCTTTCTTAGTATCTGATATATATTTCATGGGAATTTCAGTTTTCATTAATAATTTCTAAAATCCATCTAAAGAATGATCATAGTTTAAAAGTTTGGCTAAGCTGTGTGTTATCAGGAACAGAACAGGTATTGCACACTTTATGTTTGAAAGGAGCACTAAAGCAGTCAATGCTGACATTCCACTGCTTTGAGTGGGACATTACTTGTGATTTTTTATTTTTACTGGTTTTGTTCCTACAAACATTGCTCCTATTGTTGAACAATTCAGGTTGATGTTTCTTGTGACATAGTTAGTGGCATAGTGTTTGTAAATCTGTAAATCACTTGGTAGTACAGGGATTTAATAATTGTATGATCATATCTTTAGTTAAGGAACCAAAGCTCGTTCAGTTAACAGAGGCATTCTTGTCCCAGATCCAGACCACACTTGCATATTAACACTACATGCTGTATCATAAATGTTTTAAATGTATGACACATACTTTTCTTAATGAATTACCCCATATTTCAGCATTCCAAAACTGAGTAGAAAATTTAAAATTGAGCCAGCAATACTTTGCAATCAATTTTCTAACCACTTGCAACCACAAGGAGTTGTATCTGTAGGTACAAGTTTTTAAATCATAAAAATATTGATGAAAAGTATATAATCTGTCATTTTTATATTACCAATACTTAGCTGATTTCATTTGAGTATTAATTAGTACTTTTCCAGTATAATTTTAACATAATGAATGGTAAGGTTTCTTGCACATATCCTTGAATGTATTTTTCAGTAAGTAAAATGTTATACTGTTAGGAAATGGGTGGTGGTTTATTTAGTTGTTGTACGTTTAGTTTATTTGTTTGTTGGTCCGTTTGTTAGGGGTTTTTTTACCTTTTTATAACATTTAATTCTTCATGTGCATTTATGACCCCCTTTTGAGAGCCCAGGAGGTCTTCTCTTATTCTCTTATGCCTATGAGCTCAAATACCAGGAGTTACTGTGTTTCTGATTAGTAATGATTCAACCAAACAAAACTTATATAAAAAGGGTTCTTTCAATAATTGCCTCCTTTTTTAAAATATTTTTCAGCCATTTTTTAAAAAAATCCACCCTTCTTTACCACTGTCTGTCAGATTTTTGTGATGCCAGAGCTAAAGACAAATTTTTGTATGTATCTTCATTACAGTTTTATAGGACTAATTCCTAAATTCCTTGTTTTTTTTAATCACAGGTCAAAACTACACTTATTTCTTTGTTGGGCTACCTTGATGTAGATTGAAATAAATCTTTCTTTTCCTTCCTTCCTCCCTTCCTCCCTTCCTCCCTCCCTCCCTCCCTCCCTCCCTCCCTCCCTTCCCCCCTTCCTCCCTCCCTCCCTCCCTCCCTCCCTCCCTCGCTCCCTTCCTCCCTTCCTTCCTTCCTTCCTCACTTTTTTGTAATACTTTTCAGGTATTCCTTTGTCGTCTGATTCTAGTCTAGATCCAGGCAGCACTTTCTGAGGTATCATTGGAGCAAGAAATAAGTATTGTATGATGAATTCAAAATTGGTGGAGCATGAGAATCTGGGGAAAATGGAAAACATTCTCAGATTTCACTGAACAGCACTTTCCTGTATTTTCTTATGTTTTATTCAATATGTTTAAAAATGTGGAGGCTACAGTGATCTACATAATGAAGTTAAATTGATCCAAAGTCATAAAACTTCATGAGGATGTAGCATGATTCAAAGAAAAGGAGTCCTGTTGAAGATGATGTTCGCTTTAGAAAGAGTCTGGCTCCATATCACACCAACCTTGAAGATGTGCAGAGCCAGCTTCTATCTGTTCTCTGAATCTGCCTGTCCAGTTTTTTCTAGAACAAGACTTTCTGAAAAACAATGCTTTCTTCTCTATTTAAAAGCTATGTTTTTCTATACAATTGAATTTATTAGAATCCCATTTTACGTATTCTGTAGAGATGGCATAAAGATAAGTGAGGGTGATATTTAAGTTGTACTTGGCTCCAAAGTCAGATCAAGAGTATGGTTTAAATACAGATTTCATGACATCTTAGTATCTTCTCATATTTTATTTTGTGTTCTTATAGTGAAGTGCATTATGAAATCAGGTGTAATTGCATATTTCTGCTCATATCCAGATGGGTTCTTGGAAATTGAGCTGTTTTGGATTGAGGTCTGACCTGAAATATAACCAGGTGAACCAAATTCAGATTTTAGAACTTCATTGGAACTAGAGATGCATACAATGTGAAGATGGAGATTCAAGCAAGTTTATCTCAAATTGGGTTTTTTTCTGTTTTAAAGAAGTAAAAATTGGAAACCATTAGAAAAGAACAAAGCATTTGAAAACTTACTGTTCTTAAAGATTATTATGCATGGAACACAAAACATATTATCACATTGTGCTAGTGTTACTTATGTTTCAAAGCACATCAGTGTTAATTTTCTTAAATCCTTTGAGAAACATTGGTTGATTGGTTGACATATTGCTTTCATGTGGTGCACAAACAATTGCATGTCCTAATTGTTGTATACTAATATTTTTAGTCACCTCAATGCCCCAGCATAAAATACCTGCATGCACATTCTGGCACATTGCAAAGTGAAATGTGTTGTGTTTTAAAACCTGCTTCACTGTTGGTTGTATTTCCAAAGGTGAAAATGTTTGTTACTATACAGGTTTTGTAGGTGTTAGTTGTACTTTTCCTGGTGGAGTTCAATGATTTTATCTTGTGTGTTTTATTTGATTTGTCACTGTTGTTTTCAATATTTGCAGCAGGGATTTCCTTTGGTATAAAATAGACTTTATTAGACTTTCCTGTCTAAGTGCAGGAAAACTTGTCTTCTGTCAAAAGACAGATATGCTTTTCATGTTTGTTCTGGCTTAATTCTTTATTTTATGTATTTATTTATGTCCACTGTTCTCCCACATGATTTAATGCTGGCAATAGATTTTTCTTCCTTGTTTTTTCTATATTCCTGCCAGTGGTCTGTTGATTCAGCTGTGTGAGTCTGAAGGATTATTCGTTTTAGGGAGTTGTCAATAAATGGAGTTTTGATGGTGTCGAATAACACTGTTTCCTTTTCCACTAAAAAAACAAACACAATGTCTTCTAATGCCCTTGTGTGTTGGGCTGTGCCTCATGCATCTTTGTGGCAGTGATTGGAATGTGAATGGTACTGGTTCAAAGCAGTTAGAGGAGATATAAAGTACGTAGTAATTCTAGCACTGGTGTCTTCATGCCAAATGTTCCACAAAGGAAAATGAAATGCCAGTTTCATAAAAGTGCATTTTGTACATATTTCATTTAGTTCTTGTTTGCTGTTGCTATTCTAGGTTGCTTTGATAGTAACTTAAGAGTGGATATCAGTGCAAAATACCTGTTAATTTCTATTGCCTCCCCTTACTTAGTCTTCTGTCTCAATATTCTCAAGGGATTGGAATTTGTGCTTAATATAGTTTAGAGTTTATCTGGATCTTACTGGTGTTATTATAATGAAGGATTAAAATGACTCCTAGAGTATGCATATTTTTATGCTTTGACACATATGTCCTTAGCACTGTTGTGATGATGTAGGCAGCTGAGCTTTGGTGTTTGTAGTCCTCCAGGGTATCCACAGCTGAATCAGTGGTGTGATCTGCAGCAGCTGTTATCTGAATTAAATGTGTCAGCTTTACAAATGTAAAGAGCAGAAGCAAAACATAATTTAGTTGTTCAGAAATGTAGTCACAACAGAGTACCCATATCATAATTTCATATAAAGGAAAAGAATTGCTTTGGGAAGAATGGGGGATGAATGAGAGATGTTGCCATGTAGGTGCCTAATTAATCAACCCAGGTAGTCCATTCAAATTTCAGTAGTTTAAAATTCTACCAAGATCCAGTAGAACATGCTGTTTCCCTATAGTCAAAACAATTTTCTTCTTAATGGGGAAAAAACCCCACCAACTGGATTTTTCTGATATTCCTATTGTGAGAATTTTAGGGCCATGTGTAGCTTGACTCTCTGTGGCAAGAGAAGTCTGTGCTCTGGATGAAACTCTCAGAGCACCTATATATTATCAGAATCCATTATTCTCAAAAAGGGCCAGAAAATAAAGGGGCAAAATTTTCATGTTGCATTCCTGTTTACCTGCTAGAGAAGTTCTTTTAAACCCTACAAATTGAGCAAGGTTTTCTCTTTAAAGAATGATGCAGAGGTTTTTTCTGTCTTCCAGTTTAATCAGTTGAATCTAAAGTCCATTGACAGTGGAACTAATCTAGGCATTGGATTGTGATTCTTTTACTCTGCAATCAAACAAAGATTCATTAATAACTTTTTGTATTACAAACCTCCTTTGTTGCTGACAGGAATTTGAACAACTTCGAACTGCTCTGAAAAAACAATCAAGAAGTTTGCTGTAATGATACAATTTCATAGCACAAAAAAATCTAAGTAAATTAGCTTTTAAAGCTAATTATGAAGCAGTTTCTTGTGTTCCTATTAATCTTGTTACTTTGTTTATTCTCTAAGCTGTTTAATGCAAGGAAGCGTAACTGAAGGATGTCAAAGTACATCTCCATTAGTAACACCCTGTTGGTTTGCCTGGTGCATTTTGTCCAAGCAGCACAGCTCAGTCAATATATCTTCCTTGCCTGGGAGAGACAAGGGACTCTCTATGGCAAGCCAGCCTCCATGTGCACTTCAAAATATTCCAGAATTATTCCTGTGTTTAATTGAATTCTGTGCTTCTGAGGCTGGAGGGAACAAGATCAGTTACCGTTGTTGAATTTTGGACATTACTTGTGTGTTTAGTGTTTATACTGTGGTGGTGAGTTCTTAAAAAGAAAGTCAGCTGGTTTACATGGGCAGGTCTGGGGAAACACCTCCTCGTTTGCCTGACTGTCAACAAAGATTCCTGCGATGCTCTTTGCAGGCACTTGGCACAGCTACAGAGTGAGGGCTAAGTTCTGCTTTACTCTTAAAACACAGTTTCACCCTCTTTATGAAAAATAAATATTTCCTTCACTTTTGCAACTTTACGTTTCCTACATAGAATGATTTTCAGGACATTCACTACTGTGATAATTAATTGATCTGTGAGTTAATATTAATTAGGCAATAGCATATAATTCTTTGTTCCAAGTTATGATTACTAAAATAATTTCTAAATGAAATTTGAAGGTTGAGCATTAGCGCAGTAAATAGCTATGAGTGTTGTTTTACTGTGTAAAAGGAAAATCTCAGTATTGAAAACTGTGTCTTCTCAACTTGATCTGATGAAGAACATAAGCCAAAATGATGGTGTTGGTGAATGGCCATTAAATTAGAAGTATAATTATACTATATAAATGAAATATTCTTTCATACCACAGACCAAGGATATTGCATAAAATCCATACATTCTGATAGTTGTTAATTGAAATGAGTTAAATTCATACAAAGCTTTCTACAGGGTGAGTAACCCATCTTGTGAAGTAATTGATATTTGGCTTAGGTAGTTTTCTGGTTGCTTGTTCAGCATTTATTGAGAGGTGTGCAATAGTCCTTTTGAGATTTCTCAAAATTTATAGTAAGGACTGTTGGATCTCTTCAGAAAATGCAGCATCAGACTGAATCAAGGTTAGTGGTTGTTTATGGGAGGTGAAGCCTCCAGGGTAACACAGCAAGCGAATAGGTCACAATGTTTGAGAGCAGCTCTACTTGATTTGCAATTGGAGTGCAGAAATGCAAGTTGTACCACCCAGAGTAGCTTTGTTTCATAATATTTGAATGGGGATTTTTTTCATTATTAATTAAAGATTGATATCCTGTACATCCAGTGTTAGAATTAGAAACATTCTTAATGAAATGGAATTAATTTTTGGCTTTTGAAGAAAAACCTGACTCCTTTTTTCATTTGCCCTGCCTGTATGAAATCTGTCACAGTACTGAAAATTTGTTGGTAAAAGGATGATTATTGTTGTTGCTGTTACTATTACTATTATTATTATTATTATTATTTAAAACTTCCATGAGCACATATTTGCACTAACAGACAATTTCTGAAACAGGAGGTCCCTAATTTTGCTTTTCTTGGCAAATTAATCCAGAAACATTTTTAACAGATTCCATGTCTCTAAATTTTTTTCTTCTTAAATTGCATGGAACCAAAATCCTGACTAGATGCAAACCTACTATGAAGTTTATATTCTTTTTTACCCTTTTTTCTTTTTTTTTAACAGTTACTCAGTTCTTATGGGTCTGCCCATTATAGTCTAACTGAATCAATTATATTTAAGTGCACAGAAGTTTGTCATGTTTAACTTGTGCTATTTACCTTTTTTTGTTTCTCTATAGGTATATTCGAATTGTTGGGACCCACAACACAGTGAACAAAGTTTTCCACATTGTGGCATTTGAATGCATGTTCACGAACAAATCCTTTACTCTGGAGAAAGGTCTGATAGGTAAGAGATAAAATGATTTTCATTTTTCATGAACTGTTGTTAACATTTGTCTTTTAAAGCTGGCCATTACTGCACTCTACTTCTGTTTCCACCCAGAAATCTCTAAATTGAGTTAAATAGTATTGTAAGCATAGAATTAGTTGGCTAGTCCTTACAACTTCTATGAAATTCCAGTACTGTGGATTAATTAATGATGGTACAGGAATACTGAAATTCAAATCATCCACTGCTGACAAAGCCACTGGTAGCAGAGTCAGTCAGTGCTGGCAGTGTAATTTTTCTTTGCATGTCACAGCATGGTTTCTCATGCCTCCCAGTAGGTTAGCCTGAATTCTCTTACAAGAATGGACTAAGCATAGCTATTTATTGTAGTGAAGATGGATTTGGACATTTAGGGACTCTTTTGCAGCCTGGTTACAACTGCTGAAAGTAAACTCTCATGTGTTGATTTCCCCCCAAAGAGTCATAGACATGGCAGAACATTATGTTGGTTATGCTGCTGTTATTCTCAGAACACCACACTGATGGAGCTCTCTTAGCTCTGGGCAGCTTATATAGCACTGATTTAAGTACCTTTATGTTACTTAAGGTAGAAATCCCCAACAGACCAATGGTACTGAATGATAAAATGTGTCACAGAAAGATCTAATATCGATTTTTAAAAAAATAGTTCAAACAGGGTGGTTACTGTGCCTTCTTCCATATAAACTCACAAAAGGCAGATCCTGAAGTTCACTGGAGAGAATTATGTGCCTTTAAGTTGTCTAGGTGGGATTTCCCACAGTTTATTACTTATGGCATAAATTCAAGAATTTCAGCAAAATTCTCAGAGTTCATGCTGGTTTTAAACATATATTTAAATTTTAAATGTGTACCCATAACAGATGGAAGGGAAAACAGTTTTCAAAATAGGATGAGAAGGAAGATTTTTAGTATTCTATTCACTTTAAATTTTTTTCTGAGAAAACTATAATATTTAGCTGTGAAAAACCAAGACCCAGTTCCTTCAACCTGTTTCCCGTGCATTATACAAAGGCAAATGAAAAGCCTTCCCGTTGTTTTAGGTAGTGTGCAAGTAGCATTGCAATTCCTATTGACTAGAAAATGGAATAAGCAGTAAGGAAGAACTGTGTTAAAAGAAAATACCTCCCTTCAGTAAGCTAGTTAGCAGAGAAATTCGATAAAACCTTTGAGCTAAATGTCATAGTTAGCACTGCCAACTATGAATTTTTAGAAATGTCATACAAAATCAGAGTTAATGTATACAGATATTTGTATGTATTTGATTTCAGATGATCAAACTTAGTAAATGCTTAATTTGGGACTCAGCTTTTTTTTTGAGTGTTAGCACAAAGATTATTTGATTGTAAGTAGGCAAGACTGAATCTGTGCATGTTTGTGTAAGTGAACTTACACTGTAATTGACTCGTCTTTTATAGACTCAATTATTTTTTCTCATTGAGTGATCATTTTGGCGAGACAAACTATTTGATCTGTTTTAACATTTTAAGTTTCAAAGGTAATTGAGGGGATGTAGACTTTATATGGCTTTGTTAAAAATTCTCCGTTTGTGAGAATGTTTTTGTAGTTACAGAATCTTACAAGTGAATAGGGTTTGGGCAGCATAATAGTCAGGGTCTGCTGGTGTTAATGGTGGTTGTTAATCGAGGGCAACTGTGCTGTTGTTCAGTGTGGGTCAGTCAAGCTGTTGTACATGTAAGTCATTTGAAGTGATCAACAATAAGGAAAGAGAGGCCTGTAGGTCTCCACAGGTTTTTTTATATTTAAGGGATATTAGTCAATACAATTAATAGAAAATGAAAAGTAAGGATTTGGGGAGCAGTTAATTGAAAGTGGGATGTGGATATTCTTCCAACTGTCAATGAGGCACCAGCAGTTGTACACATGACCCTGCTGAGTTTATGGTGAGAAAGATACAAATGGAAAAATTTGGAGACTGCTTGAGGCCAGTCCAGTAGTGAAATGGAGCAGGGGCACCTATGACTGTTCCATCAGAATTTTTGGGCATCAGTAATGCCTATTCAAAAATATTCTCAACAACTTTGACCCAGCAAAGAGACATTATATCCATTTAGTTCTTTTTTTTCATACCTCTGATGATTACCATAAGGTTCAATATTTTATGGCTCCTGTGATCAAGCAGACTGTCCAAGGTCCACTTGTGTAAAAACTCATCATATGAGTACCAATGGGTTGGCACAGGTTTATTTTATTGCTTTGATGTGATTTGTAAGGTTTGTTTCTGTTTCTGATGTGACCAGATAGGATAAAGTGAACTGAAAGCTGTTAGGAAAAGTAAAATGTATGAAACTGTAGTAATCAGAGTAGGTTGCTTTTAAGCTTGGCTGAGAAGAGAAACCTTCATCTTAAACCCTTGAAAAGCAGTTCATTGGGTTCATTGCTTATCCCATATGATACCAAATGCAGTATTAAATTAGGTTAGAACAAACACAGCTGCTATTTCTATACCCTGTTTTATTAAAAAAATTAATATTGGGCAGCCTTTGAGGGACATAAGGTTCTTTCAGAAAGACTTTGTGACCCCTACTTCTACCAAAACAACACTGAAGATAATATGGGAAGGCTGTCATTTGAAAACTCATTCCAAAGAAATGAGGCCTCTGCGGTATTTGGTTAGGGATGCTATGTGGAGACTTGAGTAATTATTTATTTAATTTTTGTGAAAGATATTCAATTTGATCAGAGAGCTGTATATGCAAAGAGTGTAATTTATCAGGTATATTACTGCTGATACATAGTATCTATGTAATGGCTGTCACTAAACAGTAAAGATTAGGAGGCTGGTAAACAAATAATAAAAATGAAGTGCTGTTTCATGGTAACAACGTTTTTATGTTCTGTTTTTGCGTACAAGGTTTTAATGAAAAATTACTAACTTGACATAGTACAATTAAAAGTTAACATGGAAGATGATTTGTACAATACTGAATGTGGTACTGACATGACCCAATGGTGGCTGAGTAGCAGTTTGGAAGCAAAAGTAGCAGAAAATACTCTTTATAGCACTGTCTGGTGTTTAAGTGTTGGTTTATAATTAAATATGTGAAATGATGTGACAGAAATGAATGTAATCATAAGAAATTATTTTCTTAACGCAGATGTTAGGATTGAGATGTATTTTTCTTTTTGGCATAGTATTATCTCTAAATGTGTAAGCTAACAGTTTTACATATTGATTTATAATATGAACATAACTCTTTCATTTAAAAAGGATGCAAATATTCTTTAATCTCACAATCACAGTGCTTGCTTATAATGAACTTCTGCTTATGAAATTTTGTATGGTCTTTAGTCATTAATATTTAACATAGAACCCAAAACAAAAGAATATTTTCGCAAGTAAGAGACATGCTCCTTTGGAAGCAGTACCTGATGTCATGTGATGTATTGTAAATTGTTCTAATCTGCCCAGTGGCAAGAAGTTACAACAGTAGTTAAAGGCGTGCTTCTGTGCAAGGCCTCTTTAGGTTTCTTGGAACTTTTTCCCACCTTAATAAAGGAAAAAATTCCTCTTTTCTGCCTCAAATGGAAAAAAAATTTTAACCTTGGTCCTTTAATCACTACTCAGTGCTGAGGGGCAGTAAAGGATTATGTGGGCTTGACCAGCCTTCTGTCTGATTTTGAGCCTGGTGTAGGTCATTGGGAGTGCAATGTGGACGGCTTTTCCATGTAGTGCTGTCGGTCTGTAGTCTGTCTCAGTCTGTTAGACTGTCTTGTAACTTGTACATTACACATGAAAGAGAGAACAGTGAGTAATGACTGAAGAGCAGAAGATGAATGGAAAACACTGGAATGTCCTTGGTCATCCTCTGGGGAATGCTGTTCAGTACTTAGGAATCATCATGAACCTTTGTTGGTGTGCTGTTCAATGCCTTAGGAAAACTTGTTTTAAAAGGGATAAAATTATACAAATAAATATTCAGTTGTCTTTTATTCTGGCAGTTATTTAGGAAAAAAAAAAAGCAAACAAAACTAAATGTGTAAGAGGGAGAAACCAATCATATCAGTTTCCTAGTGTGTGGTTCAGGTTTGTAAAAGATTGTTTGTCTCTCCCCAAGGAAGCAGTGAGAGATGCTGGGTTTTGTCTAGTTTAATGTTGACTCCACACAAAGCTATCATATTTTGTTTTTTCTCTTTTAGAAAGGTTCACATTTTTCCAAAGCAATGCAGGCTTACCCAGCAGTATAAGTCAGTTCTGCTGCAGGCATAGCTTTAGGAAATGATGAAAAATTGAAGACAGTCTAAATACTGCAGGGATTTTTTTCCCCTTTCTGCAAGAAAGGATAGTCACATGATTGATTTTGAGCGAGATTTGTTCATATGGTTTCAGTTCTTCTTTTTTTTTTTTTTTATCCTTTTCTGTCTGTTTCCAGTGCCACAAGAAAGGATGCACACTTCCTAAAACAACTGATATTTCTGAAAGCCTTCTGCAGGCATAATGTTTAATGAAAGAGCCCTGTAGCAGCCAATTAGTTGGCAATGAAAAGTATGGCCAGTTCTGGTGACTTGAATGGTTTTGTTCTAATTTATTGGATTAGGAATCATGAGCTGTTGCAAGAATCAAGTGAAAAATCAACCTTCTCTGAAGTTTTTCTAATTCAATTTCTGACGGTTGGACAAAAACACATGTTAGTGGGGTTTTCTTTTTCAGCTAAATATGGCTTGCAGAAAGCTTTTCACTGAAAAAGGTGGAAATACTGTTGATATATGTTTGAAGTTGATATTTTTTGAGCTCTTGATTTCTTCGAATAATTTGATTGAAGATTCAAATTAAATGTTGCAGTTTCATCAGCACGTTTCAACTCAAGAAAATAAGAAAGAGTATGTGGAATGAAAGGACATGTGATTGCTTTTTAGTAACTGAAAAGTCTGTAGACTTCATATTTTTTCTATCAAGTAGCAAATAAACAACGGCTAATTCATTTATTGAATGAAGATTAGACTTAAAAAATCTTTTGGCATGTGGAAAAGCATGAAAGCAAACCGCTTAATACCATTTTAATTCTTTAATACAGTATGATCAAACTATGAAATAATCCTTGCATCCTTAATTCTCTTTTTCTTTGGTCTCAGCTTTCTATTTTCCAACCACCCATGGAGGAAACTTTAGTCAGCTTAGTAGATGTTCAAGTAGTGAAGGAATGCAATTTTATAGTTAAAAGTTGAGCAATTGGAAGCTGAACATTTAGCAGATGTAATCATGAGGGGAAAATCACTCCTTCATACTAAAACAAAAATTTGTTTCTTCTAGTATAATTTCTTGTTTATAGTTTCTTCACAATGATGGTTTTGTAAGCATCTTAAGAGAATTCACTATAATGAGCAGTTTTGTCGTAATGATGACACGAGTAGAGAACCTTTGATTATTGCCTAGAGTGCTGTATAAATATATATTCAACAGTCCATAATGCTTTAAACTGCTGCTTTCCTATAAAATAAGACTATATAGATCTGCTGTCTCCCTGTATGTTTATTATCAGAATTTATTTAAGGTTATTAATGGCTGATTTTGTGAACTGGTACAAAAACGCACTTTGTTCAGTTCCTTCCTGTGTTGCAAAAATTATTTCAGAATTTTCTCTCATTTCCCCACCCACTCACACTGTAGTGAAGTTGTAGTGGATGGACAGAAAGCAAAAGCTGACCTGTCCAGAATGAGAGATGAAAGGAAGTACTCTACACTCAGCTATGGAAGCCAGTTGGCAGTGGCAGCAGTAACTTTTTTTTCAGAGTGCTTCAGGGAAAAAAAAAATTCTTATGAAAAATCAAGTATGCTAAAAAGACAAAGAGAAACAAGCTTAAGGAGTGATAAATAAATAAGACTGAGGCTACAACACACTTCTGGTACATTTTTATCTTGGAAGACTCTAAGGACAGTTGAATAATGTGTCTGTCTTATCTTTAAATATAGCCAGTATAGATGACCCTTAGGGCATGTCTTGAAAATTGCAATCCTTTATGAAAATACGATTGCTAGAATTAAATATACTGCCAGTTCTTCATCGCTCCATACTGCAGCATAAGACAAGGAGACAAGAAAGTAAGTTTTAATAAATGTTTGATGCCTCTGTCCTGTAACCTCAATCATCTTCTCCTTTTGTTTGCTTACAGAATGTGTATGCTTTGCTAACACGTCTTTTCTGTTCCATAAAAGCAAATCAGACTTTTCAGCCCAAAACTTCTGTATGAACAGTGGGGAAAACGCACAGTTTTTATGTTTTTAATCTTCTCTTTTCTTTTCTCTGACAATCTTGGTTACTGTAAGAGCTGGGTAGCTGGTGGATTTAAAAAAAAAAAGAAACAAAAATAGAAACAAGACTGTTAGTTTTGACAGTTTCTATTTGTAAATAAGTGACCTAAATTGAAGCAGAAATTCTATTGGGAAAAAGGAAGACAACCAAAAGACTTGAAAATTCAGCACAGAACAGAGTCCCCACCAGATGGTATTTTTAATAAATTTATCAAACTGATATGAAAGATGATAATGAACATTCAGAATAGGGAGTGAGAGACCCCCTAGAGGAAAGGAGCAGGATGGCACATTCTGTGCACTTCAATTAGTCCGAGTTACTTTCTAATTAGCTGTTGTAGGGGAGACCACAGAATTATATTAAAAACACACCAAGACAGGTTCTGTACAGTTTTTAAAGAGTTTGACTAATCAGGGTAACATCTTCTTAGGAGGGTCATGGATTAGTGCAGAAATCTCAATGTGAGAAGGAGCAGGTTGATGCTCAGAGGGCTTGCAGGCAAAATATTGCATGAACTGAGCTGCAGTGCATTCAATTAATCACTTAGATAGCTTGAAGTATGTCTGGAATGTGCCATGGAGCCTCAACCTGACCATTGATTTTGACTCTGTCTTTTACTAATTTTCTTTTTTACCACAATTTCAGTAGCTTCCTCTTCCTATTAAAAAAACAGCTCTGTGTAGAAGATGCTTTAAAGCCTATATAAAATGAATACGCAAATAAGTTCCCTTACTCCCAGGGAGGAGAGGAAGAAAAGGAAGTCAAAGCAAATTTTGATTCAATGCCAGTACTCTTAGTTTGCATTTAGTTAGCCTTTGCTTTGTTCAGATAGTTCCCAGTGAAGTACTTCTAATGTGTAACACCTGCTCCCCCCCCATAAGAATCTGGGAATTGTTGAGTGCCTCTTTTCAGTAATAGGGGAATCAGGAGATTTCTAGAATAAAAATGTGGTGGTTTTAGTAAGTTTTTATGAACAGACAGAGATGATAGTACATTTGAGAACTCAGTAGCTTTTCCACTGCCTTGGACTACTACTTGGCAATGAGCTTGCAGGTTTTTTCTCTGTGTTTTTTAAGGTGTTTTAGTTGGTTAATGACTTTCTTAAGATTATGCTTCTGACACCAGCAGGACAGTGGAATCACAGAATCCTTGTTCTTCAGGGAAAATTTTACCTTTTTTGCATGCCAAAGTTAGCTCTGAAATTTCTCACAGCTATGTTTCAGCCATTTTTGGATGTTGTAGTAGAGGGAGGTTTCATCAGGAAAACAGGAAGAAATTATTTCAAAATTTTTAAAGTTTTGCTGGACAAGATATTTTTTCCCAATTGTGGTAAAAGAGTGCTTTCATATCACCAGTACTGAAATCCATCTGTTAATTTACCAAACTATTCTGGAATGGTGCTATGAAAACTATCTGTGCCACTTGTTCATCATTTGTTCATAGTTCATGTTGTTTGAGTTAAATTTCCTTCTGTTGATCATGTTTTCTTTCTTTTTTTTTGTTTTTTAACCAATTCTGCTCCAGAAATAAAGACCATTGGCACCTGAACTGTTTTCTGAGTGTATGTCTGTCATCTTTGTGTTTTTATTTCACAGTTCCCACTGAAAATGTTGCAACAATTGCAGACTGTGCCAGCGTGATTGAGGGTGTAAGTCGCAGTCGCAATGCCCTATTGAATGGAGACACAAAAAACTATGATTGGGATTCTGGATACACATGCCACCAGCTCGGGAGCGGAGCTATCGTAGTACAGCTGGCACAGCCCTACATGATTGGATCAATACGGTAAGAGGATTTATTTTGCTCTAAATTAGGGGCCACAGTGAAACTTTTGCTGAGCAGTTATTTTCTTTAGAATGTATGACATTTGGAAATGACGTTAATTAGGGGGCTATTTTAGTAGTTGTCATTTGGCTTCTTACTACAATATAATAGGCATGTTAAAAAATAAATGTGTGAATTATATGTCTAGATACAAAGTGCAATTCTAGAAAATAATACTTTTCAGAGGCATAACAGTAGTAACAGTTGAATTATAAGATTAAAGTTATATACTTACTTTAAAGCTGAATTTAATTGCAGTCTCACTTATGGTTAAGTAGGTGCAGTTACTCTTACCCACTTCATTCTGAAAACAATTTTCTTGAAGAAAATCATCATGTCAAGTCAGCCAGGCTTCCTTTTTGCTATACAATTAGTGCTAATTCTTACTTAAACATGGAGGGTGTAATAAAGGTACAGCAACTTGAACATTGATTTACAAGGTTGGATTAATGAATGTGTTTAGATTTGGATTGAAGTTCATTGGGCTGTTTCTACTGTGAATGTGTGTGTATATATACGAAGATCAAAATTTTGGCTGATGTAGAGACTTAGGAAATAGGTAGGAGAGTGGGACTTTTCACAGGTGAGCACAAAAGTATTCTTGCCAACTTCAGATTCTCTGACTATAAATGTTTGGGGTGTTTGTTTCATAAAATCAGGCATACAAAACCTTGTCTTAATGGCATCATGGTCTTCATAAATTTAGAGTATGTAGTGAGGGACCTTATTTGTATGCCTTTTGACAGTGAAATAAAGATTTCTGAATTTCAGAGTACCAATGATGAAAGGCTGAAATCCCAGGTGAGTACTGGCTTGCAACAGAGACCGTGTATATAGGTATTTATTTCTAGGAGCTCAGTGCCTTCTCCCTGTTAGAGCTGCCAAGTGAGACTTGAAAGCTCTTTTATAACTGCCAATTTCTGTTTCGTGTGGTTTGGTTTTGGCCTGTGGTGTTGTTATGACAGTTGTAAAACTTCGAAGATAAAGTTTGACATCAGACATCCAGGTAAATCCCTAACCCAACAAAAGTAGTGGGTTTTGTGTATGCAAGTTACAGATGTTAAACATAATGCAAATCCAGCATTGTTCTCACTGTGTGAAACAAGTTGAGTAAGTTGAGTTGTGTGGTTGGCAGCTTTCCACACTCATTTGAGTTTGGTGTTGTTAATATTCTATTAAATATTGCATCTCAAGTGGAAAACCAAGCAGTACTCAGATTTCCTTAAATAGATAAATGGAAATATTCAAGACACTTTAAACATGACATTTTTATGTCACTTTAAACTTAAGTAGCGGTTAAGGCTTTGGCCACATGAGAGATTAAGAGAAGAATGTACCAACTAAAATGCGTAGTTTCTCAGTTTATAGTCTCTGTCTTCCTATCTTACTGTTTGCTATTATCCTTCAATTGATGCATTGTACCGTCTTTTCCAGTTAGTGAAAAAAACCTGACTTTTCCTATAATAAATGCACTGCTATTGTTTATTCCTGTGCAGAAGATTTTTAATAAGTATCTTTATTAAATAGTGTGTTAGGTGAATTAAACATTTGGTTGCCAAGAAATTATATTTGTGTAATCAGCAAGTGTGTAGAGAAAATTAAAAAAAATAACCTAAACATTACATAATTCAAAACTAATAGGCATTTAGTGATTTATGTGGTATTGAATTGTACGGCTACAGGTTCAGAATCTAATCTTTCTTTGTCAGTTCTCCTGCATCTATAGTACAAACAAGATTAATAGCTTACTTTACAAAAACAACAATAATAAACATCATCATCTGGGGTATCTCCTGACAGAGGAGACTACCTGCATTGCCCAGAGACAGAAATGCTAGCAACATGTTGTTTTTCCCTTTTTGTGTACTGCCTAGAAGAACAAGTGCTTTGAGTTGCAGCCATGTCTCTTGCAGGTCACAGGCAGCCAAGGGAAGGTACCCCTTAGAGTGGGGAAGTAAAGTTTCATTATGTGGCATCTACAGCTTTGGCAAGGGTCTGGAACATGTTCTATATTATGCAGTGCTAAAGATGGTGACAATGGCCTCTTCATTTAGCAGAAATCAAATCATATATAAACATAGGTGACAGCAAGAAATCTTAGTATTTAATCTTAATGAAAGCAAGAGAATTTTTTTGTTAACAGAATGTCTGCCACAACTGATGGAACTGTATTCACTGCCTGTTTTCCTGCTGTTTGCTTGTTTGAAAACTCCCTTGATCTCATGCTCCCACCTAATAGAAAAAACTTCTAGGAGCATTTGCTTTAGGCTGGCAGTATACCATGACTACAGAATGACATGAATTCCGCTACCCTCAGAAACTGAGTCATTATACCCATGGGTTTGGATTTTAAGTGATTAATTAGGCATTAAAGTATATATCTTTTTAGTTCAGAAACAGGAATGTGTCATTGAATGTATTTACTTCAGAGAGGGTAAATATATAAACCTTTGAAAAAAGGTAGTAGCTGCTTTTAGTCTATAGAAATTGGAGCCTCCAAGACATAATATGTTACCATGGCAACTAAATTCCGAGTGTGAAAAAAACAGAACAGCTATTGGTGTTCAAATATGCCTTAGAAATGCAGGGAGTTGAATGTTTAAGGATTATATATTCTATGCATGCCTTCTGCCAAAGCCATTCCAATGTCTTAAGAATCTTAGCACCCTTCAGGTTGAATGAGACTTGAGGAAGAAGACATCTAGCATCGGGTTGCTTCTCAAAGGAGGGCCAGTTATGAAAAAAGACCATCCCAATCAAGGCTTTATGCATTCAGGTCTTGAAAATTTCCATGGCAGGAAATTCCACAACTTCCCTGGGTATCCTGTGAAAACCTGCTCTCAGGTATTGGCAAGTGCTATTAGATTCCTCCTCAACCCCAAGCCTTCTTAGGCTAAACAAGCCAACTTCCCCAGTCCCTTGCACAGGGTATGTGCTTCAGCCTCATGATCATTTGGATGGTTCTCTGCAGGAATTGCTCAGATGTATCAATGTTCTATTTGGATCCAAAAAGGCATTCAGTATGCCAGGTATGATCTAACGAGTGTCAAGTACAGAACAATTATCTCTTTCCATTGTTTTGCTGGCTCAGTTCCTGTTGCTCCAGCTCCATGTTTCCAGCCTTCATTGCAGAGAAGGCACACAGGCAGCTAATGACATCTGTTTGGTTTGACTCAGGAATTCTATGGGAGACTGTGTTGAAACTTTGTTAATATTGAGTGCTTCTATATAAATTTTGAGCTCTTGACTTCCACATCACAATTTACTCAGAAATTCTGAAGGCCGTCTAATGACAATCAGTGCTCAATGCTATTTTCTAGTAGAGAAGACATGGAAAATGTAGAGATCTCAACCCATCCCTTTCATCCCAAATTATTCTATGATTTTTTTTAAACAATTGTTACTATCATCTTCTGGATTATGAAATTTTAAAAAATATTCAAGAGGTTTATTTTTTTATTAGTTCTCAGAACAGCTTACAAGATGCTTGGAACCGTGAACCAAGTAAATGTTAGTTTAGGTGTTTTTTCCACTTAGCTGTCTGTCTGGACACAAAATATCTTTCTCCTTTTTGTCTCTGAAAAGGCCCATATCAGTGACAGAAAAACTGTACCATTTAATTAGGAACAGAAAGACAGCAACTGGTGTGTGTAACATAGTAAACATAATTTAATTTTTAAATGGCTAAAAAACTTGAATATGGCAGCAGCTGCCAAATCACAATAACTTCCTGTCTAATTCTCCCTGCATTTATCTGGAAAAGAAAGATAGTACTATTATGCTGCAGTCTTTGGTGTTTTTTTCCTAGAAATTAAAAAAAAAATTTTTGTTAGAATGTATCTGGTAGAGGTGGAATTTTATACCATAGTGATTTTCATGTTAGAATAAATAGAAATATTTCTTGTCTTTAGAAGAGTACATGAGCTACTTATCCAACTTTAATCTTTTTGAAGACTTTAATTCTAGTATGAACATGATAGCTTTTCATATTGAGTAATCCTGAAATTAACAAACAGCATCAATGAACTTGAATGTGTTTTGTTTGCTTATACAATCATCATATACATCTTTCATGCTTTCTGATTTTCCATACTACCTCCGCTTATGAAACTTTTCTTTCTTTGCTCCTCATTTTCTGTGCTTGCCTGACTTGAGAGTAAAATCATGACTCAGAATGAATGATCATAGGAACGCTTAGAAAATATGCAGAAATTTTGTCTCCTTTATAGGAGACATTTTTTCTTCTTTGTAGGAAGAAAGGCTGGTTTCTTGTGGGGTAACTACTGGAACATAAATATCTGCTGAAAATTGAAGGGGTTTATAGGCAACCAGAGGCAAAAATGCAGCAACAATTATATAAAAAAAACTCCTTCCATGTGGTTTTGGATTTTCTTTCTTTTTCTTTCTCTTTCAAGATGTGTCACTACCTCATGTTTTAATTTCTGTCTTCTGGGTTTCTACAAATATGTAAGTCGTTTATGAACACAGTACTATCAAATATTTATCTGTATGTTCTCTGTAGTGACTTACAATACTCAGGAAGAAGGTGTCATCCTGTCAGGTGCACAACTAATATTGTGTGGTATTCTGCTAACACCTTGAGTATATGTGGTTATACATCAGTCTGAACTAAACAGTGACATTTTTTACAGAAATCTAAAAATAAAAAGCAAGCAGAGACAGCACAAAATGTTTTTAGAAACACAGAACATTCAATCACAGGACAGCACATGACATTTAGGGACAAACTGTTTTAAAAAGTACTGCAGCTTTTTTTTTTTTTTGTAACAGGTAGCCAATATAATAATTATCCTATGCTTGCATGTGAAGTTTTATTCATATTTGAAAAGCTTCTATTTTATAAAGTGAGATATTGTGAATGTTTGATGTAAATAGCAATGTCATATGAAATGATTCACAGGCTTAGACTCCAGATACCCAAAAAAGAAATATGTTTGAATCTCACAGTGTTGCAGGGTGTAAGCTGGATAAATCTTCACTTGATTTTTCTTTCTCAATCCTGAGGGCATGATACACTACTGAGCTAATTTAGCTTTTTATTCCAATATGGAATGTCCTAAGAACATGGGCAGTTTTGCTATGAACAGATGTATTTCCAATGGGTATAGTTCTGACTTTTAACTGCAATATTCTCCTTCCTGTCATTTAATATTCGTCTTAGCAAAGCATAGCTTTGCTGAAAAATATCAGCCTGGTAATTTGCCTGTATTGTGTTGCAAAGATTGTTGTGCCTGGCATAACAAGTGGCCTTTGTCCTCAGTGTGCTCTGGTGAATATTCAGGTTGTCACCTGAAAGTTTTTCACTGCTTATCCAGAAAGGCATTTCAAGCAGAGTAAATTCCAAGTAAGTTCTACTGTCAGTCTACATCCTCAGTCTCTCGTAAAAAGCTACTAGAGAAGAAATAACTTTTTATTTTCCTTCAGAAGTATCAAAGAAACAGAAATCTACATTTAGCATTCATGCAAAGTCACTTTGGGAAAGATGCCACTGACTTCAGTTCACTCATTGTTTGGTTGGTAATAATTCTAAACTGTATGATTTTTAAACCTATTTAATGAGATTAGGTTGATTTGGGAGAGAGCAATTATATATTTTTGCAAGGAACAAATACATCCTGTTAGCCTTTTGCTTTAAAACCAAGCCAGCTGTGTTTTAATTACAGTATTGTTGGTTGAAATTACGGTCACCAGTGTGCTTCTGATATTCAAACTCTTGATCATAGCTTTGAAAACATGGATCAAGGAAACAGCAATGAGTCACTATGATAAAAAGGATTCTATGGAAAAGCATAATTAGCTACATTTTAATAGCCTTTTTGAAGGAAAATAAATTTATGAATGTTTTTGATTTTTCCCCTTTTTATCATTTAGAAGACTTGGTTTAAATATAAATGTTAAATCAATTCAGGACCTGTTGATTAGTAGTAGTTACCACATAGAAGATTGTAATCAGTAAACTTTTTTTAGGAAAAAGACACTTCATTCTTCGGAGACCTTTCAGCTGTAGAAAAGCAGAATGAGGATGATTGAATGAAGGAGAGGTGTTGAAGTTGGGGGGGGGTTATGTTTTGGGGTGTGGAATTTTTTTTAAATCTGTCATGATGCCACAGACAACTCTTTATTTTTTACTAAGTCAACTGTGAATTTTTAAATTTGCAAATAGGCATTATTCATATGTGCTAAAATACTTTTCTTGAAAGTGTTTTAATTCAGCCTCTTAAAGGTACTTTTGACAGCATATTATTTCTGATAATATTAGTGAGCCAGATTCAGCATCTAAGGAATTTGTTTTGAATCTGCTTGGCCACTAGACCTAATTCCACTTTGAACAAAGTGGATTTCAAAAGCTGGAAAGAAAGGGCTGAACTAGGTTTCCCTCTGTACTTGGTGTTGGGAGGCTGCACCTCAAGTACTGTGTCCAGTTCTGGGCCAAATATCTCTTACAGCAGGGAGCTAATGCCCATATAAAGAAAAGAAGATACACGAGCCAGATGTGGATTTTGATAATACTTGAGCTAAATGACATCCCTGATGCTTTAGGTCTTCCTCTCCGTAAGAGAAGTTATGGAAATCAAAGGCTATTCAGTATCACTTACTGCCCTTCCTGAAGGAATGCATGTTTGTTAGACCTCTGTTGTCTTCCTTTTCCTTCTGCCTTTTCAGCAATTTGTTTAACAATTTATTGCCTTTTTTTCCTCTTCTGATGAACCAGGACTGGGATTTTCCATTTTCTTACTTTCTTTTTTTTTAAAGCATATTTCTGATATATTTGCCAAAACCAAAAAAATACTATTAAGAAGGCAGCATAATCCTTTTAGTCACCTAATTATTTCTTGCTGTCCTCTCCTAAACTGACATTTTGAAACAGATCTTTGCTTCATGTTTAGAGAAGGCAATGCCACATAGCAAATAAACTAAAAGTAATTGGATGAATGTAATAGAATTATGTTCATAAGTTGGTTGTTATAAGCCTGTAAGTCTATTACTGGCCTCAGGATAATAAGAATAGAGACACCGTAGTTTGAGATGGCAAAAACAATAAAGACTTTGTTGGGTGTTAGCGGTACATTCCAAAAGGATCAGTTACATTTAGAAAGGATAAAGTGGAAAAAATAAAGGGCTGGAAAACTTAAGAAGTTTGGTTTGATGTTTATTTAACTTACCACTTGACAACTTCTTCATTTGTAGGTTGCTACTTTGGGACTGTGATGATCGGAGCTACAGCTACTACATAGAGGTTTCAACAAATCAGCAGCAATGGACCATGGTGGTGGATCGCACAAAAATTTCCTGCAAGTGAGTTTAGTCTTTTTCCACTCATTGGCACAAATTAAGAACTGGAAACTGGGGGTTTTGGTGGGTTTTTTGTTCAGTACTTACATAGGTTACTGTGAAAAGAATGATCATTGCCTAACCTGTAGATTAATGGAAGACTTTCAAACAGAATCCGTTTCTTAAGGTTGGTACTGGATCTTCAGACAATCAGTTGGATTGTTCATTCATAAAAAGTCTGCCTACCATACCCTTGGTTTTGTGCTCACTAGAAGTTAAACTGTTTTTCTGGAGGTCATATATTTATGGTGACCCTGATATCAATCCCACCCTGCCTTGCAAAATATGGTAGGGGAGGGAAGAGAGCATACTTGGTTAAGAATTTTGCTAATCAGATGTCTTTCTCCCTTATCATATATGCATATATGTATTGTGTGACATCTGAAGAGAGTGGGGAGTATGAGAGTAGGAACCAAACCATAGCAGATCAAACAGTTGCCAAAGATTGACCTTGTCTCTGTTCAATAGCGGAGTACCTGACTTACACACAGAACACTCTGCTTTTGAAAAGCACCCTTACAGAGAAAAAGAGTGCTCCTTAAGCAGAGATAAAGAAGAGAGAAAAACTTCCATTTTCATTTGAATACTTAAATCAGGAGAAATCAGGCATGAATATGCTCTATGTGTATACTGTCCATTGGCTTTACTGCAGTTTCTGCTGATAAAACACATTCCTTGAGTATGGAAGAATAATTTAGTGCTGAGAGCCTTCTTAAACCATGTGATGAGGGTTCTAATTTCTAGCAAAGAATGACCTAGATACTGGTCATAGGACTGAAAAGACAGTCAGTCTACAAATGTATATATTATGTATTCAGGTGTGTTCAGCATTCAGTGAATGTTGATGGGATATCAGTTTCTGATTGAGCCCTGGGAAACTCAGAATTATAAAAATCTTACATCTTTCCTGTTCCCCGAGTCAGTTTTCCATAAGATGTACTTTCTTTCCTTGGACAAAATTCAAGTCATCAGCTTATATAGGGTCAGCCCCCACCCATCTTGTATTTGTGCCAACCAAAACAAAATTGATTTTCCAAATTCAGAGGCATTCTGAATTCTCAGTTTGTCACATCAAGCAAGAGAGTCATTCAGCCCTTTGTAGCAGCACTGCTGACACACATTTTTCTAAAGTTTATATTTCATCTCTTAACAAACAGTGTGACTCAAATGCTTTACAATGCACTCTGGACATGTTGGTGAAGGAGAACTTGACACGTCCTTTCAGTGCCTGTAAAGGGCAGGGTATTGATGAGCAGAAAACCTGGGTTCTGCCTGCAGGTCTGGAGAATGATTAAATCTTTACTCGTTCTCAAAGACATCTCAGCGTAATAGATAAAACTCATCTTTTTGTCTGCCTCCAGCAGTGGGAGCACTAAAAGGCTGAAACCACAAAAGGGAGAGAAAGACACACTCAGGAATCTTTGTGCACTTTTTCCTTTTACATTTTGATATTAAAAGCCTGTAACAGTCAAAAGGAGCACTTGTTTAAGTATGCACGCAGGTGAAATTGCTGATAGACTGCCCAATTCAAATATCTTTTCACCATGTTCAAACCACACTTTCTTGCTTTTTTTGTTGTTTTCAAAGCCTTTGCCTTGGGCAAATAGAGGTACATCCCTAAAGTAAAGATAGCTGCCTTCTTTGGGTATACTTCAAACTCTTGATTCAAAACATAGGTACTCTGGAAGTTCTGAAAGCTGTGGCTGCAGGAACAATTTTCATGTGGATTAAAGAACTGCATTTTGCCTAACTTCTTGCTGTGACAGATGTGCAGTCAGCTGGCATAATGCCAGTCTTTAATGCTGAAGTGGACAGACACAAAGTGTCCTAGCACTGTCTGTAACTATCTGCTTTAAACAGATACAAAGACCTGGTCATGAAGCTTCCAGAGTTCACTCGCCATCAAATTTCAGATGATTTATTTGTATTTGATAGCATTTTTTCATATTCAATTTATATCTCTTCCTTTTATGATCAGAAAAATAGCCTTTTTTTTTTTGTCAGTCAAAGCAATTAAGTATGTTTCATTTTATTTTCAGGTATGATTTACAGAAATGCTGAAAAAATACTTGAATTGTAATGGCAATTTGTTAACTAAGTGTATATATAATATAAAAATAAATATATACAATGATATCTATAGTATCAATTTTTTTTCTCTAGTAAATATGTTAAATACATATATAAAATGCTATCTAAATGCCAAATGCTACAAATGTTAGGACTGGTCTGTAGAGCCCAGAGCATTGTAATTTCATACAGTGTGTGATTACATACAGTACTGGAACACTACTTTTTTTACTGCAAAATACTGAAAACACAGTGTGGGCTAAAAAAGCCCATGGTGCTTAAAAACAGTTGAATGTAGAATGGAAGGGACATCATCATTCAGTGGCTCACGTGCTGACAGAAGGCCCTGACTTGAAATTGTTGGGTAAACTTTCAGTATGGTGATGGAGACTTCTTAACGAAGAGGGAAAAATTGAACCAGCCACTCTCAGGAGTATGTGAAGAACTAACTTTTGGGGTTAGTTTCTGTAATTAAAAGAAAAAAAAGCTCAGATTGAAAATCAGAGGGAGGGGTTACCATGAAAACAAACAACTTGTTTTCACTTTAGATAATTTTAACAGCAACAGAGAAGATGGAGTTGGATTTTAACCAAAATTAACAGGTGCTGCTGAAGTGGAGGTGGTACAGTTTTTCTGGTTTACTGTCATAGTGTAATCGTAAAGATGCTCCTGACGGATGCGAAAGATTCCTTTTTTTTCTGTCTGTCCTTCCTTTTAGCATTACATTGGTATTTTTAATCTGCCTCTGAATGCCTTCTATTAAAGTGATTTATAGACTACTGCCCAAGGAAAAGGAAGGATCCAAACTGCAGCATTGTGCCTGCATTTGACTCAGCATCAGGTTTAGGCAGACAGTTACATTATCTGCATTTGGTAATTTTCATTAACCAGACTAGAGCACACAGGGATAGAAATAACAGTACCCTCATCTCTTCGTTCTCTGTATGTTTTTGAATGCTGCTCTCCTCTCTCACCTGGAGGAAACAAAAATCTTTTGCTAATGTGGTTCAATTTTACAACTATTTTTATCTTAGCCAAATCCTATTTTTTTTAATGATTATTTGACATCCCAGCCTGAAATGAACTAATCTTTTGTTGGTATAAAAATGGTTTTCAGTTAGACTTGGGTCTTTGTTTAAGGAAAATAAGTAGATATGTCCTTCCATGGGACTGTGATTGCCTGCTTGACTGCAAGTACCTCTCAGAGGAACTGTGTATTCATGTCAGGCTAAAATATTAATTCTTTCTAAAAAGTATGCTCCAAATTGCATCTCTATCTCTTACAAATTCTGGAGATATGAATGCA
Source organism: Eopsaltria australis (assembly GCA_034509425.1). Taxonomy (NCBI): domain Eukaryota; kingdom Metazoa; phylum Chordata; class Aves; order Passeriformes; family Petroicidae; genus Eopsaltria; species Eopsaltria australis. The sequence continues at coordinate 1,178,914 of JAVTVJ010000396.1, forward strand.
GTGTAAGTGGTTGATAAGGTCTTGAAATCCTGAGGTTACCCTTTCTGGCATTAGTTCTGTGTTTAATATACTGCAGTAAATCGAAGAAAAATAACTCACTTGCTTTCCAGTGTAGAAAACCAAAGTGGATGTAGTTAAAATGTGGGAGAATTTCACAGGGGCCCATGTTTGAAGAGACAGAATACTTCAATGGGAAATTTTGCATTACTAGTAATATTCTCTATTAATTTTCCTGTCTTCAAAGATGTGTGGGTAAGAGTTTTTTCTGTGGGTAAGACTTTTTTCCTTTGCTGTTTGCTGCTTGGCTTTCTGGCTGCGTGTTCTTGCAGAGTTAAACTTTTGTGGAAGTCATTAGCCTGCTGTCTTGCAAGTGTTCTGTGAGGTCTCCAAATAATTTTTGCTCAATCGCTGGCACAAAGGGTAGGATGAACCATAAAGGTGTCAAACACAGACCTCGACAGACACCTTTGATAATTGGAAAGTGGCAAAACAAACTACGAGAAAGGAAATTAAATTATGTTTAAAGAGCATATATTGGTTTTGGCAGACTACAGAAGCATGAACTTCCCCTTTAAACTATCAGTGTGCAGCTTTGGGTTGTTTTAATGGCGTTTTTAATGTAGTAGTTTGTGTAAATTAATAATTCAGTGCTCAAAGGCAGGAACAGACAGGCTACTCCTAACCTTCTTTTCTCCCAGTTTTAAAAGGCTGAAGAAAAAACTGGATGTCTGTTACCTTCACAGGGGAAGCTTGTGTACCTTCCCTAAGTGAGAGCCAATTAATGCCTACTGGTTGTGTAATTGACAATTTTCACATGTTCTGTGGAGGCTATTTCTTTTTTCTTTTCCACAATAAGCTGTTTTTCTCTACACAGTATGACACTAATGAAAAACAGTCATGTTCCCTTCTATTTTTAAAAACATTTATGATAAGTGGACTTGAGCGTGTTAGTGTCGAACAATAGAGACTTGCACTTGTTAGGAGAATTTGCTGACAGAGTCTGAAAGTTAAATGAAAAACAGAATATACCAAAGGCCAGTAGGAGAACCAGACCTCGGAGTTAATGACACTTCTGATAAAATAAACCCTGCAAAGACAAATACTAAGCTGGCTATCACGATGCTCATCAACTCCATATCGTTCTTCAAAATTCTCTTCTTTGTAATTGTTGTGAAATGGATCTGATCCCTTGGCAGCAGCCATAGCATGTTCTATCAGTGTTGTGATGGAATTTGGGAGACAATGGATATTGTTTATAGATGGACAGTTCTAAGGCAGTTCATATCAACTGTCTGTGTGGCTGGTTGAGATTTTCTTGTGGTGGGCATTACTTAATTTTCAGGAGGTTTACAACATACTGCATTTTACATATATTTTTAATTCTTTGCTATTCAGAATGTTCTGCTGTTATAAATGTGTAAAAGCTTCCAAACTTAATTTCACATTTCCATTGCTTATTGAGTTTTTATTATATAATAGCTATTTCAAATTCTTAATTCTCAGTTCAGTTCCCCTCAAATTTTTCTTCTGTAGTTTACATATAAATCTAATCAGTACTTTCACATGAAACAACCTTTGGGGTGTGGATGCAAGATTCATTATCACAATTTATCAACTGTCTTCTGATTAATCTTTTCAGAATAATTTTCAACTTTGAGATTTTTGCTCTTGTCTACTGTTTCCTATTTCTACCCTATGACATACTATGTGCATTTCAAGTTTTCATTCACTACTGTATTTTATTTGTTAATAATTCACAGGTAAAGGACACCTAGGGAGATCTAGGTCATGCACTTAACAGTCCTAAACAGCTTTCCAGATGTACAGAAAAGTGTTTTCCGTGTTGTCTGAGGATTTCAAGTGAGAAAATACTTCTGCTTTAAACAATGATAGTGGCAAATTCAAGTTGGGGTTTTTTTCCTGGGTATACTTTTGTGAAACCAGGTTATTATCTGTCATGATATGATTATTTCTTCTGCTATGGAGATAATATTTTAAGTGTATGAATACCTTTCTGTGTAACTGAACGTGGCACATTATGTACTTATATTTGTAGTTTCTAATATTTAACCACAAACACAGCAGTTTTTTATTCCTGTCCTCTTCTAGTTCCTGCATTTCACTGTATGATCCCATTTCAAGAATTCCCTTGCATCGGTCTTCATTAATCAGTCTTCTCCTTAACTACTTTCACAGAACTGTTTTCTTGCATAATGAAGTGGCTCGAACGTTTCTCAGCTCTTTCCAGCTGCCTATATGCCTGCATCACATTTCTTCTGTTATTTCCAATCAGTTTTGCAGGCTTCTATTGTACTGTCATACCTAGAATGAGCAAACAACATTTTTCCTAATTTCTGTGTAGTCTTTAATTCTGTCTAATGCCTGAGCTCCCAAGGGGCAGGGGGGAACAGGATAAAAGGAACTGCTATGGTACCTCTGATGTTGAGCAGATTATTTTGACCATACTTCATCCTATTTTACATGAAGTTAATTTCATAACAAAGCTGTTCTTGTACCTCTTCTTCTGTCAAAGAGAGTATATTTCAACTATGGTTCATCCTATTTATTTCACAAAAACAAAATTTCACAGCAACTCTGTGAAATCCAGATGCCTGCTCTGGGGTTGCCGAACTCACTGTAGCCACATTCATGCAATACAAAATGAAATATATTACAAGCAAGATGTCTGGGAAATTGCTACACTGTTGAGCTCAATTTCAAGTCTCTCTTCAGAAAAATAAACTAAGAGTTCTCATTAGTCTGTTCATTATCCTGGTAATAATGCCTACTGGAACAAGTCAGACAGATATAAAGGGTCATTTTGTGTAATTATTGAGCTTTTAAGCCCTGAACGATAGAGGCATCGAAGTACATATTTTTCCTTGTGTTTATATGCTCACATTTTCAAAAGATTTTAATGAGGCAAAGAAGAAAGACTCCAGCTTCACATTGCTGTCTTATTAAACACAAAGAATTAAGATTTCACAGAGAGAAACCAGAGTTTCCATTTCAGACCATTAGGAGCCTCTCAGCAGTGTCGAAACTCTGCATCTAACATTTCATTTGCTAGCATTTATTTTAGATGATTCTAACTTGATTGAAGAAAGGTGTGACTTCTTTAAAGTTACATTTCTTAACAGCAATTCAGGATCACAAGGTTTTCAAATTGTTAATTTGTCTTTTCTGTTTTTCCACTCCTACATTCAGTTCCTTGTGTTTGCTTTTCAGCCACAAATATACACGGGTCTTTAGAGCAAGCCTTCAACAGAGTAACAAGGAGCTGCAAACTGCAGTGTCCTATTCTGCCTTAAATGCTTTTCCATGTGCTTGGTCACTGCAGTTTTGCTTTGCTCCATTTTGCCCTGCAGCTGCCATGGTCCTGGCTCCTCTTCTTGCAAATTACTGTGAGGAGAGTTGTGAAAACACCACAGTAACTCTAATACCCATTAGAATGTTAGCTCAGTTCAGCCTCAGAGAAAATAAGCAATGCCAAATAATACCCACAAATCGCTGCCTGTTTCTTTTAGGTACTGGGTTTTCCCCCCATGCCAGCAAAGACTTGAATGTCTCTTTGGAGACCAGCAAAAATTGTTAAATTAAAAACAGATCTATGTATTGCTATAAACATCTAGAAAAAATACTTTAAGAAGAAAAGGTAATTCAGTACATGTAACATATTTGTTGTATAGTCTTCTGTTCAAAATAAAAAAACAAAACAAGCAGTCATTTACTTAAAAAATTATTAATATCTTGTGGCAGTACATTGGATTGCCTTCACAGTCATAAATTCTCTCTCTTGAAGATGTCTGTGCATGCATACATGTACCTACATGCATGTAGGCATACCCACACATGCACCCCCTCAGCACCTGGATAAATAAAAATTGCTACAAAATATGTTACCCAGATTGTAGATGTCTCCTGTGAACCTGGCCTATTTATCTGCCTAATTATTATGCCTAGTACCTGAATTGTTGTTTTGTGGCTATGTTTGTTTACTTTGAAATTCATAGTTGCTTAGGTTAATAAACTAATGAATAACAGATACCCAAATATTGAGGATCTAGATGGTAAATTGTTATTTTGTCTGTAGCCCTTTCTTACAGGCAAAATCATTAAATAATATAGCAATGTTGACATCTCCTTGTATTGTCAGGAGGCCAGTTAGGTGTTAACATGTCAAATCAAGAGATTTGACCTAATTTGGTTGTTGATAATCAGGATCTAATTTCATCAGAACTCTGAAAAGTGCACATTTGTTTATGCTGGCCAAAACAGGTATGGTCTTTAGGGTTACAAATGTCTTGTCTTGAGATTCATGCAGTATTAAGCCACTGATTTATTCACAGTAATGTTTTTACCAGGATAGATTATAACCATGAACCACAAAGCTGAAGAATTATTATATCTTTAGGCTCATCCTTTGAGGATTTCTGTGCTATATGGTATGTGGTCTATTTTTTTTAGAATAATGCTTTGTCAGTTTGTTTCATATACTTAAAGAGATGATGCTTCCATTTTGCTCTTTGCTTTTCTATTACACTGAATTCCCAGAGTAAGAATTTTTTATTTCTTAATGCCCGTACAGAACATCATCATATTACGTAGTTTCATTCCACTATTTTTCTTCTATATCTGTAAACTAATTTTTCTTTCTTAGTGGATTTCATGTATTTCATGTACATATTAATAAAATCATTCTACCTTTTCCCTAATACCTTGGTTGCTACGTAAATAAGTTTTGCCTAACTTTGTTTTGTGCTCTTTCATTATGAGTCATGTTTCCTCTCTTTTTAAAATTGTATTTTTGAAATTTTACCCACTTCTTTGTCTATAAGGTTTTAAGGCAGAGAGTTCCAAATTAAATACTAAGATTCAGTTTACCAGACACTATTGTGAGGGATTTTCATTTTTTCTGTTCAAAAAGTAGGAGAAGAAAAGTTGTATTTGTTACTTTTGTCTGTCTTGCTTCACTTCACTCTCATGTCTAAAATTACTGCAGTTATGGGTTCAGGTTCAGGGTTTTTAGTGGGTGAGTTTCAGTCTGAGGTCATAAGGCTTTTCCTTTCTGACCTTGAGGTTAATAGATAATTCAGTGTGGTAGTAGAAAGGGTAACAGTTTTCCTCCCTTCCATTACCAAACCTCACTATGCTTGTATTGCTGTTGGGAGGAGGCACATGCTGATTTACTTTTTTCACTGTTTTATTCTTCTTAGAGGCTATGGTTCAATTTACTGCATTCCTTGGAGGTTTGACATGTCAATTAGATGTTATCGACAGTAATAGAAGAGCGGTTGCTGTAAATGTGAAGTTTTTACGAGTGGGCCGTGAAATTACACCCAGGGGAATGTGAGAGACAAGTACGATAAATAGTGTTAGTATACACACTACAAAGAAACTGATTAATAGGGAGCATGTTTCTGCCTCATATCTCTAAAGGAATTGTTTATATATTTGTTTTTAATCAACTTTCCCATTGCTATGAAAAGTTATATAATAAAAATAGCCCACAGTCTGTTGTAGATTTATGGGGACGAGAAATCTTCAAAGTTGAAAGCATCCCATTAATTGTGTTATTGGGTATGTTTTTGCATTGGATGGCTTTTCATATCTTTGCTACCAGTGTGAGCATCGAGCAAGAACTATTGGTAATGAGTAAGCACAAAAAACCCAATTCAGCTTCTGGGGTTTTGCAGACTTCTCATGTGCATGTGTGCTCTGGTGGACACAGAAGGAAGATGAACTCTCAAGTTACTCTTGTTCACATGTGCCATTGCCATCCCCCAAGGATGTGTGTGTAGGTACTACACGCACAGTTCTTGCTACAATGTAGAAATCTGGCTCATGGCATTCTGCCAGTTTCCAGCAAATTGCTAATAACTTTATTTTATGTAAAATTTTAGAATATAAACTATATTTTTGGGAGTACAGAAAGGCGACCTATTGAAACTGAAAGAAATGTGCAAGCAAGCTAAATTATATGAGCTTATGCAGTACAAAAATGCTAGCAGTTGCCTGCATTGGTATGTGGAAGTGCTTGAAAATTGATTGCTTCATTTAGTTAGAAAGATAATTATGGCATTCAGTTTTCCCATTGTTCAGTTTGACTATATTTTAACATTTTCTTCTTGTAATATTTCTTCTAAAAAAGTAAAAATGTCAGCACTGAGGCTTTGAAAGCAGGTATTACTGTATAGAGTATTTCAAGTGAGAAGTTTTATAAAGATGTCAGAAAGCCGGTATAGACTTCATGAAATCTGTTTTATGTCAGAATATTTTTTTCTAGTAGGTCTGTTTTTTCAAGCCCTCATTCGGTTTCTACAACAAATCCTATACACTAAAACATTTAGAGCAGCTTAGTAAAGCATTGTTATAGAGGATGGATATTTTGTCTGCATTGGTGCAAGGGACAAAATCATAGAAATTATCCTAGAAATAGCTACAAATTTAGTTCAGATGCTTTCAGAATTATGCAGTCCTTATGGGAAGTATGTTTACAATAAAAACTTTAGAGAGAAAGTTTCTCAAAAGATGTTAATGCATGTTTTTACTTGTCAATATATAAAGCTATTATGTAACAAATACTGCAGCAGATGACTTCTGGTATTTATTATTAGTCTCACATTTATTCTAGACTCTTGTAATTATATGAGCCATTTTTATTGCCTCTGTTAGTACTTAAAGTCCTTTTTGGTTGTTTGGTAGTTTTTTGGGTTTTTTTGCAAAGATGCATAATTAGGTCAGTTTCGCCTCCATCTCTGAGAGCAGCAGAGAAAAAGTTGTTACTTCCATTCTGCACCTTCCTTGCTTCCTTAGGAGTCCCATGTTTGTTAGGCCACCTTTTGAGAAAGTGCTGCCACGGTCACAGCATGCGATGGAAACTCAGTTTTAGATGAGGTAGACCAGTAGTAGAATTTATCTTAATTTACTTCAATTTATAAGCCAGAATGTTGATGACCTTTGATTTCTCACAGTATTTTCTTTCTCATGCTATTTCTTCCCGCCTCCGTGGCTTGGGAGGGTGGATGGCTGAGCCAGTTACTCAGTCTGACTTCTTTATGGATCTGTCTTTCTGAATTCATATGTTAAATTACAGCTGTAACAGGAGAGGGAGTATTACTTCACTTCATTGTTTAGTACTGTTATGGTGGAAAACATGGGGTTTATAGGCAATTTATAAGGCAGCTGTAGACCTTTTTGGTATTTTATAACAAAGAGTACCTGTATAACAATTACTTTTATAGCATTTATGGTGTGTGCTTCTGTGTTTATTTTATAGGGAGTCCATAAGAGAGGTTAGTGTGGTATTCATTAACAAAGCAGGGGGTGTAACATATCATGCAGAACACATTGTGGTACTCCTCCAGTCTCAGTAAACTTGCTTATCTGTGCACACCATTTTTATTTGGCAGCATCATATGTTGGTTACAATCTGCCTTCTTTATATCAGCACAGTCATCAGATTAATGTATAGAAAAAGGACACAACTCTTCTTTCATTGTCCTGTTACCTGCTTTCATAAATTCCATTAAAAAATACATAGGCACAGTTGAAAGTGTCTACATCCAAAAAAGGTGTTTCATCACTTACTGTAGAATAAGGCGGATGTAGACAAGTATTATAAATGAAAGTGGAGGTTACATTTGTTTCCCAGACTGCTTTGCTTTTTTTCTTGGAGTGAGAAACAAAAAAACAGAAGTTGTATGTCATCTTGGAAAGTGAGGAGACATGATGTGCACATTGAAAGTGTACATGCTTAGCCTAAAGCAAGCCTTGATATGAATATGATATGGTTATTACAGCTTGATGAATTTAGTTACATATAGCAGCTTTCTCTTTAGTCTGACATCTTCAGCCTGAACTGGGTTTAAGCTCTGATCAGTGCTGCTCTGGTAAGCCCACAGTGTGGTAGTATTCTGTAGTGCCAGTGGCTCATTAGAAAACCTCAATAAAATATAAGCTTCCACTTCTTTCTTAATTTGTTCTTTCTGGAAGAGAAGGAAATAATGGGGAAGAATCACTATTTATGTCCTATTATGTGTAATAAATCCTTCTAAAGATAGCAGCTTTTCTTAGAAATAACTAGGCAAAGATTCCAAATGCTGAAAAAACCCATTATATTCTTTAGGAGGGATTTGCTATTTTGGAGCTATAGATAGTTTAAGGAATAGCATGGTATTGGTTTAATTTACCTGGACATCAGAGTTTCTTGCATTCTTCTTGCAATAGCCTAATAAGGAAAAAGACAAGAAGAAATATGAAAGTGAAGTGATTTCTAGTGATCTTTTTCCTTCCTATGAATAGAGTATGGTGAAGAGATTGTGAGATGGACAAAGCCATCCGGTTTCCAGCTGTTGGAGAGGTGAAAACTCTTGGCCCAAGAGTCTGTTTATATGTTTGAACAGAGAAACTGATTTTCATTGCAAGGAGCTCTAAGTGAGACAGGCAGAGTCAGAGAATAAGAGAGCAAAAGATAATTATCTAAATTATGTTCAGGCTGTTATAGAAGACGAATATAGTTAAAATGTAATTAAATATGACAGGCTCACAGGATGCAAGCATGACTTTGGAATGCTAATCATCAATTACTGCATCTCCTTAGGGGAGTGAGGCAGAACAAGAGTTAGAAGTCGTGTGACTGAGGTGAGATGCAGAGTGTTCAATGCTGTAGGATTGTAACAAGGCTAATTTCTTTTTAAAAATGGAGCTGCTAGCCAAACAACTTGTAGTGCTGCATTTCAGCTTGAGGATCCTGGTATAAATCTGAGTAGGCTGCTAGTCCTGAGTCTTCTCTTTGAGATGGAAACCTCAGCTTGACGCAGTGATTATTTCTGTTGTGAAAGCAATGACCAGAACTGCTGCAGACTGAGCCAGCAAATCTAAAACAAATCAACCAGCAAGACAGGTGTCAAAGCAGAAAAAATATCAACACTGCCTGAATATTTAATAAAGCTAAACCCTGAAAAATATATTTCCTATAGGGTCACTAATAAGGTGTACAGAGACACAAAAAGTCCAAAGGACAGCAATGTCATTTTATGAGAGAAGTAAATTCTGATAGCTTCTTTATGACTGTGTCCTAGGTAAAGACAGTAAAAGTATTGCCACCAGTTTGAAAGATTTGTTTGTTTGGCATATGGGGAGTAAAGGTGAAGAAATGCCATCTATTACACAGGACTATCTAATCCCAGGCTAAAAAAGAAGTGCTTTTGATCTGCTTTAATGCTGCTGTTCCTGGTGTAGAGTGACTTATGTGTGAATCAGTGTGAGAGCTATGTATAAAGTTTGGAGGAAATTTTTGTAAAGACCATCAAAAGCGATTTTGAGAACAGAAAGACAAGCTTGTGTGAGGAAAGTGTAAAGTAAGCACATATGTACATGACTACAAAACAATTTGCAAAATAGAATTTCTACAGAGAAAGTGAAATTATTAAAACAGTACCAGCAGAGATAACTAGTAGTAAAAAAGGAAGGTTAAAAAGAAACTTGAGCATTACCTATGATATCTTTAATTGAGGAACACCGCTGAAAAATTGTTATGGCTTTCTACATTAATAGAATTCTATGTGAATTTGTTACATCAGCAAAAAATGCAAAAAGAGGTCAGATATGCCTTGATAATGTTCTGTCAGTAATCTCTTTTCTCATAGGGGTATAGTTACATGAATAAATTATCTCTTTGCTGCATAATTATATCTGTACTATAGAGGTATTGCCTTACATATATCGACATTCTCAAATGTACAGTCAAATCCATGAAACTTTCTAGTGAAGAAGGTTTGCCCTGCTTATTTAAAAAATTATTCCTTCCTAATCCATTTGGCTTGTTTTCTATTTTGCTTTTCTCCTTTTTGCTAAGGAAATAAAATGAGACATCTAATTTTCTCATTATGCAATCAAGTATTAATTCTCTAGTGGCAATATTCTTGCATTTTAATAACTCTTCTACAAATTGTCTATAATTTTGACTTTCTTTTTCTAATGGGAAAGGAATAAAATGGACAGATACCAAAATAGTAAATATTTTTGGAGCTGAATTTACTGAAAATGCTATCTTCTTTCAAGTGTTGCTCCCTCAAGAATTTTTTTATTCTTTTCCATTATATTTTAATATTATTAAAGTAGTAATTATAATCCAATCCTAATAATTGCATTGTAGCAGCAAGTAAGGACCTGCAATGCAGTGGGAAGTGAATGAACATAGGAACTTCCTGTAGGAGCTGATCTGGAAGTATATCATCAAAATAATCTTCAGAGACCTTTTTCTCAGTCTCTCTTACTATATGTTGTGCTCTTCAGCTCTGTTCCCCAACAGATGCATCAGCCTCCCTGATATCACATCATAGGACAGACAATGGCATTTATTGCCATGCTTGCAAATCCTGCACTGGGCTCCTGCAGTGTGTATTTGACCAGTGCACAGAAACAGTAGAAGTAAATACCAACCCACTTATATTCTATTCTATGGTCTCTAATTAACATATTTTGTTACCACAGAACACAAACTCTACATTGGTGTAGAGGCACAGGTTCTCCTTTTTTAGGATTTTTAACTCTTTTATTTAGTATAGTTTTAAAATAAAGTATTATCCAAATCGCTAGAAAGCAAATCTGGTTTTTACATCATCTCTCTTCTTGCATAAAGTTTGTGTGTGTAAATTTCAAAGCATATGTATAATACAAACTGTGGTGATGCTTTGTTATGAGAAGTAGTGCTGTGATCATCTCTTTGTCCCAGCCTCTCATCTTTGGAACTTTGTAGTTCAAAGTAACAGGTTCTGTTTGCCCATGGAGATTGTCTGGCTGTACTAGAGTAAGGTTAGAAGGGATCTCAAGAAGAATTATTCCTCTGTTTAGGGGGGAAATGTTTAAATCATAACAATCTTTCAGGTCTTGAAACAATCAACAAAATAATCTATTCCTGTTTTATATTTTATTTAGAGCATGAAGAAACAGCTTTAAAAAATCTTTAAATAGAGGTATAGCTTTAAAATAGAGGTATAGCCGCATAAGGGATATAAACAAACCATACCATTATGTAGATAACTGCTGTACCTCTGAGACCTGCCACAGACCACACCTTTCTGTTATCATGAATTACTCTAATTACACCCATTACCTCTGAGAGTAAGACCAGTAAACTACTTGAAATTAGGACTTGATTGGGTTTGTAATCTTCTTTAAGCAAATATAACTAGATGGCAGTGATAAAAGTAATAGCCAACTAAATTAACTGAGAAATGCTGTTTGTGACAAAAGGAGTTTTCCCAATAAAGGACAAATCAAATGTCTGACAAATAGTCAGCAACCAGGCTTTTCATACTGCCAGGCTTTGGGGTAGTCTACTAGTAGTGAGTGGTGTTCTATTCCAGTTTTGCGTTGGTCCTTTTTTTCTTACATTAACATTTCTGAAGATATTCAGAACCCATTCTGGAAAACCATCCAGTTTTTTTCCATAGTAAGTTATTCAAGATACATCTAACTTAATTTTATTTCTGAAGCCTTCTGTGATGGAGTCTAGTTTGGCTGAGAAGTTAAATTCTGGATTTTTTTTCATGTTTTATGAATATGAAATAATCTAAATTTTAATGTCTTTAAGTACTAATCTAGTGAAAAACTGGTATCAGACTGAAACCTCTGGTTCCTGGTATTCTTTTTATTTGTTCTGTTTTACTCCCTGTTCTATAAGCACAAAGTTATGGTGTCCTTTTCCTGCTGTGTATTAGGCTGCTTGAAGTGTTGTGCCTCATTCAGATCAGATGAGTATGAGTGAGGAACAAAGATTACAGTGTACCTCTAGTGTTCTCAGTCTAGCCTGAAAATTATACACCAGCTCTGGAAGAGTGGTCTGTTCTCCTCGCTGCTGCCGTGTCAGTATGGGGAAATGCTCACAACCTCAATTGCAAATGATGCTTTGTGACATTTGTAACTTCCTGGGAGGATCTTGACCCGCACAAAGAAAACTTGGCTCCTCTTGCTCTACTGCTCTACTTAGAGTGTGACAAGTTGGAGGTTTTAGGTGGTTTGGTTTCGGGTTTTTTTCTCCTACAGTTGTAATTTTCTTTGACCAAGCTCTGGTGATTCCTCATGAGAAGTTAACAGGAGGATGCATTTACTTTTACTTATCTGACCTTTTGTTTATCTAATATAGTCAATATTAGTCAAGGATTTTAGACATTGATCCAGGCTTTTTTTCTTTGACCGTTATATTAACTTTCAGCAATAGTATGATTGTTGCCCCTGCATACAAATTACAGTGGTATGAGGTATGTATGAAATCGCATAAGCAGTGTTAAGAGACTTGAAAATGAGGAAGGAGTGTGGAAATTCAGGCAATGAGAAGTGTTCCTCCATTTGCCCTTTTAAGTGCACTTAAATTACTGTTACTTGAATGCATTCTGTATATTTTACTGCAGGTTTTTGTGACTGTGTTCAATATTTGTATGTCTTTCTGAATTTTCTTTGTAGATCCTGGCAAACAATCACTTTTGATAAACAGCCTGCATCTTTTATCAGAATAGTTGGAACTCGCAACACAGCTAATGAGGTAAGGAACTTCTAAAAAACCCTGTATTCTTCATGAATATACAACAGCAGGGAAATTGATAAGGCCTTCTCAAATGTACATACTTCATCTTTTTGCTCTGGCAATCTAACAAAACACTTGAACAGTGTTATCACCTGTTCGTCGTTTTGACCTTTCCACACTGCCATCAAATACTCCTATTGGGTTTGGTTTTAAATTAATCCTTATTTTGAAGAACAATTAAAATACCAATTTAGTGCACTAGAGAAGGGTGTATGGTCTCTGATACACTTGGGTTTTATCACCTGTACATCATCTCTTTAATTAATAAAACAGAAGGAAAATCTCATTATTCATAAGAAAATCTTACTTGCATAAGATTCACTTATAATTAATTTTCATACCTGATTAATCAGTTGACTAATAGTCGCCAAACCAAGAGATTTTTTTCGTTTTATACAGAAAAAAATATTTTATCCTAGCCCATCAAGTGCAATATCATCCCATCTTTGTTTATTTGTTCTTCTCTCTTTTGTAATTGTTATGTATTGTCTCAGATGAAGTCGAGAATTTATTCTTGAGTTCAGCGAAACAATTTTCAATATGTGAATTTAAGAGTATTTGTATGTCTTTGTGAGATTAGGACTCTATAGTACAAGATGATAAGAGGCACCAAAAGCTCCCATTTGTGTGCACAGACCTGCCTGTCTGTATCCCACACGTATAGCTCACCACCAGATGTGGTACTTTGATGCTTTACCCTGAGCTTGGGAGAGCACGATTACATTTGGATTAAGTAGAGTTTGTCAACTCCAGAGGCCAGGATTTCTGATCATATTTAGCTGCTGGTTCCTCAGGCCTGGGAGCATTGTCCAATGGCATTGGCTGTGTCCAGTTTCACTGCAACTCTTTCAAACAAAAGCAGCACCAGATATCAACATCTCAGCCAACAGCTGGGCCGCAGCTGACCAGCTAACAGAACTGGGAATACAAATTGTTGTGTTTCTGAGCAGCGTGTCCCACCACATACAGTTCAACCTTAATCAGTGAGTCCTTAGAATGAGAGTCAGAAGCTGCCTATGGTGTGGTACATGTGTGAAGAAGCCCTCTGCCATTACTCATCCATATTGACAGTCTTGTTCTCTCATGCCAGTGTTTGTAAATTCCCAACTCTTTGTGAAAAAAGAACGAGGTGCATTGCATAAACTCAGCAAACCAGGAAACATTGCTTTCAACTTTGAATTCTTAAAGGTAGTTTTAAGCCCTGAAGAGCAGTGGCCTTTTAGCCATAATTCTAATTTCAAATTGGTTACTGTTTCCAAGGAATTTCATATCCTGTGTAATCATTTATATAGAGCACTGCATAACTGTAGTGAAGATAAGTATGGATAGAGTTACAGCTATTCATGTAGTGTCTCAGTTGGATTATAAACACATGCTGTTCTCCTTTGTCCTTTCCTCTTTTGTCTCTAAAATCTGCATCCAACACTAATTTGGTTTTTATTTCTTAAATTATTTCTCCTAACGCCTATAGAAGAGGAACATTGTCAGTGTGCACATATTACTAAATAACTTATATATAAATATATTAAACAGAGGGTCTGTAACATTTTGTCATAGATTTTAATCTTCCAAAGAAAGCAGCAAGATATTTTTCATATTTCCAATTTAAATAGTAACAGTGTAACCAAAGTCTTGGTTTGTTCTATAATTCTCAACAGTCTCTTCCATAAGAGTACAGTTTCCAGAATAACTTGCCCACAAGTGGTTGTACAGTATGTCAAACCATTTTCATTTTAAATATAATATGCAGCATATTCAGCAGCATATTCTTATTAAGGAGTGTTACTGTAACAGGTATAAAATACTCCTTGCTTGTTCTACCAACACATGCCTTTGAGCTTTGTTCATCCCAGTCTGTTCATCCCAAAGAAAAGAGTTGATTTTTGGAATTGAAAAGAAATCCTATAAAATTCCTCCATTTTGTAAATTCTTTTCTCTTTTAAACTCATCTTTTCCTTGCCATGTTTTCGAAGTTTTTGAGACATGATGTTCACAAATTTTTTGACCTGGAGTTTGAATAGCTTTTGCTAAGTAAATACATGGTAGAAGTGTGACTTTCTGTTTTCTTGAGCTTACACACATCCTACTTTTGTAGAGAAAATAGTTATTTTTCCTTGTCACCATTTATTTGTCAGACAGGTCACCGGATACTTAATGTAAGTTTTCTCTTGTTATTCCTCTCCAATATTACTGACCTGGAAAGGACACCTAGTTGCTGATGTGAGAGCTTTATCTTACAAATTACTGTGCCAGTGTATTTGTACTTGGCCTTCCTGCTTTGTGAGTCCGACCTCTCTTAAAATATCCATGAGAAGTAGAACATGATGTGGGTCACAGAATGATCCTGAGCTGTCATCTTTTTCTTTGGAGAGAAGAACATGCAAGATTGTTTGTTTCAGTGATGCTATTCTGAAATGCTGAATTCCAGTATCAGATCTCAGGCTTAGGCTTCTCTCACACGCTGTATTCCTCATATGCAGAGGTGGCAGAGTAACTGCCACCAAATTCACAGGCTTGACAATACGCCACATGTTTTGACCATTAAGAATTTAATATGAAAGAATCAGTAAAATGAAAGTTACAATTTAAGAATTGTGTACTTCTGACCTTCTAGACTAGTATTAGCTAAATTTCTGGGCTGTCCACACTACATTTAAAAAAGCTGTATCACTATGTAAAGTGAGGTTTTAAATGAGAAATACAGAGTGGGATACAGTAGAAATACGGAATCTTCTGGCTTAGAGACCTCTGTCCCATTCTGTGCTGCCTTTCAAGGAAAGCAGCATCCGTACAGAGTTGCACTGATGAGAGAATGTTCTTTTCTGCAAGGCCTTATCCTGACAAGTGTAGCTGGAAAAATTACAATAGCTGTTACTTTAAAAACATGGGAGTTGGATGAGTACAAAAGGGACTTCTCTAGAAGTGTTGATAAATACAAAAATTGGCTTCTCAAGAGCTGTAACAGATGGAGAGAATGCATGCCAGTATAGGAATTAGTTCAGCTTTAGGAAAAAACAGAAGAAATACAGTGGAAAACCATTTTGTGCACGTGTCTATGTGTGGGTGCTGGTGCAGATTTGTAATCTGTTCATATATGTATATATAAAGGCATAGCACTACATCTTTATGTGAGCATGAGTGTATATATAGAAATATGAGCATGTATTGCAATGTATCTGCATAAAAAACTTACACTGAGGGGCACAAGTAAATATAATGGAGATTAAAAAAAACCAAGCAGTGACTGAAGATTTTTTATATTTGCTTTATGTATGCTATCAGAATTCAAATTAGCTGGCTACATCCTCAGAAAAGACCTGGGGCTACTGCAGATATGTCAGTGCAGATGTCTGCTAAATGTTCACTTGAGCAGGGATGGTCAAAAAGAATAATAGGATTTTAGCTTGTATTGAAGAAAAGATAGAAAATACAATATTCTGTAGTCTTGTATGAATATGTAGTATATTCATGTCTTGTTTATGATATTTGATTTTGCCCATATTTGAAAAGGTCTGGGAAAGGGCAGTTAAGATTATAAGAGATTACTCTTGTTTGTGAGAAGAGCTTTATAGAAGATGTCATAAAAGTATACAAAGATAATAAGTTTAAAATTCAGAATTTAATATTCATCAAACTTTAGCTTTTAAACTATAATGCATGGGAAAGTAGCAAATTTAAAGGAGGGTAAGAAAATATTTATGTTTAGTACGTAGCAAAGCTGTGTAATTCATAGCAATAAGAAATCGTATGGAAAGAAGTTTTGTAACAATTTTTAAGAGAGTTCCTCCCCCTTCTCCTCCCAGGCTCTTCAAGAACAAGTAGAAGTAAGTAAAGTAGAAAATAATTTGGAAAAAAATGCTTAAGCACATGGTCCTCTTACTCTAAGATACAGTCACCTGTGCACTGGTCCCAGGTATTGTTTGAATCATCAGAAAATGATCACTATTTCAAATGGAATATTTCATCTGATGAAGCAGCAGCCACCTTGGACACTCTGAATGCCTTTCTACATACTCCAGGACATGTCTGTAGAGCTGCCATTGTTATTACAGCAGAGGGCAATCTTGAAATAGAATCATGTTGGTAATGATTTAAATTTCATTTCTAGTGTGCATGAACATTCAGCCTTTTGAGGAAGTGATTAGATCATAAAATGTGTTTTAGGCAATTAATATAATTGTTGTTATTATCCAGTAGCATGTAGTAGGTATTTCTGCTACTTGGCAAAGAAAAAAAATCGTTTATAAATATCCCTGTCTGCTTTGGAACCATCTTTCTGATTTTTAGTGCCATATGTAAAGGTTGGTATAATTTGAAGGCCTTCTCTTGCTCCAGTGTTGTGCCTGTCTAATGTTTACTGCCCATGAGTAAATGTTTTTGACCTCATGGTGAAGCATTCTATTTTGACTAATTACTTTGTCACTGATCTGGCCTGCAGACTTCTGTATAGACTTAATCTTACTTTGATCATGCTTTTGCTGGCATTATATTGTTTCACTAATCTTCATTTTTTGTTCTCTCCAGGTGTTTCACTGTGTGCATTTTGAGTGCCCAGCACAGAACAGTACCCACAAGGATGAGAGTAGTAAGGAAGTAGCAACAACAGAGGTGGGCACTGGTGGACAGTAGCTTGTTCCTCGCCCTGTTGGAGCTGCAAGCACCTGGTTCCCTGCATTCCCCTCCTGGATCCACCTCGCATCCTCATGTTCACCAACCATAAAGGAGGTTGAAAGGGAGCTTTTGCAGCCCCACTGGCATTCTGTGAAATTATTCAGAACCTTCCTGTCCTTGCACCTTTTCTTTCTTTGTGAATGAAGGGGACCATGTCTGCAAGCTGGAAGTATTGAAATGGAAAAGGCTTTTTCCCAAGGACATGAAGAGACTCTTTCACTCTCCTCGATCTGTTCAAATCAGGCTGGTCTCCAAGGGGGGAGAAAATAGGTCTTCAATCTTCATCAAGTACCCCATTAACACCCTACCTCTCTAATCTAACCAAGGCAAGGAAAACAGAAGGAAATAAAAGGCAGAGCTACAGTGGAAATCTAAAATTACTCAAGCAGAATGGAAAGCTTATGAAATAAGTATTTGTTCCCTGGAGGCTTTTATTAGCAAAGAAAATGTTTATGGAACACATCAGTCCAGAATATATTTTATTTTTAAAGTGATTCTTCATCCATATTTGTAACTAGTAATCTGTTTTCTAAATAATTTTTGTTCTGTATTCTACTTTGTTTCTTATTTTGGCTATAGCAAATGCTGTACAGTAGATTAAGGAAGTATCAGACATATTTACCTGCTGAGATGCAAATCTCTCATTCATCAGTGGGATGACAAGAAAAGCATTCATGATATCAACAAACGAATTAATATATCTATATTAATCTTGACCTTAGTTGACTTTTCAAAGTACAAAATTGTCGTTTCCTACATTCAGAAGGAAGTTTCTAAATCAAACATCCGTCTTGAAGAAAATTGTATTTTTTCACTCCTGAAGATGATTATTTCAATTTTGCCTGCCTAAGACAACTTGCAACAGAACATCAAAAATGTTTGGTTTAGAAAAGTCGAACTCCATCTGGTCACTGACAAGCAGTTGTTCAAATACCAAAAGAAGAATTTGCAGATAATTCACATTTTTCCTAGAAGAGTTGTTTTACAGTCTGGAACTAAAAATTCAAAGGCTGTTGTATGCATTAACATTTCTCATATCTTCATAAAATGTGATACTTTTGCACTGTATTGTAAATGATCTTGTTCTTGCTTTACAGTCACAGAATTTGTTATCCATCCATATCTGTCTGGATTACATTGCCTGCTACTTTGCTTATTGTTTTCACACCGATGATGATGGAGTCTCTTACCCTGCAGATCTGCATGACTTTTAAGAACAACTCCATGTCGGTCTTTCAATATGGGATAAAGAGATTTTGTATTAAGACAAACGCTGATGTAATTGGCAAAATTGATTAGGATGCTTGTTCCTCCTCACAAAATATATTATATTGGAAATGTCAGCTAACCAGTTTTATGAACTTGGAATTTCCTGGAGTGATAAATAACCTTGTCAGAAGAAGACAAAGCTAGTGCAGGGTAAATACAGTTTTCCTTTACATAACCATAGTGATAAAATGAGTTATATCAACATAGCAAATTGTATGTTAATTTATCACGCTACTTAATTTGAAATAATTTCCCTGTTGGATACTAGTTGTGCTAAACCCAAGAAGAAATATGATCAGTGAAAGCAATGAATCAGAGGATATTTCAAATAAGAAAAGCATCCCTTTTCTTTCAAATAAAATTGATTAGGCTTTATCAATAATAATATTATAGTATTTTTCATTGCCAAATTACAATTTAGTTCTGACATTTGCATACAGTTCCCTCTGTTCCCACTGCTGTGTTCTGACATGTGAATGTCTGTTGGTGAGGATGGATGCCCACTGTGCTGTTTAAAGCTTGTAATTCATGTGCCACAGCTGCCTTAGACAGTGGAGTTCTGAGGCAGGAAACTGCTTGTGCCAGCCACCTCCCAGGCTGCAGGGCTGATTACCTTATGGCTTAACAGCCTTTAGAGCATGGAAGGATTGAGACCAGCTACTGAGGACACCACTCTCATGTTTATGTATAAGTCCAAAAAGTTGGGGTTTTTTTCCCTTTAAAAGCAGAAAACTTTCCCAGTTGCAATCCATGCTGGAGCTGCTGAGATGCCTGGAGCATGTCCTGCTTTTGGTAGATAAGTCCTTGCATGGCTGTGGTGGTATTTCTATGCAGTTCCATCAAACAGGTCTGCTTTTCTCAAACTGTGGATAAGCAAAGGGCATAACTTTCTAGCTGTTAATACTTAGCAGCCAGCATTGTTGAAAATGTTAAAAAAAAAAACAAACTAAAATCAGAAGAAGGTTGTGCCATCTGTTCTGAGCCTAGGCTCTCAGAGAAAGAATGGGATTTCTCCATTTGTAGTCTTTGATGTGCACAGTTATTTTTTATGATACAATAAGGCTTGTAGACTATAACCTATAGAGCATCTGTTTGATCTTGTCCAATAACTCATTGTGGAACAGAAATGTCTCTATTTCCCATGACATTCACTCTCTGCCAAGAATCTGGATGAACATATCTGAGATCCCCAAAGCAAAACCTATGAGGTCCTACAGACCCTTCAGTTTCCCACCCCCATAAGTCAATAAAAAGAAAAAACAACTTTGCATTGTCCCTTCATGCAGATAAATAGCAATTTTTAGTATCAGTCTTCTTCTCACAGTGGCCTTTCTCAGAGTCTTTATTTTATTTAGATTTGCTCTGAGAACCTGTCATCAAGGTGAGCCCAGTGAGCTCTTAGGCTTTTAAGGCAAGCCCTGCCACAAGCCCTTCACACTTTCAACCTTTACCCTCTTTATTTAAAGAAATAATGTTTACAGAGAGCTGAACTCCACTGGGTCTTCTAATATTGCCCACTAATAAACACCCCTAATCCCTGTATTGCCTAGAAGAGGTCTCTTGTCTTAAACATTGTGTCAGCAACGTATTGGTAGTGACAAAGGAAGATACAACACAGAACTGATGTGTGGTTTTGTGTGAATGTTCTCGTTCTTTCTAATTATTGTCTGTATTTATTGACTCCCAAATTCAGATGTACTTCCTGTATATTCCTCTGAAGTTTTTTTTTCCTTCTTTATCTTTGCTTTTCCTTTCAGTGAAAGTAAGTTGTGCTGTTATGGCTCAGTAACAGAGGGTTTATCAAGGTGATGAAATGCTGTAATTATTCAGAACTGTGTAATCAGTCATATTCTATTTACAACAGGGTTAGAGCAGAACTGACCACATACTCATTGCTTTCTTATCAGAAACTGTAAAATAGACCTGTTGTTGGAGTTCTGCGTAATGGAAATAACTATACTGACAATATTCAACCATTGATTCTCTTTGGTACTTCAGTATCTCTAAATTCCCCAGGCCTCCTTTTCTCAATTTTACTTCCATAGGTTGAATTCAGGCTTAGACTTAACTCATTTGGAGCTCAGCAAAGGCCTTTCTAAAATCTTTTTATTTACTTAACTTTTTCCAAATGAAAATAAAAAGGTTTTTATTCACAGAATGTAGGGGAAAATTACTATCTGAGATAATTAATTTTTGAAGTGAGCAAACATTGTGCAGCTTACAATTTTTCAAGATGTTTTTCGAGCCATTTCCAATTAGCTTTAAAACAAGTTCAAATGGCTGTTAAATGGAATTACAATGAGAGAAGTTAACACAAGTCTAATGTAAAAGACAATATAGAGGAGAAATCACTCATTTTATTGAAGAACTCTTCATTGCAGTTTCCTTCCTTCAGAGCTCCATTTCTTTCTTCTTTTCTCCAAGAAAATCAGTTTTTCTTCTTCATTATGACAACTCATGTAAGAGCTCAGTGCTTCTGAGCATTGCTGAAAAAGTCAGTTTAATGCATCTTCATCTTTACTAATGACAACATTAGAGAATTTTCAGTTGAGTACCTGACTTGATGAGAGTTGGTTTCCATGAAAGGAAGCAGAAGAAGTCTGTAATTGTTTTAGTCTAATTAAATTTTCAGTATAAAAATTAGAAGACAAAGTTAATGCCGTTCTTGTCTGATTGTTGTGTCATCGTAGTTCTGGTTATAAAGTGACACCCACTCAGAGACACTTAATAAGGGATTAGAACTTAGATTTGATTTCACACGCTATAGACTGCATTTCTCCATGAAGATAGTAATTGGCTTATATTTTGACAGGTGTTAGCATACTTTCAGATAAACAAGTGGATGCATTGGTAATTTTTTTGTTGTGGCTAGAGTAGTAAGCAAATGATAGAGCCAGTAAGAGTTAATGTATCCAAGAGTAAACTTTTAGGCTTGTGCGTCATCATATCAGTTGCCAGAGGACTAAACCATGCTTCAAAAATAATTCTAGATCCCAGAGGATGCTTGAGGCCTGTTTTCCGTCCCCATCTCTCAGTTAATAGTTCTATTTAGGTTAGAATTGTTAATTCTCTCTGAACTGATTGTTCTTGTTGTCAGTTGTACTAGTTAACTCATATATATATGTAGAAGCTCCACAAAGCTTTGTTCAGGGATACAGAAATAAAGGGCCTGGTTTAAGTTTTAGGACTGCCTAAATATACTCATATATATATATATATATATATATATATATATATATATACACACATGTGTATATATATATGTATGTATGTGTGTGTGTGTATGTGCATTAAATTGAGGTAGTAGCTAATTATTTACCTTGCATTTAGGATATGTTCTAAAGCTCCAAAACTAAAAGAAAAAACAAACAACTCTGTGCAGGCAGGTGTGAAATGCTGCTGTTGTGGTATGGCAGGATTCTGGTTGCTTTAAAAGTGCAAATGTCTAAGAAAGGTTCAGGCAAGCCAGTCTAAAGTTTTTGTCCAATTGTTAAATATTGGCAGTTTGGCTGTAGTGAGGTGTATACAATCCTACTATTTTAGGCCCTGGGCTATTACAGAGGAGGAAAGTTACATTATTGGTAAAATGAACTTTTACTCATCCTTTCTGTACTTATCATCTTGGCACATCTATTCTCTTTGTGCAGCTGCTCAGTTAAAACAAGTTTCTCACCACTTTCAGAATTATCCTCTAACTCCTGAAAACTGGCAGATACACATCAACAACTTCAGTCAATTATATTAAGTAGTCTGAGGAATTTACAAAATGAATCTAATATGGTCTTTTACACCAAATTCTATGTGTCCAAAACGTACCAGCCGAGCCCTGGTATACCAAGTGAGTTGGATAGCATTACTGCTCAGATGAGGGTGGCTAAACCATGTGCCCTGTAGTCCAAGTGAGCAGTAGTTACCACAGTGTCTTTCTGTAGAGGAATCAGGGAATCACAGAATGATTGGGTAGGAAGGGACCTCAGAGGTCATCGAGTTCCCACCTCCCTGCCATGACAGGGACACATTCACTAGACCAGGTTGCTCAGAGCCCCATCCAAGCTGGTCTTGAACACTTCCAGGGATGGGCATCCACAAGTTCTTTGGGCAACCTGTTCCAGTGCCTCACCACCCTCACAGTAAAGAATTTCTTCCTAATACCTAATCTAAACATGCTCTCTGTCAGTTTGAAGCCATTCCCCCTTGTCTTGCCACTACATGTCCATGTAAAACATCCCTCTTCATCTCTTGTAGGCTCCCTTTAAGTACTGGGAGGCTGCAGTCAGGTCATCCCAAAGCTTTCTCTTTTGCAGGCTGAGCAATCCCATTTCAGCCTTTCCTTCATTCATGTAATTTTTGGTCTACATCACCTACCTGTTGTCTCTGTACTCCTTAGCTGTAGTTGCTAGGTGGTGAGATTTGTGGTGGATACCTAGAATCCAATAAATGTGTTTAACCGCAGATGTTAAGAAATTTTTGTCTTTACACAAAACTTTTAGCCTGTGCTTTTGAAACATGGTCAGGCCACAGAATTATCTTTTGGGCATCTTCTGTAGCTGTCTGTTGGGTTTCTGAGTTATCATCAGTTGCTAAAAGATGGTAAGATTCCTCTCAGGATTTTCTCATAGAGATTTGTCAGGCTGCAACATGGCTTTTGAAACAATCATGGCAGGTTCCTTGCTGGAGAACAGGGGCAGGTTTCTTCTGCTTCTACAGGCCAGGATCTTGTTTGAGTCATTCTGTAAGTTTGTTTTTGCCATTTTTAATAACAAGGGTGTTGGTGTTACGTGATCTGGATCTGTTTCAGAAATTGTGTCACTGATTCATTTTGAGAGGTAAATACTTAAATGAATGTTTTATGCAGTAATACAAAGCTCAGGAGGCTTGGATGATTATATTAGAACTGTCACTTAAAGCAAGAGCTGGAGCTGCAAAAAGAGCAGTCTGGAGGACTGCTTTGGTTTGGTATTAGATGGTTGCATCTGTGCATATATAGCGATGGAAATGTATGTGTTATGCAAGTTGAGTGACTATTTGCAAAGATTTGTTTCTGTATGGCCTTTTTTTGGTAAAAAATGGAATTTTGTTAAGGAATCTGTCACTCATCTGAACATGAGTGCTAAAAGAGAACACAGGAAGTGAGGCTTTAGTAGTTTTTATGGAAAGAGCAATACAAAGATAAAATTCTTGTGTTCTGAGCTAGTTCTGTTTGTCCCCAGTCTTCCCAGCTCTTACTTTTTCCTACATGCTTTCCCCAACCTGGTTGTTACTCCTTTTATTCTCCTCCCTACATAGCATCATATCACTGTTGCTGGGGTGTTCCCTGTAACTTTCCTCCATATTGTGCTATATTAAGGAATTTTTAAAAATTAATTCTTTTTACCTTGTTGTCCTACGCTGAATAAAATATCATCATCCCCTTTCATTCACATCAGACTCTAAAGGCTGTCAAGTGCCAGCGAGCAACATTTGAATTTGGCTCTCTATGGATGTGTGAAATACTAGTCCTTGTGGACCTTGCACTTCCATGATCTCTTCACAATCTGTTGCCCTTAAGAGGAAAATAAGAAGTTTACTGTTGACTTAGGAAGTCAGTCAGGTTTTATGCTGGCTTACATAAGTTTAAATGTAAATTTAAGTATTTCTTTCTCATCATAATACACCAGATACACACTCAGTTTGCTAGTTGTGCATTGTCCAAGGCATTAATTGCACATAAGTGTTCTTTTCTAAGTAAACTGCATCATCAAGAGGGAACCTTGAAAGAATTAATAACTTTTCAGTGTCCCTGTGTGAAGGTATTTCAGCTGTCCAGGGATCCAAACATCACACTGAGCACATGGACTCACTTTGTGAAGTACAGCGTTACTTCACAATTTGGACCCCATGTCTATTAACCTTGTCCAGTCTCCTGTAAAATGTTCTTTCCTTTTTTCTTTGCTCAATTTCACTGTTGTCTTTGATTTTCTTTTTTAAGTGAATGTTAATGTTCAGAGTCAGGCTAAATAGAAATTTAGGTTTTAGTGAACTTTTTCATTCATTTTCTGTTAGTGGCTCCTCTTTCTTGACAGACAGTAATTTAGATCCATTTTGCACTGTTACCCTCCCCTTCTCTGTAGTAATTATAATTGTATCTTGAAATTTTCATGCATTAAATCCCTTTCCTTCTTTCTCATAGAGTGGTTCTAAACTACCTCAGACTTTGTTGTGAACAGGTACGAGTTTCAGCTACAGTTTTTAGACTTTATCGTAGTCTTTGAATGTCTTTAACTGCATGTGTATGTAGCAAAACCAGCCTGCCAGACCCTGATTGCAACTTCAGGAATACTGTCCCAAGTGAGACATGAAATTGGGATGAATTCACAGCCACACCTGTTCAGGCTCTCACTGATACCTCTCTCAAGAAAAGCTTTTCAGGAGCGCAGCTTCTGCTATGGGAAGCGCTTCAACTTTCTCTTTGAAGGGACATGATGCTGCCTGCACTGGATGACTTCCACCTCTCCATTATCCGTACAAGCATCATTAAACTGCATCATCAGGCCTCCATTCCTGGCTGCAGGATCCGTGCTATTGCATTGGACTGTGCTCATCATATGAGAATAAACCCCACACGGTGTGTTCCGATGGCCTCGGTGTCATTTTATTGTCATTTTGTACTGCAGCAGATGTGCATTACCAACCCTTTGGGATAATTAGGTTTCAGGTAAAATGGTGGTTGCAGATTGTGCTGCAGTGATCCAGCTGATAACTTTGGGAATTGTCTGGTTTTGTGAGTTACCCATTGATCAACCCAGCAGACCTTGTTAGTACTGATTTCCTTTTCACCAGCAGACATGCACATCATCAAACAAGCATTTTGTAACTTGGAATTTTCTATGAGCATCCGGAAAAAGAAGCTTCCCAATTATTTCCTTAGTAGCAATGTGTGTATTTGTAATGAAAGTTTTAGAATTATTGAACTGCTGTAAGCTATTTTGTGCATGCTCTGGCATTTTATTAACAGTTTGTATTAACAGCTGATAAGCAGAGGGCTGTGGCAAACAAGGAAGGCTGGCTGTGGATTTTAGTTTCAAAGAGCAGCAGAGTGCCAGAGTGGATGCAGGACCAGACAATGCTCAAAGCAAATCATAAAGTGAAACTGTTGTGCTTTGTATTTATTTCTTTGGGGATTCTTCTTCAAAGTATTTAACTTCACAGGAAAATAGAGAGTATATTTAAAATAGTAACAATTAGAAATGCACCTTTTCAAGAATGAGAGAGGTGTGATTTGAAAAATAAAGTGATCTTTTGTGCTTAACTGCTTGTCTGTAGTTTTGTTAACGTAATGTTAGAACCTGTCTGGTGCTGTTCACATACTGCATGCACAAATAGAAGGGTTTGGGCAGAACTGTATAAATTTCTCATCACAGTAAGAAAGTTAATAACCTCATCATTGATATATTAACTCATAATGAATGACACAGTCTTAATATCAACATAGAAAATACTCATGATTTTCAGTGAGACTTTCAGGCCAGTGGGCATTGATGAAGTTACTGCAAATGCTTGGACCAGCAGTTGCTGGGTGTTGCTACCAGGATCTGCTGCTACACTCTCTGGATGAAGTGTATGAATGAGTATTTCACTTCATTTCTCAAAAAATGTGGGCTAACATTGTGAGACTTGGGATTCTGTTTTTAAAAAACAAACCAAAAAAGGCTTGATTTTTCACAGGTTTTTAGCTGATAAACCCCTTGATTTCCATCAAACTACCATGAGAGGTGGGAGCACTGAATGTTTGATTCATGAATATTAGACCTTTCTCTTCCTGGCTTATCAGCCTCACATATCAAACAGAATTTTTGTAAGCCTTGCCCAGTTTTCAGAATTTCATGTCCTAAAGCAGTGACTGTTCTTCCGTCTCTCCCTGTAACTGTCTATGCATTCCTCTATCATGTAATCTTGAAACATTTGTGTGTCATGCTATTTTCTTCATAAAAGCACATAACCTTTGTTACCTAGAAAGTGGAGAGGTCAAACTCAAAAAAAGACGATACTAAGTTGTAAGGTCAAGCTGAGGTACCACAGCAAACCATACAATGCCATAATGTAATTAAATCAAATTTCTTTTGTGTCTTGATTAGTCATACAATAGTAAATATGTTTGACAGTTATTAGACTTTGAGAATAAAAATGAGATTTTTAAGTGTCAGATACTTGTTCATTTTAAGAAGCAGATGTGTAGATTCCAAAGCATAAGCTGCCACTCAGCTCAGTTACTAAATTGTGACACGCGGAAATACTGAGGTGAGGAAGCCTTACTTTTGCAATTATGTGCGCATAATAGGGTACAGGCTGAAAGTAAGCCAGAAAGTGGTATAATCCAGTCAGTGAGGAGAAGCTCATGCTGGAGCCATGTGCATTCCCGTGCCATGTGTCCATGTTAAAAAGACAGTCAATGATTCTTGCTGTCTTGACAAATCAGAGGCCTCTTGAGGCCTTTGGGAAATTTTCATTGCAGCCCTCAGCAAAATTTTGATTGAGTTCAAGATAATGCAATTTGTAGTGAGTGCTGGATATATTAGACTAGAAGAAAAAACACAGTAAAGCATAGAGAGGAGGAAAAGAAGTAGGATGAGAAAAAATATTCTTTCTCCAGTTTATCTTTGTGCTTAGGTAAAATCATCAGCAGGGAGGGCTCATGAAGGGAGTGCAGACTGAAGTGGAAATAAAAGCAGTAGTGGAGTGCAGTCAGCACTGTTCCTGCTGCAGCCTGAGGATTTATTTCAAAGTTGTTTCTAATTCTAAGCAATGGACTCGCTTGTTAATGAGCAGTGGCAGTTGAAGCTTAAAACACCGTGACACATCATTTCAATAAGAGCTGGAAAGACCAGATCCAGATCAAATCACAACCATTTTATCTTTACAATACTAAGCAAAATGCACATAAACAGGACGTTTTTGTTGCTTATTCATTTTGCATGTTACTCTCTATTAACTGCTGCTTAAATATCCTTGTAGGTTGCGTTAATTAAATTAAACATCCTGGAAAGTAGGCAGTGGTTGCCTTATAGCTCAAGGCAAAAAAGAAATAATCGCATAAAATCTTATTTGAGTCTCTGTATTTCCATGCTTTGCCATTCTCTTCCCCTTTTCTCATCCAATAATACGCTGACCTTCTGCAGCTGGAAAGGTGTCTTTTGCCTCAAAAGCAAGAACTGAGGGGTAGAGATAAAAGCATATCCCACTTATTAAGAGTAGACACATATAGAAATCCTTGTGGCAGCTGAGTCATTGGGAAGTGCCTGGTCCATGCCAGCTTTAGTCCTGTTTATGAGTGACTGTTCTTTTTTGGGTGCTTTTTAAGGTGGTAAACATTAACTTGAAGGTTGATGTTTAAATTGCTAGGGATATTTCCTTGAAGACTGCATGACTCAGGGAGAAACTGAAATATTCACAAATCTTCACCCCGCTCAGCAACAAACTGCACAGCAGCCCTTCTGGCTTGCAGAGAGGGCACGGGCTGCTTGTTCTCCATGTGTTCATGGAAACACATCTGTAGCTCTGTTTGATCAAACACCTCCCTGTGCTTTTCAGATGTGAATGTTCACAGCATGTGTGTAAGGGAGATAGTGGTATTCTTAGCACTGGAATATCACCATCTCTGGAATGAAATCAAGTTGGCAAGAAGGAGGTGTTTTTATAATATAAAAGGTATATTTAGTTTTCTATCATCTGAACATTATTTTTTGTGAGGGGATATTCTACACCCTGTGACAACTCAGTTTCATTTTGGAAACCTAAATATACCCACTGGATCACTGGTATCCTCATGTTCATTGACTTCTTCAAGGCATTAAATGTATTTGTGAGTTAATTATCTCCTCTACGAAAGCCATCTTGAGTGTTTCCATTGTGTATCTATTGAGGAGGAAATGGAGATGACCCACCCTTCTGTGGACTCTGCAATAGCTTTTACATTTTCTGCCAGGTCATATGTGTGCTTTTACCTGAGACTTGCTGGTCAGTCCCCAGTTTCATTCATAGTCCTTCACTCACACTTGTGGTGTGGTTTTTAGAGGACATGAGATGCTGCTGGGCACGTGCATGTGCTGTATGTTGGTGATGAACCTGCCGCAGCCAGGGAAGCACAGCTATAGAATAGCCAAGGGCTTTGGGCGTCCTCAGAATCACACACTCAATCAGATTGGAAAAGACCTCTGAGATAATCATTGAGTCCAATCTTTGACTGAACACCATCTGGTTAAATAGATGATGGCATTAAATGCCTTTTCCAGTCGTTTCTCAAACACCTCCAGGGATGGTGACTCCACCACCTCCCTGGGCTGTCCATTCCAATGTCTAATCACCATTCCTGTGGAGAAATTCCTCCTGATGTCCAGCCTGAACCTCCCCTGGCACAGCCTCAGACTGTGTCCTCTCATCCTGTTGCTATTTGCCTGGGAGAAGAGGCTGATCCCCACCTGGGTACAGCCTCCTTTCAGGAGTTGTAGAGAGTGATAAGGACTTCCCTAAGCCTCCTGATCGCTGGGCTAAAATCCTCATGGAGGTGGAACTGCTCTCCAGTGCATCCTTCCTGATCTACCCTCAGCTACTGTCTTGTGCCTCGGTTACTCTCAAATAGTTGGACGCACTGCCTGGAGCTGATTCGTGGGCAAGAGCAGAGGCTGAGGCACAGCTGAGCTTATTTGAACACAAATAAGCTTAAATAAGCACAGCTGAGCTTATTTGAACACAAACACCTGCCTTGCAGGTGATGCATGCTCACACGTATTCCTGCTCACCTGATGTATGCAAATGGCCACCAGCAAATCAGCTGTGCTCATGCACATGCTTTGCTAATGAGAGACCCCCAATTCCTTGCAGAGAATTTGTGGGCTTTGAAAATATGGGCTGTTGTATTCTTAGGTAGTAAGCTTTGTCACAGGTTCCAGGATTGCTGCTTTAAAACCATGTGAAAGTGATTCTAGCAACAATTACTCCTAATTGCCCTTGCCTTGGAGATGCATGAGACCAAGTCTGAGCTCTGTTCAGAGGTATTTACTTTTTGATAAATAGCCATTTTGCAGCTTGATTTAATGGTTTCATTAGGCATACGTACAAAGAGATCATGCACAAACAAATGTACTTGCACATATCAATGAAGGGCATGGTAAGAGTATTAGAAATTTGCTTAAGGCACAGCTGAGGCTGCCTGGTGCAGTTCTTTAAGTGCATTCTGTTTACAAGGCAAATTACAGTCAATCCATCATGGCAATGTGTTAAACTGATGCTGCTGTAAGGATCTGAAAAGGTCTTGCTTTCCAGCAGTCTAATGAAATGAGCACTTACGATGTGTATTTTAAGGAAGGAGAATGGGGTAGAAATAGATCTGTTTCTGTCAGGTGTGTTCTTTATGCTGAATGCTGTGTGCTAAACCTCTGCATAAATATCCTTGTTGTTTTAATTCAGATGTGACATTATCACATTCTGTTATCAGTTGCTGGGTGAAAAGATATTTTTGCCAAAGTGCTGACATAGTATAGTTTTATTGCTACTTACACTGCTCAGATTTCAGTGTCACATAATGGAGGTGATGCTTTATTTTACAGAAGCATTTCTAAGCTAAAGTTTCACTATTAATAAACAGATAAATAGGGGTTTATTAATATAAATGGAACATATGTCACAGTGATCCTTTAGCCGTGTTCTAAGCTAGATAGTGTTAGTGGAAGTTTGCTGCCAATATATAAACTTACATTATAGTTACATTTTGGTTTATCTGATTATTAATGGTAATACCAGATGGAAATGGCTACCTTTGGAAGGGAATGGAACAAGGAAAGGAATTGCCTGTGATTTTGATGCTTGGTTAAAATCTAGTAGTCTGTCTTGGTTAAAACCTAGTATGGGGACAAAAATGCACTGCTTTGAAATTGAGGCTGCTAGAAGAAATGTGGTTTTCTGCACAAACACAGGAGATAACAGTAGGGGTGTACAAATATTCCCACTCAACAGCTTTCCAGTTGATGTGTACAGTTAACTCTTTTCCCATATGTTTAGAGGTCCTGCTTTCTTGTCCTGGTCCTGGCTGCTTTCATCCTTTTATAACTCCAGTGTGGAGGGCTTTCTGCCAGTGACAGTTCTGTTCTCCAGGTCCCAAGTTCAATCTACTGAAAGGGGAATAAAGCATATAATTACTACACAGACATTTTCTTTGTCCATGTTCTCACACAGTCTTGGTGCAAAGGTTTATTTAAATGGTGGGAAATGCCAGCAGCTCCCTTGTCAAAAGCATCGCTCCCAGCTTCAGACCTGGGGACGTATTTGGGCAGAGAACACTGAATAGAGAGTTAGTACTTTAAAAGACTTGAAAACTATCTGGGAAAACTTTTGGCACAATTGGGATTTAGTATTAGCCCCTGATTCAAACAGCCAGCAACCTCCAGGATTCTTTCTGCTTTTCTGGAACCAGGAGCAATAGCATAAGCTTACATTTGTTATCGCGCATATTTTATGAGATCTGAATTCCCCATTAAAGTGACCTTTCTTCTTGTTTCAAACTAGACTAGGCCCCATGACTTACAGCAATAAATCTTGTAATCTTCTAGCATTTGCCAGATTCAGGCTTGACTGCTAATGTGTCCCTTGCACTGGCACACAGCTGCTTGGGTGATGGCCCAGCATGTGGGGGTTCTAGCACATGACCAGGGTGAATAAAACATCTGCTCAAAGAGGATTCTGTTTTCCCTTCGTGTCATTGTTAATACTGGCAGCCTCAGAAACACAAGACACAAGTGTACTGATACTCCAGGGCATTTTCTTTCTTGTTTTCCAAGCATTAACTCTAAGCTGCTCCCAGTGTTAGCTGTTTAGGGAAATTACTGTCCCAACTACTTAAATGCTATGATTTCTAAGCTTAACTGTTACACATTTCAGATATTCTCTCAGTGGGATAAGAAAACAGGAGGAAGGCTTATTATTCATGTTCAGAAAATTATTCTTTAGCCAGATTTATGTATATGAAGCAGCTCATAAAGGGCCTGGCACTTGAGTTTAGGCTATCATATGATCCATAGTCAAGGAGATGCTCTTGTAAACATCGCAAGGGTTTTTTCCTCTCTGACAGAGGTAGGAGCTGATGAAACATGAATATTCAGTGCCACAACAGCCAATTGACCTACAAGTAAGGCTGGTGTCTACCTGTAACAGTTTCTAAGGTCAAGAGATGACAAAATCATTTCAATCATCTGCTCTCCAAGGCTGTGAAATCCTGACTCCCTATGCAGTTGAAAGTAACCTGAACTTTGAAGCTGGCAGATACCTGTATTATGTGTATTGAATATGATCTCTGATTGTCTCCACTGATTGCAGTAGTGGGCAGGCCAAATCAACCATGCTATTGGGCAAGACAGATTCATGTGCCTTCTGATAAGACACCATAGAGAATGCCCATGGTTGCCTGAAGCAGTCCTGTATCAAATGTAGTGGTTGACTTTTATTCCATTAAGATGCTTCTGTAATATCTATGCCCAAAATATTAAACATTTTCAACTTGATTACAAGTTTGTATCAAGGTAGCTACAGTGCCATCTCTGTCACTAATACTACTTGCAGCACCTCCCTGGTGACATAAGATCACAGTTTTGCTAGTCATCTAATGAAAATATTCTCTGCTAGATACTGTGCAAAGGTGTTATTTCAATACTTTGGAAGTATTGGCTAGCTCATTTTGTGTCAAGGAAGATAACTAACATATTCTGTTCCCCTGAAAATATTCTAGAAACTATTAGGTAACAGGTATTTTGTAGATTGTTCTTCTGAGAATGTGAAGTAGCAAGTTGCTTTACCATTTTCCTCCTAAGTGAAAATAAAATTGCCCACTCCTTTTTGAGTGATTTTAATCTTAAGGTTGATGGGCAGATCACAGTCTTGTTTTTCTCAAGATTAATGGGTTTCCTTACCTGTCTTTCTCCCCATTGTTTTTCCTTTTCCCTCCACCATTAGAGCCAAACTACTAAAACATAGCAGATGCTGACAAACAGAAAGAACACCTTCTGCACTTAATTTATCAAGAAAAGCTAAATTTTTAGCACTTTTTGTTCACTTAATCATTTTGACAAGTTGACAGTACGATGTATCATCACTAGACAGATGACAATGCTAATCCTGCAGCAGGTTCTCAAGGGAGATTTTTATTGTAAAAATTGACATATATTGTATCAAGGCAAACAAAATACATTTAGGAAAACAGCAATTTGCTGCTTTGTGCAGTTAAGTATCTCTCTGGGTCTTTATCACTGTTGAGACAGAGTTTCCGCTAATCTCAGCAGCCTCAGAATGTGGGCTCTGGTAAAGCTGGCAGGTCCTTCATGTCAGCCCCCACTTCTGAAGCTGTTGAGATGTTGACAGATAGGAAGTCCACAGATGTTTGTTTAATGGTTATTTCCCCAGGGGCTCCTGTCAGAGCTGTTGGCAGGAATATTGGGGAATTACCTTGGAAATCGCTAACTCACTTTCCCAAAGTGATAGACCAGTGCATTACAAAACAAATTTGACCAGTTTGTGAATGTATGAACTGGCTCCAGAAAGGGAGGGAAACTATTCCTAGCATGGATGCTGTCACACATCTCTTCCTCTGTCAAATCAGTTCCAATGCTGTTGGCAAGGACTGGTGTCTGATGCTTCAGCTGAAGGGAAGCATTCTCTAAAACACAGAAGATTTGAGTGGTCCTGGACAGAAGACAGTCAGGAAGCAATTCCTGAGATGAGAAGACATGCAGGGTGGGGGAGAGAGAAAAAATAAGGTTAATTTTTGTTTAAAGTGCATTTTTAGAAAGTGTGGCAATCAGCATGGTGTAAGATTCAGACAAAGAGAAATTCTAATTATCTCCTCACGTGATGGCTGTTTGTCCTGCAGTATGAGGTCAGATGATTTATTCTCCATGGTTCGCATGGTGGTGGTTGGAAGACCAGGCTGCAGGCAGAGGGAACTGAGATGGCTGTACCCCGGTGTGCAGTCAGGTGCTGGAAGCATCAGCTGGCAATATACTACACTGCTTATTTTGCTCCATGGATTACATGCTGTGCCCACATGTTGAAATGCTTTTAACTCATGTGCAGACTTTGATCTTTCTTTTTTTCCCTGGTATTAGCAGTATTTTTCTGTGACCTGTGTAAGAAACAGCCCAAACTGAGGAGAATATCTAAGCCTTGCTGATGCCTGCCATATGGTGACTTATCCTGAGATATATTTTTTCTTGATTTCTCTGATAAATTCAACATCACAATCCCCATACGGTTATTGCTTCTCTGTGTATTCCAGTGGGAATTTATCTTTTGCTTTTCAAAGATTTGCCACAGAGACTATCCTTAGCTAAACAGCTCTGTGTGCCTGGCTCATCTAATCATCCTTCCTAGTTAGGGATGCATCAGGGGCTCTGTGTTAAATTGGGAAAGGCTTTTAAAGTTGAATATCTGAATACTGAAAGCTGTAGAAACACTGAAGAGTGAACAGAAGGCATCATATATTAGAGTGTTCTGTCAGCTTTGACTTCCTACTGCCTACAGCTGACTATGACTTGATTTTCATGGCATAGCTGAGGGAATCACAGTAAAGAGAAATCCCCTCCTCCTGAAGTGATCAGAAGTATTTTTTTCCATTACAGCAAATTCACAAAATGCAACATGCTCAAGGATCTTTGCTGAGCTATTACAGTAATGTAGCACTGCGTTGTAGTTCCACCCACGCAATATCAAAATATAGGAGTTTCTCATTGATACTGGCAAGTCAAATCTATCTAGGTGCTCGGTAGGTTTTTAATAAAATGACAGTAAAAAATCAAAACCCTGTTGTTCATCATAAAGCACTATTCCTGCTGTTTCCCTTTACCCTGAAGACCATGACTTTTCAAATCATCATACTGGGGATATGTCCATGGTACTGAGCAGTGATTCTGGGAGACAAGAAGTGCATTGCCTGCTTCAGACTCACCTTGTAGAGGGCAGCATGACTCAGTGAAGTCAGCAAAACATCCTAAAAAATCCAGAAACAGAGTCCAAAGAAATGCAGACTCAGTGGGACTCTTCAGGGTACAAGCAACATGCTGCTCCTCTGCAATGGTTTCCAGCTGGAACCACAGTGGAAAAATAAACCCAGACCAAAGTAGATGCTTCTGTTTCCAGTTCCCAGTAGACATATCAGTGCACAGCATAGTATGATTTATTCAATTACAAGTTTGTCATTCAGACATCTGTTAGATTTTTATATCCTTAGCCATAGTAATAAAGGAGTTTCATATAATGTCTTATTACAATGGTATCAGATGCTGGAAAGCAGCACTGTGAAAGATATCACTGTGATTTTGAGAGGTACAATGCATGCAGATTATCAAGATTAATTAATGGTAACAAACATTAGCGTGAGAACTTTATTAACCTAACTGCTTTTGTTTTCAAAACAGAAAATATGTAAAGAATTATCATATTCTGCCCTTCAACCCCCAAGTCCACTCTTCTTCCTTTCTCCCTCCCCTTGTTAGTCAAAATCAGACAGATGGTTTGTACTTAAAGGCTGTAAATCAAGAAGGGTATAGTGTAAGGTCTATGGCATATGTAGTATTTATAGGTATTTCCTATACTTTATTAGTACTTCACACCTCTAAAGCATCAAGTATACAGTAGCATTAAGATGACAAAAATAGGAATAGTAGATTAATAAGAACAATTTAAAAAAAAAAAACTCCAGGGTATTTTTCTGAGGTTAATCAACTGGTCATAGATACTGATTGTACATCTACTTCCACCATGTAAGTCTAGACAGTCTAGAAGGCTCTTCACCCACTTTTCTATATTGATAATGTTACAGATATATGAATCTATGCACGTGTATGTACAAAAAAATGCAGATGGCACAGACACACACACACACAAAGAGCTTTCTTTGATCCAGCTCTCAGCTTTCTTTGATCTCTCTCTCAGCTAACTGGAAATACATATCAAAGCTCCAATAAAGTAGCTAAACCAAGTAAAAACAATGTCTTGTATTTATCCACAGTTTCTACTCTTCCAGTTCTGCCTCACACAAGTACAGTGTTTGGCAATGTTCTCACATAGTTTGAGCCGCAATAAATCCTGGAGGAGTTCTGTAGTGAAGTTACACAGTAAGTGCTGTGTGTTACACACTGAATCACAGGACTTTACCAAATAAGCTGCAATATCAGCTGCTTTCCTGAATTGCTTGTATTTATGGGGAGTGTTTGCCAGTGATAGACAAGGTCAATTTGTGCTGCTGTCATCATTTCCCAGAGACCAAGAACGCAATGATTTTTCAGAAATTCTTTCTGCTTCTTTCCTGTCCCATGTCACCTGGAAAATGAACTCTGGTGAGAACAATCAGCAGAGTGGCACAGCCAGTGCAGATTCTGGGCACATTTGAGAGACACTTCTGATCTTGAAACTGCACAATTATCTGGTTTACCCTACTACTCTTCAATAGAACAGTTGTTGAGTTGTTGTCTGCCTGGGCACTCAAGTACCATAGCTTGAGCACAACCCACACGTAGGTAGTTAAGATAAGCACGGTAAGTTGAGATGGTAACATTAAACTCTGTGACTGAATCAGTATTCGTTTCTATAATGCAGAAGTTCAGAAAAAGCTTGGAATGTAAAGGCCTCATGTAAAAGCAGAAGGAGGTATCAGTGTCCCAGAAATAGCAAAGTCAGGTGTCTGAGAAATGGTTTGAAGGCAACCCCTTCCCCAAAGAGCTGGTATTTTCACAAAACAAAGGGATCCTTAAATAAACACTATAAAAACCTTCCTGAGCTAATGACTTTAGTGATGTCTGTGGTGAAACTCTCTCCTGATCAGTTGGCTGGGTGGGGAGATTTGTCTTTACTTATATGGGTGACAGCAGGTCTGTGTAACTAAAATGTTGTAAAAACATTGTGAGTACAGCCTTAGCTCCCAGTTTGCCCACATGCAATCCTTAATTCTCAGTCTAACACAAAATCTTTTGTATGAGAAGTAAAAACTGGTGGAGATGTGCAATAATGGAGGTCCATGAAATTCAGAATCATTGCTGTGTTATGTTTTCTTCTTTTTAACGTGTTTTTAAAATCACCTCAGTGTATTCTGAAGACCTCCATGTTGCAAAATACAGAATTCCTATCTCAAGGAACTTGAAATCTAATTTTAAACACAAAATAATAGGTAAGGTTGCAAAAAAATAGGTCTGTGGCAAAACACTTCAGTCTGTGCATGCAAATTTCTTGCACCTGAAAGGAGATGCAAGGTGAAAGTGAGAAAGGAAAGTGAGGTGGGAGTCAGTCTCTTTTCCAAGTAACAAGTGATAGGAAAAGAGGAAATGGTCTCAAGTTGCTCCAGGAGGGGTTTAGATTAGACATTAGGGAAAATTCCTTTACCAGAAGGGTTGTCAAGCATTGGAACAAGCTGCTCAGGGAAGTGTCGGAGTCACCCTCCCTGGAGGCATTTGAAAGACGTGTGGATGTGCCACTCAAGGATGTGGGTTAGTGGTGAACACAGCAGTGCTGGGTTCATGGTTTGACTCGATGATCTCAGAGGTCCCTTCCAACCTAAATGGTTCTGTGATTCTAAATGAAAATAAGCTGAGTTTTTATACCCAGAGACTGGATTATGGATTTAAAGGGACTTTTCCAAATGTCTATTATATGAAAATAGAAACCACAGAATAGTGGTGTCTCGGTAGAAGACAGATTTTGTTTTCATTGTAGTTTTATATTTAGAGAAAGCAGCTAGTATATTCCGCCCCAGGAATTTGCTGCAAGTATCCTACCACATGAGAAATTTAACTTGGGATGTCAGGATTTTTTTTTTCCTTTCATACCTTGAGGCAAAAGAGATTGTAACAGCTGTCTTTCATATTTCACCACTGTACATCTGTGTTTCAATTACTGTTTTGTCTAAAGTTCCCTTTAGGGGGATTTAGATTACCAAACAAGATTTAAGGCTTCACTATGCAAAAAAATCAAGACACAGAAGTCACTGTATTTATACTGATGATCAGCCTGATGTGTTTCCACAAAACAGCACAACTAAATTCAGTCTGGGACATCACTCTTACAATTTAGGGGGGCAGGAAGGAACATCTATGTTAAGGGAAAAAACTGCTGAGAGAGGGAGGAGAAAGCAATACCTGAAACAGGGTATCTTAAATTAGTAAATCCTAAGCTCTGCACATTTTGTCTCCTCCTTTCTGGTTCTTGCTGTTGCTCTTCTGGGCAATCACTTTATGGCATGTCTTTGGTGCAAGTGTCCCTTTGGCAGCAGGATGTGTCAGGAAAGTGGCTGTCCTGCAATAAACCCAGCAAGGATCAATACAGTGACAGACTCTTGTACTGTGAACAGAGTTGATAAAACATAACCAATAAACTTCACAGGCTGTCAGGGCTGGCAATCACTAAATTCAGAGGAGCATTGGACTTCGTGAGAATCTTTTTGCTTGACAAGTTCTCTAATTAATGATTAAAGGAAACGAGGAGGCTCAGCACATGAAGCAGAGTGGGAGGAAACTGCTGGCATGATTAGCAGCTGGTAAAAATATGGATTTGAAATAATTGCACTGTTCTCCATGTTCACGGCCTCTTTTTAATCATTCTATACAGTTCCTTTGATGACAGAAAGAGAAGGGGCTAACTAACTCACTGGCTAGCCTGAGATCCGTAGGAATCCATTTTGAAGCCTCTGATCAAGAGAAAAGATTTCTCTAATGGTTGTAGCAGGGAAAGTAAAAACAAGAATCACTCCCTGCCATGTCAGGTCAGGGATTTATGATCTGTGGCTATAGGACAGTTTAAATTCTCTGTAGGATACAAGCTCAAAAATGGTAAAGCTGGGCCTCATCTTATAGGTTCAAGAGTGAAACTCAAAATAAACTTGCATTTCTGACTACTGAACAGGTCCCTGCAGGCATGTAGAGGATCTTCTTTGACTGTAATTTGACTGTAGATGGGAAGTTACAGGCTTTCATTTTTCTGATGTAAATTTTATTTGCCAAAACATGGTTTTTGCTTTAAACACCCCTCCCGAAATGCCCTTTCTGGTACATACCTCTGAATTCAAATGGATTTCTCAAGTCTGTCAGGTGCTACTGGCTGGCAGTGATTTGTCTGTGGATTTTATTCACTCTCCTGTGATTATTAATCAACCATTAACCACCTCAAAACTTCCTATAAGCCTCAGCAAACCATGACATTTACTTCACCTCTCAAGTGAAAGTTCTGCATAAACATGTGTCCTCACAGCTTGTCCAGGAATTTAGGACAGTACTGGAGAATGACAGCAGAAAGAGGAGGCAGTGCAGAGAACAGTCAAATTGAAACACAGCACTCAAAACCCCATGCTATGTTCAGATACTAAGGCTGACACTAAGACTTTTCTACTCTAAAGGTGGAAGCCATTTTAAAGGTGGAAGGCTTTTCACACAAAGCATGGCAAGAGAAAAACCCTGCAGGACTGTGGGGAACAGGCGTTTGTGCTCCACAGTGGAGGGAAGCTGGAAAGAAAGAGAAAATGAAAGGTTAGAGGAGCAGAAAGTAAGGAAAAATAGGAGGAAAAAAAGAGATGTGGAGAACTAGAACAAATAAAAAGGGCAGTATGGATCCTTAACAACAAGATAGGAGAGGTATTAAAAAGGAAAACAGCCAGTAGAATTTTCCATGAAGAAAACTGAGTTATGTCCTGATTCTTCTAAAAAAATGGAACCTCAATAAGCAAGGTTGCTCAGAATCTCAATTTTTGTATCTCAGCCAAAACAAAAGAAAAATTAGAAGCTGTAACAAAAATCAGGTACAGCAAGCCAAAAATCTGAAAGAAGCTTAGTTTTGGAAAAACTGAAGTGAAATGAAATGTGCAAATATGCTTTCTATTAAATCAGCTTGAAGGAAATCATACACACCAATGGTGCAAAAATGACAGCCAGGGACTTGAAACAGAGCTAGAAGTAGAGAAATGGTAGTCATAATCAGCTAGTCCAAACAATTATTTACTGTTATTTCCTTCCAAAATGCTGTTTTTCTTGAACATCAAATGTCCAAAGCATATCAGATTTATTACAAACTACAGTTAATTTAGCACCCCTGCTAGAGAAACCAGTCCATTTTCCTCTGTGTCAGGTGGCCTCTCCAGTGGCATACTCAGCCTTGGCATGCTGCCTGGGCATTGCTTAG
This sequence comes from Eopsaltria australis, assembly GCA_034509425.1. NCBI lineage: Eukaryota > Metazoa > Chordata > Aves > Passeriformes > Petroicidae > Eopsaltria > Eopsaltria australis. The sequence goes on from JAVTVJ010000396.1 coordinate 1,218,620, forward strand.
CCTCTTGGAAATGTAAGACAGGTGCTACTCTAGGTTGAATCTGTTGATCTTATCAGTGTGTAAATAAGCAAAACATCAGAGGCAACAAATGGGCCAAGAATGAAGCTGTGCTTGATAAAGTAATACCTGGGCATCTTTAGAATCTCCTGCAAAATGTGTTCAGCTAAGAGTGGTGATGTGGATACTGAGCTGCTGCAGTTGCAGTGTTTGGCAATTTGCAAATCTCAGCCACGTTTGTTCTTCCCTTACACATAAACACTGTTGGATAAGAGATGGGAGAGAGATCCTATAGCAGAATCTCCTTTATCAAAGGTAATGGGCAAAGCTGTGAGATAAGAAGCCTATTCATGTGCTACTGGGTGCACCTGAGACCACAGTAAAATAAACACAATGTCTGTGTCCAGCACAGGGAGAATTCAGTTGAGCCTGGTACCTGCCTGTATCAGAGCTAGGCTGGCTCTTGCTGTCACACTGGCATTCTCTGGTCTTCCAGAGAGGTTTCACTAATGCAGCATAGTGCTAGTCTGGGTCTGAACAAACAAGCACTGGAAGCAGGAGCACAGAGCTGGAGGGCACAGGCAGTGTTTCTGCATGGCTTTAGCTCAGATCCAGCTTGCACAGGGCTGCTGTGCACAGCTGTACTCAGTCTCACTGCCTGTGGCTCTGGAAGTTGTTCCTGCACACTATTCCTGACAGCCCACCTGGTCCTGCCAGTGTGGCACAGGCACTGGGGGACTTTGAATCTAGGGTTTACCCTGGGGGCTCCACGCAACACAGATGAACTCTGAGATTTCCAAGCCTCTCAGTGGTGTGTCAGTGTTCTCCGCCTAAGCAATAACACAAAGTGTATCAGAGCCAACTCCCCCTGCAGCCATACCAGAGATAAACCCCAATCTGAATAATCCAATCCCAGAAAACAGGGAGGTGACTGCGTAGTCGTGTCCATGGTATTAATTTCTCCAAATTACAGCTCTGTAAAGCTAGGATGAGTGACAAAGACTGCAAAGGTGTCTTGAACTGAACATGGAAAAGTGCTTGTCTTCTACACTGTCATGATAAATCAGATACTTGACTATGAGTATTCTCAGGGGGAAAGTGGGATAAGCTTCTTAAATCAGCTGAAATATATATGCAGGAGAGGCAGCTAAATGAAAAACCCCTGGAAGGGAATCCCGGGTACTCAAATATTTAGAGAGAACCAAAGAAGGTTTCATTTGCCTCCTGGATATAGTCACTTCCCTGGGAGAACATGGAAAACTGCAGAGGATAGCAGTAATCTGAAACATTCTCCTTCATGGCTAACAAGGGAGAAAGGAAAATTCCATTAAAATTAATATATAACCAACCACTAAAATCAGCTCTCTCTGTGATTATAAAGCATTTGAAGGAGAGCTGTATTTTCACTGTTACAGCAGTAATAGATTATCCTGATTCTCTAATGACAAAAGGATACCCAAACACCAGCGTCTCTGCCCCCAGAATTACTTACTTCTTTTTTTTTATCCCTTTGATATCCTGAAGAAAGGACACAAAGATTTTAGTGCAATTAAGCAAGAAGGAGACAGTGTTTTTAATAGAAGTGACTAATGTATGCCCTGGGAATGATGTGAATTTATGCCAAAGGAATTTTATACCTTTCTCTGACTTATCTGGTGGTGGCAACTGCCCATGTGTGACCAAGACCATTAAGCTCAGTAGGCACACTGTTCTGGAGTTCAGTGGGAGTGGGGCACAAGCCTTCATTAACGAGTCTGCTCTAATGCAGCAGTGCCACGTTTCTAAGATGACCTCCTCAAGCAATGTTTCATAAGCCATAACCTCTCAGTCTGTCTCAGTTTACTCATATTTAAAAATGAAAATACTGGCTCCACCCTATCTCACCAGGGTTTCTGAGCCTGAATTAGCAATTATGAACTGTTATAGGATCTCTGGAGAGCTGACAGAGCATAGTATTCTAATCAGTTTTCTGCTGTCTTAAATACTGGATTTGTGTTAAGTTGGTGTGTGTATGTTCTGTTGCCCTGTTTTGGGGAGAAAAAAGGAAAAAGATCAAGACAGATACATACTGAGAAATTCTTCTTTATTACTATATAATGAAAGTTAAAGGCACATTGATTCTTTTGACACATTCTTCTGGTTCCCTTGTGCTAACACAGCTGAGGCTTAGAGACTAGAATTTTGATTGATACCTCTGTGCCAGCACTTCCTTTCCATGAAGAATCAGTTGTTCTACTTAACATGAAGCAATAACCAATATGAGCCCAACATTTCACATTTGTGGATAAGGATTCAGAATGAATGTTAATAGAAAAGTTCTGGTTAAAAGTCCCTGGCCTTAGTGAATACCCATTTCCTTTGTTATGTTCATGGCAACAAAATGATGACTCAGGAGCAGACAGAAAAGTATGAGTATTCCTTGAAGGGTGCAAAAGTCAAGTATGTTCTGAGGGCTGGCAGGATTGGACCAGAGATACTAGTTGCAAGATTCCTACTGATCAGTATCTATTTCATCTTGCTGCCAAGATGGAGGCTTCAGATTTTCTGGGGAGGTCAGATAAATGTTATTTTCCCAGTCTGTGTGATGGTGATGAGGGGAGTCACTAATCATCCCCCCTGGGTAGCCAACTGCCTTCACAGCAAGGTTCTGTGCACTGGGATTGTAGCCAGCCATGGTCAGCATGAAATGGGTTTCAAATCACTAAGGTTAAGAGGTAAGCAATAGGCTAATCACGTTTCTTTAATAGGAAAAGCATCATGTTGTACCCATAGCAGTTCTCTCTCCAGCCTGCCTGGAAGCTTCAGCTCCTTATAAAAGCTCTGGAAGAATAAATCTTGGGTGCCATCTGATGTGACAGTGACACTGATATAAATGTAGACTAGGTTGTCCATCTGAAGCTTCTCTGATTTATACATATTGCCCTTTTCCCTATATCCCACTCAAGCCCCTTTCTCAGAGTGAAACCAAATCATATTCCAAACTCCTCGAGCAGACAGCCCTCATAGTTGGCCACCTTATGGGCCACCAGCAAGGAGGGCATTCTGACACCGACATTGACATTACTCAGTCTCATAGAAAATACTTCACCTTCACAAATCACTCTGGGTTTTAATGAGCCACATTTAAGCAATTCACCAGCATCAAAATCCCTGTTATTATTTCAGCTGCGCCTCTGAGATAAGGCAGGTGGTAAACAGATCCAGTTGGACAGCAGATTTGACTGCAAAAAGTGTGCTTGTTCTTTTGGAAATTTTATAGAGCACTTGTTTGACTTGCCCTTTAGAAAAGCTTTGTTCTATTAGAGCTTCCTCTTTCCTGCCCACAGCTTCATGTTGTCTACTGGAAGCAGCTGACAAAAGCATCACATTCAGTTTCTCCATAAGGAAAATGCTTTGTCCTTTATGTTGATCTGCAGCACGCACCCTTGTGTTTTTTTGTGGGTACAGAGAACAGCGACAGAGCGCCCAGCCTGCCACTGTTGATCTTCCTGAGCTATCTGCAACAAATCATTTACCCACTGAGTTTCAATTTTGTTTCTGAACAGAGAACAATTTCTCACCCAGAGCTACTCACTGAGTATTTTGTGTTAAGAAATTTTAACAGAGGGGCTGTACTGATAGCCATCACTGTTTGGCACTGTAATGTTTGCAATCTAAAATCAGATTGATACGAGCTTGTTCCATGAGGTCATATAGCTTTTGGAAAATAACTTGTGTCTAATATAATCATCTCTCACAAACTAATCATTAGCAAATATTATGAGCATGATTTAACAATTCATTCTGAATGCAGAATACTCTTTGCTCCTCAGATGTGTAAGTTAGGTCAATACAGCCACATTCCCTGTCAGCTACCATCTGTCAGGTGGTTTTGTAACAGGTGTCAGGTGGAGTTTTGAAAACAATTCTTTTTCTACACTTGTCTTTTAAAAAGGCTGTTCTGTCGTGAGAGATGAGAGAAATTAATCTAAATCCTTATCAGTAGATCTCGCATGGTAGGAAGACCTTTGTGAGTGACTACACCCCAACACCACTCAGCAGAGATTAAGATGCTCTTTGTCTGCCAGCTTCTTTATTAATGCTGTTCCCAGCATGGTAGGAGGCTCAAGGTGGTGGCATTTCCAAAGCTGCTTTTCCTAGCAAGACAGTAGTGCCTTAAAAAAATACTGGGATTGTTATGCATATTGTTATGCATATAATGCTCTTTCTTGTGGGGAAAGATGTTGAAAGCAGTTAGAAGTTTTGTTCTCTGATCCAATCTCTAATTAGTGTGAATTCATGGAAAAGAAAGGATTCCAACATTGACACTCAGATGGAGATTTCTGGAAGATGGGACTGCTTATCAATAGACAGATTCCAATTTTTCTGCTGTTGTGAAGTATTTTGAATGTTTTTGGTGCATTTGAAACATTTTCTGTTCTTATTCTCTATTTAGCACAGTAGCATTCACAACCCTCTTCCTAGTATTAATTATAATTATCAAATTAAACAATACTGCACTATGTATGGGAGATCCTTCTATGCAGATTAATCCCAGCAAGAAGCAGGATGACTAAAGCACAGCAAAGCTTGCTGTTCACCTAATAACTACAGTGTGAAAGTGTCCCAGAAATCCTTACAGATAGCAGAAATGATATCAATTCCAGATGCTTTGTGACTAAATTCATAAGGATATCACAGTAAAGATTTAGCTGCTTCAAAGGGAAATTTTATTGAGTTTCACCTGTGCATTTACCTATAGAATTCTTGACAAACAGGACCTTTCTTCTCCCTCACCCTGCTCTTCACCTGCTCCTGCTGTGGTGGGATGAGTTTGCCTTAGGGGCTGGTTTATCACCTGGAGTTTCCACTGAGCCAGTAAAACCACACCCACTACAAACTTGTTCAGGAGCCAGCAGTAGTCTGCTCTTCAGAAATATCTGTATTTGAAAAATGAATGAGTTAGAGATAAAAGAGAGTGTGTTAACCCTTCTAAGTAAATAATTTAAACTTGCAACCTGTTTCTATCTTTTCCATATGAAAAATTAATGTACCACAGGCTCTTTTGCATCTTCATGGTAAAAAGAAAAAAAAAAAATCATCTTTTTATAGGTTTATTCCTCTTATGGGCTTTCCACAGCCAGTATCAGTATTTCAGCTATCAATCCTCAAGCCTCTTTCCCCATCCTTCTCCCCAAAGGGGACAATTCTGTTAATGAGCATCTAAGTATGAACAGAACAGAGCAGGCCCAGTAATCTCCAGAACACTGTGTGCTACTGAGAAAGAAAAGCTGAGTCAAAAATGCTGTTCTTAACATTTGCAAAGAATGAAATGAGGATTTTTTTTTCCATGTGCCACATGGATCTTGCACTGGGCATTAGACTGACGCTTACTAAAAATCATGGCCAAAATCTTCAACCTGGGTGCACAAACTGGGCTTTTTTTTTTCAAATTGATGCAATACCTGAATAAAACCACCCTAATTTTCAGCATTGCTGAGCAAATGCCCCTCTGATACATTTCACTGGTAGTTAAGAAATCTCAGCACCTCAGAAAATCAAATAGCACTTAAATTTACAGCTCCTCTATTTGAAAATATCTCCCTGAGTCTCCATCTATTTAAATTGAAAACTGTGAAGCCAAGGGCATACGGTGATCTGGGCAGTTAATAATGTTCCTTGCTATATAACAAATCAATGAAACTCTTGGGAATAACAGCATCAGCTTGGATTTAGCAGCTTCATGACAGCATCACTTTTCCAACAAATGTTGGACACATGGCATTAGGGAAAGGTGAGTATTCCCCTTCTCATCTTGGAAGAAGGGAAAAAAAAGAAGAGGGACAATTCCTGATTTCCCTGAATTGGCTTCAGTCATTGCTGAGCAACATCACAGATTTTTAGTGACCTGAAATGGCAGACTGCCTGCTCTTTCTAGGACAGTCACACAGAGCTCATCATTGCAACTAGGAACTGATTCTCCTTTCCCTTGTGACCTGCAATTAGCATCTGACTCCTGTTTGAAGCATTAATATTTCTAGCCCTGGAAGTGCCTGTTCCTGCACTTGGAGTCTTACTGCATCTGCCCTCATCAGTGGTAGCTTTCTCTTGCACATCCCCAGTGCTGGGTGGCTGTCTGGAAGAAAAGCTGTGGTGTTTGCTCTTTTACAAGACTGCTCTTCTGGGCATTCCCACATTTTTATGGGCCCATGTTTCAGGGCCTTCTGCTTCCCCTCATTATTTATTTATTGCATTTAGCTGCTTATTTGGCTGACTTTGCACTTTCTGTCCTTGTATACCTTGTCCTCTCCAATGTTCCACATACATTTTAAAGACAATTTTATTAAAAAATAAAAGCAGGTGAGTTAAGTAACAAGACCTCAAAGGAAGATTTACCTGAGCTACAATATGAGCTTCACACTATAATAGAAGCTGAGGCAGTATTTGGTTTTGTTTCTTTTACATCATTTCTTGCAGAATATCCCAAGCAAATGCTGCCTAACTGCTGGGCAAGGAAAGAGTGAAGGAAAAGCAACCTACAAACTACTTAATGCTTTTTGATATCCACATAATGCTTGCCGATATCCATCAGCCAGAAGGGCAATGGTAACATGTTAAGGTTGACATTGTGAGCTTAATGCAATCATGTATTTAAAGGTTTCCTATTTTGTTCTAGAATCCTTAGCGAAATACAGCTGAAAGAACTGATTTGGGCATTTTGGGTGCCAGGTGTAATTTTGCATTAAAAACTGCTGGGGAAAGTTCTTTTCTCTGCAGAGATGGATAATCTACAACGGCCATCTATTTCTTTCCTTAGTATCAATAATGTGAAGTGTGTATTGAGCATTGCTTTGTAAGAAACCCTTTGATATCTTTGTTAAATACTGTCCTTTGCTACAGCTTTATCTCTAGCAACAAATCTGCTGTGTTTTGTACAGTCAGAATAAACGACAAAAACAACTTATTTTATTGAAAAGCGCCATTCAGATTTGAAAGGAGAATGCTTGTTACAAGGAAGGTAGTGTATCTGTCCGGGGAGAGGCACCTCGTTCTGCTCAGATCCCCGGTGAAAGGCGCAGGGCCGCGCTCCCCTCCCGGCCCCCTCAGGGCCCACGGGCGGATCCCGCGGGAGGCGCCGCCCGCCCCTCACGGCAGCGCCACAACCCCCGGAGCAGTGCTCCTTCCCTGGGCTCCTCGCCAGGGCTCCGAGCCGCCTCCCGGCGCCCTTCCAACATTGCCCCCCGCTTTTCTCTTCTCCCACGGCTCCAGAGCCCGCTCCTCTTCCAGCGGCCGCACCCCGAGGGCTTCCCCCGTGCCCGGCCGCGTCCCTTCGGAAGGGCTGCCATGGCCGTGCCCGGCACCTCCGCGCCCCTCCCTCAGCCAGCCGGGGCACGGAGGGACAGGGAAAGCTGTGCCGGGGCTGCACCGCCGAGGGGCCGCGATGGCAGCGCTGGTGCGGCCCCGGCAGAGGGAGCCGGAGACCGCCGGGCCGAGGAGGCGGCGCCGGGGCCCCTTGGGCCGGGCGTTCTCTCTCTGGGCAGAGCGAGCGGCTTGGCTTCCCCTCGTCCTGCCAGGGCCTCCCTCGCCGGCGGCAGAGCAGGGCTCACGGCCCAGCGGAGTTAAATGTGTCAGTGCCTCCGGGGCCCTGCATCCCGGTGCGGCTGAGGAGCTGCTCGGAATGCCGGAGGTGTTCTCCGCCCGCTCCGCTTGGAGTGATCTACCAGGCTGCTCTGCTGCTGCACCTTGCGATTTATAATTCGTATAATTTGATTTGACAGCAATTCCATCGTTGTTATGTTTATTTACAATAGGTGCCCTGTGATTCGTTCGGTTGCTGCCTGTTGTTTTCCTGTCTTTTCCAGTCGTGGTTCCGTAATTTCCTATGCAGTTCTTGGACCCGTCGTGCGGGCTGTCAGTCGCTCCTTTGTCCAGTGCCCCGGAGGGTTTGGGTCTGTACAGGACCTGCTCGTCCTTGCCTAGGTAAAACCACTGTAGTCTTACCTGAAATCGCTTATTTCCTTGTAGTACTACAACGAAAGATGCTTTCAGCTTCCTAACAATTTAATTTGGTACCCTTTCCCCCTACTTTTTTCCTTTTAAAAACAACTTGCTGTGTATACCTTCAGATGCTCGTTTAGTTCAAAGAAAGCCGGTAAGCTTTGTTACGGCAGTTTCTAGGAGCTAGATACCAAAAACAATTCAGCACAATGAAGTACAGCACTTTAAATGCCAAAATGTTTTATTTTTTAATCACTTCTCCTTGGAGCTGAATCTGAAACCTGTATCAAATCCCACTTGTGCTTCTTGAATGTGCTGTAGGAAAAACTGGGCATGTCAACATGACTTCCAGAACAGTATTTCAAAGATGCTTTGAAATTACCTCTAGAATAGTGTTTCCAAAACAGTGATCCACAAGATAGATCTAATCAGTAGGAAAGTTCACGTATGAGTGGAAAGGTTCATCATCCATTGCATCTCCTTTTTGAGCTCAAGTGTTTAATTACAAAACGTTTGGAATGTTGTCTGGAGTTCCTTACTGAGCAGAGATGCCTTCAAAGAGAAGAGAGCTTTTATTTCTTCCTTAATACATCCTCATTGTAGGAGATGAGATGAAAGTATCATCCTGGTATACAACACCTTGTCAGAGAAATTGTGCAGCAAGTAAGAGATTGTTCTCTTTGCAACCTCACAACTTTCAAAGTCACATCTCTCTCTACTCCCAGAAATACTCTAAGCCTGCAGTTTACTGGGAGAGAGGCACAGTACTTGTTCCCTGTGTTATTGAAACTGTATCATCAACCAGAAAATAACACATGAGAAAAGAAAATTATAAATACTTCCCACATGAAGTACTTCAGTTAGCTGGGCGTCCAGAGTTCTGATCCCTGCCTCAGAGAACATGCAGTTATTTTACCAATTAACAGTGGCCCCTGGAGTAATGCTAAAAACTGAATGCTGCCTTCTCTCAGGTGCATATTCTAAGTCCTCAGGTGTTCTGTAAAAGCAGACCATTGCCATCAACAGGCGACAGCTGAGTGAAAGCTGTGGCTTAGTTATTTGGGCTCTTGATACCTTATGCCTAAGACCCAACTAGGTGGCTTTGTTTTCCTCTTAAAAAATAATCACAGAAGTAGTGATCTGTTCCTCTTTTTCAGGATTTCCTGTATATGTGGATATTTCTGCATACATCTGAATGGTAAGATGATTTTTTTTTTTTTAGTGATATAGATGGCTGATTTAAAAATAATAAGGTCATAAAAAATCATGTTTTAGTGTCTAAATCATGCCAGTATGCGAGCACAGTGAAAATGTCAGGATGGAGATTTTAAAACTGATGAAAAAATTATGTAAGCATACACATGTGCCAGGTATGGAGATAAAAGTTACAGAGAAAACTTGTAAAGTTGGATTTGCATATATTAACTTTGTAATTGTATGCACAACAGGCAATTACACATGAGTTAATAAAATAATAGTAATAATGATTTGTACTAGGTAATTGAAATTTATGAAGCAGTTTTGGTGTCTCTAATAAAGCTGTGATGTCTTCAAGTAGAGCTAATGAGTATGATGGAAGTGACTAGCATGAATAAACTTAATTAATGTTGCATTTGTCAAACAAAGATAGTAAAATATTTTTAAAGGTGTCTGGATATTAGTATCCTGATTATATAAATGGAAAACTGAGGTAGGAATGCAAGCCACACTTCGATTTGCTTTGCAGCTTAAGTCAGAAATGGCATACTGTAGTCTTACATCTAAGCACCCTTTTTTCCTGCTCAGTAAAATCTTGGCTGCTCTTTACAAAAACCATGTAAAGTGCTAGTGTGCTTCAGCATTACACCCATGCCTGGGGCATGTTCCCCAAGCCAGTGTTGTGTTCAGCTATTTGATTTCTTTTCTCGTGTTTGCACCACTTTAACTGTACCTGTTTGTCACTCCTGAGTTCAGGTGTGTATTTGTTACTTTGAAGGTGTAACCTGATTGCTTTGGGATTAGGGTGTCTCTGTCTATGCCTTTGGAGAACAAAAGAAAGAAAATCTCTAAATGGGAAAATGTTTTTGTTTGGGTTTGTTTTTTAAAATAATGCCATTGTGCTTAGGGTTTACATTAAGGTTACTTTCTGTATCTTTCGTACCCTGGGATGTATTTAGCTCTTAATAGCCAGTGCTTTTTCTCACCAAAAAAAATCTGTGTGATTTGCAAGTGAGGTAAACACAATCTAAATAGAATGGTCCTTACTTTATATGGTTTGGGGGGGTTTCACCAGGACAGAAGACCTTTATGGTGGGAAGGGTTTGCTTTTCTTTATGTTCTTGCTTCATTGCAATGTCCATCTCCTAAGGAACTACATTTACTGTAGGATAGGATGAGACAGTAGAGCATGGATTCTTTCAGCTCTCTCACTGATTGCATTACTTCTTCTTGCTGCATAAAATTACTGGATTGCAATGATATGGATTGTGGGTGGTTTGAGGGGATGCAGTTAGGAGGAAGAGGGGCAAACTCCAGAAATAAGGTAGTGGAGTAAGTGCCAAGCAAGTCAGATTGTTGTTGAGATGTGGTGTTAGTAGCTTGGAGCTCTGCTGTCAGCAGTGAGTAAGGACTGCTGGGGGCACAAAGGTCATGAGTCAAGGTAATGTGTAGTGGCAGAATTATGTATCAGTATTTTGAGAACTAGATAGATGGAATTAGGTTCTCTATTTCCCTCCTCTCCCATTCCTTCCTTGCCTCCAGCTGAGCTCCTAATGGAAAAACTGGGGGGAGGGGAAATGGGAAGCAGCGGAAGGATGTTTATTGCTGCTTGGTAGGAATGTAAATTAAGTAACTAATGATGTGCATTGAATAAATGTGTTTTGTTTTTTTTGTCTTACTTCTTAGCACAGATTGCTACTCACAGCCTGCCTCTGCCCTTCACTCACACATAAGCATGTGTAAATTTGACCTTTTCCTAGGAAAGTATCACCAAACTGAGTCTTGTTTTGAGCATCTTCCTCTTCTAAAGGAACCAGAAGTTTCTCCAGTCAGGCATGACATGGCAGATCTCCACCAACACTTGTCATGTTTATGAATACAATGCAGTGTGGGAAGGATGGGTCTGGTTGCCAAAGCTCTGGGAACTATTCTTCTTTTTGAAACTAAGAAGGTGGGATTTTGGAAAATCTTTGAGGGCAAATGGAATGGTGGTGCTCGTCCACACCTTTTTTTCGGGGCAAGGGGGAGGAAATTCTGAAATGTCTCTGGGTCTGGGGCTGACTGATGTTCATCGCCTCCAAATGGGCTCCTGACACTGGGAGAGAAGTCAGTAAAAGTGCCAGAAAGCTTCACAGATGCACCTTTTTTTTAAACTGCGTTTCTGGATGAAGTTTGTGCTGGTATGAAGTAGGAATGTTCCACATTCTCCACTAGCAACAGGAAGTAATAGGAGGGGTTCAGTGTTATTTATTACTGGGCATGCTGTGTTTGGCAAATGACAGAAAAAGGAAGCAAAGGGGTGATGGCCTTAGGTGAGATCAGCTCAGGTCTCTGGTGCTGACGAGCTAAGAGAATAATTGGACTGACACAGGCAGTAAAAATGAGTGATGCTGCATGTCATGCCAATTGACCTTGGAATTTAACCTAGGACATTGCCAGTTTAACCTAGGAATGAGGAAGAGTGGTTCAGCTCTTTCTGAAAACCAAAGGAACCGTCAAAGAACTTTGCATAAATATAGATCAGTGGTCTGCATTGTACATGGGCATAATGCCTGCTTCAGCTGCTTTAGGGTTGGTATGGAAGGTGTTGTGACCCAGTCCCAGAGGGCAGTCTCGTGTCTGAGTTATGTCACACAGCCCTTCACAGCTCAGCTTTCTGATAGTTGCAGGTTCACTCTTATTGTGTAGGATTCTGTTCTTCTCTTGCTAAATAATCTAATTTGTTTCCACTCTAACTTCACTGGCCATGCTTGAGCCATCCGTGCTGATGTGTATGGGGCAGGATCTTAAGACGGGGAGCTGTCTGCTGAAACCTGCTTTGCTTCATTTGGTACAAAAAAATTGCAAAATACAGTACAAAGCCTTGTTGTGGCCTGCAGTGTCTGTCTTCAAGAAATAATAAAGAAGATGGGTGACTGCTTTAAGGCAAAGCTGCAAAAATACTTTGTTTGGTTTTTGGTTGTTTGGTTGGCATCATTGGTTGCTGTTTTTAAAATCTTTCCCTCCACTTCTTTGTTTTATTTTTTCACTGTTGTTTTGTCCTTATGCACAGACTGACCCTGAGAATTAGGGATTATCTGCTAGAGGTGGTAAATCCATCTCCTTCCCAAGCCACTCTCATAATTCTCATTGTCTCTCTGAGGATCACTCAAGCAGAAAGGTGTGAAGTACTGGTGAGAAGGTGTGAACAGAGGAAGGACTTGCAGTAACAAAGATACTTTGGCACTAATAGTTATGATCTTTTCCTGCTTGGTTAATTTCTTCCTAAACACCCAGATCCCTGAACTGTATATTCTCTGGACAGCATGTCACTTAATTATTTTTCACTGGATGGAAAAAACTGTAATTCCACTAAATTAAAAATAGAGCTGCAAATGGGCTTGGTTTGATCTCTGTGGTGTCTGAGGCAGAGGAACAAGATTAATTCCCGCAATTAGATGTTAATTGATGTCTGAGCTTGTCTGTTCCTAGAAACAGCAAGACCAAATATAGCATAACCAGCACCATTAAAACAGCATCGCCTTCCCTCTGTGCTCAGCAAGTGCAGAACGGGAGGAGGGGGGAACTCACATCTAAATAGAGCAGTGGGGGATGCTGTGAAATGAGCAGAAACTTGTGATGAGGGAGAGGGAGTGCAGCCGCCTCAGATGGTTGTGATCTGGTGGTTAAATGCACAGGGTATTAACAGCAGAACTGTGGCTTTGTTTGCTGGACTTACATGTGCTTTATTTTCATTTCTTTGGTGGTCAAGTCTGCTTGAGATTCACATCATAAGCAACTACAAAGGTTTATTACAAAGTGATGAAATATGTAATAAAGAAAAGAAAGAAAAAAAACCCAGAAATTTTCTTTGGCCTTTGGAAAACCATATACTAACAACTTTGATTAAATGGAATAAGAGGTCATTGAATCTGGTCTTTTACCTACTGTGTGTAACAGCTTCAGCTACATCCATTTCAATAATGAAATTCTGTTCCTGTGCTGCCTGTGCCTTATATAAAGCACCGTGCACTGTATATATTTCATTTTGTTTCCATTTTACAATACAGTAAAAATCTTTTTCAACTAGAATAGATGCTAGCCTTGGATACTGAAGTGCTGAATAGAATAATAAATCCTGTGCATCACTAGCTTGACTTTCATCTAAGAGTCTGAAAAAGCTTTATAAACATCAAGTAATCTTTCCAGCATGCCCATTACAACTGGAGAATATTACCACTGCTCCACAGCTATTATTATTATTATTTTGTATCATTGCATCTAAGGGTCCCAATCAGACTCAGGACTGTACTCTGTATGTAATGAAAAGTTAAGCCCTGTCCCAAATACCTTTGAACAATTATTAAAAAATAGAGGGATAGAGAGGCCAGAGTAATGCAGGATAACAGTAGAAGGGGAAAAAAAATTGCAATTGGGGAGTGACCAGTGTTGAAACAGCACGATCCATCCAACCATTGTCATATCTCTTGTGGGCAATGCACTGAAGATGAGACCTGAAGAACTTTTTCAGCAGCTCTGTATATTTTACTGTCTGACTGCTTTTGCGTGTAAAGGGCAGCACAGGAAGAGCCTGAGGCACACTTGACTTGATGAGCAATTAAGTTTGCCTCAACATTAGGACAAAAATCTGCAGAGTTGAGGTAACTGGACTGTGGAGGAGTAAAGGCTGTTGCATTATGTGAGGCAGTAATGTAAATGGAACCAGTGGGCTGAGGGAAAAAGGAAAATAGTGGCCAGCCCCTTGCCCTAACAGAGGTGACAAACAGAACGTGGACAGACCTCACTGTCCCAACTCCTTGTGATAATCTCAGCTTTGTATTTCTGTTCCCATACATGCTTAATGAGGAATTGGCAGCAGCAAAAGGAAAGCACAAAGATTATACCAGCATATGCAGAATATTGTACTGTACAGTCTGGTCACCTGTGGCCAAACCACAGCACCACAGCAGGTGTGCAGTGAGCTCTTCTGTTGATTTCACAGCTACAGAAGCAGTTTTAGGAAACAGTGTCTGACATGTTGAGGCTGTGCAGTGATTCTGTGTCACTCAGGATCACCCTTGCATTCTTCGTGTCCTGTAGCAAGCGGGGCTTTCACTACGGTTTTGGGGAAGAACTTCCTTCTGGGATTTCCTCCTAGCCCAGTGCCAGTTAACACCTGGGGCTGCAGGGACTGCTTAGCTCAGAGCACCCCCTACACAGACAGTTAAGGGGGGGGGGGGAGGGGGTGTGAAGTGAATCTAAACCATCTATGGCATGATTTCTTTATTACTAAGCTGATAAAAAATATGCTGACTGTCTCTCAATTTACAGCTCCTCTACTGCAGCAAAATTGCAGAACTAACAGGGGTTTTACAGTTTCCATCTTGGGTCTCTCAAGATGCAGAGTCTGAGGAGCACCTACAGCAGAGTTACTCATTTTACCCTGACATGTGTTCTCCCACTTCGGAGATGCTCATGCCTAGTTCTTACCAAGGAAAAGAGGGATGACACTTTGAGTGACTGCCCTTTAACATCAGTAAATGTGATATTCCTTTTGTGTGTCTTGTTTTCGCATTCCAGTACCCGTCTCCTTGTTGGGCTATAATATCTGTGTCCCGTTCAGATGCAGTGGGATTTCACAGCCATTTTAGTGCCAGCCTGTTGTCATGAGCAGTGCAATATCTTGCAGCTGGTCTCTTTGAAGATGTCACTGGAGTTGAGCATCCAGCTCAAAGGCAATCAGTCAAGCTGGAAAAAAGACACTCTGACTGTGCAGATCAGAGTAGCATTTTGATTGGCATGCTGGCTGTCTGCCACAGGCTGTGATTCTGCTAACTTTTGTGAGATAATGCAGGTTCAGGTCTGGTCAGTTCTTAGGTGGGAGAATGCTGAGGGAAAAGCTTGTGCTGCAAGGAGTGTAGTTCTTTGATGGAGGAGCTGGCATTCCTCTCTCTTCAAGGGCAGACAGCACTTTGCTGTGATAACAGGGGATGTTGTCCTTCTGGAAGTGCCATCATTCATGCACTACATGAAAATTGCATCTGGTTTATGCTGCACTTAAAAACTTCCCAAGGCAGTGAGAATCTTATTCTGCACGGCCTGTTCAAATTTCCATGTAAACAACTTCAGCGCTGCCTCCCTAAATCTACATTCTTATGATAACAAATGTTTGAGGTACTGTGTGTGAAGGACTGTGTTTGCAACAGGAGGAGAATGCATGTGAAGAATTACTGAAGTGCTGGTGATAGATGGTAACTTAGTACAAGATTTTCAGCTAGGCCGTGTGGAAGTGGTTTTACTTTGCGTTCGCAATGGGTTAAGGGCACACTGTGGCCTTGGCTTATGCTGCTCAATGGACAAGCTCTGATCCCTGTACACCCACAGTAACTCAATCACTTGCAGCTTCATTTGGGATGGAGACAGCAATCTCATTTGAAAAGGAGGTGGGTTTTTTCATGCCAAAGAAATGTGCAGTGTTGCCAGCATGCTCAGAGGGATAGTGATGAATCTCTGTTTAATCCACACATTTGATTATTTTCCTGTGTGAAAAGGATTGGGCTTTGTTTACCTCTGTGTAGGCAACTCAGCAGGAGCAGAGTGCTCTTCATATTAGAGATTTTCTTTTTTGAAAGAACAAATTATATGTGGTTTGGGCTCTTTGCAATGGAGGCTACATCAGTAAAATTTCAGTAGTAGAGTGAATGTTTGGATTTTTGTCGTGTAAAGGATAATGAGATGTTCTGATGCCTTATATCATCTCCAAAGGGCAGATCTCTGATGCTTGTGGCATTCTAAATGCCACGTGAAGCATTTCAGTGCTCTGATCAGGAATTGTTTGGCACCAAGGCTTTGCATGGGGTTTCTAATAATTCTTTGTTGCATTTAGACTTTGGCTTGACTGCAGAAACTCCTAGCAAATACTTCTGATGATATATTAGCATTTTGCTGCCTTTTAAAACCTAAGATGAAAAAGAATGTAATGAGCCACCTAATCTGTGCAGTACTAGCTCTCCCTTTCTTACATGCAAGAGGAACTGCTCTTTTTTCCTTTTGCCACTAATTGACTTGATCCTCCCTTTATGCTGCTGAAGTTAAGATACTGCTATGCTCTTGCATCAAGGAGGAAAAATGGCATGTACAAGGTAGGTCAGCTCAGCTACCACTGAGAAATAGGTACTAATTACACTGATTTCTCACCTGCATCTTAAATGACACAGTTGCTTGAGAGACAGAGGGTGGGGGTCCAAGATTAACCATTGTAACCAAACTTGCCTTTGAATGGAAAACCTTTTGGCTACTTTTTTTTGCCTGCTGGGTGCCTGTTTTACAAAGTCATTAAATGATTCCAAATGAGAGAAAAGAGCCTAGCCAACATATGTCATCTCAGCTGTCTTTGGATGGTGAGGAGATAAAAAAGATAAAGGGGTGCTGCATTGCTGTAATTAATAAAAGAAGATAATTTTTTTTTTTTTTTTTGCTGTTCAAAAAGCCCTTATGTTCAGCATCTGACATTGACTGACTTGTGCAGTTTGACTCTAGACTTCTGGAATTCTGATCTCAATGGAAAGATATTGGAGAAGACAGAAATGGAATAAATTAGGAACCAAAGCCTTCTCCATGTTAATTAACTGAATATATCTGTAAACACTGAACAACAATTGCTGCTGAAGCTATTGCATGTAACAGCTGTGGAAATCTTCAAAGCATGTGGATATAAAACATGTTGGCAGCTGAGAAAGAAAGCTGTAAAAAGGACAGCATTTAAAAACCTTTTGGATTACAGGTTCACACACCTCATTTAAAACCAAACAAACATAACAATAGAGCTGTTATGCAAATCACGTCCCTCTGATTCCTGCACAGTGTTGTCAACACATGCCCTTTCCATTCCTCAGGAAAGAGCAGCCATTCAGAATGAGCTGAGCCACTGCACAGGTTTTCAGGCCGTCTGTGAAACAGTGCTCACCCGCCCATCACTGCAGACCCAGTTACCTCTGGGCTCATGCAGACCTGCTGTTATCTCAGTTTCTCTATTTCTGTCATTTGTTGACATCAAGACATGGAGGTTATGGAAGATATTATTTACATGACTAAAACAAATGCTACCTTATTGGCAGCTGCCTTCTGTCTGGGTTTTTCTTTGTAAAAGGAAGAATATTGTCTTCATAGTTCTTCATGGCATATTTTTAGGTTGCCCACCAAATCTGACTACAAAAATCCAAGTTTAATACTCAGAATTAAATTTAGCAACCTCATTTTTCCAAGCTTTCCTGTTTATTCTAAATGACTTTTTAGTTATTCTTGGCTGCAGGAAAATCGTTATCTAGGGTGTACAGTAATGCAGGTCAGGCACATCAGCTGAGCTATCCTAGTTCTTGTACACGGTTCTTGTTTTTGGATTTGTTCAGCAGATGCAGGTGGTACCAGATGCAGGGCTTGTGCACCAAAGGGTGCAGCTGCTTAGTTTGTTCCTTCTGTTTCTCGTGAGGTATGTTGCAGTGCAGTAGCAGTGAGGAAGAGCTGCCTGTGTGTCTTGCAGCTGCTACATGAGGGTGAAATAGTGTTGGAAGCACTTGTGCTTTCTCTTGGGGGTGGTGGGAGGAAAAGCCATTTTTCTCAGTTAGAAAATTTTTAGGAGCAAAGATCAGCAACGTGGGTAGGGAAACTCCAACAGAGAGACAGAGTCCCTCTCTTTTTCCATAAGGACAATGTGATGAGAAAGGGAGAATGTGCTCTGAAACTCTTTTATTGACTGCCTTACCAAGCAAATCTCAGTTTTTTATCTATTTGAAGAGAGGGCTTATTTTACAGCCTAATAAACTAGAACATCTCCTGGTTTTGAGATTGAGAGCTTCCTGGTGTACTTTGATGTGCTTATCTGAAAGAAAAGGTGGGGAGCTGTTTCACATGAATACTCAAGCTGTTTCAGGGTTCTGTCACAGCCTATTTTTCTTCTCTCCTTTTACTTTAATTGGACAAATGGAAAATAATGAAGAAGGTACATAGAACAGGTTACCTGGATCAATAAAAATGTCAGTTTGGCTGCATCAATGTAATAGGCAGGGCTAATGTCATTTGGCTAAATAAATGAGTATGTTTTGTGCAGCATTGGGGTTGTCTAGAGTGCTTTAAAAGCAAAGATAACAACAGAGCTCAGCAGCTGGCCATCAGTGTGGTCTGGTGCTCTTAGAGCAGAAGAGACCTTGTCCAGTTGCCAGTAGAAAAGGGCCTTTATGCCAAAGCACTGGCTCTGCGGGGGCCAGAGGAGAGCCTGAGGCTCAGCAGGGCAAGGCCAGGCATGGTTTACCTGATAAATGGCAATTCTGTCAAATATAAGAAACAGCCCAAGGTTTTGCTGAAGTCTGGCCAGTGTTGCTGCTGCTTTTGTGGCATGGTGGCAGAAGTGTGTTGATACTGAGGTGCTGAGCACTGTATGGATGTTAAATCTGCAGTCAGGAGATCTCAGCACTGGATGTGTCCAAAACCCACAGATTAAATTGGTAGCAAGGATTCAACCAGACTTGATGTAGACAAGTACAGCCTAACTCTGCTGGCCAGGTTTGCAAGGCAAAGCACTGCAGGCTGAGCAATGCCCCAGTGAAGTTCAGAACTGCTTTTGCATCTGTGTGGAGCAGAGGGATGGTCAGTGCCACCACAGCTACCCAGCTGTTTGCTGTGCCCTCAGATTGGCTGCCTCTCCTCACATGAGACCCCCTTGTTGCTATAAAGAAGTGTTTCTTCTTTTCCTCGCTTTATTTCCCATAGCACTTAAGCAGAATTCCATATACTGTGGCATTGCAACTCAGCTGCATAATGCTGTGCATTTGATTTCAGTCCACAGAACTGTTATTAGCAGTACCAAACTAAAACTCTTCATGGAAGGTGACGTTGTGTCACTTAGTCTTTGCCACCTAAAGAAATGGCCCAAATGCATTTTCATGGCATTGATATTTGTTAGGGTTTTTTAAAGTTCTGTTAGCCCAGAAATTTACAGAAGTCTTGTGCAATTTCTGTGATGCTGTAACATTCCCAGAGAAGTTTGTTTTTTTTTTAATACCAGTGGAAGAGGGAGGAATCTTAAAGGTCAGGATAATAATCAGGAACTTATGGTTTATCTAGGATCCAGTTTCATTCCAGCCAGATACCAGAAGTTTTCATAGTTATTTGGTCTCTTAATTCTCAGCTTTAGTTCCCAGCTGTGAAATGTGGCAGTTCAATACATTTTGTCCACTTATTAATAAATGTAGATATAAAACTGGAGTGCTACCGAAGACCTGATCTGTGGGAGAGGTAGCCATGTGAGATGGGGAGAATTTCTACTTTCAAGGCTGCTAAAACAAAAATGAAAGGAAAGTCCTTTAAACGCTACCCTTCAGGTTCTGGGTCAACAACGTTCATGTTCTTCTTCAGAAGCCACATACTGACTTTATTTATATTTGGGGTCACACACTTATTTTACTTTCTCCTACACACAGGTTATTCTGAAATGAATACTGACAGGCAGCCTCTTAATAGCCTGTATGCAGCACTTTTTTGCAAGTATTTCAGTGCTTTACAAATTGGATTGCACACTTTGATCCCTTTCAGAAAGGGCAAATACCTCTGTGAGGAAACTGACACATTTACAACATCGCAAGCAAAATCAAACCCTCTCTTAGTGTGGGAAAGAGGAGAGTAGTACTCCAGCTAACCTTAGGAAACTTGAATGGCTTGAAAGAAGTCAGTGTAATGTAGAGCCCAGTCACCCTGGCTAGTGACCTGTCCTTTCAGTAATCTTCAATGTCTATTTGTTTTTCATTTCTTGTGAAAATGAAATACTGAGTCAAAGCATTAGTTCAGCATGGAGCCAGATATTTTATGCTGCACCTTGACATTGTGTAGTCACTGATGCAGGGCTCAGCTTGAGCAGAGAATGAAACTGTGGCAGAGAGATTTACTGTTCCTGTTCCTGAGGAACAGTCTTGTACCCAGAGGTCGGGTCGCTGGCTAAAACTTGCTTCTGCAGGAAGCTCTGTGTCTAAAATGATAAAATGGGCACTGTCAGCTCACTAAACAGAGGTTGGTTCTTGCCAGTTTTTAAAAACAGCAAAGCAACTTCCCTTGTGTGTCAGGAGGACATTCCACCCAAGTTGTGCATCCAATGCCACCCTCACCAGACTTTCCAGTACTATCAAATACCGAGCCACCACTTTGGACAGGAGTTTGTGGGATGTAGGAAGAAGACTTGTGTGGAGCACGTGTGTCCCTTCACTGACCTTTGCCTGACAGATGCTCAGGACCTGAAACAAGATTTGGAGAGTGGGTAGAGGAAAGGTTTCAAAATGGCCTTCAGCAGTCCAAAGTGGCACAGGGAGTTCTACTCTTTTTTCTTCCTCTTTGAGGGCTTTTGGTTAAACATTTGCCACAATGCTGATCTGCCACTTGTCTGAGGAGAGAACGTGGGTGGATGTTATTGCAGAGGAGCTCTTAAGCCCTTTCCACTGCTGGAGGAGAGGGTCTGCAGGGTGCAGCCAAGTCATGGCCAAGTACTGTAGGGGCAGAGCATGGAGCTCACACAGGAGGTGCCTCATGGAGCTCCAGCACTGCACAATTGCTGTACTGACAGTATTGGTATCTTACACACAGCTGCCCTTCTGTCCTGCCTGGCTAGCAAAGTCAGTGCAGGAATGTCACAGTGATTCTCTCCACAGCAGCAGGGGGTTGTATGCACCCTTTTCTCTGCACAGAGGCTGATGCACAGGTCTCAGACTGGCCTGGCCAATCTAAACACCTTGATGCTGCCTATGACTTGGAGTGACAAGGGACTTGTATGATGATCACACCAGGGATGGCACTTCTTTTACTTGTTTGGCATGGTCAGTATGGGCACGCACAGAAATGGAGCTTGATTCTTGTATGTGGGTTGGTGTGGACTCTAACTCAGTATCAGAGCTGGCTACCACATTGAGATAAATTTGGGATAAGTGGATACTTTAGAGCCCAGTATTACTTCTCTCTCCTTGCCAAATTGCATGAACTAATAGCTGAACTGCCTGCAGGTGAAGGTTGCATAGTCTGTCATCTCTGAAGAAATAATGCCCTTGTGAGACTCCCCTGTGAGTGGCATAGGCCCATCGCACCTCGAGGAATGTGACTGGATTTCATATTCTCAAGAAGGAAAGGTCCCTTTTTATTTTGGGGACAATTACATGCAGTGTTTAAGTCTTAGTTGACTTGGCACCTCACAAAACAAAGGCATTTGTCATGCTTCTCCCTAAGACCTACGTGCTAGCAGAGAAGTAAAACAAAGGATGGTTACTGCAGCATCGCGTAAACCCGTTATCTGTTGCAAACCTTTGAAGTTCATCCGCCTTCATGGACTGTGAGAGTAGGTGTGCAAAGCTTGTACTTCTGTTTGCGTGGCTGTGCTGGCACAGGCAGGGCCCCAGTAGTCATGGATAATTTGTATGGAACAGAAGCATGGCATGAAGAATGTGCCTCTGGCTGGAGTGAGTGACTCACTTTATCACTGAGGCTTTTTTTTAAACTGAAGACTGTTTACCTGGCAGCTCTCAATTAACACGTTGATGAAATCTATGCAGGAAGTTTACACAGGTTCCTTGGGAAAATTTGCTACTTTAAATATACCTGTTTTTTCTGTATTTAGGGGATCAACCCCTTAGCCATGTGCCTGAAAATAAAGGATAAAAACCAGTCATTCTAAGACTTAATGCTTTCATTCTTCTCACATGCTTTGGAGTAGCAGTTATCTAGCAATGGAATTACACAGTATTCTCAAACTGTAGCTCACTGTTAAGCTCTCTCAAACAGAAAATTACACCAAGAAATCCATAAACAGTAAGAACAGCAAGGGTCACACTGTCTTACCGTGAAGAATTATATGGTGCGGGAAGCCTATTGCCTTTTGTTTTTTTCTGCTGTTAATGCCCCAATCTCAGCTCCCATGGAGCTTTCTGAGAAATCAGAAATGCAGTGTTGTATTTGAAATGCATTGCAGTATTAGAATTCTATTTTGGTACGCTTTACACAAAACTGTGTAATCCTTATAGTAGATATTTAACTCTGATATGTTTTATCTGCGGACTGCTCTCAAAATGATTGATCCTCCTTGCCTTTACTCTAGAAAGATGCTGCATGTTGGCCGAGGGAAACTGATCTGTGTTGATGTTATGTGACTGAAGCAGGGCTGGTGTGAAATAAAAGCATTAATCTTTCTGCCTTGCTGGAAGTATGCAGACTGCACAGGGCCTAACATTTGTTTCAGTTCCTGTGGAGTGATTAAAGTTCTGTAGGCTTGCTGAAGTTCCTTACCTACCGTACTGCTACCAGCCAAAAGCTGCTTAAAGAAAGCCACCCCAGAAAGCACGATTCAATCACAGGCCAGCACTGTCTTGTTTAATACATCACATCTCTTCATAAACTATTTTATTGTTTTGCAGAACAAACATGTTTAGAAAGAGGAGGTACAATGTACAGCTTGATTGCCTTCAAGGACTCATGGATGATGGTTCCATGACTCCTGAGATCCTTCAGGGCCAGGGGCACAGCACAGAGCACCCCCCCAGCTGCCGAGCCAGGGGATGGCTGGCACAGGCAGTGCAGCTGAGGCAGCAGAGTTGGTTTTACCTTTATTCTCCACACAGAGAAGAGTAAAGGCAAGGAACCGCTTCTGATTCATGTTAAGAATTCTTGACTTGGGGCTGCCTGACCTGTAGTTTCTGTGTCAGATCTGCCTGTTTCAGTAGTTGTTAACACTTGAGCACTGTCTTCATGGAGCTTGGTGTAAAGAAACCAAACCAACCCACAATATCAACCACATGCTAAAGATCTTAATCACTGTGATTGATAAATGTTTAGCATTATTTAGCAAGTGTGTGATAGCTTTATATTTTATCCACAGAATAACAATACTGGGTTAATTAGAGAAAGAAACAGAACAAAGACAATTTTTTATTCTTGGTCTGAATGGGCATTTGGTACCTGCAGAGGTGCTATTAAACACTGCCTCCGTATCTCCAGTGGCTGCAGTATCAAGCTAGCCTAAGGTTCCTCAGATGGAGAAAGGCCAGAGTTAAGAGCAAGGAAGAAGGGATTTGAATGGAAGTTGAACGCAGCCTTAATGTTACTTGCTACAGTGTATTAAAACAGCTCTAGGAGCTGTTTTCATATACTAAACAGCAGCAATCATTTAAAATTTAAAAATTAATGTTTTCATTAGACATGGCAATACAACCCCCAGCACCTTTAGATATGTGGTCACCTCTGCTGTTACGTTGTCTTCATTCAGACTCTGTCTCTGAACATGACAATTTGATGTAGGAGTGGGCATCGTAGTCAATGAGGGAGAATTTGCAGAAGGGGTGTGATGGAGAAAAGCTACGGAAATCACAGCAAATAAAGGAATGAAGGCCAGCAGGGGTGCTGAAACAGGCTGATAAATAGGTATTTATTGGATAGTAAGTTTCAAATAGCACATGTTTACCTGCTCCCACTAATTTAGCAGGAGTTGCCACCTCAGAGGCAAAGTATTTGTGTTAAAGTGGCAGCTGGAATGCAATCAGCATCACCGTGCTGATCCTGCACACGTGCACACTCCTGTCATCCCTCAGAGCTTTGTGCCCTGGGACTGCAGGACACACATTCTGGAGAAAGAGCAGAACTGCTGGTAGTCACTCAAACCTCCTACCTACTCAGGGGGGAGTGTTTTTAGTGGAACTGCAAATGAACATGATGGTGGTTCCAGGACCAAGTTTACAGTAGTTGATAATGATTACACTACAGCTACTATTGAACAGGCAAATTGAGATTTGGGGACAAGCTCCATCTCCCCAGAAGACAAGCCAGACAAGGACTGGTAATACACACGTGGGCATGCAGGAAATGAAAGCTGGCGTATTCCAGCAGCATCATTCTGCTACAGCCATTTGATATCCCAGGAGATTCATGTGTATATGGGTCCTGGTACAGGAAATACACACGGAACTATTGTTTTTGACAAGACCTGAGATCAAACAGTCCAAAGGAGAAAACAAGGGGTATCCAGAGTGACTTGAAAATAGGTGTATAGCTGTAGAATTTGTAACTAACTGCTGCTTACCTGGTGAGTATTTCTAGCTATAGAAATGTTGGGGTGAGTGTGTGTAACAAAGGGCGAAGTCTGCTCGCAGACAGGACAAAGGTCACACCTCTGGCTGCTGTGCACATGACAACTACCCAAATGAGAAGCTGATACAGTGGATCAGCTAAAACATTTTTAGATGGCCATCCTTTTAACACTCTAGTGTGGACAGGAGTTGTGCTGGCCAACAGTGATTAATTTTTCATTTTAACCTACCAGAGCTCATAATCTTCCTCATGCTGCTGCTAAATGCAGTGTGTTAAGAGACCTCTCCAGAAACTGGTGCAGCTGAAGCTTTCAGGAATCTGAAGCAAATGTAGTATGAACACTCCAGGAGGAGATGGGGGAAAAAAAGACAAATTATTGTGAGAATGAAGAATGAATTTAGCTTAGCTTTAGCTCACACTCCCTCTTCCCTCCTTTAAGAGCCTTGCATTTTTTTGCTGCTTTGAAAAGCAGAGAGATGAGACTGAGTGTTTTAGGAGTCAACAATGAACCTTTCATTGAGCTGATTTAAAGCAGCAGTGCTGGTCATGCAGGCTCCTTTCAAAGGAATATACAATGCTGTACTTTTCTTTATTTTTTAGGATTTTTTAAGGATTAGCTCTTTCCTTCAAAGAGATCCTAAACAATTAAAGAGGACAAAGACATCCCAAAATTTTCAAGTGTTCCTTCCAAGAACCCTAAGGCGAGCTCCTTCTGGAGTTGCATTTCTGATATGGAGGATGACTTCAATACTTTGCCTTCAGATATGTCAACTTTTTTTTTTCCTAAAAACTCTTTAGTTAGAATTTGGTTTTCCACCCTCCTCAAGCATTCTGATAGAAGGAAGGAAAGTGTCTTCTGCAACTCAGAAAAGAATAAAGAGGACTAAGCAACAAGAAAACAGTGGGTATTACCTGTCCTTTTGTGTGAAGGGAGAGCCACAGACAGGAGTAAGTCTCTATAATTTTATTCTCATTACTTACACAGTCACTGCGCCGTGCTACAAGTTATTAACACACAGCATCCTACTGCATGTTATTGGCTTTGCACAAACCTAGCAGAAAGGAACATTCTGCTCACAGTTAAACCACTGCCATCAACACTTGCTACTATGTGTAGAACAAAACCCTTTTGTTAAAGGATGCAGTCATCATCATAATCTTTAAAAACTATATATGATTTCAGTAATCTCTCCCTAATGCTTCAGATGCATGTGTTGAATTTGAAATTATTTACAGTTAGTCTTATAAAGTTCTGCTTGTTTTTCTTCCAAAGAAAATAGCAGCATATTGCAAAATAGGAAGGTCCAGTAGCAAAATATGTAGTTATTACTAAATAATCCATCAAAAATGTTTTCTTATTATGATGGTCCCGTTTCTATTCTTTGCATATAATGTCTGTTGCAGAATTGACTCAAACTCTACACAGGTATAGTCACAAAGATAAAGCAGAATGGTTTTCTGTAGTATCAAGTCCAAAAAGTTGGTGCTGTTGGGCAAGTAATCATCTGCCTCTTTACTATTCTGTGATCCAATCTGACTTGAAGAGAAAGGTGGATGGGATCACTAAGCACTTGTCACTGTGCATCCTCTGTCTCCTGTTTTCTTTTGTCCTTAACTTCAGAGTGGAAGATGAGGCGTGCAGAGTTTATGGGAAGGTGTGTGAATCATAGAACTGAAATTCAAAACCCCCACAGCTCAACATCCAGAACAGGTAAATTGTGTTTGCATTCTGTTTCAGTTAACTGAGGAAATAGCCTGTCACTGCAGTAAAATTCAAGGAGGTCATCACTTCTGTAGACCAACACCTGTATTTTAATCTGCTTGAACTAACAGGGGGCTTGCAGGGACTTGTAAGGACAACGAAGTTGATGCTTTTTTTTCCAGTGGGGAATACTGAAAAGCCAAAAAGAGGAACATTCAAGCAGAACTACTTTCAAATGCCCAGCTGCACATGCTGACTGCCTCAACAAAAAGGAGAAACGAATGAAGATGAGGAAGAGTCCTTCTCACTGATGTATTTCAGGACTATTATTTAAGAGTGGCTCTTGTTCTCCCAAAACAGCTGCTGATAGTGAGAAATAAAGCCCACTATTGCACCAGTTCACCATGTAAAATGTGCACTGCAAATGCTTTTGAACAGTTTAATCTTACGCACTCTTTTTTCACTGCAGTCCTTTGTTTAGTAAGGTGTGAACAGACACAGTCTTAGGTAAGCATAATCTTGCGAACTGGTTAACACTAAAACTACATCCTTATACCACAGCTCCTGACATCATAGCTTTTGTGTTGAACCACATGTATTATTTTTGTTCTTTATGCAGAATTCTAATCAGGTATTTGAGTAAAAAGATCAACATCTGGTGCCAATAAATCCAGTTCATTTTAAATAGCGCAGTCTCAAATATTTCCATTGGTTTTCTAGGCATAAAAGTTTCCAGGAGAATATGAATTTATTTCCAGTGTGAACTGGCTACAAACTCATTGTAACATTAAGGGATTACTTTGCTTAGACTTTCTCTTGGCTGTTCCTCTGATGACTGACAATATCAGTAACTACAATACAACAAAGAGAATGTTAATACAATTTGTCAGGGCACTTAACTGTCTACATATCAACTGTGAGGACAGGTGCTGTCAGATATTACACTGGCATACTTCTTAGAGTCTATTATAAAATCTGTATTTTTATGACACAGTTAATATCAGTTTTCCTCCCTGGTGAGTCTTTGTACTGAAATAATAATTGTAAGATAAAAAAAAGTGCTTTTATCCCCTAGAGATTTATATCTAAGATGTAGCATAATCACAGAAGGAACTGCTGATTACAGAATGAACTGAATACCACAGTGAGTACAAAGCTAAATATAAAGAGGATGTTGTATTCACTAGGCCAGGGCATTATAATTTGTCCAAAAGAGAAGTCATGCAAAATTCAAGTTTTGAATGTATTTATCACCTGCCATTGAGTTGATCAAAGCAGTTAATATAAATTCTGGATTGCTGGAATTGCACCAGGACTCTTCTCAGGGTGTTGCCTGTACACTACTGAAGAGCAGGTCATGTTCTCAGGTACCTCACATTACAGATGTGCTGCTGCTCAGTCAAGACAGGGAGCTGCTTCGAAACAGAACAGGTACTCAGCAACATTCCCAGGCAATTCTTTTTCTTCCTAGAAGCCCTGGCTCACACCTAGTCACAAGTTTGAAACTGGATGAAAAGGCAGAGCTGTTTTATGTAACTTACCTTTACTAGAACACAGCCAGCTTGTTCAAGAATCACGCAGTTTTATAATTGAAAGTACCATAGGAATTTGAGGAAAAAAATGGCTGTATGTGTCCCATGAACCAGGCACAATTTCAATTTCAAATGATTTTCAAAATTATTTTAAATGATCAATTTTACATTTTCTCTCCCTCTAATACAGCTAATTCTGGGGTTTTTAATTAGCCTTGTGTTTTTAGCATCTAAACTATTAAGAAACAATAGTTATTCCTCTGTTTACCCATTATGAATATAGCCCATTCTGCTTTGGAATAAAGCTACTGTAGGTGAACCTGTCAAAGTGCATGAAAGAACATTTAAGACATTTTAAGCCAGTGATACAGTGTACAGTCTGCATTTGACTTGAAGAGTATGCACAACTTATTCATTTGATTACTGTATCTAACCTCAAAGTTAAATGGACCAAACTGGCTACAGTAGATTACAAAACAAATCCCAGCAGAAATACTATCCTTCCCTTCCAAACCTGCAGAAAATCCTGTCCACCCTTCACCAACTGTAAATTCAGCTTGAAGCTACTGACCTAACCTTGGTCTTTTCCCCATTCGTATTTATTACATGAATTTACAGTAGAAATGGTGCAAAATAGCAAGACCTGTTGGAATAGGCAGAAAGGAATTCAAACTTTAATCTGATTGGTTTAATTTTTTTTAGCATGAGGAAAAAGAATAAAGTTACAAGATTCTTTTAATATTTTCACAATGTTAAACTAAAACTGAGCTCTAGGCTACATGTGTAAGTAAATCTAGAACACAAAAGGGTTAAATAAGATCTTCTTTTAAGATACAAGAACTTAAGCTTTCTTTACGTTTAACAAACTTCACAGAACAGATACTGCAAAGGAACAACCCCCTCCCCAACTTTTTGTTTAAAGTGAACATTGTCCATAATTCACATGAACTTTAAGTAGTGTCCTCTCAAGAGCCACCTTGAAGCCGTCTGTGCACTTGTAACAAGATTAAAGAGAATATTAAGGAGGAACAAAACAGCATCTTCAGTATTAATGCAGAAAAGTCTTGTGTATCAATCAGAATGCCCATCAAATGCTAGGATAGGATTTTGTAGGAAAAGAAAGTGCGTATCACAGCAGCCGCCAAAATCCTTTTTTTTTTTAAACTCCTCACGGGAAATGCAAATAATATCCTTGGACAGTCCTTCTCACCAGGACCACTTCCTGAAAATGCAGCCCATTACAGAAGCTTTTGCTGCTGGTTCATATTCTTGAATAAGAACAAGGGAAAAAAAACCAGCTTGGCTTCCAGACAGCTTGCATTTATAATGATGGGACACTTCTGATTTGCTTCATGGTTAATGCTAATACAGTCAGATGCTGAGTGTGTGTGTGGAGAGACATATATATATATATATATATATATATATATATATATATATATATATTCTTTTTTTAATTAGTTGTCTCATTGTTAAATGTTCCTAACTGGCTACCAAAGTAACACTATAATTCGGCCTATAAGGAGTTAATTACCTGTAACAAGTAGAATGGAGGATGACTCATACAAGCTGGGGTTTTCCAAGTGACACCTTACTTCACCCCCTGATGTTTCAGTTCCGCCCAGTATTTGAAGACAAGACAAAGTCGATCCCTCCCTCAGGTTTTCTTACAGATTTACCCACTTGTTAATAACTTACTAATAGACTGAGAAGTTAAACTCATTCAGGATTAAGCTGGGCGACATCGGCACGAATCCTTTTTACCTGCATAAGCCCTGTGTGCAGCAGGAGACAGCCCGATTACGATGTTTGCTTTTATGTTTCCAAACTGGCAAAGCTGGTGCGGTTCGACTCAGCTCAGCATGACACAGAACCACGGCTCTAACCAGATCCAGAACGTGCTATCCAGGTAATGCTTTTCACATCCACTTGCTATACTTGCTTTGCGGGCAGGGATCTTTGTGGGCGCGTTCAGCTGCATAGAAGGAGGGCTGGTGGAGCCCCTTTGATTATCTCATTGACACTCTGAACGTGAGGAACACGAACTCGTTCTGACAAAGGGTGTTTGTTTTACAGGTTGTTCCCCAATACTGTTACTGAATTCCGTTTGCTACAAAATGTCCTTTTTTCCCCAATATGTAAGTCTAGCTACAGAAAGTCAGTCTGTAGAATCCAGCCATGGCTACTGTGCTGTGAATTAGCCTTATTTGATCAATTATCAGATACCTGCACTTAGCAAAAGGCAAACAAGAGCCAATCAGGTTTCGGCCAGTGGGAATGGCTGCACTGCTCAAGGTACGTGGAATCTGTTCACACAACGTGAAGAATCTCTGTGGATGCCATGTAAAAAGTATGCACCATTTACTGCTCCAGAATGGAGTTGGCTTTAAAGAGAGATCATAATTTAACAGAGAAGAAAGAAAAAAGAAAAGAAAAAAGAAAAAAACAAACCCTGATAGGTTCTTTATAGTAAGATACATATAAAAATTTTTCGTAAGAATCTCTGTCCCCCTCTCTTTTTGGCTTCCTGGGAAGAACCAGAAAGGTGTTCCTACCCCAACAGAATCCCTGATGCTGGTGACACTGCCTAACTCAAAAGCCACACGCGATGAAGGCACGAGTGACCAGTCAGGTCTTCTGGGCTTAAGCAGCTGCAGTTGCTGCTCCAAATAGTATTTCACCTCCTCAGGATTCAGTAGCAGTGAAGAGGTGAAAGGCTGCACATTAAACAGTTTGTCCGAAAGCCATGTGCATAGCAAACTTTTACACCAGCTTCTATACAACTATTTGTTTTAACTCTGCAGCTGGAATGTTTCCAGCATAAGGCTTTTAGAGTGACTCCAGCAATAACAGAAGCCTTTGGATTTTTCTTGCTTTGTTTAAATCCACTAGCCATACTCAAAAATAATATTTCTTCATGTTTTATTTTTATACGGTGGCTAGCAGGCACCTTAGTAACCAGCCAGAGATCAATTTCAACCACCATCAATCCCTAAACTACAGTACCAGGACGGTTGGCTAAAGAAAGGAAACTGATTGGCTGTAGTCTGAAACTTGCCTAGTACAAGGTGTCTGGCTGACTTTGTCCTAAATAAGGCTAACATTAGTGAACTAAGAGAACAGCATTTGGTTGCAGTCTTGCACTCAGGAGCATCCTTCACCAATGCGTTGGCAAGATCTCCCTACTTTCCGATCCAGTTTCACCATTTTCATGATGGCCTCCTCACGCCCGCGGCCCATGTGGTCGAACGTGCAGTCGTGCTGTTCGGGCAGGCGGTGCAACATGCAGAACACGTAACCTGCCACAGGGAGACAAGAGACACGGTTAGAGACTGCCTACAGAGGTGCCATCTCACCTGAACTACAAGTGAAGGGAACCCCCCCTCCTGGGGGATTACTCAGTGCTCAAAAATTAATGCCAGTTTAAAGCTTTTGTTTATTTTCCTTACAGGGTAAAAAATATTTGATCATTTACTGCATATTGTTGAGAATTTATCAACACAGTACCAAAGCTCAAGTCACGCAAAATTTGTGGGTTTTTTTGCCATCCTCTCATATTATACAGGAAACCTCCAAAATCATCTAATCTATGCATGCTCACATAGTAACAAAGCTAATGCTTTTGTGTTTTAATCACCTTTGCTGAAATCTTTCCTACTTTTAAGTGGACTTTGTTGTCCTTTCTGAAATTCATGCCTATGGTACTCTAGGGTGAGCTCCCGAGCAGATTTTCAAGTCAGAACTGTTCAATTTAAGCACCTTTCTTCCTCCTCACTGCCAGCACTGGCAGTGACTGCAGGAGAGTTCACTGCTCCTTCGCTATTCCGGTCTTCAGAAGCTTCTCCCCACGAACCATTCTGACACGAACCACAGGAGGGAAC
This sequence comes from Eopsaltria australis, assembly GCA_034509425.1. Lineage (NCBI taxonomy): Eukaryota > Metazoa > Chordata > Aves > Passeriformes > Petroicidae > Eopsaltria > Eopsaltria australis. Next base: position 1,249,990 of record JAVTVJ010000396.1, read on the forward strand.
AGGCATTTGACACAGGGACGTGTCATGCCACATCACTTTGCTCTGCAGCTGACAAGATGAGGCTATTGCCTCTTTGTTACCCAGCTTTCCAGGGAGCACGTGACTTAGAAACATGCCAATGCTTTTCCCTGCAGGTGAGGAGGGCATCTGCCACAGCCACCACTTTCTAGTCTACAAAAGAAATCAGTTTTTTTCTTCTTTATCCCTAACACTTCGTAACAGAAACTGCCTCAAATTTCCCACCTCCAAAAGGAAGGTTAAATAGCAGTAACTAGCCGTAAGATGCTAAAGGAAGGAAAAGTCACACAGTTACAGGGCTCATCGATCCACTGTATATGAAACCAAGTATGGTTCATATAACATTGCCTGTGCTGGGATATTTTTCCTGCCTGATGGTGCGAAGAGTAACACTGCCTCTTACGTGAATGATTTACATTACTGCTGCTCCTCAAATGCTCAAAAGATATTAAACCCACCAAATTATGATAGTTGAGAGATGGAAAAGGATAAAAATGAGTGAATGAATGATTGAGAGAGTGTTTTGTGCATATATACACACACACACACACACATATATATGAGAATATGTGTGTGAAGTAATTTAAATTCCCGGACTATAAAACATCAATTGCAGGAGAGAACAACATCCTACCTTTATATTAGAGTGATTGTTAAGAAAACAGAGAGGGAAAAAGTGTCATACATGGAATTATTTTTAAAAAGTGAAGAAAAATTCATTTATCTTTGCTCTTTGTTTCAGTAGCACCAGGCTGTGAAAAGACATGCCTATTATCTATGGCTGGCTTTGAAACCCAGCTCTACGAACAAAGCAAAAAAGAAAAGTTTTCTGTATTGGTATATACAATTCAGAAATATGGATGGAAACTCGCAGATTGAATTGATATGTATCTCACCCCTTGTGATCATTGCCTCCACTTCAATCTCAATCTGGGTCATACCACACTCAAATGTGACAAATATCTTTCCTGAGGTGCCAAAAATTCAAGGTCTGATTGTTAAAATGAAAACATCCCTGGACTATAGTGCCAATACTGAACAGGCATTTCACTCAGTTCTTTCTTACAGAAAGCAGGGTCTGGAGGCTTCCCTTATTTCTTGAAATAAGATTTCAAATTGCTGAACCGATGTCCACTGCAGGTACAAGAATCATAAATAGCTGACTGGATGAGCTCAAAAATCAAGTTCATCATGTTATCTGCAATAAATGTGTAAGAAGCAGATGCAAGACACCCTGAAGATGTGGACTGGGCAGGAGGTGTCTCAGTCCCTTCTAAATAAAAACTAGTTTTAAATCCTGATGGTTTTACAGATCCTTTCCAAATGTTTAACAAGCATATAGAGAAATACCATCTAATGTTCTTGAGAAGAGATCTTGAAAATTTATACTATCTTCTGCACTGCTTCAGCAAGACTCTGACAATTCTGTAAATCTAGTAAGGAAGTACATATGCAACATCATTTATCACTTTTGAATGGGACCTTTCAATTGCCCCATCTCTTCACCTTCTACAGAGCCTCGTGCAGACCAGCACAGCTTTACAATGCTCCTTTCTACCCTGCCACCTCTAATCCAATCTATCCTGTGCTTTGCCCAATCTTTATTTCATTTTTGAATACCTTTTAGTTCTTTATAGAGCACCTGTTTTCACACAGGAAAATCTGTAGTGTATGCTATATTTATTCCACATGACACATTATTTGGTTTCTTTTCTGTTCTTCAATTTTTTATGCATTCTTGAACAGAATTTCAGGAACTGTCCGCAAAAGAATGGCAGATGATTTTATTTTTCCCGAAGTATGGGAATAGCATCTCTAATTCTAGCAACTGAATTATCTAAACCTGTTATTAATATATATATATATATATATATATAAGTTATGTATATATATATTTAAATATGTACTGCTAATTAGAACAGATATTATCTAATGAAAGAATACCCAAGCTATTTTCAAATGTTACAGAAATAGTTCTGCATATATTGGCTGATTTATGGAAGGGGGCTTATTCTGGTTGAATTAGCAACGCAGATCACCTGGAAATTCCATTTCCAAAAAGAGAATTCAGATCTTTAGTCTTACTGCTACAAATGCTTAAATCACTTCAAAGATTGGAACTTGTATTTTTGTAGGTTTTCTTTAAAATTTAAAGGCCTTTAAAACACAGTTATTCAGCAACTGAGTGACGCAAGTTCTGAACATTTTTTCATTAGTTCTGAGTGGGTATATTCAATTACAAGTTATTACTGCTGTATTCACTCCTTGCTTCTTCAATGGTTTGAAAATCAGAATGGACATTGTGTGGTCAGCATGTGCACGAGTGCCTGATGTCGCATCAAGGCCATCATATTTTACAGCAGTTCCATTATTAACTTGTGTGTGCTGGGGCAGAAGGCCAATAGATGTATCTGTATTTTGATCCTTAAAGGCAATCCATATTCAGAGGTGGAACCTTTTCTCTGGAGAACTCTGCATTTATGGTTATAAAGTAAGCTAGATAAATGAACTCCTGCAGTGTATTTGCTGTGAAGTTCATTATGGGACGGTATCAAATACAGGTTGTCTCCCCTAAAGGAATTTACTGCAGAAATGGTTCTTTTAGCACACTATAACTAAAAGACAAAATAAATAACTTTCTGCTAGTGGAAAGAGCATTGCAAAAGGGAATCCATCTGCCAACTGAAGTTCATTTACTCAAGTCATCAACCTAAAACATGCCAGACTTCCACTCCCAGCACAGAAGATTTCAATCTAGTAAATGTAATAATACATCTCACAGCACTTGCAATTGTTGTTTTCTGATGTTAGAAGTAAACTATGAATCACCCTCTCCTCAGGTCCCTAATGCAAACATCTTGGAAAAACATTATGGAGTGCCTCAAAACATCTGAGCTCCTCTGAGCATCATAGAAAGTTCTTCACAATACATCATAAAAAAATTCACTTCCATTTCATTGCCCGAGCAAAAATGGCTAAAGCCATGAAGTGGAGCACCATCCCTGCCTTACAGAGGACTCACTCCAAGGAAGCCGAAGACTGCACACCAGCAACTATGAAGCTGCTTTCATCATTCCTGAGGAACCTGATGGGAAAAGGATATTGGAGAGAAGAGAAAACAAAGTAGGCTTCCATATTTCAGCCCAGAGAGTATCACAGACCTACACTATGCTGTGTGTGGGTAATGAAAAAAATTGCCTTTTCCTCATTGTTGCACTCAAGAGCACTGGTACATTTTCGAGTTTCTGAAAGCTGAGCCATTCAAGTATCAGTGCTGACATGGAAAGGCAAAGCCCTTCATTACCAAGTACCATCAATCATCTTAATTGTTCACTCTAGACATTTATGTTTTCATTGCAGGCACGAACTGCTCTGAAGGTTTAGCCTTCTATACCACTGTCACCCCTTTTGATTCTTTCAAAGAAACTCCCAATGGTAGGTAAAAGAAAGTGAAGTCAACATCACCATAAAACCCTGAGCTTCTGATACTTAAAAATCATCTTCCCTGCCCACTAGGACTGGTATTTATCATTTTCATTCCCAAGTCAACAGGCAGAAGTTCAGAACTGTCAGAACTTGCAGCTTACACCATTTCCAAATTTTATTTAATAAACAACCTGTGTTTGTATAGAGCCCTATACAAAGCCTCAAAGCCTATTCAAAAGTAGCCCTAGCAATGACACAGACATAATCCTGTGCTGAGTACTTTGACTTCTTCACATTGTTCACAAGGTACTTTACCTCTCTTGCAAATCTGAAATTCTAATCAACAGATGTTCAAACAGAAATTAAAAATACCTTGTGACTTAAGAGTTGAAGATGCTGCAAAAATTCTCTACCAAAGGTTAGAAGTAAACTAACTACACCAAAGGTGTATTAGCTAACAAGGTACTGTGTGAGTCTACAAGCAGATTTTTCTGCAAGAACAGATTTTAACATCTCTTTAAACAATGAACATACCTGCAGGCTATCACACAGCACAGCCAAACCAGGCAGATGAGCCAGCACAGATCAGCTCATGCTGCTGCAGCACTGTCCAGAACTGCACATCATTCACTGAAAGTGTCTAATAATCCCCAAAACAACATTTATGCATCTCCCCCACTCCTTCCAACTGGAAAGATGATCTACTGTGTTACAAATTATACTAACAATGAAACTATTTATAAGTAAGTGTGGGAAAGAAATATTTTTTCTTTTTTTAAAGACATGAAATAGGTAAGAAATGAATGGAAGAGTAGAACAAATAGCTACTAAGATACAAAGCAAGATCCTAAAGGCTTGAGTAGCTGAGAACTGCAGTATGATCCAGCTTGCTCCCCCCCTATGTTCTGGAGGTTGTTTAGCAAGAACATGCAGTAATGCAGGGATGGGAATGTGTGCTATAGTCCAGCCAGGCAAAGCTTCCAGTGCAGCTTGTGTGCACTGTTTGGCAATATAAATACACCCTAGTCTGCCGGTATCTGGTATTAGTCTCTTTTAGACAGCTCCATTCTTGCATATATTCTAATTACCTCTCCTCTCTCTTCTGTGGGAAGCAATGACAGCATTGTCAGCTGTCATTACACAGCTCAAGGAAATTTCAGTTTTACTGGTATTTTCTATAAAACCAAACCAAATCCCACCAAGCTAAACAATGAGGTTTTGGAAATAAGTGAACTAAACTCTTCAGTTTCTCTTTCCCAGCTTTGCAAGTTGTCATGGACTTTGAGTGATAAGTACTTCAAATAACTTGGTTGGGAATCTTGTAATTAATTTCCAAGGGGAAAGGGGAGCAAACCACAGTATGACGAAGCTTTTTAGCCAGATAGATGTATTTATTAAAACTCCACAAAACGGAGGTGGTCCTTTCTATCATTTCCACTCCAAACTGAGTGGATGGGGAACGTTAACCTCTAGGTGCTCAGAGTTAAGAGGTCTCTAAATATCAATTCACATTGTGTTAAGCATTGCTCTCTCAAGACATTTCAGTTTCATGAATCTTCACAAACAGCACAGCTGCAAAAGGTTCACAAAACATGTACAGTAGGATGAAGTGTATTTTTCCTATTAACTTACTGATCACTGCTATGATCACTGCAACTTCGCTTTCAGTATTTTCTTCTTTATACAGATTGTTGATACTTAACTCACAACTACCAAAATGATCAACAGCTGAATCAGAGAGGAAAAGGAAAGAGGTGGTGTAAGACACCTCAGAATGTTTCTTTTACTCTGCCAATGTGGCCCTGGGACTGGATGGGCACCCTGGGACTTCCATCCTGCTCTGAGCAATAATCTCAGGTTTCATCCTGCAAGCACACAGCTCTGTGAAAAAGGATTTTTTCCCTTCTTCCTCTATTTTGCTCTCTGCCATAAAACAATGTGTATGTATCTGCATTAGAGATAGAAAAAACATTTGTGGGAAGGAGTGCCCAAGAAATGAACGGAAGAAGTTGTATACAAAATAGGGAAGACATAACACTAACAGCCACTGGACAGGTATGGTTAAAGATTCTGCAAGAATTCTTTCAACTGCAAGGAAACGACTTTGTATTTCCAAGTTTGGACATGTATAACCTGTGTTTCAAAGTTATTTTCTGTCTATTTTCTTTAAGATCATAAGCCTGGGAAGCTGCTTTAGGGAGCATGCAAGAGCTGCAGTTTGGCACTGTGGAGACCCTGGAAACAAACTACATTTTATCCCAATTCATGCTAATTTCAAATACACTTTCCCATTTATCTTATTACTTGTACAAAAAGCTGTCGAACTATTTTTTCCTACATTAAATGTGGCACAAATTTTGAACAGAGAATTTATATCACTTCAGGACAGAGCACATGCTGATTTTTAGGCGGATTTTTGGATCAACAATTCTTAAGGAGCTTCTACACAAAACACTATTCTATTCCTTGTCTTTGGAACTAAGAAGAACTCAAAGTTTCCTCCTGTTTGTTTGAAGACACTGTATTTGGAGTGGGAAAAATTAAGATATGACTCTTCTAGACTCAATTCTTACTTTTGTTCTAGTGAACACTAACCCCAGAGAAGTAGGGAACATGTTTAGGAACAGAATTGAGGTTTTCAGTAAATTATTTCTGAATTTCAAAGAATCCCTAATGAATCAGTCATAAATACAGCACATCTACTTTGTAACAGTAAGCTGCCATTAAAAAATGTTTGCTGTGGGTCAGGTCTGACTGAGTCCTGCAGGTCTCAGTTCCACCATGTACCAGAAGAAGATGGTGGTTAAATCATATTATTTGGACCAGGTATTTTTCTTGCTGTACAGAACTCGAGCATTTGAGAGTAAACAGTTCTACATCACAACTTCTTCACACACTACAGATTTGTGAGTTAAGGCCAACATCTATTGGGGACAGACTGTCAGAGCAACTCGGGCCCAGGATTGCTGCCGCAGATATACCATGCAATCAATACTCACTTCTAAAATGCTCCATACCTCACAGGTCACTGACTTACACAGTGGTGACAGTGGCATCTCTAGGCTCCCCTTCTGACCTTACACACTGTCCCTGGTTTTTGGTCACAGTCTTCACCCACAGCAGTCAGTTGAGACACCACAGGCTGACTCTGCATCCACCACGATTGCTGGGTTTCTGCTCTTGTGAAATCTCTGCTGAACTGGGCTCTGGTCCCAGTTAACCTGTGATAATGGATGCAACTTCCCAGAAATTATCATTTTAATTTGTCATGTAATCTGTTGATATAACTGGAAGAAACATTTTTCACAGAAGGCTTGTGCAATTGTTGAAACACAAAGGCAGGGAAAAAAACCCCAAATGACCAAAACTGGTTTAACTTTAATTTAACAAGAGAATTTTTAGAGAAAGTTTTGCTCCCAGCAACAGCATCAACGGAGGTGCCAGACAATGCACACCAATGACTGACTTATTTGAGGGAGAGGAAAAACAGCGTTCAAAATTAAAAGTTTAGGTAGGCGAAAAGTTTCCTTATTTGAACGATTGTGTGATTTTGCAATGATGCATTCAAGTGGAATTAGTATCACTGCTACACTTGTAAAAGGAGCATTCATTGCCACGTTTGCAGGACCAAGAATACACTGAAATAATACTGCACCTCCCAAATAATTCCTAGCTTCACAAGGTTATATCCTGTAGTATGTGGGAAAATAAATCCAAAGAACAGAATGCACAGTAATAAAGCAGAATTATGCCAAACAGGCCTCCTAGTGTCCAAGAGCAGACAGCTAATGAAGCAGATGTAACTCATACTAATAGGTTACACTATAGCAAATGTTAATACTGCTATAAAATCAGATCTTCCATGCGTTATACCAGCTTATCAAGAAGCATTTGTTTCCTACTCAACATATTTAGATTTGAGTAGTGTAGATTCTCTAGATTTTAGTGGTGTGAAACCTTAATTAAAGTGTCCTGAGAAATGGCAGGTGGATGACAGAGCTATCCCTAAGGTCAGAGCAGGGACTTGTGCAGTATTTAACACTTTAAAAAGAGCTGCATGAGCATTAATACTTCTAGAATTCTTTACACCACCAAGCCCACCTGAGCTAAAACACTTCTCCCAGAAGCTGAGGATTTAATTAAAAGATGAAGTGTACCCAGAAAGTTAATTAAAATAGCAAGCAATACCTAGTGATTCAATAATGTATGTGTGCAATTTTGTTTAGCCCAATGAAAATGCAGGGAAGATAAGGCTACTAATAAAGAACTGGAATGAATAATGAAAGGGTCTGTACTAACATCCAATATGTGTTCCTTTATTCTAACAGTTCTCCTGGATCCTGCATGTATTTTGACTTCATCACATGCTGGATATGATTCCAGGTTTGACTTTCAGTCAAACTTTCATTTCCTGAGTTGTTTTATTTATGCCCTGAGTTTCAGTATCTTCCTAGAGGTTGCACCATAGTGATCTAGTCTGACAGCAGCTAGGCTGGCTGGCCAAACAAGAGAGAAGCAGCTCTACTGCTTTAAAACCTAACTAAATGTGTTTTATGTCTTCATTCCCTATTTACACCGTATGGCCAGGGTCTCTTAGATGACACCTGCTCCACAAAAGTCTTCTATTACTGTTGCCTCCTGCAATCTATGTCAAGAGTAATTCTTCTCATCACAGGAAAATAGAGATCCATTCAGAAGCCCCATTTATACCACAAAGGAAAACAAATGCTTAGAGCAATGTATACTTCAACTCTGCCCCTTTCTTTTTCTTTTGGTGTAGACTTACAAAACATTCCTGGCTCCTGCTTGTTCAGAATATGGCGCGACCCCCATACATGACTTGTACCTGTATTTGCAAAACTTTCAGCAACTCAGGTATGTTTAACAGCTCTGAACACCTCTGTAAGCATTGTGCATTTCAATACATATAAAGATGCAGTAAATAAATATATTACCTAAAAAAACTTACTGAACACTCAGAAGTGATTATAATATCCATAGGTAAGAATTTTTCGGCTCTTGAAACTTTCCTCCAAGGCCAGTAATTCTTAGTACTAAAAGGCCCTGACACAGACTAATACTATTCTTTTACTTTTATGAGAACTGATGTGCACTGATCTTAATGCCACTTCCTTAGGACATCAATTGCCTTATAACATGCACATCAAGCAGCCTCAAGTCTCAGCACCTACCTTTAACACCTTCTTATAACTGAATTAAGTAATTTAGGACCACAGATGGTATTTTCTGCTAAGGTAAGATTTTATTTATTTAGTTTGGAGGGGGAAAATATTCTAGTTCCTGGAAAGAATCCTGACTTTTCAAGCAGATTTTGACAATTCCTTTCAATATTCTTTTTCTCCTCTCAGTTCTGATGCAGCACTTGTGGCTATGTTCTTTCCCCACTTCTTCCTATGAACAATTTAGACTGAATGTGAATCAACAAAATTCACATTCCTCCCTACCTAAGCCTTACCTCATGGTCAGTTAAACTAGCTGGTACTGTTCCTTCAGGATTGGTCAGATTATGGAGTATTTTTGGGCCTTCTGTGTCTACATCAAATATCAAACACTTTAGTAGAATCAGTACTTCTGTGCACAGCTATTTGTTAACACATGGACAAACACATTTGAGTCACTAAGGGGGACTTATCTGTCCTTTTCTCATAAGAAAAAAATTTCTCAGAGACTGAGCAAATAACTTCCCTAAAGGTACTGGAAGAGATATAAGGTACTCTAAGAGAGATTTTTATATTCAAGTTCACTAGGCTGTGTGTCTCTTGTGCATACAAGACAATTAAAAACTGCATCATCTTTCACTTTATGGATACACTTCATTCTTCTCTAACCACAGTACAAGTATGAAGGGAAGAAGAGACTTCATGTGGCACACCTACAAAATGCTGGTTTTTCACCCAGTACTGAAGTTTCCATTTGAAAACCCTCTGAAGATTCTATACTGAAGGACTTACTACATCAGTGATGTCAAAATAAAACCACCTTTTCTTTTTAAAAGGAATATCCTAACTTGTTTTACTTAAAAAGAGCTTCAGGGCTTCAGAGCTGAGCAGCCCATTTCAATTACATGGACTGACTGGGACGACAGGAAGGTAAGGAACTGACTCAGTACATGTTACTACATCAACACTGCCAAACTTTTAGTAGCAAAATGGAAGAAATCAAAATCTGCACATCCTGTAAGAAACCCATGTTAATTGAACAAGTTGGGGGAATACACTGGAGCCTATTCAAACAGTATTTCATGCTTCCCAATTATAAGGAGCATGAACTCCATTTACACTTTCAAAGCTATGGACAGCTTTTCTGAAATGTAGACACTAAAGCATTTTTCTGGGTCCTACACTTGGAATCTATGATGCACCAATTAATCAACTGCTTCTTCATTTCCAGTACTTTCAGAATATGTATTACTCAGAAAGACCAACATTAGATAACAGCTCCTATTCCCTATCAATTACATTGGAGTCTTGGAATAACATCCTCATAAAATACAACATAACAAATCCCCCTCCCCCTTTGAGTTCCAATTCAAACTTCAATAGGCTTTGTGTTTTGTTGGGTATTTTTTTAATATTTGCAGCAATAAAAGATAAGACGCTGGACATTCCTGAAATGGCTGAAGCAAAATAACTATTCTAAGAACAACTCCCTTAGAAAAACAGCCAACACCAGACAGCTGAATGTGGGACATCTTAAAGGCTGACAGTAAGACTTGCCAGAACTGTAGTATGTAACCAGTCACTAATAAGATTTATTTTAATACTTCTTACTGAACTGGCTGACTCATACTCTCCAGAAGCACTGTGCATATTTCATCTTAATCAATGCAAGTACATCTGTTATACCAAGACATAATCATGCCCTGAAGCCATTTTAGTGGGTACCAGATAAACCTTATCCATCTAGAAAGTGAATTTACCAACACCATTACAAATTCTCCTCCACAGAAAAAGGTTCCATGGAACTATGATTTAATATTTTATCAAGTTTTAAGGGAAAGAGAAGTTTCAACACATGTTTGACAATTTTGGATAAAGATGGAGCACCTTATATATTCAAATTTGTTTCTTTCTTCCTGCCTTTCTGAAGATTATTTCTAAATTAACTGAGTAAATCAAATCATTCCAAATTTATTTTGGCACAATCCAAACAAGTGCTTCATCTCCGGTGTTTATGGACCAGCAGTTCTGTTATCCAAGTTAAGAATCTGCAGCTGCTTTTCTTCCACTTTGTTGATTACTCAATCACAGTGAGACTTGCTGCCATTTTATCTGTAAAGTAGGTACTGTCTCTGCTGTGTGGATGTATTTTGTTTCTGCTGGTACTTGACAGGAGTCTGTTTTTCTCTCCCTCTAATCCCTGTGCTTAGACCAGAACAAAATAAACCAACAGTAACCCCCAGAAAAGAAATTCAACAGATTATTATAGATTTATACAGAACTGAACTAAAAACAGGGATGTGGAAAAATAAGCAGAGTAACCAGGAAGGAAATTTCTGCCCTTCTAAAGGAGCAGTCTGTGGTGGGCCATGTGCTCCACCCCCAATTCCAGGTGCTTAGCACTCCGAGGCAGCTCTGGCTGAGTGGCAAAGTTTGACTCTTGTTTCCTGGCTCAAAGTCTTTCTGCTGTAGAGGCCACTTGTGAACTGCATCCCTTCCAATGAAAAAACAGACAAACATCAATACTTGCCAACATCTCACAAATTAAAATTGCAAACCACCACGTTCTGCTTCACCTCTGCCTGAGGTTAGTGCTCACAGCAGCCTGGCCCACAAGCAGCAGTGAGTGCACAGCTGTCAGGCCAGATGCATTCCAGGAAATTGTAGCTTCTTATGACATAACCTAGGCCAGTAAAATTCTAAGAAAAGCTTTCCTGTCTGCCCAGGCAAGAAATAAGGTTAACAAGTGTTTGATCAGAATGCAACATGACTGAGCAATTATTTTTTAAGTGTGATCAAGCTGGCAGGTTTCAACATCTTCCTGTCCTCTTAAGTATCTCCTCTGGCCCAAGAACATGAAAAACATTAAGCTTCCTCTCTCAGAAGCCCACAAACAAATATTTGCTCCTGGAAGCTAAAGCCTGGCTTACTTTGCAGGGCCCATTATCTCAGCCACCCCACTGACTGCCAAGAGACAGTGAAGCCTGAGGTACAGACGTGCCCAAAGGATGTGGCCTACAAACACCAAACCCTTACACAAAAGCTCCTGAAGAGCTGGCACACTACGCTAATTTGTCTTTAAGTGCTACCTAGAAGTGGATCTAACACGACAAATGTAAAATTCCTTTACTGATCATCTAGAATATCCTCATATTTCTCATGCAATTCCAACAAGATCACTGCAGACTTCTGTGTGTTGACTTTACAGATCTCGTGGTACCAGAATTACTTTTTACTGTAAAAATTGTAAGCCTCTTCCATAAAATTAGGTTTTGCTTTCTGTGCAAATAATTTCTATAGATTAAATTTTTACAGCTCAGTGTCTTCTGAAACTGTACACAACTTTATTTAGTAGCAATATACACCTAGTCAAGCAATTAAGAGCAGGCCTAGAAATTTATAGTGTAATTTGCAACTAATCAACCTGCCGTTTTTACAATACATTTCCAGAACTCAGTGTTTTATAGCCACATTCACTGTCCCTAGTTTTGAAGCAACTCTGTGGTAACCACCCAGCTATGACACCACTGAGACAACAACTTCCTTTTCAGATCAAGGATTACAGGCAGTTGATTTCAGAATGCAGAAATGCTGTAATAGAGTGTAACTCAAAGAATATGATTTCTACAACTCTTTGATGATGAAACTGCCTCCTAAATATAATATTAAGTAAACATTATTTCAATACAATCATTACCCACTGTAAGACACTAAACTATTGGAAGGTCCATCCAGCCCAAACTAGAGAACACTGCTGTGTGCAGGACCTGCCTACTCTCATTGTCACCTACAAACAGCTCACAGGACACCAATTTTGTTTTAGTGGTATTGATATAAAGGTTATCCTGTCAGAGGCTCAAAATGAGAATTCATTTTAAAATTTCTCTTTCTCACTGGAGCTTGCAAAGTGCATCAGCAATTAACAATTCCTATCACTTCTCCCAGTTTGCTGTGTGAAAAGGCTCAGAACTCGTCTTACAAATTGCTCTTTTGAAGATCAAAGGAAAACCGAATTTGTCTGTGTGTGCTCTGGATGAGTTTGTAATTTACTGGAACTTTCAGAGGAGGCTTGGCAGCACACTCGTTTGACAGCCCCAGGGCACAGGATTCAGGGGAGCTCTGTGACTCTTTCCTTCTGAGTTCCTTCCTTAGCTTTAATTGGCACCTCATTAGAAATTAATGAAAATGACATCCTCTGTTCTTCCTGCTCCGGGCGCAGAATGCTACAAAAAGGCCCATCACAATTCATAACACATTCAATTTATATAGCAATGGCTCTTAAGCATTATTTATGAGATGTGAATTTCTTGTCAGCAGTTAATAACTTGAACAGAGTGGAAGCAGAATGAAAAAAGATCTTGAGAGTATGTGTGTATGAAAACAAACAAATCTTTCTACATCTGAAAAATGTTGTGTTTGAATTGCTGGAACTCCCTTCTCAGGAGTGAATTGTTGTTCTTCACAGCAAAGCCCTGCAGCACTGTCAAATCTGACTAAAATTCCATGTGGTGTCAAGAGAACGAGCTCAGCAGCATCACCTCTCTCTGGACAGGGCTTACAGGAGACAGGAGAGTCAATACAGCAGCCTCCCAAAGATCTCTGAGTCAGTGTAAAGCACCAGCCAACCCCTCTGTCCTCTTTCCAAAAAGGCTGTGCCTTGTCGGACAAGTCCCAGTTAACTGAACCAGTATTAGCAGATATGTCTACATTAAAACATTGCTCAGTATGTACATATTTTCCTTTCCACTATGTCTCACTGAAAATCTCACTGGAGGACTCACCAGGACAAATCATCAAAAAGTAAGATGATTTCCAGTACTTTTAACATTAGGACAAGAAGATGTGCAGCAGCAAACAATGAAATCCTTGATCTGTGCAGTTAATTTGGATTTTTACAAGACTGTTTCAGACACAGCTTTGGATCAACGCTTTTGCTTTAAATTCTTTTTCCTTACATCCAAGCACACCCACACATTTGTCATTCTGAAGATGGTGTCTGCCTTTTTATTGATCCTGGTATCAGATTTTCTCTTAATGTTTAACACTGGAAGGGGTTTCCCCCATTTTTTCCCATTGCTTCAGTTCAGGATTAAGATGCCAAGAATTTAATAGCAGTGCTTCAAAGCTCAGATCAAACATGTTGACCATTACTTTTGAAGAGTGTAAGTGCTTATTTTACACCAGTTGATTCCATCTCATCACCTCCACCTGAACACACATCATTACCTGTGCTTCACATCACGACAGAAAAGGATAACCCAATCATGTATGGATTTAGGAAATATTTTAAACAAATGAGAATTTGAGAGATTTGTTCTGCTGCACTTCCCATCACCTCCTCCCAGGGTTTTTGAATGGGCTTGTCATTCATGACCTAAAACAACCTGATTTTACAGATAGCAGGGCAAGTTAGTGGGAATGGTTTCTCAGGCAGCATCTTTAAAATTGACCAGAGCCACTGACTGACCAGTGCTGCTGATTATTGGTAGAGCAATACACAGGCTGAGGTGCCCTGTGTTGCTCAGTGGTAGCATTTTGCTTCTTATTAATCTGATCACAAAATGTAAGTAGCACAGGATATGCCCACATTCACATCACATGAGAGCACAGATAACACACCCTTACTGCACAGAAACCAAAGATCTCCCGGTTTTCAGCCCTGTTGTACACATGGAAATACACTCCTGCCTTCTATTCTCTCATTAAAAGTATGGAATAGTAATGTTTATAATACAAATGATAAACAGCATAGGATGTAACACAGGAATGCAAATTTTCAACTCCTCGCTTATTGCTGAGGTATTCAGAATTTTTTTGACATTCATGTTTTATAAACACATTTTATGAACTTTAACAGAAATATTTCCATAAAGCTATATATATCCAGTAGAAGAACTTTAAAGAATAATTCCTACACCATTTATACTGCAACAGTATTGAATTATGGAACCACTTCATGAAAACTGAGCAGAACCAAGTAAATATACCTGTAATCAAGTTTACAGAAAGAAAAAAAGGCAGGTCTGACTTTATAATTTTAAAAACATTACTGATCAGTAGAAGGGCTTTTTAAAAGCTGCTTTCAGCTTCATGGCTCTTACGTAGCTCCAACACTGCAGAATGCAGGAAAGATTAATCATGTTACATAATGGCTAAGCAATCATTTATCCAATCCTCCCCAAAATTCAAACTCTCTCGGCTCCTAATATTACGGAGGATTCTGCTACTTCAGTTAGGTACCTGTGAGCAGCCTGAGTAGTTGTATATATAACAACAGCAGACCAACAGCAGAAATTCCTGCCTCTACCATGCTGAGCAGAAAGAGCCACACCAAACTGTGTCATTGATAGCCCTGAATTTCTTCAGTTAGATAAAAATGTTACCAGACACTTCAAAGTATCCTGACACACGATTTCCATAACAAGGATTTAAACATTACAGCTTTTGATTTCATGTTTGGTGGCCTCACAGATAATGTATGTTAGTTCTGTGCCAGTGCTCCAATATTGAAACAAAGCCTATCTCGTGTCCAAAAGAGCCCAACACAACAGTAATCTCTACAACCTGAAGACAGACAGATGCTGAAGAAGAGAACAAAGGATAACGCAAAATCTTTGCAGCTTTCTATCACTTCTCTTCACTTGGTATTTGGTATTCAGTATAGGATTAACTGTCTTTGTAATCAGCTTAGCTCACCCTTCTTCTCCACACTGCTGCTCAGAAGGACACACCTTCTCTCCAGAAAATGTTTTTAACACAAGATTTTATATTTCACAGGTGTAAAATGAATTGAACCTATTATCGGTCCAGATCCTTTGGAAATTATCCCCTGCCTGAGACACAATGGAATAACTGAAACAAACTTCTCCAAATGTATCAATGCAAGCTTTGGCAGAGAGTTCAATGCAACCTCCAATACATGATTATATGAAAAAATAATTAGCAGGTAAAACTACCACATGCATTAACACTGGGTCTAATGAGCACATTTAAACCAGTTAAGAACGCAATTGTTCCATGAAGGAGAGAGCATCTCCTTTGGAATCTAGTCACATTAATTATTGTTTCAGAAAGATTATTTGCATCTAATATGAAACCCTAAATTAGCTGTCTGCATGGGATTATCATCCTCAGCTCAATTACCTGAACAGTGTATCAACTTTGGAAAAGCCAAGTTAGATGATTTTAAGTGAATGGCAAACAGTAAGTCTTCCCCTCACAAACCAACTGTGAGAATGAAAATATTTTCAGTTAGAAGGGGTTTTTGGATTTACATTTTTAATATTAACGTAATTATACCATGCAGAACATAGATACTAACCTATGTTCTTTTACGCCCTATAGAAACCTTCTCATCTTTGTATATTTATTAATGTGCTTTGTGTTTCTCCTCCTGTCAAGCGGGTATGATGCCCTTTCCGCCTCACAGGGACTTCTGAAGCTAAATTCATTAATATCTGGGATCTCTTGAGACAAGGCAGTACATCAAGGCCAAAGTTTTAAAGGGGAAATTATACAGGAACTAATTATAACTTTTTGCTACCAGTGGAAGCTACAGCTTCAGTTTAAAGCATCTTTGCAAGGTGAAAAGCACAAGTGTTCTCTGTATTTCCATGTGTGACACAGATCTGAGCACGGCCGAATTAGAAAGCTGGATGCTACTGACAGGCAGTACTCACCACAGCGACATGATCCCAGCTCCTGCTGTACTAGTTCCAGTTTTGTTTGGCACTGGAAGCATCGACGTCTACTCTTCTGTTTGGATCGACTGGTTTCTTCAGGCCTGTCATTACTGTCATCCAGTAGCCGTGGCCGTTTCACAGGAGAAGCCTCACTCTCCGACTGTGAATCTGTTGTATTCACAACAAATATTTTAGGAGAAGTATTAGAATTTCCTTGCTGAGGCATCCCTTTAGGCAGACTGAAGGTATATTGCTTTCAGCTGGGGTCACCACCAAGCAGTGTGACACATCCCACTCTATTGCATTCACATGTTTTCATAACAACCAAAATAAGCATCAAGTAAAGGACAAATTGTCTTTGTTCCCTATAAGAACCCCTCCTGCTGTCAATACTGAATATAAAATGAACTGATTAGCTTCCTTCCAGCCTTGGCTGGGTCACACAGAGATACATGTAGAGCATACACCATCCTAAACAATTGCAGGCTTCAGCTGTCATCTTATTTAGTTTCTCCCGCGCACCGCCTTCGCTGTCCCCACACAAACTGACTGAAGTGAGGAAAAACAACTGAGCACAGGTTTGACCCATTTCCTCCCTGGGCAGGAGGGGGATTTTTCAGGCACAGCAGGTAAATTGTATCTCTCATGCCTGAAGGCAGTATGTGAAAGCACCATACCGTGCTTCCCTCTCTTTCCACATGGATAACAATTTAAATGTAAATTAGTATACACCAACAATACAACCCCAAACAAAATAAGCATGATCAGTACATACATCTTATAAATTCCAAATGCTCAGCCATTTCTAAAGTATTAGTCAGAATACCATTTGCATTAATAACTTCATAAATTTCAGCTTGTAAGAAAATGGTGTGTGGAAAGCCTTTAGAAGTTTACAACAGTCTTACTTCAGGTGGCATAGTGCCTTATTTTTTTTTTTTACAATGGAGAGTGTACTGACAGGGGTTCTAGAGTAGCAAATGGAATGCACATTACTGACTCAACTGTGAGATGCCCAAACCTCGTTTTTGTGGCATGTCGGAGACACGACATTTCACTGGATCTCCTGCTCTGCGATCCAAGTCAGGTCAGCCTAGACAAGGCATTTTCCCTTCCCAAATCAGTGTACAGCAGAATCAGTGCTGTATTTCTTTGTAATAAGAACTGCAAATAAATCTAATCCCAACTGTACTAAAAATTAAATTGTTTGTTGTAGTGCTGCAAGGAGCTGCTGAAAGACATTACTGCAATCAGTCAGTATACTACTGCATGATGGTGAGCAAGGAAAAAAGCCCATTAGCTGAGTTAAATCCCTTTTGAACCAACATTAATCCAACAAATAACAGGCTAAATCTATCTTTTTGGCAGGATGGTAACCTATTGAACATGTCTGAACCATTATTCTAAGATTCCATTGCTTATGTCTGCTTTGTGCTGTTCTGGATTAAGCAGGAAAAGGAAACTGCTATGGATACAACACTGTCCATAACCTTGTTATGTCAGCTATCTTACCTGAGCCACTGCTCATCAACATCATGACTCTCCTTGAGTAAACACCTGAAGGAGTCAGACTTGGAATACCCGGTAGCTTCTCCCTTCGGGGACGCTGTTAACTTCCCCTGGTTCCTCACATGCAATACAGACTAATTCACATTTCTTACCTGTGTTTCAGCCCTTGTGCCACAAGTGTTTTCCCAGTTGCTGTACTCCAATGTTACAGCCATTACAAATATACACCTTACCTCACTGAGGCCTGCTGAATTTCTGTCATACTGCTCTTAAAATATGCTCAAAATGTGCCCGGCTTTACAACAAGTACAAAGGCACTGTATCTCACATTTCATAGAAGAGTGAATTGCTTTCTGCACTGCATACAGGTGATAAGTTTTTATTAAGCTGCAATGATTTTATCTGATGTGTGCCTCAAGACATCCACCTTTTTGATCAGTGTCACAGATTACAATTTACACCTTACAAAATACATGTATTAGGCCTAAACTAACATTCAGTACATAACGTGCTCCACCTCTGCACGCTTGGCTGTGCAGGAGCCTTGGCAAGGAAAAGAAAGTAGTGCATAATGCATTAATACAGCTATGGAACAACCAGTCCTGTCTTAAATCTCTGGAGAAAACAGCTCAAGGGAAAGATCCTCTGAACAGACTGCTTGACTCCCTGAACAGAGATCCCAACTCATACTTCAGGCCCAATAGCCCTGTCCCCATGGACACTTGTTTCCAGAGTGCCTGGAACACCAGCCTAGCCCTGAATGTATAAAGACACCCCCTCCAACAGGCAGATTCTGTACTGTGACCTGGCAGACTCAGTAAAGCCTGCTCCAGCCCACCTTGCTGCCCCAGATGGAGATCTGCATCATTTGCAGTTCATCCATTACTCACAGAAACAGATACACTGCCATTATGGAACAGCTGCCTCCCACACATCTTTGCTTCTAGAAATATAAACCATTCTGGTAGTTCTCAGAAGCAAATTCAGTATTCTGAATTAAGCTGATGGAAAGCATAGTGGTCTGCTGATCCTGAAGTCCAAATAAGGGATTCATGGTGTGAGTCAACCAGTATCTAATAGGTTAATGAAACCATATGCCTTAATGAGAAAAACAGCTACTTCAAGTCAGGCTAGTAGTCCTACAAATGAAAATATTTAATCACGCACTTTCTATTAATTGGTAGTGACTAACTGACTATTAACATGAGTTGGTCATTATCATAGAAATTATACAATGTGTATATATAGAAATTTACAAATGTGTATCTTTCTGCCATGAACTAAAACGCTTAGGACTGAGGTAAACTCAATCTGGCTCTCAGGGACAGCACCATCTCTTTGATCACTCATTACCCAGGGCCTTGAACACAGGAGTCCAAGCTCATACTCATCACAAACCAGACCCACAGCACACACACTTCATCTTCCCATGAGCGAGGAGAAAGCACAGAGCAGGAATTGCACCTTTTAGAGTCAGTCCTGCATGCATTTCTTCCAGATCACGTTGCTTTTCATGATACTGACACAAGCAATACAGGACACAAAATACATCTTCCAGCACCTGGAATCTTGCAACGTTAAAGTTCAAAGATCTGATAACAAAATGAAATTGTCATACATAGCTTTACTACTCGGAGTGCAGCTGAAAAACACCCCCTAGGAATACAGGCTGAAGTGCTGCAACTACAATCAAGAGCAAATTCTCAGTATGAACTTTTAAACAACCAAAAGACGCTACAGAGAAGAGGATTTTCTCAGCCGGTGACTGACAGTGGCTTTCTTTAGAAGGATGGTTCATTCAACAATTACTTCTTCCTTTGCTTCTAAGAAACATTTTCCATGCTCTATCTGCATTTTAGCATTACACCTAAACCAACCCAGTCTGAGATAAAAACAAAAATGCTCTTCTTTTACTCACAGATGTCAAAAATCATAAAACTTCTCTGTAAAAATGAACAATAAGGATGAGAAATCCCCAAAATTTCAGAAAGAAACTGCTCAGCAGAGTAAGTGCCATTGACATACCCACTGCAGTTTTAATTCTGAGTTAAGAAACAAGGATTCTTCTGATATCTCATGGTAGAGATCCTTCTAACTGTGTATCAAACTCCCATTTGAAATGAGAAGACAGAGAAGTTCAGTTGGGCAAAGCTGAAACTGGAGGCTTGTCTGGAATCAACATGCAGAGCAGTGTTCTTAAAACTATTATGTCATGGACAGAGATTCACATTTGTTCTTTACTGTCACTGTTCTCATCTTCATTACTCATGTTCTCCCCTCAAAATTTTTCAAATAAATGGTGCCTTAGCTGAATTCCACTCCCTTTCTCTCCAGCCTTGGAGGAGTTTGCAGGCTGCATGCAGATGGCTTCAGTAACAATCATGATGGCTCTCCCGTGGCATTTGGGGGGAGGGTGGGATGCTCCAGGACCAACAGAGACACCGGCTAACAAAGCAGGGAAAGAGGAAGGATGGAAGAGATGGAAGAAGTGTAAGAAAAAGAGGATCTCTGCTGCTGCTTTCTTCAGGAAGATGAATCTGTTTAATCTCCAGTTCCATGACAGCTTTTGAGACATTCAGTAAGGTTTTTTTCTTGTCATAAAGAACCCATCACACAGACTGGCATTTATGATCTCAGCTGTCTGTGCAAACACCAGAACAAGCAGTCTTTAATGAATCCTCAAACATTATTGCCATCTCCTCTGAAACTATTTTAGAAGCAGCTTAAGCTGTTTAAACCTCTGTCCATGAAGAAACTTGCACGGTCACAGACAACAACTATGTAACAGGGATTAACTAAAATTCGAGCAATAGCTTGTTGCCAATTTCTAGTTGTTGTTTTTATTTTTTATTCATTATTCTGTTCTCAGATGAAGGATTACTTAGCTGCCTGGCATGCTGATTATGCATTAGAAATTTCATCTAGAGAAAACTGCCTCTATACAAATCTTTCCTATCACATTTACCAGAATCATAATTTAAAATAATCTCTCCAGTTCAAATGAACCTAAAATTAACAGAGTTGTTCCAAAACCCTTTTGCTTGTTGACTATTAATGAAGAAACAGAAATTCAAGATTAACACCTCATAAGTCTGACAACTGTGACCACCTCATTCCCTCCCTGTTGCAGTATAGTGCTGTGGAAAACGTTATTCTGAAACTCTGATATTTCATTGAAATGAGCATCTTATCTTGTCTTCTCACTCAATCATGACTGCATCTCAAGGCTGCGCACCTCTTCGGAAGCGCTCACACTCTTAAGAAATGTATTTCTTTTGTGAATTCACCTCAGCTTTTTTTTTTTAACACTACAGACAGATGTCTCAAAAGTATCTTATATAAGCCCTTTAGTAATATTTAACCACACAATCTCTTTTCTAGTACCATTGCAGGGCCCTTAGCACCATTATTCCACCGATTTATTTTTTTCCCCTCCATAGAGTTTAAAAGCAACTGCACTAAAACTCAATGTCCCTAAACAATGTGGAATAGAGAGACCACATGGGAACAGTATCTACAGAGCTCATCCCATCAGTTGCTTCTTTGCCTCAGAAAGCTCTCCATGAAATCATGCTGGAGACTATAAATAACACCCATAAGTTGCATTACATAAGTTATTATTTCTCATCCATGACCACAACCGTGCAACAGTAGTTGTTTGCAGCTCTAATGAGTAAAAACAACCAATAAAAAACCCTCAACTTTCAGCTTAGCTGTTTGAGGCACATAATTGGGAGAATTGCTGCAAGATGTTCCAAATGTGAAACATTACTGATGTGCTTCAAACTCTTGACAGAAAAATTCACCTTCCCCCTTTGCAATAGAGCTTCTGTTACAGACAATCAGTTGAAGTGCTGGATTTTACTTAATGAACAATCAAGCAAACAAACCAACAACCCCAAAAAACAAAAACTGAAAAACAAAAAAAGAACGCAGCATGTACATTGCTTCGGGTGTAAGTGGTATTTTTGAGTTCAACAACAGCATGGCTTCATTTCCCGAAAATGAGAGCTGGCACACATGACATGTGCTGCTAGAAAAGAGGATATACTTGTATGCATGTATGTGACTGAATAAGTATTATTACGATTTCAGGAAAACAAGACAAGTGTGGGGGCATAACCATACATACAGTTTGGATAACATTCGACTTGCATATAAGAACATGCCTTCTTACTGTAGGGGAGAGCTGGTACTCCCACACAAGTTGCCCAGGTGGGTTTGTGGAAGCTCCATCCTTGAAGGTACTCAAAACCTGACTGGACACAGGCCCCAGCCTGCTCTAGGTGACCACTCTGAGTAAGGAGGTTGAATCAGTCTCCTGAGCTCTCTCCCACCCTCAGCCTTTCTTAGTTCTAAGATTCATGGATAGGAAAATAAAATTAAAAATTATATACTAATTCCTTCCCACCATTCACATTTTTTGGTTCTCCTCTAAGCCTGTATTGTCAGTATTATCACCTGTAAAAAGGAGTGTACTGTACTGCAGTGTAATGAGGGTGTTAACTACCATCTCTAATGAAACAGAAGAGACTACATAGGCTCCTGCATGCATTTAGAAAAAATGTGAAAATGGCTATTATCCTTTCCTGTCAATAAAATTCGTAATTGTTAAATTACATGAAAAGCTAATTAGTTTTCACCTCGTATTTAGGCTCCTAAACTACATCTGTTTTATATTTAAGTTTTTGCATTGCTTCCCTCATACTCTCTGATGTCAACCTGTCTTCAGTTAATAGAAATGCTAATTTATTTTTCAAACTTTTTTACTTATGTACCAGATTGATTCAAACAAGTACATATTTAAATGTATTCAGGCACCTGTACTGTACAGTTCCTTTGATGGATTAACTCTGGGCATTTCAATTAGTTAGAACATTTCCTAAGGCAACAGCCATCTCTGCTGCTGCTGGCTGACAGAAGGCTTTTGTTTGTTTAGAAAACTACGTGAGTGGGGTTCCTTTCCTGAATTACACCCATGGGAGAAGTCTGTAAACTTCCAGAGCCACAACACATGAGCTGGTGAAGAGACAACGGGTTGGACAGTCCTGGCCTGCTGCTCATCTCATGCTCCAACACCTGAAGAACGTGTTTAGGAACAGCTGCTGACAGCAACATCCCACATACACAGTGACTGCTGCTGTGTACAGGCATGAGGCTGAATTCCCATTGTCTTGATTACTGGGGGCAATTGATGCAGGGTAGAAGCTTGATACTATTCTAAGGATGCTAAGGGAAGCTGGTTTAGGTTGTTGGTGGGGGGTTTTTATAATGGCTCACAAGCAGCACCTCATCTTCATATATTGAGACTATTATAAAGAATGAACCTTGGAAAGGCCAGAAGAGAAAAAGGGCTACAACTCTAAACTGAAAAAATAATGACAAAACCCCATTTTACTGTGTCAATTTGAACTTATTTTCTTGTTATTAAATGATGTACTTAAATAGCACAGGGTTAGGGCTGGGAGAGGGACAAAGGCCAATTCTGGTGACACGTGAAGCTGGAGAAGAAATGATATTCTAAGTGGCCTGAATAATCAGAACAGGATTATTAAGTGAAGGGATAATGAACATGTACAAATAACTAATGGAAGAACAGACACAAGTAGGAAGAAAAAAGTCCTAACACAGTAATACACATGAGGAACAAGCTGTGAAGACAAATCATGAACATCCTGGCCATTCCACAGCACCTGAAGACCACTTAGTAGTACTCAAATATGCATATTTACGTATCTGAATATGTAGAAATGCGCACAAATAACCTCACACTGCTTCTGAAAAAACAGGAATTTTAAAACCATTCAGCAATATCATAGTTTTGGTTTTGCTGACTTTAATGAGAACCTTCTTATGCTTTGTGAAATTCTCTAAAATTGGATTAGCAAGAATAGATAATGCTATAAATATTTCATATTTGCTAGTCAGCTTCAGCATGCATAAATAAGCGATGCTGCTCTGCTTCCAAATCCTAGTGGTATACTCCAGCTATGTCCTCATCAATCAGATGGTATACAGTATTCAGGAAAGTAATTCTTCAAACTAATAGCCTAAAACCAGTTCTATATAGAAAATATTTGGTCTGTTATTTTTCACTCATACACTGAGTTTTTCTTAGTAGACCCTTCCCCCACTGGTATAATGAGAGTTTTCCAAGGCTAAGAGAGATATTCAGAAGAGGAATTGTAAAGAACTCTTGCCTGTTAGAAGTGAAAAAAGTACTTATCAATATTTATCTTTCAAAAATCTGATTTGTCTTTAACAGCAGAACTTCAGTGATGTCATTAGTAACAGAAATCTTACAATGAGAAACTACAGTTCCAAGGACTGTACCTGATTAATGTCAAGGAAAAAAACCTCAAGAGCTCCTGTATTTTGATAAAAATTTTCCTGAATGCCTTGTGAGAAGGTTCTGAAACGTACAGCTAATCCACCTTCAAAGTACACTTGGTTTTAATCCCATTACTTTAAATAAAGATAACAATCAGTTTATATTTTGATGGCATTACTTTTTCTAGCCATTTTTTTGTGGGGGGGAAAACAATCAGCCCTGGTGCAGGACACAATTCCTGTACACCTGATTGGTGTCTACAGTCCAGAAGAAATCAGGCTGGTTTACCAGGCAATTCTTCCTGTTTGGAAAGGAGGTGTTTGGGAAGCTTCTATAGTAACCTGAGCCCAAGACCAGGGAGAGGAAGAATAGATGAGTGAAACTTGGAAGATACAACAGTACATGCACTATACTGTATTTTACATCTAGCTCTTTTTCAACGCCCTTTTGCTCCAAGATGTTGGTCCCATTAGTTTTTAGTTATTCCTCAAAGTTCATGTTACAGAAAAAACTTGGAACAGAAACAGGAAGAAGACATGACTTGTGTGTTCACTGAACTGTCACGCAAACAATTTCCTCACTTTCTAAGAAGATCCACTTTCCCTGTGTATGTTCAACAGACTAAAGAATACTTCCAAAAAACTCTAAAATTATCTTCATGTATTTTTAAAGTCCTTATGAAAACTATCATATAAATGAAAATATTGAAAACTTGTCCTCAGAAGTTGTCTGGTGCTCATTGAAATAATTAGTCAGAATAGAGAACTTTATCAAGAGTCAGATGAAAACTTTGGGGCACTCACATCAAAAAGTACAGCAGCAATCTGATGGTGGATTAGCTCCATGCAGGTTATAGGTGTTTTAAAATAGTAAAAAAAATTGATTTAAAATATAAATGTAAGTAGTTACTTGTTTCAAATATATTTCAGGCCAGTTATTTAATGCTTAATTTCATTTAAAATACCTACAGTGCAGTAAAATAACAAATTTATAATTATAAATTATAAATGTATAATTATAGATTTAAAATTATGTGTCTCATTTGCTAAAGCATACCTTTAAGGAAGCTGTTTGACTGAACAGAGCAGATTAGAGTGCTGACTGTTGAGGTAAAATCAATTCAATTCTTCAGCCTGACATGAGTCAGGTCTTTAATGATCTCAACTATTCTTTGTGACATCCTCCATATTGTCAAAATTAAAGCAAACCCTAGGCTCCCCAAATCCTGCTCCAGTAGAGTGTAGGTGAGAAATGCAAGACGTACAACTCTGATTTCTTTACCCTTGAAATTCATGGAGATGTGCTTTGTTTAAAGTTATGAGATGCAATTTTTCCAGCAGTCTCTGGTCATAAAACAAGGAATTCAGAGCTGTTGGGAGAACAATGTTAAGTAAAGGTAATAGATGTATATTCTTTCATAGTAACTACATACCTACTGTCAGAGGTCACTTAATTGACCATAGAGATCTTGAGAGTTCTGAAAACTAAATATGGCGTGAAATCACTAAAAAATAATCAAGGTCTAAAGTTGTTTCATTTTAAGCAAAACATACATAAAGGAAAAAATATTTACTCTTCAGTTTCAACAAATTGAAGACAAATCCTTTGTCATAATTCCCTAAGACTTTGATAAAAAGATGTGGTAATATCTGAATTTTAAAAGACAATGACCTTTTAAATAGTTTTGTGTATTTGGTCACAATTTCACCAACCATTAGCCCATAGAGAAATGTGGTCAGAAAATGCTGAGGGCAGCAGCACACTTTTTTTTAGGACAGGAGAGTCTCATTTATGAAAGCACAGGTCATTTATCCTGCTCATGGCCCAAGAGAACTCTGCTGCATGGACTGCTCTCCCAGCTCTTCGCTTTGCATTGACCATCCCAACTCTCCCACCTTTCCAAGAGTTTCTCTTCTGGCTCTTCTCCACAGTGCCTGAGGCACTAAATGCTTGCCTGGTACTTCCAGACCTCAGTTCTCATTAAGTGCTATGAATGCTACTGAGGTTAGACTAAGCAGCTCTAAACACTCCGATCGTATTTATTTTCCATCAGTGCCACTGAAAAAATTAGGTTGGAAGGTATTTCTGGAGGTCATGCAGTCCAGCCTCCTGCTTGATGCAGAGCAAAACATCAAAGAAGTTGGATCAGGTTGCTCAGGGCCTGGTCCATTTTCAAAAATTTTCAAAGACTAAGACTTCACAGCCTCTGTGGGTACCTGTTCCAGTGCCAACCACAGGGGAAAAATCTCTGCCCTTAATCAGTCAGCTATACTGTTCCTAACACAGCTAATCCAGACAGTGTTTATTCCTATCATCTGGTACCTTTAGTTTGACATTCAAAATAATTTTCCTATTGGCTGACAATTCAATGTGAACTCCTCTCAAGAGATCATCCTGTCCTATTGACCCAAGTACATTTTCTTCCAAGTTGCTCCTTTTCATGGGATTCAGAATATGGAAATGAAAACAGAAGAAAAATTTGAATCAAAAGCAACAAAAAGACAAAGACAAGTGAAAGCTGAGGAATGGACTTACACAAAACCAGAAATTCTTAAAGGGATTATTTGGTGAAGAATGAAAAAGCAAGTTTCAAGGGGTTATCTGAACTGAACAAAGGATAAAAGAAGATGAATTTGAGTGATTTGAAAGGATAAATATAGTGGCAATAACAGTTTAAAGTACTTGGAGGACATTTTCTGTTAGGATGCTCAACTTGAACTGACCTCAGACAGCTGAGAGTGCTATGGGGTACACAGGTGTGTGTGTGTCAGCACCTGCTGGGAGGCCACACAGGCCAGGAGGCCCTTATTTCTCATCCACAGAGATATTTTGATTATTGCTTTTTACTTCTATTTTACCGGGTTGGGGTTTTCTTCCTCCCCACAAGGGAAAAACTGTTCATTCCTATAACCTATGAACCTCTGAATAACCAAATTCTACCTGAATTATTGCACATTTCTGCCACTCACACCAGCATACACCAAATCCCACTTTCTGCATGAGGCAGTGTCTTGGTTTCTGCTGGAATAATTTTCTTCCTAGCAGCTGGTACAGTGCTGTGCTTTGGATTTGGGATGAGGATAATGTTGATAATACACTGATGTTGCTAAAAGCAGTGTTTACACAGAGTAAAGAGCTCTTCAGCTTCTCACCTCACCCCAGCAGTGAGAGGGGCTGGAGGGCACAATAACCTGGGAGGGGACACAGCCAGGACAGCTGACCCCACTGTCCAAAGGATGTTCCATACCTTATGGTGTCATGATCAGCATATAAACTGGGGGGAAAGCTGGTCAGGAGCAGCTGCTCAGGAACTGGCTGGCAAAAGTTGCTGGCAAGCAGTTGTTTTTCATTTGCACCACTTGTTTTTCTTGGGTTTTTATTTCTTTCTCCTTTTGCTTTTATTACAATTTATTATTAGTTTAATTACTAAACTGTTCTTATAACCAGGAGTTTTCTTTCTTGGAGATCGTATCCATTGCCTTACACATTCTTAAGAGAATTGATCTGAGTTGTGTGGTTTTGGGGAACATAATGTTACAACAATGGGAAACATTAATAAGCATGTAAGTTATCGTGTTCATCTATTTATCTTATTCCACAACAGTAGTTTTATTTCTTACGTATCTAACAATCCTTTCAAGAATATTTTCAATAGAGTGGTAAGAAAAAGGAGTTAATCCTAAATAAAAATTACTGGCATGTTTCTTAAGTATTTGTAATTTATCTATACAGCATGCAAAAGAGGGCTTACACAGTCATGATACATTTTTCATCCCTCTGGCCACCTCAACTATCCAGCTTCCTCACTTAATGGTCAATGCAAAGAAAAGGTACACCTAGGAGCCACTAAGTGTCGAAGTTAATTTCAAAGTAATACTGCAAAAAGTTTCTATTCATCTAGCTTAGTGTACTTTAACACAGGCAAATAAAAGTATTCCTGTCCTAATACCGTAAGATAATAGAAAAATAGTCCATTTATTTTATCTGGCTGTACTGAATAGACAGGGACAGGAGTCACTGTTTTCATATGCTGTCATGCTGCTGCACGCCTTTTCATTTCTGAATGCTGTGTTTTTTCCACTACTTGGAAGAAAATTCTCTTCAAAAGTAAACAGCATGAGTGATTAATGTATGAACTATGAAGATTCTTGCAAAACTTCTCTTTAGATCAAAGCAAATATGGACTAAAATTCAAGGCATTTTTTTCACTGCAGTTTAGTAAAGAGATGATTTAGATGTCTAGCACAGAAATGTGCTAGACTGTTATAGATAAAAATCAAGAAAGACTTCTTTACAAAAAAAAATTACCAATTACTGTGTGCTAACAAGCTCTTACAAACCTTTCCAGGAACAGCTGAAGCTTTTAAACTCAAGAGGCAAGGATCACCGCAGCTATAGCTGACTTCTGACAAACTTTTTGATGTACTGACCCCAAACCCATCACTTTGGATTCTCCAACTAACTCAATTAGTCTAAAATCATGGGATGCCTTCAGTGTAAAAGAAAGTTCAGGTGAACCGTATCCACTATTTTTAATGAACAAGGGTGGCTTTGTAAAGCTGAGAAAAATAATAGTGGAAATAAATCACACAATTAGAGCAAGTCCTTAATTTTGTTTACAGCTATGACTATTATGATCCTTACCACTAGGAGAATTTTAATCTACAGTAATCATAACACTTTGAGAAGGCTCTTAGATAACCAGGAGGAGAGGAAACCAATCTGTCCATCCAGATAGATCTGGGAGCACGGAACAGATAATCCAGCATGTCACAGAAATAGGCAATAAGCTGAGGCAGTAAAAAGCCATCAACATACATCATCAGATCATGGCATGGTGTCATCTCCCAGCCTCTATCTGCTCCTGCTGCATCAGTGCCAGTCCCAGGCACTTCATCCTGTTTGTAATTGCTGATGAGCAGCAATAAGGCCTCCATGCCTCAGCTCCCGTCCGTTCCACTTCAGCACCCACCTATTAGGTTGTAACTTTTATTTACAGCCTTGCTTGATGTGCTGTTCTATTAGTACAGCTGGAAACTGAGCAGAGGGAGGGGGAAGAGCGTCCCTAATGGGCACTATTATTGCTAGGGCTGGGTGATTTATTATGCTGCTCAAAGGCTGTTCTATCATCACTTTCCTGTCAGTGGGAGAGCTCCAAGAAGGCTGGATTTCAACACAATGCCCTCCAGAAGTCAAACACTAAAGAACACCTTAATAGTCCCTTGAAACACCAATGAAAAACAGACCTCAAAGTTGGTTTAGTGCTATAAAGCCCCCTTCAGTAATCTTCTGTGCATTTTTTGCTCAGAAGCTTAACACTTTGGAGCAATTAAAAAAGAAAATCTAATTAGTGGTGTATGAGGTCCTTTTGTCCTTACTCAACACCTAAGGACTGATTTAAAAAATGATCATATCAATGTAATGATTTCACAGTTTTGGCGCTGGCTCAAAAATCTGTGCACTTCTATTTCCACAGCTTGACCTTCCTATAACTCCTCAAAGGCTGTCCTCTCAATTGTGCAGGTTCAACCTCAAAGCATTTGGATTCCTGGCATTGTTACAAGCATATCTTACTACAAGAACATCAATAAATTCAAAACTTCAAAAAGGACCACAACCCTGTTTGACCACTTCACTCAAGCAGAGAAAGAATTATTTCTATCTTCTAGACTCAAATTTTAAACTAGAAAACACACAGAGAAAAGTGACAGATACTCATCTTGTACAATATGAACACCATCACACCAATCTACCACAGATATTCTCATAAAACGTGAGCTATCTACACATATAACCATACAAAATATTACAGATGCACATTTCTCATAAACTGCTACTGAGAAATAAAGTATTTAAAACCTCACCAACTTTATGGATATAATGTATGAATTGATTGTATCATTACTACATTTTATCTGCCTGTTTCTACCATCTTCTCTACTGCACAATTAAAAATTAACTGAGCATACTCACAGTTCCATCAATTTTTTTCCAGGTTTCTTTAAGCTGCATGAAAATGTTATAAAATCTGGCTCTTTAGAGCTGTGTAGTAAATCATCATTAGAGGTGTACAGCAGAAAAGCAAGAGTAATATGCCACTTGGTACTCCACTTTCCCAACACCTGATATGGAATGTGGATGCCCTGCAGACTAGAGCAAGCCTCCAGTACCTGCCATCAATCACCACATTACCCAATCGTTAAGAAACAAATCAAAATACATAAGAAGCTATACACCGGGCCACACAGTCCCATCTTTCTTCCTACAAAATCTTCAGACTGCCAGCTCTCAAAAGCCTTTGAGGCATTATGCAAACTAATGATTACAAGGCTTTATTCATTCTTATAATCCTTGTCCTGTGGGTACACTGGAATAGAAATACTTCTACTACAGTGGTGATTCTGGCAAACAGGAGGAAAAACCCCACTATTCGATGTCATAATACTATTTTTTATCAGAACAGCTCTTACAGCATGCAGGTTGACAAGTGCATTAGGCAAAACCTCTTTTTTCTCTAAAAGAACTTTTCCTGTAACTTGGCAGATTTATTATTTTGATCTTTCTTCAATTGTTACACTCATGCTGATAAAATATGAAAGGTTTGTCTCTTCTTTAATATCCTGATGGAAACTTACATATAAGGTAAGTAGGTCAAATTTCTAATTTTCTGTCTCAAATGCTGATTTAGGGAACTTTAGGGAAAAACTATGCGTGAAGGATGAGCAGAGTTACAGAGATAAAATCCAACACAACATTCTTTCTTCAAAGCTCTTCCAAGAGAGGCATAGGATACTTACAAGTAGAAGAAGCACAGGATACTTACAGAAAATAGGCCGATAAACAATGTGTAGTGTTGACAAATGCTGCTTGCATCATTTAAGTAGCTTCCTAGGAAGCTGAAGTGATTCTAATGTGAAAGAACATGCTGGTTTTGGCTGGGATAGAGTTAATTTTCTTCACAGTAGCTAATGGGGCTATGTTCTGGCCTTGTGGTTAAACCATGACAAATGTTCACCTACATGGTATGCTGCTCATGTCTGAAGATGTCACAGCACTTCTGGGCAATATTTTGTAGTCAACGTTTTCTTGTCAATTCCCGTAACAACATGATCATTTATTTTAAAAATGAAACTTTGCTAAAAATTCAAGATCTGGAGAAGAAAACTAACTCCTGGTACCGGATTTATTCGTGTAAGGGACTATAAAGATAATATGTAGATTACTGAGCAAATTATATAAGAGCCTCAGGGGAAATTGAGGTAATACAAAATCAGTATATTTAGTCAACTGAGGATTAAAGCTATGGTATAAAATTGAGGTCATCTCCCCATTTTCTTGCAAAACACACTGAATGAAAAACATACAAGCATGTACAGACCAAGGAAGAGCACAAATCAAAAATAAGAGAACTACTGAGCAAAGTTAGCCAAACATATAACAGACATTTTCCAGTATATCTTGTAGTTTCATCTGCTTTACTCCCAAAGGCTTTTACTGGTGCCACGTGACACTCCAAATAATGAACTTACTTTTCTTTTTGCTAAGCACATAAACAAAAAATTTCCAACAGTTTTCTCATTTACTGTATCTGTAACACCAGAGCAAGCTTTTAAATTACCGTCATGAAAACCAGCTAAACATTACAACAGCTAACATATAGAGAAAAAACACTTTAGTAATACCATGAGCAAAGCAGATTAGTTTGCAAGGGATATAGTGGCAAACATTCCATCTTGTTTAGGTACAACTTCATGGCTACACAGAAAAGAAAATCCAGTCTTCCTGTTTTGTAGATCTATCTTCCAATTCCAGATTCAGAGAGTTCTATGGCAAACAACACCCACAGCACTGTCACAGATAATCACGTGTTACTTGAGAAGTCTGCACCTGCACCAAGAGCAAGGTAATGCAGCTTCTCTGTAAGCTTCCTTCACTGCAGAACAAGCCACCTTGTATCGCTATGCATCTACTGCAAGCTAACAACACCCACCTATGGAGTAACTACAGTTCAGCTCACCAAACAGTAACTTGAAACACTTTTCGAAAGAATGACTTCAGAGGAAACTTCCCTTGAACTCCTTAAGAGCAAGGGCCCTTACTCAAACAAGAATACCCTTCCTGACTGCAAATAAATGCAAATATAGGCAAAAATTATTTTGGAGACACAGACTGCAAGAACATTACCACTACCTCCATACGAGGTAATGGCTTCCAGCAATGGTCCTGCTGGAAAGGATCATGTGAGTTCTCCTTAATCCACACAAAACCAAAGCCTGGAGAAGACCTGAGCCAATGCAGGTAACCTGGCTCCCTGACTGAATGAGTGCACGTGTGATTCTTCAGGACAGATCTGATGCAAAAGCAGCGACTTCAGCCTGGCAATGACCTAACATGTCACCACTAACACCAGATCTGTGAGACATTATCCATCTACATCCTACATATAGAAATAAAGGCATCAAAAGGACCCAAAGGAAGTAAAATTTAGTCTCAATGCAAACATCACCTGTCTGTACTGCATCTTTGATCAGGGTAAACCAATGTACTCCAAACAGGTTTCTACTCAATACTCTGCATTTCAAGGGCAGGATTTCCACAACATTGTCACAATCATTAGACTTAAACTGATTACTCTTGAATGCCTTGTTTTTACAAAGATTAACTGAAAATGCAGTGTATTTATAGAATTATGTTCAACAGGATTCTCAGATGAACTATCTGCTATACTAATTCTTGTATATGTACATTTTTGTGAGCAAAGCAACAATATTTATTGTCATTTGACATTTGCCAGGTATGGTTATTACCCTTCACTATTGAACTATAACTGCTAAATACAGTGCAAAACCTAATTCCTTGATCCCGCAGAACACATACCTGAGTCGCAAGATCTTTTGGTTGGTGTGGTTAACGAGGCATGAGCTGTACCTGTGCATGGCCCACCTGGAAACAGAGAAGATAGTATGTCTCAAAACACCACCTATATTGAACATTTACAACCACATCAAGGTTAAACTTAGGAACACAGAATATTGAGGAGCAGTTGTCTTTGGAGAGCACATATGGAAGTAGTCTACTACTCTCAGTACTTCTCTCCCAGATGAATCTGAATGTCTTGTGGTAAAAAAATAAATGACAAGTTGTGACAAGTAATACTTTTTAAGTATACTTTATAAATATTTCAAAAGGCATTTTGAGGAAAATATACACCGTAATTGCAATGCTAGAAATGTATCTAAGTGACCCACAAGCAACACAAGGGACAAAGTGATCACTTCTCTGATATCAAACCTTGCTACTGACTCCAGTGAGATAACAACTTATCTTGTTCTCATTATGTGTTGTAAGTGTGGCACAAGCATATGCTAACAAGCTCTTTCCATGTTTAAGGTTTTTCAGCTCTGGACTCTTGCCCACTCATCTGCTTGGTAGTAAATTGCTTTCTGCCTTTTTCCTTAACATGCATCATTGTTGAGGAGTTCTCCAGAGATCTTATTAAAATAGCAACCAATTGAGTGCACACAGTGACTTGCAGTAAAAATAAATAAATAAATAAATAAAAATAAACTCCATGCAGGGAAGCCAAGACAAATTGACAGTAGCATTACCAATGGTAATAACACATCATAGCACTGAAAATTGGATATTATAAATGGAAAGATGCTAGAAAGCCTGAAATTGAGTTAGACCTACTAGAGTTTGGCTATCAAAATACCAATAATCAAGTTTGCACTAAACTGCTGGTGATACAGTAATATTTGCTGGCAATACAAGAGAGCTTAATACAACAGGATAACCTTTAACAGTAAGTCTTCATGCACTGAAAAATACTTTTTTCCTGTTTTCTTTCCCCAGTCTTTGCATATCTGGAAAGCAGCACTGTGCCTGTGGCAATGTTTTTTCCCTTTCAAGTATTTTCAAGTCTGGCCTGTTAATAAACTGCTTCTTCTTGCTTCTCTCTGAGATGCTCCCACCTGAATCTTCCCTTCATTCCCCTTTTTCACCAAGTATCAGGTCTCAGGCAACTTCGTCTTCCCTGCAATACTCATAGCATTGTAACGCTGAAAAAAATACTCTGCAGTTGAGGCGGAAAGACGTGAGGAACTTTGGTGCATTTGATTTCAATGAAGTCCACTTGGGAAAAGAGTTTTACACTCTCAATTTTCCAGCAAAGGACCAATAAACTTGTTGAGTTTTTTGAGAAGTCCCTCCAGCAACACACACCATTTCATACCTGTGCAACAGGTAATTTTTCAAGGGGTGGTTACAATGGCCAAGAAGCCAGTTCTTGCCCTTCAAGCCAACACTGAGGGCACTCATCAGGGCCTGGCCTGAGGTTAAGCAAAGCATCAGGCCATGGGAAACTACTGAACCTGACATAAGAAATTGCTGTTTGTGATAGGCAAAGCATAAGCAGCAGGCAGAAATGGCTGAACTGCACAGGTAAGGGGAAGGGTGTGGTGGGGACCTCTCTGCAGGATCAAGTCTGCATATGAGAAGAGACAAGCTTGCTTTTGCAATGAGGAAGACTGAGAGCTACAGGGTGGGTCCTTTCCTAGCCAAAAATAAAGCCTCCTGGATGGATGGATCAAGCATCCTGGTATCGCCAACGTGATGTTGGCTTCAGCCCTGACAGCATTGGCAAGCAACAACTTCTTCTCAACAACCAGAAATAGTCAAGTAAGCAGAAATAATTTTTTACAACATAATATTTTCAATTTTTTATATTCTGGCCTAGAAAAACCCTGATCTATGTTAGTACTACTATTGCAAAAGGCTCAAAAAATGCCTAGGCTAGGGTTTGGTGCATTTGGGAAGAAAATCAATACTGCAACAGAATCCTTACCAAGTTTTCTACTGAAACTTTCTGCATATTCAAAAACTTACATAGCAGGTCTGTTAAGTCAGTCTCTATTTTCAGACACCAAGTGCTTGGTTTCAATATTAAATGTGTGTAAGCAATAAATTCAACAGGGTATGGAATTTCAATGAACTGACTTTAGACGCAGCTGCTTCTTAAAATGCAACAGCTCTTCTGTAAATAATTTTAGTTACTCTCTCCCAGTTTTCACTGAATAGACAGTGAGAGGCATCACCACTGTGGACTGACAAATAAGACTAATTCTTTCAATTATTGTACAGTAAATATTTACACTAGCTGATACTTTCAGCATCCAGCCAAACGTAAGAACTTTATTTCTCTCTCTCTGAAGTACAATAAGTTGGCATGCATTCTGCACTTCCCTGTGTCAGAGTTTTTCTGTTATTTATTCTTCCCTCATTAGGTATGGCTTTCATACAGCTTTGATTTGTATAGCACAGCACCAGAGTTTCAATAAAGAATATCTTGGGATTTGCATGCATGTACACTAGTGCCTAATAACCAGTGAAGGCAGCACATACTTCGCAGCATTTCCTTCTGCTACTCCTTTTGTTCCACCATTAAAAATATCATGCATAATTCAGTACTATGGGCTTGACTGTGCAGTTCTATGTGGAAGTCACTACGTGGAATCTTTTGGTATACGTAATTGCTAATTCAGGCATCTTTGTACTGTTTGAAACAGGACAGTATTTTTCTCACAGATTTGATAAGAACTCTGTATGTGAGAAAGAAAAGGGAAGTCATAACAATAGAACACCAGTCCACCTTGGCTATTCACAAAGGTAGGCGTATAACTTTGCATGATTCAGGATATATCTGCATCTTCATTGCCAAAAAAGTAAGTTTTTCAAGGTTATTTAACTGTGCTGCAAAAAACACTTTAGTGCACAGTGAAAGGCCACACATGTCTAGCTTCTAACATAACCCACAAAGCTGTAGAACTCTTTTTGCTCAGTACCAACAAGACATTAAAAAGGAAGAATAGAAATATCTTTCTGCTCTATATCAAATTAACAGATAACACAACAGCTTCTGCTCCTATTTTTCCAGTGTATGGTTTCTGACATTTGCAACTCCTCTTTCAAACAAAAGCAGCCACTGCCCAGGGATAATGTAATCCCAAGAGAAGATGATAATAAATTCAAAAATACTAAAAGCTACTCAAGAAATTAGAAGAATTGTGAGAATTTTGAGAATCCTCAAGTTTGCAAATTCAAAAACAGAATTAATAAAGGACAAAACAAGATAACTCGAACTTTATCATGTATTAATACAAAAGATCTTGTTAATGTAGTTGCTATGTTTTTGGCTTCTGATATCCACAGCTTTCCATAACTTACTGTTAGCTGTACTCAAAATATACTGATTGGAAAAACAGATTCAAACCCAATTTCTCTAATTATCCAAAGTAGTAACATTTTATATATTGCTTATATTTCTATGGATACATGAATATTGTTATTATTTACTATTGTAGACGTCTAAATTCTGTATGTTTAAATTGTCTTTTAGAATGCCCTTCTGCATTACCCACCTCCCTTCCTGAACTACATTAACTGCTGCCAAGTAGTATTTGTCCTGAGGACATCCCTGAGTCAGGGCAACTTGTTGGTTCCCCTTCCTGAAGTCTGTAAAGTGAAGTGACTCCATTCAGTCAGAGCCTCCTGTGAAGGAAAAACGTTAAATACTAGGGTATTTAACCCCCTCTTCTTGCTGTCGGAAGTACTAAGTTTGAGCCCAGAGCACATGCATCAGGTGGATTTGAACTGCACTTAGAAGCACTTACTGTGCAGAGAAAGAGATGCAAAATGGAGGAAAACCAAGTTAGCACATGAGTAAAAAGTCTAAATTACAGTAATACATTGAAACAATTTCAGATACCACAAAAACTGCAAACCAGATAATGAACAAACATGAAAAGTAAGAGAAGGAGTCTGAAGCTCAATAACATTTGATCACAGTAACATAAGGACAGAGGAACTCCACTTTGAGCTTTTGGTACTGTCATGGCTCCTTCCCAGATAAGCAACACTGACCCCCTGAATGCAACAGGCTGGAAGAAGGCAATAAGTAATAGCTGAATTTCCTTGGAAAGCAGTGTCCTAGGCAGGACAGGAACAATTTCATGGCTGTTTGCAATAGAGGCAAGAACCCATCTTGGGAAACCTGTCCAAACCAGTAACCCAGCTGTACATTTCCTGAATTGGGAGAGACATAATCTAATTAATCTACACAATTAAATCTGAAGACAGTCATTGATTACGAACACCAATGCATAAACAAAGGGGAACATAAATCCCTAAGTTCAGCCTGCACAGTCAGACTATGCTATCTTTAAAGAAAAACAGCAAAAGAACTTTACAACCCTTAAGAACAGCTTATTTGCTGCAGAATGGGCAAGACGCATGACCATTAGTGATGTCATTACTAAACAGATACAAGGATCATATCACATAAAAATACTTACTTTTTAATACCTAGTTTTACCAGTCTGCCTTTAGGTACTTTTGTGGATTTTTGTCTACATGAAGCTTTTGGAGAAGGAAATGAAACCTGGGCTGCTTTGTTGCTGGATGGATGGTAAATTTAACAGCTATAATAGAGAGAGACAGGATTCAGATTCCACCTTCTTTCCACCTATTGTCTCACTTTGTTACCTGTTTTTCCTCAGTAACAGACATGATATTCTCCTACTTTGTAGGTGTAATTTGAACTGTAAAATGTGCTTTTGAAACCAGCAGTTAAATTACATTTTTATAAACAATTTTATTTAACCTTAATAGCTGTGCAGCTCTAACCCACATTTTTCTTATGTGACTGTGTTTCTGTTTCATGTTCCATGGGGTCCTTTCATTCTAATAAATGGGACCCTAGGATACACTGTCTACTCTGCAATGTGAAGTGACTATAAATCAGAAGGAACAATTAACAGTGGTATTACTTCCCTGGTCTTCATTATGTTTCAAAATTATCATGCCACAGACGTGGAAAGAAGTGCTCATTTCATAAATCTTTGTGCCAGTTCTTTGCCCAAGTTGTTAGAAAACACAGATATGTTCTTCATATGAAACTGAGACTGTAGAGAATAGATGGAAACTTACAGAAAGATCTTCACTAAAGAAAAGATGATGATGACACTTCTTATTCAAATTTCTAACTGCCTTTATGTCCTGTACTGGCACCTAATACTAGTGGCATTTCTCACAAGACAACTCAAATAGCCCACAGCTCAATATGGTTTTACATTTGAAAGCATTCTTACAAATTCCCACAGAAAAAGTGCTTGCATTGATATTAAAATATATGCATTTTATGATAAATATTAAAAAAACCAGATTCAATGATAATCAAACCAAAAAACTGAGTTAGTTCATTTTAACATGAAAAGCAGTCTCAAAAGACTATTTGTAAATGGCTTCTAATGAAAACAAGGCTAAAAATAAAAAAGTCCCAGACAATGTAAAACAACTTTTACTATCATCCCATTTAATAAAAGCAAAAGCCTGAGAAAATAGCTAGTTCCTGTTCTGTGGCATAGAAACCCAAAGATGCCTATAACATCAAAAACCAGCCAGGTGCAAATCCTGTGTTACAGGCATGTCCCCTTCTTGCTTCGATACAAGACACAATATTGACTACAATGAGAAAAAACACGTAACAGTCTTCTGAGTTGATAAAGAAAATTAGAATTATTCACCATCACCCAGCTGCAGGTTTCTCAGTTATGTTTGAGTACAAGTTTAATTTAATATTGGGTCACATAGGCTTCATTGCAGCCCAGCACAATTTTACCAGTTACTGCATTATTTTGAATCAGAGAAAAACATAGAAATTGGTATGAGAATAGATCAGGTTAGCAACAAAACAAATTACTTTCTATGACGATTTTTAACAAGCCAGATAAAACCAGGCAGCTAGTTTGGTCTGTTTATGCATCTACTACTTACAGAAGTGGGTCTGCACATAACTTTTAGTCAGAGTTGACCAGAAAACAAAGTTCCCCATTGACTAAATTAGGAAAAAACCAAACCAAACTCAAAACAAAACAAAAACACAGCCCTCACCCCCCAGAAAAAAACCTGAAAAACGCCAAAACAGACCAAGACAGGATGTAAAAAACTGACTCCTACTGCAGTAAGCAACTGAATTCTCAAAATCAGGGCATTTACAAAAGTACACAATGAGTAACATCCAAAAACAATTGTCATTTTAAAAATCACTCTCCTTAAAAAGCACAGATTGAAGTCAAGGATATCATCATAATAACTCAAAAGATGAAGTATTTTCAGAGCATACACAGAAAAGCTGTCATCTAGGATTCTACTCAAAAACCCAGGGAAAATGCAAAACCCATGAAGTTGTTATAAATCGGTAGAAACCTTTTGCATAGTGACAGAGAAAAGGCCATTCACCAAGAAAGACACAAAGAAAGAAGGCACTTGTTTATCCATTTTTCACAAAGTTATGTTGAAAAAAAAAAATATGCATTTTTATTTTATTCCAAAGAGAAGAAACACCATTATTTTTTGAGTGCTATAGCCTATGTGGCTTTTTACACAGTCATGCTTCAACAAGCAATGACATTCAGAGTATAAACATCCAATAGGTGCAGTAGGACAAACAATCTCTCACCTTTATGCCAGATACCTTTTATACAAGCCTACTACATCTTTGTCTCAGGACTAGTATGCTAAATGTACATTAACTTCACTAAAATTACTCCATAACTGGGGCTATTTCAGTGCTTCCAGTGCACACAAATGCTTAAATAAATAAAGAAACAAATAAAATAAACAGTGTTATAAAGCATCCTTCTAACCTTATCTTGCAAATTTAAATGATCGAGATAAAAGTGTTTTAAACACTTAGTTTTGATGTGCAATGGTTCAAATTGTGAAAGGTATACAAAAACTAGCCAAGATTTACAGACATCCAGGCATGAAATACCTTTGTATTTGGGCATCTAAAATGCAGCACATAGAGAGGTAAGGTGTGGTCAGTGATCATCACCATCTTTCTGGGCTGAAATCTCCAGTATATTTTCTGACATTCACAGCAGTAGCTCAGATTTTGTTTATCTTCTTATAAATTCTTCAACGCAGGAATGAAGAGCATTTAACTCTTCTAGAAACATCAGATATTCCTTTTGTCCTTTTTCAATTGTGGTTCTTGCTATTCAAGAAGGCCAAGAAAAGTTAAGCACACAATTAAAATAAAATCCTGTCAGCCGAAGCTAAAAACTACTGAAATACCAAATCTGATCAAGCTGCCAGAGTCAGTGTTCTTCACATTGACATTTCTCCTGTCACATAACAACACAGTTAATTTCAAACCTGCACAGAACCAGCTTTAGCTCTGCTCATACAGTGACAGAAAAATGATGTGACAGCCCTAAAGAAAGCATTGAAGGCCTGAAACTAAGCAAAATTATTCCATGTGCAGTGTGACCTTTTCTTTACCAAAATACATAGAACCTTGCTTAATAAGCTGCTTTTTTTTTTAAAGAATGTTGGTGGCTGAAAGTAGGGACAGAGAGAAGTGAGGGCCATTGTCAAATCCATTTTTTTCTGTCTGCTAAAAATAATCAAAAACCTTGCTCACCTAATATGAAAAGGAAATCTTTGACAGCGCAACTTGTTGATACAGTGACTGATGCTGAAATAACTAACATTAGGAGCTCCTAAATGAAAGGAGGAGATGGAAGGAGAAATGAAAACAGATGAAACTTATCTGCACATAAAGCAGCAGCAGAACCAAAGTAAGACTGATTTAACTACCTATTAAGAAATGGCAACTCTAGACTAACTAGAGCAATATCAATATTACTCTTCGTCTGCAAGTTTATTTCAGAAAATTTACTGCAACTGGTGAGATCTGAAGGTTTTGGATAGAAATAGGCAACTCAAGAAGTATTGGATAGAAATGGGCAACTCAAGAAGTATATGTGGAGGGGGGAAAAAATTCCATGGAATTCCCCCCCTACCACCAATTTCAGCAGCATTTTTAAAAAATCAGTGATCAGTAATATTGCATAAAATATCAAACACAAGTGAAGAAGGGGAAAAATTACTTACGTTGTGTCACTGTCTCTGGGTACAAACTCTCAACACATTTTTGTGGACTGTAAATATAATATTGAGAACTACCACTACCTTTTACTTATAAGGGGGAGAGGTATTAATAGGCACAGCAGCCATTGTGGTAGGTGACTCTTCAGAACTGAGGCTGGTGGGAGATGGGAAATCACTACAACCTGGTTGTTTATGTAAGACACTTAGGAATGCAAATGTAACTCTCACATAAAATCAAAACAGTAACAAAAAACCACACAAATACTTGCACACTGTCAAACTGAACTCCTGCAAAATACAGTTCAAGGAAATTTTCTCCTATATAATCCATTCTGTGTTTAAAAAGGAAATGGCTATTTAAAAACAAGTAAAAAAACCCTTTCACTTTCTCTGATACAGAATATGAATCTTACCACATGTGATTTCTGTGGTTTTCTTCAGTTGCTATAACATGAATGACTTTAATTGCCTAAATGACTTGCTGCAATTTTGTCCTCTCTGTTTACCCTTTGGACTCAAGTACTGCAGCAAATGCCTTGATGCAAGACTCTCCTCAAAATCTTGGAAGGAAAGAGAGGTGAGTGGAATGAAACATGAGGATCCTCTCTGATTAGACCAATTGTCCCACACTTGGATAGGGATTACTACAGTGATCCCATACAATTGATTCCTGGTGAATTACCACAATTGTATTCAGAACAGAACGGAGATGTACATCATCACATGGCAGTGAAGAACACAGCTGTACTAAGAGCAGTGCATACTTTACAGAATATGCTGCAAATTAAATAAATATTGCACAGAAAAAGATACCCTCAAACTAAAATCAAAAAGATGTTTAAGTTTGGGCATTCTTCATTAAAGGAAAGAACCTTGCACAATGAGGTCATTACCTATCAAAAAATCTCCATCTGTACATAATTATTTCTGACAAATGATATTAAGCTTCATTAAAGATGTAGTGGGCATGTGAGAGAAGGCAGAGCTGTAAATAAATCTCTCCACTGTATTTCACTTAAAAATATCACAGCAGGAAGTAATAGAGTTTTTTTTAATAGGCAATATTTTCAAATGCTCTGCAGGCTGTGCTGCCTAATATCTATCACGATCAGTGTATGCTCACAAGCTCGCAGCAATTCAGGATGAAGGACACTAAGTTCTTTCCCATTCCTGTAATGATCTTCCTGCTCACCAAATCCTTCTCAGTCACAACAGAAAGACTTTGTTGTAACACAATTTTGTTTCTACCTGAACAAATTTTCAGAAAAGCTGACCCAGTAAGCACTACAGAAGCACCCTGTGACACTGGCTAATAAGCGAGCGGGGTGCTGAAGTCCCCTGCAACTGAGAAGGCCCAAATGTGTTGCTGAAGCATAACATGTTTTCCTGAATTCTCCAGGAAGCTTGTTTTAAGGCCTTGTTTTTACAGCACGCTACAGGTTTCCCTTGAAGAAGCACTGAACAGCAGGAAGAGATGGAAGGGTGGGGAGACAAGAGTTACACGGTAAGTTTAGTCTTAAGACAAGAACTCGTTACAGAACACTCACATCTGAACACTTGTATTTCTGACAATATTCTCAAATACGGTTAGATAACAACATCACAGTTTAAAAGTTATACTTCAGTTAGCCTAATAAACCACCATAATCCCAAAATGACATTTTATGCTTTGTTCACAGCCAACCTGCATAATTAAAAACTCTCCATACCTGTAAACAGAATAAATACTTGGACAACCCAGCAAAACCATCCTAAGCAAATAGTTAACACAACTGAAAGCAAGACTTTTTAG
The DNA here is from genome assembly GCA_034509425.1 of Eopsaltria australis. Lineage (NCBI taxonomy): Eukaryota > Metazoa > Chordata > Aves > Passeriformes > Petroicidae > Eopsaltria > Eopsaltria australis. The sequence goes on from JAVTVJ010000396.1 coordinate 1,292,884, forward strand.
TCCTAGTGCTTTGTCAACATTGTTATTTCCAGCAGTTGCCTAAATGTTCAAGAACCAGAGTGGCTCTTATAAATCTCTTACTGAAAAACAAGCATTTTCTTGCAATGTGTAGATCTATTTACTGGCCACAACCTAAAGTAATCTCAGCTCAAGAGTGTTTTACTCCACAAAGCACCTTCTCAAACAAATCTACAATTGGAGAAAAATGAAGCTGCAAATTAAAACGTTGGAGCACAGGTTGTAGAGTGCAGATTTTATAACTCAATATATTAGATGCAAGATGAACTTTATACAGAGGTTCAGAATAATTTAAAAGTCAATTTTATCTCCCTGTGTTTGCTAAGCATTCTAACTTACCTTCAGGGAGAATTTTTGCCTGACAGTTCAATAAAGACAAAAGATAGGCCATGAAAGAACAGATAAATTACCACACGAAACAAGTTATATGCAAGTAGCAGTCTAGACAAATACGCATTACAGTCAGTGTTATGTGCAACTGTAGCAATTAAAAACCAACATGTTTAAAAGTCAAATTTCACAAGATACTCACGTTGACACTGGAATATACATATTAATTTATCACTAATGTGAGAAGGAGTTTCTCACAATTAAATTCTTTCCCACAGATCAAATGGCTGTAAAGTTAGTTAAAAACTCCTATTTGTTATTCAGTTAAACCCATCAATGTCTATTTTGTGAATAGCTTCTAACCTTTCCCTTCACCCCAAAAGCTAGGCCATTTACTTCCAGAGGAAGTCAGTGAAACATAAATCTGAGAACAAAGCAAAATGTTTATGGCTCCTTTGCTTTCTCTTAGGACTCGTGCACTTACATTCCTCTTTGCTCGGTGAAGTTACATTCAGTTCTGTCAAAAGTTGCTGGTTGGAGTTAGCGGCCTGCGTGGTTAGAGAGGTATTGCTGTTGTCACTGTTCGTTTCCCCAGAGAACAAATCTGACTGGCTGTTGCTTGTGCTGGGAGTAGAGTCATCGTCTGGCTGTTTCTTCTGGAAATCTGTCAAAACCAAGGTTTCATATGTCATCACACTTGCTCCGTCTAATCATCACATTTTATGCAAAAACGCCCACGTAACAAAATAAGCCCAAACCACTGCCAGAGGTATCATCACTTTGATAAACACAAACAGTAGCCTTCAAATTTTTACTTCATATTTAAAGTATCTTAAAAGTTATTTGTTGGAGAAAAAAGGATTTCCAGAATTACACAAAGGTCTCATTTTTCCAGCCATCCAAGAGCATCCAAAGCTTACCACAGCACATGGTACCATTTTTAAACAGGTTTACACAAAGCATGTACAGAAACATAAAGGGAGCAGACATCCAGTGAGGGAGGAACCAAGGCATGTAATACAGCACCCTGGAAACGTTGCACTGCTCACTGCCATTATATAAAATCCCACCAGTAACAGTCCTGGCAAAGCCAGTGTAGACAGCTACAGTTCCAGGTTCGCATGGGGAGCTAGTGAGGGATTTCCTTTGCATCACTGGCTTGATGGGGATTTGGTGGGGGGGGGGTAACATGTGGGAGGAGGTGGGGGAAGGTTGGGGTGTTTCCTCCTTCCTTCACTTACTCTGACATTGGTATTAAAAGTTGCCCACTGATCTAAGAGCAGAGAGTTAGGTATGGAAGGTAAACCACTAAAATACATTAAAGCTGCTTATCTTGCCTCCAAACCAGATTCAGGCTTAAGGGGAAATATTTTCAAGTGCAAATCCCCCACTGAAATCCCCACATCTGCAGGTCTGATATCTGATTGATTATAGCATTAAGTCTTCCAGCTACACTACTAGATTTCAGTCTGGCACACTCTGCCTCTGGGAAGCACACCTGCCAACCAAGTGAATTTTGGTTTATTTAGCATCTAGTTCTCTCACCTCTTCCTTGTAAAGGACAGCTGAAGATGAAATGCACCACCACTTGGTGTCTAAGTACATTTTTTCTAAATTACATACAAGGGTAGAATTTATTCAATACACAAGTAATATAGATAAATCAGTATTTCGTTGCTCGTTATTATATCATGACAGAGAAGAAAACAGAGCAGTTTATAAATATTTGCAGATGATGATGTGTCAGAAACACAGGTTGCCAACATGATTCACTGGGATTGGGAAGCACTACAGTCAAACAGTTCCAAAATGCTGATTTAGTATTTAAGTGATTTGCCAGAAAAATCGAGCCTTAACTTCTGCTGTGGAAGAGTCAGCCAGAAGTCCAGAGAGGAGGGGAATAAGGTCAAATAGGTCAAAGCCAGGGAGGAGGAGGGAGAGGAGGGAGGTGGCAGACAGGAAATCATCCACCTCCACAATATAGCTCTGAAAAACTAGTGGGAAGTTTTTTGACAGGGATGAGTTGCATGACTCAGGAAGATGTTCTACTCAGGCCTCGCTAGTTATCAACAAAGTATAACCCAAATCTGGCTTCTGGATTTTACTTGTGTGTTTGTGCAATCAAGAAGGCTTCAAACACTTTTCTGCACCAGTCACAATCAGGCAGCTGCAGCAATTGTAACAGTTCAGAGCTGCCACAACAGCAAAATCCACAGTGGCACGGAAACACTCTTTGCCTCTGTGAACCCATGACCTCCTGCTCAGAACTAACTTTTACTCAGACTGCAAATCAATTAACTTTCACAAAAGTTTTAACCTGCCCAGTTGAGTGGAACCCAAGAACACCTCCCACCTGTGTTTTAACCACTTCTTCATCACAGACTTGAGAAAAGCCTTAAGACCGATGATCCCAAGCACCTGAAACACAAGAACTGTAACTGCAGCTGCCCTGTATTTCATCCATGTCTTGGGGGGGGGCATTTGGCTTCTGTCAGCCAGGACTCTCATTAACACAAATAACTTGCAGATCACCTTGCTCTCCCTGCAAGAGCCATAAAACTTGGCAACATTTCCAGGAGAGCAGAGCCTGAATAAATCCAGTTAAGCCTTAACTGCTTAACAAATAAAATAAAAATACACACATGATACAGGCAAGACCCTGGCAAGTTTTGAAAGGTAAGCTTTATTCTGATTAAAATCAGAATGCAATTCTGTTGACAGAACAATGACCTCGCCTAATAATCTCAACAAGGAAAAACCAGAACAAGAGCTGGCAAGACTTTAATCACCATTTCCAGAAGTTCGTATTTAATTGGAAAGGCATGAGAAACACTTTAATTTAATTCTTTTTTCATTTTTCCTGAGACTTTCACTATGCTAGCAAAATCTGTGCCAAAATGCACAAGGGTGACCAAAAGTCCATGAAACCTGCACTGCCCTTTCCTAGTTAATGAAATGCATCTTTGCAATTTTTTAACACAAACCTTCTCCATTTGTCAGAAAAGGTGTTTTCATTTTTCTCTCGACATTGTCTCCCTTTCTCCAGTGCCTTTAGGTTTGGTGATTTTGGTTTTTGGGGCTTTCTGGTTTGTTGGTTTGGGGTTTTTGGGGGTGACTGTAGTGTTTTTTGGGGTTTTTTTGTTAAACTGCAAAGTATCCTGTTGTTAACTATATGGTGGAGTCAACATCAAAATAAGACATGAAAATGGGCTATTTTCTGCATGGGGTAACAGTAGAAGGAAAGATCTATCAATAAAATGCATGAAATGCATTCATTAAACTATTACTGCATGGTAGAGAAGCTGCTAGGAATAAGCAGCTGTCAGTCTTCAATCTCCAAAATTCTTTTGCTTTGTTGAGTTCAAGGGTTACACACCCAGTATCTCAAATAGTTGAGCAAAAACTGAGTATCTCAGAGATCTCACGCACTGGATATTAATACTAAGAGTGTTATTTTTGTTTTGTTGCTTAGTATATTTCTTTGTACACAAAACAACCGCTATGTGAACAGACAGACATGATATCAACATTTCATATTCTATATATACAATGAATTCTAACAGCTTAGACTAAAAGAAAGGTAAGAAGCTGCATTTGTTTCCAGATTTCAGGTAAAGAATGCTTTTGCAGGACAATCTTTTGCCCATTTTTATTAATAAGTTAACATTAATAATGAAAGCTGTTGCCCTTACAGCTTCTGATTCTAGCCTGTAAAAGCAGAGCTGCCACACAAAACCACCTTCTGCACAGCCCTAAAACTTTCAAGCTCAGTTGTCCAGTTACTGTTACCAGGTGAGCAACCCACAAGGGCCCATCTTCCAGCATGTTCATTTCACCCACCACCTGAAGAACAAGTCTTTAGGACATCCAAACCCTTCCACCACCTAAAATACTTGATTCTGTGATATAAGAAATCAGACAGTCCCAATTCCAGTGCTTAGCCTTCTTTAGCCACCAATATCCAACAAAATACCTAAGAAAACCTTGAGTACTCTAAGGGCTCTGTGACTAAGCAGGAAATGACCTTTCACAGCTTCTGGTAACTTCTGTGACTCAGTTTAAACTTAAGGTAAAGGCAAGTATGAACAATATCAGCGCATCAAAAAGCATTTCTTCTGAAAAAGACAGACATGTCAAAGTATTATATGAAATTACTTAATACTAAGCCAGACTGCTTCCTCATCTGCTGTCCTGCTATGGTATAAGAAATCACGCCAGCTCCAAAAATCTCCTTTTGGGTTATTTTAAGGGTCTAAGTTACAAACAATTCCTGTTGTCTGAATTATAACAGATGTTTCATTAAAAAGAAATAAGTTCACTCAAACACATTGAAGAGGTGTCAGAGTAAACAGCATGCTAAGGGGAGAAAATCAGAGTCTTTAAAGTAACTATTTTAACTGATGGGAAATACGACACTTCCTCACTCTTCAATCCTATAGTTCCCATTACATAGCAATGTGAACCAGCAAAAAGGTTATTTGGAGAGTGTTAGCTTCTTACACTGCATTAAATGCACAATCTGCATGTTTTTCATAACCAGAGCAACTTGTTCTTTTACAGAGCATAAATTAATGTGTTAATATAACATCAAATGTCTCCAGTCCATTAGCATCCCAATGTCCATAACAGACTTGCTGTAATCTACTCAGAAAACAATTCTACAATTAAAAGAAACTGCTTTCTGAGAGTACTCTATGGGCAGTAACACAAATGTTATGACATTGAAACTACTACTATGAAATCTTTAAATTATTGCATTTTTTTTTCTTTTCTTCATGTGTCTGTTCAGAGAACTGAGAACAGAGAAACTGATCGCATATGGCCAGGGAATAGCACTGAAAGTCCTAAAGATTTTATGTACTTATTGAGAACTCTTCACTGACTTCTCTGGTTCATAGCTTACTGAAGGCGTTTCAAGTGTCATTCATACATAACTACTTTTTGCATAATAAAGTAAGGTGAAATGGATAAAACCTTCACTTTCGGTACATACTTGAATGCAACCTAGAGCTCCAGTAATGGTCTGGCAATAAAACTGCACTTGGAAAGAGAAGGTTTAGCTTTTTCCTTTTTAAATAACACGCACACAGAAAGATGCATTAGCCCACTTGAAGAATAAACACAGATATCTGGCTGTTAGGGGAATGCACCATAGAATGTGCACAAGCATTTGCCTTAAGATGTGACAAATACATAAAAAGGAATCAGAGGTATGTATTAATTATAGTAAATTATGTTTATAAATATATAAATAAAATATATTAGACAAGAAAGTACAATATTACAATTGCAGTATATTCTTATATGAGCTTTCAACAGATCTCATAGCTTTCACAGCACTAAATACTGAAAGAATTAAACAGTAAAAATACTAGAAAGGTGATTTTCTGTAAAACAACTTTATTTAGTTATGAGCACGTATGATACAGGAAAACTATTCAGCTCTTAGGGGTTTTATTCATAAATGCAACATTTTCTCTTTTTATCAGCTTTTTTTCTGCATGAAGAAAAACTGAAATGAGTTCTTTATGCTAAGTTATCCTTTATGATTGCTATGATTTTTAAAATTGCAACACTTTATTAATAAGTTTCAAATAACACCAAGCTTTGCATGTTGCATATAATGAGTTTTTCATAAGCATTTCTTTTTTTTTAAATAAGCAGAGAAGTATTATGAAGGCAAAATAAAAAAGATGCATCTACAAGGGTGGCAAACACTGAGACAACAAAGCTGCAATTCCATGTATTTATCACTCAGGAATAAGGATCAAGTTACATAACACCACCTTATTTGTAAAGCATATGTATCAATATTTGAGGGATTTAGTTTGGTGGGGTTTTGTTGTGGGGGTTTTTTGTTTGTTTTGATTGGTTGGCTTTTTGAGGGGTGGGAGGTCAGGGAGTCTCCCGAAAAGGCTGATGATGATGTGTTTTGAGCTGGTTTTCTCTCCAAAAAGACACTCCTTGCTTAAAGATGACATTCCATAATAAACCTTATTTCCCTTGGCTCAATAAAATGATTCTTCCCTAAAGCTACACAGGAAGCTCTAGATTTGACTACCAGATTTTGATTATTATTTAGCAAGAAAATTCATGAATAGCTAATAAATGAAGACTATCAAGACAACAAGCATAACATTGTTACAGATGACCTTCAACTTAAGATCCAGGTCATTAATACATATGCAGACGTGTTTTTAAGGAAGGAAAATGCAGTTTAGTAAAAAAGAGTCCACAGCAACTGCATTAACCAGGTTTATAACACATTGCATGACAGACATGAAAACAATTGCCATTTTTACAGCATATGATCCCACCATTTCCAAAGCAGTTGTGAAATCCTAAATTGATGAAATAGAAATTTCATTATTATCTAGAAAGTATCCCGAGAGTGGCTTCCCCACAGAACAAATACTCCTTGCTCTGCCTGATAATAACAATTTGCATACTGCAGCTATTTTAGTACAGACTAGGAACAAGGTCACTGAAAACTTCTGTACACTGGTGCCACATTTCCCATTGCTCCGTAAAGTAGCAAGCTTACATTATTTCAACTAAAATTCCATTATTCCATAAAACTCACCAACATAAAAAAATAAAAATTATTGACTGCCATTACAGGATCCGAAGTGCTGAAGCCATGAAGAGTAAACTCCTATTTTAAACAATCCACTTTAAATTTCCTGTTGGAGAATCCCTAAGGTCCACAGTTAGCATTCATGCTTTAATTTATTACAGAGCACATACAGTGAGAAAGCTCTACTTGAAGCTACTGTTACATTGCAAAATCTAAAATCTGTGTGGGGCTAGCTTTACAGCATCTGCATCTGGTAAAACCAGGACATGAAGACAATTTAATACCCAATTAACTGACACTCTACGGATTCTTGGATCCGTACCAAAGGATACTGGTAATAGACCAATGCAAGGGTTAAGCATAAAATTTAAGAAACTGAGGAAGACAAAGCAACCACTCCATCATGACTGCGAGAAATATTTTATTTTTCAATGGTGTGCGGAGTGGGTATTCAGTAGGAAGGACATATATCAGAATGGCAGTAAAACACTGAGTGGGCAGATGGCCGAGGACTCTTACATGCTCCTCTGCTAAAGATGGCAATCACAACAATTTTACCAACTCCAAGAAACAAGACAAGGAACTCCACCACTTAACAGCCAGGAAAAGTAAAATGCCGCAGCCATTTGAAGATCTATATGGCACTTAAGAAGAACAAACACTTAACGTGATCTGAGGGTAATACAGTGGTGATATAACAGAATTAAATATAGGAAAAATTTTGAAAGTACCTGGGAAAAACACCTAAGCAGCTGTGATCTATAGAATTTTCTCTCAAAGACAACTTGGAAAACATGTGACATGGGCATTTTAGAACAGGCGAGACAATTCTAGAAAATGCTCGAAAATATAAGCGTAAAACTGACTAAGAGTTGCACATAACCCACAAAAAATGCACCTCTATTATTCCCCTAAACTTCTCTATGTTCATCACTAGAATTCTCTTAGTATTAGTATCCCTTTATGAAACAAAACAGATAGCAAATGTACAAGTCTGAGCTAAATTCAGTGATGAGACTTCAAAATTTATGCTCCTAAAGGGGGAGAAACATTTGTTCTGATGGAGGAAACTGACCCATGAACCCATAAACCAAGCACTTTGCAACAGCAGGGAGTCCTATGAAACAAACTAATGAAGTGAACTTCTCAAGGTGCGTTTATAATAAATGAGAGATCTTGAAAATGGGATTGTTAACTGATCGAATTTAATTATAACTCATATTTATTCTGGACACATAGGAACTATTATTTTAATAAAAGAAATGTTTCAATTAGCTTTTCTTATACTGGAGCTATCTTTCAAGTCACCTTACCATGCCCTTTCCAATATCTAGAGAGAACCTTCCAATTTCAAGACACATGTCTATTATTTTTTAATTAATTCCTCCAGTCTAATTTATGTGGTTCCAATTAAAGTGTACATTTGCCTCATTTTCAGTCAATAACAGTCACATTTATGGTTCAAGCATTCCCAAATGGTTGACTATGCCATAAATTGACAGGATTTTCACAAGGGACAAAAGGCCTCTGCAGTAGATTAAACCTTGCTAAGCAGTAAGCCACTCATCATTCCCTCTCCCTTATCTTCAGTTAAGGCACCTTAATAACTACCAACACTGAAACTCTCAAAACATCTCCCAGAATCCCTCATTTATCAGATTCTTTTCCTTTGAACAGCCCAGGGGTTGTTCTGAAAGGGAAAACAGACACTCTCATTTCCTGGCCTCACTTCCCCAGAGCCAACCAAATACTTTGAAATGTGTGTCTGTAAGGAAGATTTAGTATTTTCTCACTATTTAGGTTTTACCACCAAAGTAATGAATGGTGAAGTATAAGGGATAATCTTCCCACTCTTCTCAACCTTATTGCAACCTGATGCTTCTTCTTGTAATACACATCTGCCTTTCAAATGCAGTAGCTACAGGAAAGCATGGAGAGGAAACTCGAAGTCCTCAGTTGTTGGGGCAACAACTTAGCAGTGGTTAGAGTTTATAGGAGCAATGTGTGACTTCAGTGATCTACAACAACATGAAGAAAACTGAAGTCATGTTTTAATCATACAAGTGAGAATGCTCACTGAAATCTCATCTGACACCTCTCTGCCTTAGCCTCAGGCTCCAGAGCTTATTAACTATGCAAGGAGTCCAGAAGCTTAAGGGAGTAGCTGTAGTCTCCCACTTACCATCCCCTCCATCCCATTCAATAATAATGTAGAAACACTGGAGAGTAGTGTTCAACTTGCCAACAACAAAAAAAACCAACCAACCAACCAACAAAAAAAAGCAGGAGTTCAGGGACAAAGAAAAGAAAAACTGATATAGGCTTATGGATCCAAAAACTCAAACACTGCAAACTCTCCCTAGATGTGCTTGCCACAAACCACCATGGTTACATTAAATTTTGACTGTGGAACACCATGGCTCAGAAACCAAGCCCAAACTTAAGCATACCATGCTTGTTTTCAGTAAATTTTAAATATACATTATTTCTTTTCCAGTCCTTTAGGAACAAAAATATGAATACGCACAGACATCGAATGCCTGCATAAAATAAACATTGCTTAGGCCTCTCGGTGATGAAACATGATGAAATTTGGAACTAAAGAAGTTTCTTTATTTCTCATTAAAATTGTCTTTAGAAGAAGGCATTAGAAGTATTCAAGTCAAAGACAACATCCATTTTCATTATTAGCCAATTAGTCCGAAGGAAAAAAGCTGGAACACATCTCATCATTTCAAGTCCGTATAAAATGGCTGCAAACAAAAGTCATCTATTGAGTTAATATCTGAAGTTCATGGATTTTTAAGTGTTCTTTTTTCCTTACAAATGCTGACTATTTTGATATTGATGCTTCTTTTAATGCAAATAAACTAGAGAAGTGTAGAAAAGGAAAAGGAATGGAAAAACTGCTCTCCTCAGAACATTGCATTCCTGTCCCCCCAGTGGAAAACACAGATAAATACACTTCTCCTCAATTCACCTCATTTTTATATAACAAAAACATGGGAACTTTAAGCATCTCTTATGATGATGAAGTGATCCTTCTGCCTGTCAGTGCTGGAGGATCATTGCTGAAATTGCCTAAAACACCCACTCTTGCCTACATCTATAACTCCATATTAAGACAAATTGCAATAAAAAAGAAGAGTACGAAGAAAATAATCCTTTTGCTTCTCATATTCATGATTTGTCATTTGATGTGATCTGACTTCCTGTGCTATCACTTGCAAGTTAACGTAGATATAGAAAAGTAGCCTTCCACCAGTGGTGTTTCCAGAGCTCTGGCTTGCAAATGGTTGCTTTTGGCACAATAGGTGTGGAATCCCTTAAAGGCACAGTAGCAAAGGCATAAACCTGCAAATCAGAGCAGTGATGCGCTGATCCTGAACAATGCATTAATTAAATGCTGGTAATACTGGAATCCTGCACACAAAAACAAGCTTCTGTAGCCAGTCCTCTACACGTTTAAAATTTTGTTTCTATGAGTTAACAGTGTCACAGTCATGAAATTAGGACTCTTACTCACAAAAACGTCCCAGATTTTTCGCTTTTTAACTGGAGCCTTGGAGAAGATTTACAAGGTTTCACACGTTCTTCTATTAATGACATACAAAACAAAGCTAAAACTGCTTTGAGTGTTCAGCCTGGAAGGGGGCGGGGGGATAAGAGCAGTTATCACTATGCTGGGAAAGAACAATAGGAAAAGTCATCCTAAAATGCTTACTGAACAGAAAGGAAAACAAGGATCAGAAATGTTATTCTCACACATTCTGCTAGTTTGCTACACTTTCTGAAGACTAATAGGCATGAAAAGCAAGGAACTAAAATATGCCTTTAAGAAGCATTTTAAAACGTTCTTGTTATGCCTAAACAGAGCTAGAAATAACAATTCTACAGCCTCTTTAGGAGCTCACAAGACACTGACTGATAGAAGATTGAATTCATCCCAAAACAGCTTATCAAAAAACAAACAAACAAACAAAAAAACCGAAAACAAAACAAACAAACAAAAAAAATCAAGCAAACAAACAAACAAAAAAACCCCAAACTTTGAAATAATCTGGTTCTTGGCATGAATACCCTACAAGATAAACAGTTAACAGCAACCCTTCTCCTCCAGTTAGGGTGACTAATTGTGTTTCAAGTACAAGTAATTACAGACATTACTTTGGAAACGAACTGAGGACTGGCACATGAAATTCAGACCAAGCAGCTAAATATGAATAAACTAAGAGATTAATTAAATTTTTGGTACGAGCCAAATGACTGCTAGAAGCTATGAGCTGTTTCGTGCATGCTGTTCTGATTACCTGCTTAAAGCACCAACATACAGAGCCTATTCCTACAGCCCAGCAAAAATGGCAAAATGCAGCAGCAAGAGGGAGGAGAAAGCATGAATTACCTGACAAACTCAGAATAAAGGGGGTATGAAGCAGCCCAAATCTCCCCCATCTTACCCAAAGAGCTACAGTGGCAGGAAACCATATATGCAATTTAATTATCTTTTTAAGAGTTCTCCTAGGTCCCCAGCAGCAGAGGTGCTCCCCACCATGAAGGTTCCAGTTCACCGTGCGACAGAGCAGACTAAACTATGTAATGTCTACCACCAGAGGGAGGTGTTCTATTAGGCTGCATTTCCCAAAACCTTCCTTTCCTGCACATACATTTCTATTCTAATCATCTTCACTAGGGAAAAAGCCTCCTTATTTCTGTAAAGACGCTTTGAAGAGTCTCTTTTTATGTACATCAAATTTAGACTAAGTACTGCTATGGCAAATTTGATTATTTAAGAGAAGCAACTGGGTAACCAAATCCATTGTTTTCATCCCTAACAATCAACAAAAACCTTGACCCTCTTGCTCCTCTTTCTGACACATTGCACAAAGACAACAGAAGTGCTCATCTTCCATATGACTGGGGACCGTTACAGATTTTTTTCCAAAACAAAAACTACTTCTACTTTCTTCAGTGAGGAGAGAGGGGGGAAAAGAAAAGAAAGAAAAAAGAAATGTGAAGTGGCAACACCTTGCTGTGCAGTGTATTATGCAACTTGAAAGATAAATTTTAAATTAAATAGGAGAAGATATGTAGTTGCAGAAGCAAGACTGATGTAATTTCATCTCTGATAATTCTGCTGTATAAATTTGTGGGAACAACCAGTAATGTCGTTTTCTAAGAGAAAAAGGAGGGGTACCAACAATGTCTAACTGCAAGAATTTAATTCTAGTATTACTTTGAGCAGACTGAGGCAGACACCTCTGGAAAAACATTTGTAGTGCCTACACCAGCAAAAAAACTACTACAACATACAGTGCCTAAATGGCTGTCTTGAAATACCCACTTCTACTGACTAGAGTGAGCAACTCAGTTAAGCATGGAAAAAAAAATTAATTAATTTTTATGCCTATATATAAGATAAATGTCAACAAAAAACATATTTAGCACAGGCAGAAATGAAGGAAAAAGAATTTTTTTCCTGCATGGGACAGGAACAATGGAATCATTAATTTTATTCATACCATGGGCTTGGGTTATCTCTAGAAACACTGGTTATACACACAAAAAGATGTTTAATATGTATATAAAAAAAAATTGACTGTCCTAGATATTCTGGAAGACAACTTCAGGGAACATCTGTCTTTTCATTAGTTATCCAAGGTTTCTGTAAACATTAGTACATTACAATTCACAGCAAATAATAGTGGCAGCTCAACTGAAAGCAGAAGTAAAATGAAGGGATTTTCAGGTAATTACATCAATCCACAGCCTAATGTTTGAATTTTTCTTTTCCTAGAACTAAATTTCAAGTTGACACCTGTCTTCTCCAAGACTTTTAATTAAGAAATTAATTTATAGACCTGCATGCTAACTACACAGATATTCCACAGGAACTCCAAGTCTGAATCTTAAATCTTGTTTCGTAAAGGCAAATCATCTGCAAATCTCCCACACTCGATTTCACAGACTCAAGAGAGTTGCTGGTTATGCCCAGTCTTCTTCCTGCCAAATTCAGCAATGACTAAGAACACATTAGAGCACTACAAACCATCTGATATGAAACCCATATATTCAATTCCATCAACATACTCCCTTGCTAATTAATTTGTGACCTCTACAACACCCTCTGGGACTTCAGTCTATAATCTCCTCCAGTTTCCAGTTCAGAACATAACTCAATCTTGACTGCAACACTGGTCTGGCTTCCTGCTTCCTTCATTTCCAAGTTCCCCAGGCTATATTAGAACGTGTCAGCTGCATCTGAGATAAACAGTATGATTACAGAAGCTGAACTTTCAATTACAAGATTTCAAGACCTCATATTTAATTTAAGCAAGAACACTCATTTTTATGTTCTGCAGACATTTACAGTAACAGCTGTGCTACTTCTGTTTTGCGTGGTCTGTCCTAAGTTGAATTCTGCTTTATTAAATTACCAACAAACTGAGTTCTGGTTGTGATGCTACTTAAATTAGGAGATTCACATTTGCACATTTAAAATATTTTTTTAAAAGCAGAGATAAATAGTAGCCCAGAAGGGACCATGATGGCAGAGGTTTCAGATGAAATCCAAGCTTCTGTAGTATGTTCAACTGGATTATTTCAAGTTCCTTTACATTGAACTGCACACCATTTAGACTGAAAAATGTCCCATTCTGTATGACTGAAGGTTAAGCTTATGTCTACTGTTGAGTGATCTTTTCAGCATTGTCAGATACACTTTCAGTACTGTTGGCTATATTTTCATAACCATTTTCTAAAGGTATCCAAACTCTCTTTAGAGATAGGGAAGTTATGTATAACGAAAATTAAGCTACTAGCCCAGTTTTATGCTGGAGATGCATGACAAAGTCAGGAAGCCAACATTAATTTCAAATTTAGCAAGGGTTTCTTTGTTAAGTATTTCTAGAAATTCTGAGAACAGTTTGCCGTATTTGCTTAGTCTGGCACCTTGGTCACAACTGATGACAGGGTGCTGACTAGTCATAGCTTTGGCTGGCCCTGTACAAACATTATTTTGTTTAAATTAATGAATTACTTAGGAATTTCTCACTGTGCACAGGAAACAGTTTGAAGAGAGCAAGCAATGTTGCAGCAAAAAATGGAAAAGAAATAATGCAGTTCCTAACTGCACACTGTGTGAAGAACTCAATGCCACAGACCAATTAATATGAAAATTCTGAAAACAGACATTTTGCTTGCGAATTGTAAGGCTTGCTACTTTTATCTTCCTTAATTCCTTAATTATCTTAACCCTTCTGGACAACAAAACTGTTTTTAAAAATTATTTTTGAAAAGGAGATCACCCAGTCCTTCTGAATAGAAACAGCACTTGTAATGTCTTTATAAACACTGCACAATACTTAAGTAGTTTGTTATTTTGCTAACAGCAAAGTGACTAGCATAACTTTAAATGAAGTAATGCCACAGCTGACATCAAGAGCTTTTCAGTCCCTGACTTTTGCTCTCCTTTCCCAGAGAACCCTGAAGTAGCTCATTATAATGTATGGAAAAATTACCACTATCTGATTCTCAAGCTACTTTCTCTTATTCTTGCTTTATCAAACCTGAAATTTCTTTCCTTCTCCACACTCCCTCAAAGAGTAGTTTTAGAAATGTGAATCTTACGTTCCCTGGTCAATTTAAAGATGACTTACACAGTATTTCCCATCAAACTTGCTTTACAAGAAAACTAAACAGTCGTATTGATTTGCAATGCCATGAGAGAAACTGCATCAGTCTGAAAATCTGCAGCAGTCCCTCATGTTGAAGATATGGCACTCACCTTAAGTATTTTCAGACTAGTTTTCACATCAAAATTAAGTAGCAGAAAAGTAATGACTTTTTTAAAAGCCTTACAGTCACAAAGACAGGAAGGAACAGGCTTGCTTGTTGAATTATTGCAATGCTGGATTCTCAAGCTTTCTGTTTCACTCATGCTAAAGGCTGAGGCAGACACTGGCCAGGGGAGAGTGGTAATTGTACATGCCCAAGAATGACATTGCCATCAGCTTCTAAATTCAAGGTTTGTGTTCAAGATTTTCTGCTTCTTTCAGTGCTGTAAAAGGTATTTTACCTTAGTGATACATGTCTTCTTTTCAACACTTATTTTTAGGGAGCAGTATCAGATGTTACACTTCCTGCATTTTCTTTACCCTCCTTTTTGATAATATTCCTAATCAACTGATATCTTAAAGACATTATACAGAAGAGAAATTAAGACTGCTGTAGGTCCTATTTGCATTGTCTTCTCACGTGAGCGTAATTCTTCTTTCTTTTTCTTCAGGTATTCTCTTTCTTCTGTTATCAAGCACAAGGGGAAAAAAATAACCATGGCTAGAAGCAAGTTAGAGCAACTTTATTCTTAACCAGCTGAGTGAGCAAAACATGCTATAACACCAGGCAAATGCAAAGCAGTCCCAATGCAGCTACATCCTGTCAAAGACGAATATGCCAGAAGTATCACGTTTAAGAAGATCTGAAAGTTCAGTAAAGGTACAGAGCTATCCTTCTGCTATTCTCATTTTCATAGTTTCTTCAGGGAAACAAATCTCAGCCAGCTACTCTAATCCTGAGAAAGGAGAGTTTCTATTCTCTTCTTTACCTGTTCAATGACAGCAGAATGAAAGGCTTTCATCAAATCTCATGTGGGGAAGAACAGAAAGCTGTAGCTTTCCACCTGGATGCCTGATTAGTACTAAAATATCTTCAAAGACATCTGCTTTTAAAAATAGAGGTTGGTAGCACAGCCTCTCTACGTTAATACAAAATTACTGTCTAATTGAAGTTCAAATGAAAGTGATCCAGAAGTGCCAAGCTAAAACTACTCTGCAGACTTTTGTCTTGCTTATGAAGTTTTACCATTTTTCGTAAGAAATGAACTCTCTACAGTGTGTTATGTCATGGATTTATCATTGATGCCTGGAAATTCCTTGGGACCTACACTTGCTCAGCTTTCCAGAAGGAGTCAGATGTGGAAAAGTCCATAACCATGAATTTCTGAAAATTTCAAACATGAGGTTACATGACTTGTTTAGGCAAAAACGAACATCTAGTCTGTAATCAACTGCCAACAACATATTTTTGAAAATACTATCTAAGCTAAAGAGCTAGAACTTGCATCAGAAAAGTAAAGAACACTAGAATATATATATATCAAATTAAGAACAGTTGCTGTTTCTTGCAAATGCCCACAGTATATAACAATAACTTATGAGGTTTGTTTAAAAACACACCAGACAGATGCAGAATTGAATTATGAAGTGATCAGAACTCTGTAGATGCAAATGAAAAAGCAGACAAGATGATAACTTCACGTATTTTATCCAACTAAACTAAGTGCAACCAAAATTATTTATTTGAGATTCTATTCAGCAACCGAATATAATGAGAGAAAAGGGAATAAACAGAGAGTGATTAGCTATACCAAGAGAGAAAAGATGCTCTTTAGGTATCATGAACCTGAAAGCAATATTGTCAGAAAATAAAACTCAAAAAGAGATATTGCAGTAACATCATGCAATTTACATGCTGCTTTTTAAAAAAATCATTGTCATCTTTAAGAAAACACTCAATAGTCCTAGGTTAATCAAGATTCAAAATTATTAGAGAAATATATACACATATATACACCAAACATTCACTAAATTATTTTTAAAAGTAATTTAGTTTGGTTAGTTCACTTTGTAACAAAATACATACAAAATAAATCTTAAATCTAATGATGTTTATGCATTCTGCTGCTCTCCTAAAAATGATTTGGTAAGAAAAAACTTTTGTGAGGAAATCCAGTAGGTCCATTATAATTTCTGTTGTCCCTGCAGACTTCAAGCAGGCTGGGACCCATTTCCTCCTCTAAACTCTACCACACAGTCCCTCTTTTCAAATGCAAATCGTGTGTGAGAGCACAACTGTTTAATTCACCCATTTAATCCTCTTAATACTTTAAATATGCCAGAATTTGGTCACAATGAAGAAAGCTTTTCTCTTGCGGCACAGTATTACCTTTATCTACTGTATTTTAGTATCTATTTTTCATGCTCATTCACACTAATTAGGGCTTTACTGAGCAAGAAGGTAACAATTACTGTGTTCTCTAGCCAGCATAACATTGCTTCTTCTAATCAACATGTTGTAAAAAGACAAGACAAAGAAAATTACAAAAAAAATCGTGAAAACCAAAAATCATCAAGTTATTTTAATCGAGTACCATGACAGGCAGTTATTATCAGAGACTCTGATACACAGTATACTGTCAAACCACATTCTTAGTAAATACAGGAGCTAGAATTACAAGAGATGCTGCTCTGCCCTTTTTAAAATACAAATCCATACTCAAATGCAAAACTTGAATTTTCTCAGAAGTGAAAAGAGCAATGAAGAAGTGCAAGAGAGACAACTTGCATTTGGCTTCATAAACTTCTACTATAATTATTTTTGCTAACTTCACAACATCTTACTTTTAACTGATTAAGAAACTTTCCCCTTCAGTATCTATTATTGTTTGTATAGTCTCTGCTAACAGCAGTCTTTTGTATAAATATTACAAAGGCAGACAGCTGTGAAAAATTTTCTTCTTCAAAACTTCATATTGATTTTCTGTGACTTCACCCATTATTATATAAATTGAGTTAGTTACAGAATTCCACCAGGATTTTAATCCTTTGTATGTTCATTGATATTTCATATCAAGTGAAAGGACTGAAAAAAGATATACTGTCAAAGTGTTTTATATACAAAAAGTATGCTTTAGGAGATTGTGTAGCAAAGAACTCCTGCAATGGAACCTTAAGATGCTGCGGAAAACCAAGCCTTCGAAGTGCATTTTATTTCTGTTCTCTATTGCACCAGACTCAAAAGAACGAAGTAACTTCCCAGTTGCCATTCACTGGTTCATGGCCTACACTGTTCACCTGCAGATTTCTGGAATTTGAGAGCAACATAACTCTTCAGAACATCTTTTGACATTTACATTTAGCACAGCCATAACATGTTCACAGCACTTTCTGAGTTATTTTCTGATGAAAAAGGAGGAAAGGGGAAGAAAAGCAGTTTGAAAAACACATAAGGATTTTGATTCTACTGATAAAATTCTCAGCGCAAACAAGTTCCTGAACGTGTCTGACATTTCATGTCAATACTTTGAGATTTGACCACCAATTTCGAAGTTACAAGCAGTAAATGAATGGATCTGTGCCAGACTTCAGTTAAACATCCATCAGATTTCAGTTACAAGTATCTAAGCAAAGAAAGGTTTAACTTCAATTAGTACCTTTTCAATATTCAACAAATCCTTACACTTGTGAAGCAGTTTGCTTCCCAGTGCTAGAGTCTCCAAGATCTTTGATTAACATATTTGTGATTTTATGGTTTGCTGCTTCTATGTTAAGTGTTAAAGTCTTAATTTCTCTTGCTCAAATCTTCCAGAGTTCAAAATTTCCTTCAAGAACTAATGGAATTCTGAACTTATAACATAATCACTATATAGCCCCAAATATATGTAAGGCCTCAGTTTACAGGGTCAGGGTGAAAGTCTGGAATAAAGGAAAACATTAAAACTATTTTTTCCTGCTTGTTGAGATGATTTATTATTTATTGCAAGGACCACTATTTTTGTTTACACGATACTCTGACCTGAATTTTCATCTCAGCTATTTAAATGCTATTGATTCCTCACAAATATACCTTTTACAAATCAGACATCATAGAAAAATTAAATAATTTTGTTTAGGGTAGTAATTTGTGGGAAATTCCAGACTTATCCCACATCTTTGGACCAGTTTCTTTTCCTACTTGCATTTCTTACTATTTAGCATTACTTTATAGACTTAGTTTCCTAGATAATTAGTGGGTGCACATATCTCTTGTGTATCACCACATTAAAAGTAAGTAAGAAATACGAGACCCTCAATTACTACAAGCCTAATAGTCCTCACAAAGCTGAGTTTTACAATCTTCCAAGTAAAGAAATCTAAAAGTCGCTTTTGAAATCGTGATTTTTTGATTCCAAACGGACAATTTGATTGCACTTAAAAGAGCTCTGCTTTCAACTCCAGTGGACTCCACCAATAGGAAACAATAGTTACTGCTGTTATTTTCTCCTGGCTAATGGCATTTTTCCCATGTCAGTGGCAGATAATCCTGGTTTTGATTTTGAGTATGTTTTCTGTGTACACGGAAACACAGCTGTGGATACACACACGCACATCTGCTCAAAACCCAGAGGGTGTTGAGGGATTAAACGGATCTTTACTTTTCATAGGGCTACCAAAACCATTGAGATCATATTCAAAATTACCAGGTTTACAAGTGCTCTGCTAGAGATGGCACTGACACAGTGGCTAACAGATCTCTGGAGTTACAGAACACTTTTTTTTTACTATAAAGATCAGATAGGTAAAATGGAGGAGGCAAACTTCACCAAAACCTGCAATGAGCTCCCTCAGGACAATGAACCACAAACAGCTCAATTCATTTCTCTACATATGCAAAGTATGTTTTTTATGTATCCTCCTAACATGTAACATACTTACACACATATTTACATGCCCAGTCCCATCCCATCCCCAAAACCTTTCAAACAAAAAAACACCTACATGGCCTGCACAGGATTTTACTCCTGGCAAAAGAACAAGGGAACTGTCAGCATGAAAATATCATACTTTTTCAGCACTGTCAGAAAGTGATCAAAACATACAGTGACACATGGTAAAGAATCCTGCATAAAACGTTATACAGACATGCCTTAGAGCTGATTTAACTTCAACTAATGCTGGGCAAGATAGAGCCGTAGGCACTCCAAAGATTTTGAGAGGCAATAATAAATCACAAAATAAGTTCATGGTTTACAAGAAAACCTGAAGCACAAAACAGGAAAAGTTGAACATAAGCATTTCTAGAAGGGGTTTTTTTGTATTTTGTTTTGGCTATTGGTTTGTTTTTTGCATTTTCATAACCATCAACATTTTATCAGCAACAATGCAACGATTACTAAAGAGCAGAAAGTATTTAAGTCAGATGTTGACCATTATTTTACAGTGCTACCTTCAAGTGACCTAGAAACCACTTGGAATAGAATATATCTAGTGATAAAGTTGATTTTATTTCTGCATCAGGAATAGGTTTATATAACTGTTTGTACAGAGCATAGAGATGTTGGGTAAAAGGAAATACTGCATAGGGATAAAACAAACAACACAAATTTCTGTGAGAGAAGGTAGTGAAGATCCTGGTCATTGTTAAAAAATGTTTATCACACCAATATGTTGCGACCAGTGGAACTGGGCAGCTTACCGCCCGCAGGTTTGGTAGGAGAGATAAGTGTGATCAACCACTGGCTGCCTGAAAGCAGCACTGAACAACCCTCAAAAGACCAATTCAACGATACTCAGCCAAATGTATAAAACCCAAAGATTCTGAAGAGAACATCACTGTGTGAAAACTTCACAGTCCTGCACAGTGTACGAAGACACTGATAGCTGAATGAATAGAAGAACTTTTGGTAATTTTTAGAAGACTGGGCCATCCAGCATAGAGGATATTTATTTGTATCAAAGCACTTGGCAGCTATTCAGCTCTGCAACACTGGTGCTCTGGGTTATGTTGCACAAGTCACTAATTTCTTTCAGCTTTTTCCATATGCTGGTCATGTCAAATTAGCTTGTAAACTCATCAACACAATGATTTGTTCTCAAAATTCATCTACAAAGGATGCTCCAGAATGTTAAATTAAAATTAATTAATGTCTGAAGTCACTGAGCATAGGGCTAAGCATAGTTAAGTCTCACACAAATTTCTGAGATAAGCTTGAGATTCAACTTCACACCTCCAATCAATACACTTAAGTTTTCCCACGTCTTGCACTGGCCTCCCACACACATTCAGCAGTAGATTTCCAAAGTAATATTTTAGTAAGAGCTTGGATATACAAAATTACTGCTTTACTTGTTATTAATTTACTCTTGCTTTTCCTGTTTCAAGTAGTACAAAGGAATTTTCACACAAAAGAAGATTCTTTGCCTTAAAAACTAGAATCAGAATTTCTGAGTCTAAAAAAATACACCAGATCAATATGCAGCAAACTAGCTGCAGCCCATCAAATTAAGCTAGCACACATTCTGCATTTTAGTACATTTCTTGAAAAGCCCTATACTAATAACTTATCTATATACTGACTTTCATGGACAAATCATTAAACTTCCCCACACTGCGTATCTCAGGTAGGATAATGTTTGGTCTAATCCTAACAGATTTTCATTTCGGAACCAATTGTAAATCTCAGCATGGAATTATATACAACTTCAACAAGACAGTCTCATGCAAGAATCTGCTGACATACGCTTGTTTAGATTTGTAGTATTTTCCTTTTGGAGGTCAGAGCTCAAAAAGAAAGGTTAGTTGAAAACAGAAAATTTAAAAAGAAGTGACACTTCCTTCCTGCTAATCATACTGATATGACTATATATGAAATATGACTTAACTGCTCATGGCATTTCTATTTACCTTTAGAAATTTCAAGACAAACTGTGCTCTCTGTTTATACGTGCTTTCCACTACTTCTACTGAGTTGCAGCAATTAATGCAAAGCAAGAAAGCAGCTCTGTAAACCTGCTGACAGCTGTGTAATGGGAGAGGTGGCAAGTGGTGGACATGTCCTGGCAGTGTGCTTAATGGATACACAAACACCCACAGTCGTCAGCCTAAAGTGATACTGGCACAAAATTAACTGAGAGATGCAAAGCGCATTTAACAAAGAGACCCAAAGCAATCTGGACAATATAAGGCTGTATAAAGGCTGGAAGAAGGAAAACAAGAAGATACATTTCTTCAAGGAGATGGCAGCCTTTAATTTCACATGTCATTTTATTTAGCCTTGTTGCTTCAGTGCAGAGACCATCACCTCTGCGTTGCAAAGCAAATGCTTCTGTACCAATCTCTAAGTTCCCTGGACAGAGCACGTCACAGAACTGCCTGAGTTAAAAGGAGATTTTTCAAGTTAATAACACTGCCGCCATATCATGTTTTCTTCAGACACTTCAGAACATGGCTTTAATAGAAATCATAGTCTCTCTCACATTGTGACCATTTCAAAAAGCAAATCTCAGCCACTGTCAGACCTTTTGCAATTACTCATAGAAAAGCAAAGCAGTATATTGAATTATACCAACTACTGGCATTGGGGAATAAAGATTGAAACCTACAAACAATGATTAAAAAAATCCCAAAACACAAATAAAAAGCCCCCAAATACCACAAAACCTTTCTACATGTTTAAGTAAGAAAAAACCCCCTAATTTTTTATCTATCCATACTGTAGTAGTAACCAGCTGCCCAAACAAGTCAGGGCTGCTGTCCTAGCATACAAGGTGAGCTGTAAATAAAGAGAACATGCAAAGGCAACACTGCAGAGAAGTGTATCTGGGCTATTACAGAGGAATTCAAATATCATAATGAAATTACAAATTCAGTCTTCTGTAACATTTCTGTGGGATTCTGTCTTTGTGGTGACTAACAGATCAAACTAAAATATTTTATGATCTAGCATAAAGGGCAATCATTCTCTTCATTAGTATTTTTAAGCAACTTTCTGAAGCACTGAAAGCTTGCTTCCTATAGTAGAGCAGTGAAATTTCAAGTGCATGAATCCCTTGCAATAACAAAAATAAGGAAAATATCAGGCTGTCTGTTTTCTGGGATCTGACATTTCCCAACACAAACCTGAAGTGAACTATAAATTAACTACACTCTTCCTCCAGACCTTTTCATTGAGCCATCTGTACACCAAAAGCTAGAACAAAGTCTACAAGTCCCCAAAGACTATAACAGGATAATTAGGTAGCATTTCCTTAGGTTTTAGAATTATGCAGCTAATGGTAAGCCTTGCCATCCTCCCTTCTTATGTAAAATTTCAAAAAGTGACACAGCATGTAACACTAATAACAAAAAAAGTTTTCTGCTTAGCAAAAATAGAACTCCCTTCACTTTTAAAAAGTAATTTTTCTAATACAGTTCATCCAGTCTCTAGCTGAGGATGACTTTATTCCTCAAACAGGAAAAAAAATACTAAACCTATCCCACCCTATCATCTGCATGAGCCAGAAGTCTGAAATTATGTCCAATACAAAAATAACTGAAGTA
Organism: Eopsaltria australis; assembly: GCA_034509425.1. Lineage (NCBI taxonomy): Eukaryota > Metazoa > Chordata > Aves > Passeriformes > Petroicidae > Eopsaltria > Eopsaltria australis. The sequence continues at coordinate 1,315,943 of JAVTVJ010000396.1, forward strand.
CTTTCCAACCAAATTGTATCCAAAACAAGATGACTGCATCATTAAAAAATTTCATCTTGAAGACATAAACATGCCAAAGTTCAGAAAACATTTCTTCCAACAGCTGCAGCACTTTAAGCAGCTTGCCCTGCATGCTCCTCAGGCAAGTGTCCTACACCAGTGTGATAAACCACACCAGAAAGCTGAATGTGGAAAAAATACACCACCTCCTCTCATCCCGAAGAGCCGCACATTTTTGTTGTCAATTTTTTTTATTCTGGTCAGCATCATTTACTTCCCAGCCCAGGTTATACAAAAGAACTGGGAGCCCTTGAACCCGTATCAATCACAGAAGAAATGCACTTGAAACTCTGACTTCAGTTTCATGTATCTGTAGAGTAAGCAGTGAAAAATTTGCAGAGCAGTTGTGTTCTCAGTATCTGAAAATCGGCTGTGAAATCAAGTAACGTTGTTACTTTTGCTTCAGCAGCTTTGTGGAAAATTTCTGAAATTATACCCTCTACCTACAGAGGCATATATATTTTATCAATGAATGGTTCCACACTTGGGGATAGTATGTCAACATCCTAGACCTCTCCCCCTCCCCTCCATGCAGCTCCGTCAACTTCCTAACAGCTGAACTTTAGAATACCTTTTATCTTTTGGTATTACAATCCCAAATCAGATTTTCAATATATCTTCCTTTAGAAATAACTCATTAAACCATAAGCAAGTACTACTGCTTGTCTGACACAGTCGAGTGTTTGTAACAAACATACTAAATGCAATCACACATCTTCCACAACTTTCCCTTCTTTTTAGCTAAAGAACAGAATACTTTTGTTTGTAGCCAGACATATCTTTACTAGAGGTATCATGAGAGCCAACGTTTTACACAGATTTAGAAGAGGGAACATTGACAATGCTTTTATCTGAAAGAATAAATAAATTATAAATTGAATCCTCCTGCTTGAGGCAAATCAGATGCCAACAAGGGTCAAAAATAAGTCTCCCTTTGTTATCAGTTACTAGACAGTTGTGAATTTGTGTTTTAGATTTTTTTTTTGCTACTTTCCTTAGTAAAAGTCCTGGATACCTCCCACTCCAGGCAAGATTTTAAAGGCAATGCAACTCAGTGTCATTTCCATGATATTCCTGAACTTCTCTTGGCAATAATGAAGGGAATTCAGAAATTTACTTTTATCTTTCAGCTTTCACTACCGTATTACTTTGGTTAGAAGGCACCTCTGGGCACTGCCCGATCAAAAATACGCAAAAACATGCAGTGAGTACTGATTCCTTTGTTCTAGGATGCAGACAACAAAATCAAGACATCTCTAGTTATTCCTAAATTGACTGTCAAACAGTTTAATAATATATCCTTAGTTTGAAATTAGTTTATTAATTTCCAGTACTCATCTATGCTAACCCATGTATAATTGCTCCCTCCCTTGTGGTCTCAACCTATTTGTGAGGTGGTGAAATACACTGAAATACAGAACTCGTCCAGGTGTTTGCATTTTGATGGGTTGTCTTGCCCCCTATCTTGTCAGCTGTGTGGCCAAAACCACCACACCCACAGAGGGAAATATCAAATGAGGCTTTCTAATTCAGTTTACCTAAACCAGTCCATATTGATAGTGAACCTCTATAAAGTGAGTTAAATTTGAGCTAACTTGACTTCAATCATCTAAACACGGAAAGCTTGATCACCAACAGCATCATTTGAAACTTCCAAACACTGAGCCAGGAACCAGCCACTGAGAGGGGTGTAAGACTGGTCCAAATATAGACAAACAAAATAAAAACAAGGCTGAGAAACCCACAGAGCAAACTGGACAACCTGGTAACTGAAGCGCTTTGAGGCACGGGTACTGGTGACAGGCAAGAATGGGGAAAGCAATACATGAAGTCTAATAAAGCAATCTATACCACCATGTGTCAAATTCCGTATGACCAGTAAGGTATGTCCAAAACAAAACCTGAAAAAAGTCAGTTTAGAGTGCAAAAGATACTGGATAAAAGCAGCTATTAAATCAGTCGACAGTACAAGTCTTCTAAAACGGATTTACAGAAAAAGTAGTAACCTGAAACATTACATGGATGTCTCTAGAGGATGGTTTTATCTTCGCTATAAAAAAAATTGAACACATCATAGAGTCACTTCAATGTCTGCTGAGAAACTTGTATCCTGTCGTCTGTTGAACCCCAAGAACGACACTAGGAGAAATTCAGCAGTCAGCTCCACGCCTTCTGAGAGATTATGTGATTTTCTGCTCTTGCTTTCAGGTTAGGCAATTCTTACAAAGATGTGGAATTTTGTTTTCCTCCTATTGCTTCTGCATTGTCAGGAGACAGTAGGAAAAGGTTTAAGAAGAAATACACATTTTAGAATTTATCTTGAATCCCTGTATGCACAAAGTGAAGAGAGGCAGTAAAGTGTTTTCAAAAACAGGAACATCGATATAGTGGAACTAAGCAGATCAAGCTCTCAGACTGTATTTTTAAAGCACTGAATACATGGCTGGCTGGGCACACTAATAAACAACTTCAAACACCAGCCTGAAGGAGCTCTATAATGGAAAGACAGCCTAACTAAATAAAAGCCAAGCAGGAAAAGCAGCCTGTTTTTCCATTACTCCTATTTGCTTGTCCACAAAACCCATAATAAAAATCTTCACTATTAGCCTTCTATTTATTTTACATATTGAAAACTAACATACATAAATTTTTTTAAGTGGAACTTCAGAACTATTTTGTGTACAAGACTCGTGGGTTGGGTTTTATTTCTCAGAAGGACCCTTTTGTTTTGATTGATTTAGGAAGTGTTACTTACTGTTGTGAAAATAAAGTCACAATTATTTAACTATTCTGGATCTGGATAAAACGTATTTTTAGGTTTAGGAACTCTGTAGCAAACACTTGCTCTTTATTCTCCTTATATCCAGAACAGTGAGAGTGACTTCCCTATTATTTTTTCCCATGTCTACAGGAGTTATAAACCACGTATAGCTTCATTCAATTGTCAGCCTGGGATACCCAAGCATGTTCTCACTGGGTCTTGGTGCAGTACTTGAGCTACTACAACTACAGAAACTTGCTTTGGCAGGCTGCTGCAAAACCAACAGAGGTAAAACAGAGATTTAAAAATGTTAAATTGTTTCACCTGTTATTACGAACAGCATTTGGTGAGCTGGGAGACATGTCCTGTTCTCAGCAGATATAACGCTGTGTTTCAGAAGAGATACCACGCCACACAGACAAATTGTGAAATGTCATCTATAACTAACAAATACTAGTGTGTGCAAGAGTGATTATATAGGACACTGCTTCTGTCATTTCCACACTGGACATAAGCAAATACTTTCCCCATTGCATGACAAAAAAAGACATTAAATAAACACTCACAACTGTTTTACCAATGATGTTTGTTCATTGTGTCGGAAGGCACATCATGCAGCTGCTTTCCCACTCATTTCTATTACTATGACAGTAATGTAACAGTAAAGGAAACTTTCAACAGCAAGTGAGAAACAATCAATAGCAATTTACCTTAATGGGTTGACAAGCAGTATAAGCAATGCTTCATTCTTACAGAAACCCCTAAAAGGCAGACCTTGAAGCACTTAAATGTCTTCTATTAGTGAACAAAAAATGCAGACACACTTGAGAATTTGTTCCTATAATTTTTCACAAAAAGAGAATCCAAAATACAAGGACGGACAGATGTTATCTGAGGTTCTTGATAAGTAGTTTTATTCTTTAAATATTTTAAGCCAAATAAATGCAAGATGTTTTTGCACTAAAATTCTATTCAATGAGAAGATAAAATAGGTAACTGTACAATTACACCATCAGGGTCCAGCTTAAGAAATGTAGTACGGTCTTCCCCACTTGCAGAACTTGCACACACTTTGAACCCACAGAAACACTTCCTATTCCTCCTTCAGGAAGGAGATGATTTTATTATGCCTAATACAATCATCAGATCATCTGGAAAAGGGCCAAGGCCATGTCAGCTCTCCCTCAGAATCAGACAAGGGTAACACTTCACACCACCCACGATCAGTGTTTACCAAGTGGCACAGCCACCCTGCACAGCTTGGAGTACATTCCCATATGTAATGCACAGGGGCCAGAATTTAGTATTTTTAAAGCTACATATCAAGTCACTTGTGGATCATGTGGATATGTTGCTGTGGAGGTCAAGGAAGAGACTACAGCAATAAAATATGTTTAGGTAAACACATGTAGCAATTAACATGCTTAAATGAAAGATAATTTTATTTTTTTCACCCAAAATCAGTAACATGCCTTTCCTTGTAGCAGCTTCGGCGTTTATGAACCAAATACAGACCACATTTAATTAATTTACGATTAGTTTACCATCTCATACAGCCAATTATCTGACCAAAATCACTAGTTTAAAACAGTTCCCAAGAATTATTTAATACTTTACCAAGAATGTGGGCTTTGTTTTTACTGGTGTTTTACCCCATCTTAATTACTTCACACAGGAAAACAGAAAATAAATGCGTAATTCCTAATAAAACATTATTTTCTCAATTACAAAGCACTTGAAACTATATAGACAATCAAAAAAAAAAAAAAACCTACTGAAAATTAAATTCACATTTATGCCAGGGCTAGATTTTCTACGTATCAGTCCCTTATACAGTTCACTTGAATGCATTTGCATGACTAATAGCTCAGGTTCAATATGGGCTAAGATAAACTATGCTCACAGCATATCTCTCTCTCTGTATAAACATATACACACACACATACACCCATGTGGATAGGTTTTTGTTTAATTCTAGGTACAGGGAAGAAGTGAACGCTATTTTCATTATAACACTTCCAAAGAGACTTTGTAGCTAAAACATTGATTTTCCCTCCAATATATGTCAGCTTGAGGGCACTTTTCAACTAACACGTTGATCCCTGAAGCAACTTTGATTTTAGAAATTGTTTTTGTGTAACAGTTAGCAATCAGCTTCTCAAGAGGGCTCTCACTTATGGTGCATGACTTCATTCTGGACATTTTTCAAATTAGCTGACACCGAGATGCTACAGCTTCGCGTAATGAGGAAGCGCTATTTATTCCGTTAGCATATGGTGCAGCCTTTCTGCTTTCTGCTGTCCATCGAAAAATGTAAGAGGTGCCAAGGGATGGTACCATTTCATAATTACTTAGAGCTTCTCAAATTAACACCTTCATCCCCGTATCCTGTATATGGTCAAAATTTTTCTGAATACCATTTGCTGCTGATTTCTTCCTGAGAATCTCTAGCTAGCCCTGTGACCTCAAACACCTCCAGAAAACACATTTAATGGTAAATTACCATGATTTTTAAGAATTATGCAGTTTATTATTCAACTAATCCAAGACAGGCAATCCAGCAAAAACTGCAGTATTCTAACCAATGTAAATCAGTCAAGGAATGAGACAAAGGCAACTCAGCAGGCACCTCAGGCATCATTTGCAATGAAGTCCTGTTTCAACTCAGTTATGAAGTAACATGCCAACCCTTCAAGGCATCACAATGAAGACAAGTGAATGTATTTTGGGACTTAGTTTGATTAAATCTCTGGGTTTACATTTAACTTACAGAGGGCATTCTCTTAATTGCAAGAGCCTTTTCATGCTTTGCATGAAATAGAAACAATTAGAACAATCTGAAACAAAATGAGCGTGAAATATCTCCAGCATCCGACATGCCACTGCAGCAAATACAAAGACATGTAACAGCTGGTCAATTTACCTTATATTCTCAGTTATTAAAAACTACCTGACGGTTCATTAAACTCTTTTTCTACTGGAAACATGGTATAAAGTACTTTGTATCCACAATGCTAAGGATTAACCTGACCTTTCTCTAGGGCATGTTACATTCCTGCTCAAATGAAGTCACTCAAATACAAACCTAAAATGATTTTAGCTGTTCTTCTAGTGTCACATTTTAGAGTTACATTTTTTGTAGGTGACTTGGAGAGTGTCAGCCATCTACTTTATTGTTCCTTTATGAGAAGCACAATGGAGTTAATGGATGCTAGGAAAGAAAAAAAAAAAGCACATTGACAGATTAAGGTTCTATCACACAGTCCTAAGAACCCGGGATTGAGAATCCTAGTCAATCCTTGAGGGAGACAGAAAGACATAAGTACTGTTTCATGTGGCTGGTATCTGCACCTGTTGTATGCAAATTATATAACAACTTTTGTCTATTCTTATAAAATTGCTTCAATAGCTCCTGGAAATGACAAGCCATGATGCTGTTTTCAATTCTCTGCATGGAAAAACTGAGATAGTGAGAACTTGGCCAAATACTGATTTTACCCGAAGTAACTGCTTGCCATATGATAAGCTACAAATTCTTTACTTTGTGTATCCCAATAATTGTATGTAAATTAAGATTTCTGAAATCCATCATGACAGCTAACCTAATTATTTAATGTTATACAGCCCTTGTAAACAGCACAGAGGACAAAGAGTTGTTTGTTATCATTAAAACCTCAAGTAAATCTAGTCCTCCTTCAAATTTTGGGAGGTATGAAGCAAAAATTCTCCTGTTGCTTCCAGTCATGTGACATCTAATACCTGGGCTGTAAAGAAACAACAAACTTTTCATCATTTTCAGGAAGTGCACTTGTGCTTGACTGAGCTTTAAGATGCAAAAATTTAAAAAATGGAATACTGCTATGCAGCATAGAATGGAAATTCAAAGATATATTTGGCTAGGAATACCATTATGCATTTAGATACATGACTGTGTCAAAGCAAACAGAACTTCGAAACAATATTCTTTCCATCTAATGACTTCAACAAACAACAGCCCAAGGAAGCAATAAATATTTCTTGAAGCAATCTTAACTATTAAAAATCCAATTATATTTGCTTTCCTTCTTCACAAATATTTACTTCAGAATGGCAAAGGTATGTACTTGGACTCTTGCTCATCCTGCTCCCTCCCTGACAACCTCATTCCTTCAAATACGGGTAATGGGCACAAACTGAAACATGTGAGCCTCCATCCAAATATGAAGAACCACAGAACCCAAGGGAATGGCCTGAAGCTGTGTCAGGGCAGGGTTAGGTTGGATATTAGACAAAGTTCTTCTCCCAGAGGGTGGCTGGGCACTGGAACAGGCTCCCCAGGAAAGTCGTCTCAGCAGCAGCCTGACGGAGTTCAAGAAGCACTTGGACAACGCTCTCAGGCACAGGTGACTGTTGGGGACAGTCCTGTGCAGGGCCAGGAGGATGATCCTTGGACTCAATGATCCTTGTAGGTCCCTATCAAATCCCTATATTCTATGATTCTGTGAACACTATTCACTGTGACAGTGACTGAGCACTGGCACAGGTTACCCAGGCAGGTTGCAGTCTCCATCCTTGGATCTATTCAAAACCATCTGAACATGGTCCTGGGCAATCAGCTGCCTGAGCAGGGGACTTGGATCAGATGGCCTCCAAAGGTCCCTTCTGACTCAAGCAGTCTGTGATTCTGCGAAATATGCAGCAGCAGTCTGACCAATGACAAGAATCTCTCTCAACATAAAGCAGTTCTCATTAATTGCAGATAGAGTTACCTGCAGTACTAACACTGTATTCCTGATGCTACTGTTTGAGAACTGAAACAAAAAAAAAATATTCAGACACCATATGTAACACCAAATGAATGTGAAAATCACAGGAGACAACAACCTACGAATGCCCACAACCTAGGGGTAAATATGATCTCTAAGAAATGGCTGCTGTTAGGGAAGCTGCAGCCGAGCTGAACTACATTCAGCTTCGTCATATCTGGGATGCTCTACAGCAATGCTGATAGTCCAAACCCTCAGGGAATTACAGCTAGTGCTGAATATGGTACTCATCATCATACTGCCAGTAGCACATGGAACCTGTCCAAACTTTTATCCTGGCTTCTCAGAGAGGAATTTCAGGTGAGATGTCAGATCTTATCTTTGCGATAAGAGTTATCTGCCAACATGGTACTAGAAGGCATCTGAAGAGAACCATGCAGAACACACCACAAATTGCCTTAAGCAAGGGCGAAGCTCACCTGCATAGCACAGATTTCCCCACTGAAGTCAACTGAAGTTCGTGTAATGGATTCCTACAGAAACTAAACCCACTGCAAATATTATCAGTGTCTTCTCTAAAGGCAAGATACACTCTGGTGATGTAGCTTTCATTAACATAAATACAGAACAGAGAATAAAGGAATGTATTTAGTAACAACCCTACAGGACTTACCTTGGGGAAAGAAAGAACAAACCACCCACAGCAGATGCTAATCAGATTGCTTGCTTAATTTCAGGCATTACAATAAGGAGAACTACATATGGAACAAATAACTCACACTAAGAAGGTAAATTCATTAGAAAATGTCACAACTGAGCCAATACAATTAGCATTCAAGGACACTGTGAAAACACTGCATTTAGGGCAGACAAGTAGCTAGGCTAGAACACAACAGCCACTAGAAGATCACACAATGCCTTGGAGAATTAAGAGAATGCCTGTGCTCTTGCTGGGTAAAACATTAGCATGATGGGCTGCCAACACCTTGGAAGGTGTTCTATAGATATTCAAATACAAATAGACACACTTTAAATACACTGGGCATAGGTTTTTGCAATCCTCATAATATTCCATAATAGAGATGACTTTAGTATTAACAGAGAATATCTCTGGATTTTTCTTAAAGACACCATGTAATATTATTTAATTTCTCTCATGCATTTTAACATGTTCACCTTTTGTTTACAAACATTCTCCTTTTAAAAAGTTTCATGGGATTTTGTTTCACATCCATTAAACTGAAAACTCTCATTTTTGTTTTGTAATAATGACAAACACTGAAAGTATATGGAGTGTAAGTATAAGATTGAAGCTTTTCTCCAATGCAAATATTTGTGCATGTTTACACTTTGGGACAAAATGTATTCTAGCCCATATTCTACACTCAAAACTAGAGTATGGCAACTGATAAATTAAAGGAAGGGTATTTATAAAACATTTGTTTTCTTCTCACATAGAAAATATTGCACAGATATAATCAGTATTAACCATGAATTAATTTCATTTAGTTCAGTAAATGTAAGGCATAGCTCCATTATTATTCTCCATAGCTACCATCTTGCTTTGAGATTTATTGCATCTGTGGTGACAGTGACAGATCTCCTTTTTTCCATCACTATTCCCATCTTTCAGCTAATGAAGACTGTACTTTTGAAAGACAATTTTATAATCAAACAATTCTGGTAATTCTCAACTCCTTATAGCAATTCTTATCTGTTATAATTTTTGTACTGTGCAATCAATACAACAAAGACAAGTACCTTATATGAAATGAAGAAAAAAAAATCAGAGATAATTTAAATAAGAAATTCACAGCAGAGTAAAAGGACAAGGCAAAAAACTACATGGAAATCATGTATATGAAAATATTTAAATACTATTAAATGGGTTTGAAAGCTATCAAAGTAGTGTTAAGTTGTATTGTAATTTGCTGCTCAAAACCAGAAAGTAAAACATATGGTTTTACTTATCATTGTAAATGGAAAATTTGATTTAAACAATGCCTTTTTATGTCTTCAGATAGGAGATTTTCATAGAGAGAATGAAAGTCCAACTTAATACTGTATGTTGACGATCTTATGCAAATGGGAAGTTTTTACTTCCTTTATCTAAACACTTTTGTAATGTACATTTTCTATATTCTGCATCTGAACTGCACCTTCCAGAAGGGAAAACCTGTTGGCAGCTAAGATGTACATTCACATACAGCAGAATAACTGCATGCTAAAGACAGCACCAAAGAGAACTCAGTGAGGAAACTTCTAGTTTGATTTGTTTAAAGCCACATAAAAGGAGTTATTTCTGGAACTAGAACTAAAACTCAGAATAAAGCATCTGATACAAATTAATTTTTCTACACCAATGCAAGAGAGGCAAAAGAAAAGGTCTGTGTCAGGTTAACAGATTAAATTTCTACTAAGAAGCCTCCTAAATTGAGATAAATCTGGTTAATGGAATCTCTGCAAGAGTCAATAGCTTCCACAATGGCCCTGACACAGGACAGTGCATCAACAGAACTAATATTATTTTAGTAATGTTTCCAGCATTATGGTGCTGCCACCTTCCCTTTTCTGTTTTCAACTCTCAATCTCCCATTCATTCACTGTCAAACATAATGCAGCTGATCAATTCTTATCTCACTATCAGCAATGGAGAAATTTTGTTTTTAGAATTGTTGAGGTAGTAGAGGGCACATTTCAGATCATGCTGAACACATTTCCCCTCCCTTTCTAAACAGCTGCATGGTGTCCTTACATGTTTAATGGGACTTTTACCAGGGAAAGAAAATAAATTATGCACAGAATATGCATAAAGTAGAGAATGCACCCTTGCAGAACGTCCATCCAGAACTCCAGTAAGAGATGAATACAATTTGTTCTGTCAAGTGTTTCATATATGTAGTTAGAAATAAGTTACAAAGTAGATGAAAAGATATTTTACTGATAAAACATTCTCATTACCTACAATGACAGGTAACAAGAAAAAAATGCTCCAGTAGTTACTCCTGGAATGGAGTCTACCTTCAATCAAGGAATAAAACTTGAAATGAGGAATACATTCTCTTTCTACAGAGATTGGGATAGCTGTCACTTATTTCTATGGAAACAGCCAAAACAGGAGGCTCTCAGCATCTGAGAAACTTGTATAACTATAAGGGAAACTAATATACATAAATGGCTGCGCATACATGCATACAGTCTTCCTCTCTCTCCTAGGACAGCCACAACTATGTAATAAAATTTGGAAATCAGAAAAAAAATCTATTCCATCAAATTATGACAAATGAAAAGTCTTTGGAAAGAAGTTGCTCTCAGAGTTAAAAAACAAAATATTTTGCCCTAAGAAGAAAACCAAGTAACAGTTTCAATGGTTTGCCACCTTCAGTATTTCCAGAAGCTATTACTTCCCACATGGTTTTACAGGACAAGCATGCCTTTTACAGCCTCAGGCAGAAAGCCCTTCCCCACTGCCACCTAGACTGAGTTCTGCACTTCCACCTCTCTGCTAATTCCTTGTACTGCTTTGAAATGCAAGAAAACCTGAACACTTACTAGAGGAGCTTCTGTTCAAAAAGAAAATATGGGAACAGTTCTTTTTAAAGAACCTTACTCTCAACAAGCCCAAAACAGGCTATATATGGGGCCATCTGATAAAGAAAAAGAAAAAACCCTGATGCATACATGCTTACATAATTGAGGAGCATTAGCTGAACACTTTTGCTCACATTTCAAAGTTTTCCTTGTGAGTAGAAAGCCTGCATCAGTACAGAAATTTCAATGAGTTCTGTGCCCTGCTTTAACCTGCACTCCCATTTTTTTCACAAATTGTTCCTCTCTATGACACCAGAAGGTAAACAGGAAGAGAGAAAATTCTACATCCAGGTATAAAGAGGCAGTTCTTTGTAAGGTGGTATTTCAAACCAGACATACATTTGTCATCAAAACATGTCTCGCTCTCCCGCACCATGCAAGAAACTCCCCTTAAAAGCCCACACGAGCTCCACATTGACAAGAGGAACCAGAACTCATCCTTTCAAAAAGGAATAGTCTCATTTTCCTATACAGTCTCTTCAGCTACACCACTTGCTCAGGATCACAATCTCAGACAAGAGCAATGTTCATTGAACTATACCAATAGAATAACAGTGTGTAAGCAGGGTGACTCCTTAGACTGAGATGGGTGAAGCATCTGTCCCTTTCTCCCCCTTTCAATGTTAAAGATGTTTTCTCCGTGCCTCACTTTTATTCATACACTACACAGCTCTGTCTTTGACTGAAGTACAAAGAAATTACAACACCTACTGCCTAAATAGTAGAAAATCCACACAATGAAATTCCATAAACACTACTGCAATGGTAAAACAAAACTGAAATCAGCATCCAGTTTTTTTCATTTTTAATGAGGATGACCTAGAAGATTTATTATTGTCACCAGAGCACTAGGGAGTAAAGAATTTTTTCAGGCTTCCTAATAACTTTTCATCACCAGCGGTATCACACGGTACCACCAAATCAAGCAGACTCAATTGTTTTTAAATTTACTAACTACTAATTACTCTCCAAGAGAGCAGTGTGATTTTCCAACCCAGATGCCAACCCTACGTAAGTGAATACAGCACCATTGTTTAATGTTTTCGAGAAATTTGACAGGAATGGTGTGAAATAAACAGCAACTTAAATTTTTGTCAATATGTTTAAACTGAGTACTAAGATTCAATATAAATTCTCAAACTTTTATCTTTATTTTACACAATTCTCTCATTTCTTCAGCCCTGTGGATAGAGCTTTGTATATTCACTTCACTGGCTACTGGCAGAAGACAAGCTACAGCTGCAATTTCCCCAGAATGTCCAGGGGAGACAGATACAAGCTACTGAACTAAAATTAAAATTAAATATTAATGATTTTCAAAAGGGAGCACAGTTTCTCTACAGATTCTCTTCCCGTTAGCTCCTATACCTTTCACAATTTGTCTGTCAGTACCTAGTAAATTAACCTTACCCTAAATTTTTAATCATGAAGCAGTCCCACATCACACACATACACTATTGCCAGGTTGAGTTAAGAAAAATTTTCAGTTTCTCTGGAAAAGTAATAAGCATACATAGTGAAAAAAAAAAATATTTACTCTACTCATAGCCCAGTACATTTCAAGCATGAACACATCTGAAAGCTTTGGTCAGAAATGAAAACAGTTTTGAAATCTCATTATAAGAGTTAAAGAAAAGGCCCAATCAATTTAAACACCAGACAGCAGAGATACAGAAAAATCCTCCAAAAATGCAGTTCACATTTACCATTTATATCTACATGGAAAAAAGACGACAGGGAAGCATTATCAGAAATTACTTACCACATTAATGAAGTATAAAAATTGTTAAGGTTTCACTTATTTTCTCTCAGTGAAAAACAGTAGGAGCATGCTGCTCAACATGTTAATGCACATCTGCCTCTCAGGGAACCTTCATAATATTGGTTTTACAATTCTTGAACACTGTGAATTCGATTTCAAGAATTTAAAGAAGTTTCCATAGAACACCTGATTTGAAAGGAACACTTGCCACTGATCATCCAAGACAGGCAATATATCGTACCCTAGGGACTAAAACTGCTTCTCACTAACGTATCAGAGATACAGAATTGTTGGGCATTTCAAAATGTGCTGCATTGAATTGCTTTCCTTTAACCACTTGGTACTGCATTCTGTAAGGTGTTCCCACACTGACAGATGTGTCATCTTCTGAATTAAACCAGAGAACATAAAAGTGGAGGGACAGGGACATTACAAAAAACTGTCTAGTATAAGGGAACTGTTTCCAGCAGACACCTGCACATCTGGCAGCATGAACTACTGCCATCTGGAACACAGAGATCCCAAGCTCAGACCCTCACTAGATGAAGGCATTTCTGTTCAAACAGGTTCCCCATTTTTTTTGGTGCATTTCTGTAGATCAAGTTGAACAATATGAACTTTCATACAAACCTTTAAAAAAAAGAGAGAAGGTAATGATCCATTGTAAGTTGAGATCAGTCATGATTACTTTCTAAGGCAGGAGCCTATGAGGCAAAGTTATAAAAAGCTAAGTTAGACCGACAGCATTATAAGAGTTGTTGAAAGAAGACAAGTCCAAGGTAAGGTACATGCTCAGATTCTTCATGCCTATTGGGTGCCAAGCTACACCTGACATTCTGTGAAGGTCTTTCTTCTGAGAAGGAAGGAGAATGATTAAAAGGAAAAATATAAAAAATATAAATCAGTGTTAACTACAACTTATTTTAACCCTAGAAAACTCAACGTAATGTTTTATGCTTTATTGGTAAGCTAACATATTGATAAACCTTATGTTCTTATTTTAAAATCTCCATGAAATCCTCTAGGAGCGAAAACCTAGTGTTTGACAACATGGTGGTTTTTTTGTACTTGCAGTGCAATTGTCAGGTTTTAAGTATATGTATTTCAACTCCTTTTAGTATCTCTCTTGGTAGACATCAGTGAAATGAAAGTTTTCCCTTTGTTCTTTGAAAAGGTGAAGCAATTCCTTGAACTTATTTGCCTTTAATCCTCAAAACAATTTCTGTAGCCCATACCAGATGCCAAAAGAGTATCAGAAGTCCCGTATCATCTGCAGATGGAATAGGTGATCAAACCGCTTTTACTACACTAGGTTATGGCTTCTGTAGACACAAGTGTTCTCCATAAATGTCATTACAGTAAGAGTCAGTCCCACCAGATGTGCACACAACTTGGACTTTCGGTAGAAAAGTTCCCAACTACTGCTTTTGTGATCTAAGTTTGAGCAGCATCAGCCAGAAAAACAAACCAATTCTAATTGTAACTTTCCCATCTCAACCTATCACTCCATCCAGTGCATGACTCCACTTTTAACTCCTGGTTAAAACCTGCAGTTTGCACCAGTTATAAAAGTCTCAGGCACAACACTATTAAAACCAAATGTAAAGCAAATTTCATTTTATAACTCAGCCAGCTGAATATCATTTGAAGACATTAACCAAATGCATTAAAAGAATACACCTTATATGGTTCTGCTGTAACTCTCCAAGAGAGCAAGCAGATGACAGGACACCAGAAAAACTCCTGGAAAACTACAATTGTCCCACAGAACAAACAGAAGATTATTTTCTTTTTCCTCAGATTCTGTATGCTGGCAATCCCACTAGGACAAAAACACACAAATACACAAAACAGAAAGAGTAAATCCCCACTTGCCAAATGCAAGCACATCCTGAAATGCTCAACTTAAAAAACTATCCAAAAACTGAGTGCTTCTATCTGGAGCTGTTAATTGGCAAATTGTTTTCCATTCACTTTTTTATTATTTTTCACTTCATATATGTAAAAATGTTGAGCAGTTTTCTTGTACACACCACCCCCCTTGGCAGAAGGCTGTGTTCCACTCCTTGTCAAATACCAGCTCACCTACATTTATACCTAAGCTCTGTCTGAGGGCTGTAAGCCCTCAAGTAGGATGATTAAATTATCTTATAAGCAAAACGAATAATTCCTTTCCACATCACAAACCTCTTATTGGTTATGCTGAGCACTCCAGCTCTATCTATGCAGATCTATCTCACTGCTAAAGTTAAAAGCAAATGCTTCATCTGGACTATTGTGAAATTTTTACAAAGTATTCAATAGAAACAGGATTATAAAGCCTGTTTATCTTCCATAGGCAAACAGAAATTCCTTATCAATAACTTCTAATTAAGGCTGACCCAAGTTCAATCAGAGCAAAAATCTATAGTGAAAGCACATAGTGAAATGCCAGCTCCAAACCTGCATCCAGTTTAGAAAAAAGGTTGTGTTCAAAGCAAACAAAACCAAACCCAACCACGAGGATTGACATTTAATACCAAACAGCTTTCCCACCTCTCCATACATTGCATGAAATTCGCATCACCAGTGTCACAACGCAGTTATAGAAAAGGCATTATAATGCTCACTAAAAGCAGAACTCTAAAGAGTTATCCCTTGTAGTACTGACACAGATGGACGAGAGTATCTCCTCTCCCTCAGAAGTCGGCCCTTTCCTCACTGTGATTTCCACTCATTCTTATCTTCTGCATTTTCCTGATGCCCTGAATGCTCCAAAAGCACTTTTTCATACATGAAAGCAAAACTAAATCATACATTGATTTTACATTATAATCTTTCTATTTGAATTCTACTTCAAGGAAAGTACTTAAACAATTAATTTTAATGTACCAGCAATAAGATTTTTTTCCATTATGTTCCAATCTGAAGACAAGAACAAATCCAGTAATAGAACGTCAACATTAATTTAAGAGGAGAAGAAAAATGACTTAATAACACTGCAAAAGGATACCATTCTTCAATAGGTCATGGAGGCATAAAATTTTCAACAAATTCATTCTTGTACCACTGTATATTCCTGCTAATAGGCCAGGGCACAACTGAAAAATTGTTAATACCTTGCTGCACAAACTTACATAGTGGAAAAAGAAGCTAAGTTTTATAGTCTCTGTTTCCCTGATTAGCAGTAAAACTCAGGAGAGAGGCAGGAAGCCTCATACTTGCTTTCCCTTGAGCAAAGGGCAGAAAATGAGTTGCAGTTAACCATGAAATGCAACTCCATATTAAGCCTCTATTTAATAACTGATACTAAATACTACTATAGACATGTTTCAGTGAAGAAAGCTGTGCACCTAGACAGCCAGAACAGCACAGAACAGCACAAAAAAGCCACAATAGTAATTTACTACTAGTTTCACCCAACCAACTGGAACTTGCAAGTACACTCAAAACTCAGGAAACTCTCTCTTCAATAACCCAGTTATGCATGAGTAGGCATTTTGTAAAGGTGCCCATGTCCTTACTGTACCTTGATGAATGCAATATAAGGCACAATATAAAAGGAAATAAGAGTTTTTTAACGTCAGGGAGGAAAAATGTCTGTTTGGACACAGTAAATATTGTGCCACTTTAACTTCCCCATTTACCCAACCCTGAGTCTTTCAGAGAATGGGCAACCAGAGAGGGAAGAAGGTGGCTCAGACATACATCAAGCTAAAGAAGAGCCAAACTTCCACTGAGAGTCTAAAAGCCAAAGCTCCTTTTGGCTAAACAAAAAGGAAGGCTGGGTAGAAACCAGCAAACATCTCAGCTCTTACAGTTAGTTGCTTACACAGGTTTCACAGCTACTCAGCCTCAAACCTGGTGAAGAACACACAGTAGATCATAGGATTTCTTCACCTGCTCAAGAATACAATCTCACAGTAACTTACGATTTTCGTCAGTTTTCAGGGCCTGAATTCCTGTGAGTTTCACTAAGAAAAGAGAAATGGAAGAAATAGGTTCTAACCTGACAGCTCTAGAAAGAGCTGTAAGATTTTAAACTTAGAAAATGTTATTCTAATCTTCGTTCACAAGGGACCGATTTTAACCAAAATGTTTCATTATTTAGTGAATAAGTTTAAAGACTGATTCTTAGTCACTGTTAACATTTAATAATGAAATTTAGAACTTCTTTTTGTTAACTAAAAGTAACTAAGGGCTATCTACAAATATTTACAAAATAATTAAGCATAGTACTTGTCCTGTTTGTTGGACACTTACTGTTTTCTAGTTCATTTGTCCATTCATGGTTTAGGAATATAACAAACTGGAATTTCATAGAAGGCTCACTGCTTTAATGATGATAAAATGTTATTAAAAATTTCACAGAAATAATCTTCAACTTGAATTTTTATAAATTATGTGTCAATCACATCAACAGAATTACCTGCTTAGCTTTGTTTTAATATAAAGTAGCTAGACTCTTACTTGAATACCTTGCTATGTCTAACTAAAGAACAATCTGCCATAATAGCATACAAGATTTAGTATTTTAATTATTTTCTGAAGTCTCCTAAATGAAGATACTCTCTCAAGTCCTACTGACAACAACATCTTCAGAATTCTTAAGTAAATGAGCCATAATTTTCCCTTCCTTGTAAGTCAAGGCACAATTAATTTCTCAGGCCCAGGTGTGTGGATGGAGTACCAACTGACCATTCTATCTGCAGAGAGTTACTGCACCTTGCTGTATGAAAAAGAAAACAGTTCCAAGTTAAAATAATTACTCCTGCTCTCCTGTAAATGGACACTCTGCTTTGTTACAGTACCTGCAGAAAAGGCCACAATAAATATCTTAAAATTCCTTTCACCAAGGTATGGTCAGGAGTACACAGCGCTTCTCACAACGTCAGATGCTTATGCAGTACTAACTCACAGTAAATATCTTATAAATCAAGAGCAAAATAGCTTTCATTCTGTCAAAAAAAAAGCTCAAGTAGGAACAAATACATGAAATCTGACCTTTACATGAAGAAAAGCTCATTTAGTTACTACCAAGAAAAACTGGTTCTGTTACAAAAGCTTTCAGCACTTTGCATTTCTGAATCTACTGGATGAATATTCCTATATACTTTTCCTGAACTAAAGCACACCAGGACCCTTTCAAAGAAAGAAAAATAAATTTAGAAAAAAAGGGAGGGGAGTGGAAGGACTGAAATGCATGGAGACCTACTGCTATCCATAGCTACCAGATACACTGATTTGGAGAATATTGCCAGCTGTCTTGATTTTGGATTCATATATACTCTTTTTTAGAATTCAGTTGTGCACAGATTCAAGAGTTCATGTAGAAAAAAAAAGAAAATATTCATACTGGAACAGATCCAGTTACCTCCAACTAGCTGCAGTCACATATCAGCTATGATTTTCATGTGCCAATTATCAAAACAAGTCACTGCTATATCAGTCTTAATTTAAAACTTTACAGTCAAAAGTTTCCAGTTATACAATAATTTAAACTATTTTAAAAGGATAATTATGGACACTAACAGAAGCAGTGCAGAATGATGAATAACATTTGAGTGATTTCTAAACATTAACTAATCTATGTCAATTGAGTAGATGTCAACACTCATTATATACTTTTGCATTTTTGGGATTATTTACACCTACAACAATTTTTTCTAGATATTAGTGAGTCTCAAGGGAAAAAAAAAAAAAGAAGCCAGCATTGTTAAAATCTAGTTTTCAAATTGCTGCTCAAAGTGTTTCAGCAGATGGCAGTTCTGCTGAGAATCTGAAGCTAAGCACAGACTCTGCTGAGGCACAGAAAATGTCATGGTGAAAGACTGCATTCAGCTACACCAGGATCAACTTTCTATTTCTTCACATATTGCAGGGCAGGTCATGTCAACAGAGGAGAACGAAAGCTTGTCTATGAAGAGCAGTAATGCTATACTAAACAATGCTAGAACACAAAGGTAAATAGCACAGTGTATTTCCTTCTCAGCCTGGAAATGAGCCAGACTGGTATTTACCTCTACAGACACCCTCTAAAATGCTGAAAGTTTGGGTTTTTTTCTATTCTGAAGCAAAACATAAGACAGAAGGCAAAACTACAGCATCTTTTGTTAAAAGGGCAAAGCCTATAACTTACAGAATTACCAAAAGAGAAATTTGTCTTTTATTGCTGATAGAGCTCACCACAAACAACTTCAAGTAAATACCATATCCACTTTGAGCAATCCTAAAGCATTTGAGATGTACATGTGTACTTTTGGTAACATCTACTGTCTGCTCATAATTTGCTCTCCACTTATATGGCACCTTTTACACAGAGCTGGACAGAAATACCGCAATCCCAAAATAGAAAAGCTCCAGTTATTTAGGAGCTGAAATCTAATAATAATGCTACTGATGTTGCTAAACTATTAATGTAGATAAATGTCCATAAATATGATATATATGTTTAGAAAGCGACAAGGTTCTTATATGTTGGATCATTAACCTTGCACATCATGAAATTCATCTGTTCACTTATTCAAGTGATAAAACAGCTAGGATGTGGGTAACATCAGTAGTTAAAAACATACAAACCAGAGCCTCCCTGTGCATTTGTCCGATGAGAAGCCTTAATGCATAGGAGAGAGAAAAAAATCCTGCATTATGTTCAGAAGACTATTTCTAGAGCTGCTTTTGTGACAGCAAGAACAGAACAATCTCAGAAGACGGACTCTACAGAAGACCACAATCACTTTGCTTGTTCAGCTCCAGCACTTCTGATCAACTGATACAGAGCATTTGGGTTCAACCTGACTGCAGCACAACAGCTCAGAACCAACACTCCCGATTCATAGTTTCCAAATGCTTTGGCCCAGTAACAGTCAACAGTTCCACATAACTGCATTTATTTATCCTAGAAGATTGGGGGTGGCATTACAGGACGGCAAAATCCTACACTAAGCTTGAAAAGTCAAGCAATCTGAAATAAAGAAGTGCCTGATCTAATCAATTTTTTATACTTGTGATCTGACCTCTTTATTTAACTTTAAATTACTTTCATAATGCTTGCAGTCACAGAACTTCTCTTTTAGAGGACCCTTAACTTCCTTACTGGATAGAATGAATGACACTCAAAATGTGCAATTGGAATTTTAAAGAAAGCAAAGCAAAGCTCCTTTCTGCTCTTGACTTTGTTTTGACCCCAACGAAGAATCCAAAGAAAAATCAAAGAGAACTAAATTCTACCTACTTTCTCTGCTACAGAATTTTGACATGACTTTCATAAGTTCCTCCTTGTATTTATTTTCAGGGTGTTCAAAGTTATTCTTAGGTTCACCTAGAGAAGCATTAAATACCTTTGCAGTTCCATAGAGGTAGGGAGATGTGTACTTATAATGCTTAAAGCATCAAAAAATATTATGTCTTGGGGGAGGGAGATTAACAAAGGACCACAGTTCCAAGGCTTCTCAAAGTTAATATACAATATCTGTGGATGTTTGACATTTGTGCTTTAGATTCTTATCTATGCATCATGAACAAGAATATTACCACCTCTGACTCACACAAATGTCA
The DNA here is from genome assembly GCA_034509425.1 of Eopsaltria australis. Lineage (NCBI taxonomy): Eukaryota > Metazoa > Chordata > Aves > Passeriformes > Petroicidae > Eopsaltria > Eopsaltria australis. The sequence continues at coordinate 1,336,398 of JAVTVJ010000396.1, forward strand.
AGATGGTAAATTACTTGTTTTCTTGAAGCACTAGGGGGTTAATGAGTTCTTTAAAGAAATTCTCCAAAGAAAATAATTATTCTCCATTCAGCTCAATGTGCAAATGTCATCCCTACAATGCTGCAATTAAGAAAGCATACCTTAATACTACTTAATAGTGAGGGGGCCTATTCACTAGAAATACTACCAACCATGGTGCTTTCAAAACCCCCAGCATCCTCACATCAAGACAGAGTAGCTGTTTAAAGGAGAAATTTTCAGCAAACAGAGCTTACCTAGACGATATTTAATGACTTGTGATTTAAACCAGGAGATTAGGCCAGTAATCTTGTGCTTTCCTGTACTCTGATCCTTTTATCATAATTAAAGCACAGTTACAATGCATACACACAGATTGGATTAATTATTACAGCACCATAACCTGTCTTGTCATTTCCTAAATCTTCAATGCCAGATTCAGACAACAGCCTATGCTTTCTGCAAAGGAAAGGAACAAAACCTTACAGGTTCAGTTACTCAAGATGCAGTTATTTCAGGAGACTTTTCAAGAAAGGCCTTATCCATTCCTCCAGCATAGGATTACACACACACACACACCCCTGTCCCCATAATAAAGAATCATCTACCTAAAATTAGGGATAAAGACATTCCTGCTGAAAACTGTTTTAAGCTACTATTTTCTCCCTGGCTGACAGTCAAGTGATATTTTATCACTGATTTAGTAAGGGGTATTTAATGTGATAACAAGGAAAAAGATTATCTAAAGGGGTATTGTTCTCCCAATCCTTATAAATTAGTCCAACAGTTTAAATTTTACGTTTTAAAATTTTATGTCGATTGAGATGGAATTTTTAACTTCTTTATTTCTGAAGACAACAGTCATTATACTTTAAATTTAACTAATACTACATGGAAACTCACTCATACACCACTCGGGTTTTTTTAAAAAGCAGAAAGCTATAGTTGTATTGACTAAATCTGCATGAGCAGTTTGCCCTCTGGTGACTAACTTACATACAGAGAGAACATACACATTTTGTAATACATATAGGAACACGGATATGAATAAACAATGACTAGCATGTTTGCAGTCTCCATAAGAAAAAGCACTAAAAGCTAGAAAAGAAATGGTATGCATTAACTGTAGTAGTGCAGTATGATTTCCTTTAAATTAAGAGAAACGAACTGGATTGAAGATAAAAGGTCAACAAGACGAACAGAAATTCAACTGCAGAAAAGACATATACAGAAAAGAACTGAAATCCCAAAATTTTGCCTAGGACTTCTAAAGGCTAAGACAAAATAAAGGAACAAAAACTCCCTAACTGCATACATTCCTCAAGGGTATGAAAGGCAAGTCCAAAATCAGGTTGTCCAAAATCAGCAGGGCAATACTATTATCTCTCAGTAACTGATGAGGAACAGAAGTGCAAGACAAAACAACCCAACTTGCCTAGTATCACAAAGAAATCCTCATTGACTGTGAAAAGGAAATCAAGTTAGGATCCTAGCCAGCTGTCCAGCTGATAGATCATATTTCTTTCATATGAAATGGCTGAAGAACTGAAAAGTCATCAGTTACATTTCGTTCTATTTTCCAGATCACATTTGTCCCGTACACCTGCTTTCCCTAACAGCTTAAATCACTTTAGCAAACAGCTGTACTTCCCTTACAGCTAGCTGCTCAACAAAAAGGTTTTCACAAGGGAGGTCTTTCTTGGTCTTGCCTTGCTTGTGTACGCAGGGACTGTTGAAATGTTGTCTGAGTTAATCACCATGACTGTTCACCTAAATTCTTTCCCACTGTTCTTAGCTAAGACTTGCTGTTGGACAGTAAGTACTTCCATTTGGGATGCTCAAGCATGTAGATGTACAAGTTAATAGTAATGCAGAGGAAAGGAAATGCTGGGAGTGGAATGCAAGAAAGAACAGTAGAGTTAATTTCCTAAATCATTGTTGTGTCTTGCTTGAATTCACCAAGAAGTTTAGTTAGTCTGAAGACCAGTAGAATGCTGGATAGTTTCTTCAATGATCAAAACTATTGACCATAAACACAAATCTTCCCAGTTACCTCAAAATGGTAACTTCCTCTTGGTCATCTAGCACATAACCGTAGCACTCTAATTAAATAGATGCTGTTTCTAGATTCCTTCCCTTGTAAAATACCTTCTGAAATCAGCTCTTTTACCAACTGGCACTCCTCCCGCTCTCTCTCAGCCTCTTGTGTAGCAGTACAAGGAGAAAGAAAAAGGTAGTTGCTGGTCATGTACAATTTTGATGTGGCATTAGCAATTAGAATCCTAGAAAACATGCAGTCAGCTCGACAGATATCCTTGAGCATTCCTAAATACTCTGCAGGCAGTACTGCCTGCACATCTCCACTGACAAACTACATTTTATTTAAAAGACAAACCATGAATCTGCATAATACTTTTTAAAGGAATGAGCTGAATGTTTCTAAAATGTGCTCACTGATACTGCCCTTTCTTCTCCGGCAGAAAGAGTTAAATATCCTCTTTTTATTCCCTGAAGGCTGCTGGTCCCACGCAGAGGTGCCATGTTTTATTTAAAACATGCTCTCTCTCAGTAACCACTTGTTCTAATTGGCAAGGCAAGGCTGGGTCCCCAAAGCACACAGCTCGTTAGATTCAGTTTGGATTACAAAAACACGATGAAACAAACTGCATCGAAATGTACAAATTAACAGCTCAGGAGTGCACGACACGGACACGGAATTAGATTGTAATATGGAACAAACTCCACAGGGAGGCTAAGGAACAAATCACTAGTGTCTCTATAAACTATAGAAGGGTTCCAAACGAGCAAATACACAAAACGGAGCACAGACTTTTCCATAAATCAAGCAAATTGCTAAATTAGAAAAAAAAGAATAACATTCCTTCTTCTATCTTATGCACACATTTATAAGAGAATGGAGTAATAAAAAAGTTAAATAAATTAAACCCGTGGGTTGCACATCCTCAATAGGTAACTCCACTTTCATGCTGGCAAAGTGCAAACATCATGGCAATTAAGTCATATTTCTAAACATTTTTTTTACATCAACACAGAACCTATACACAAGAGACTAAATTACAGCTGGTGCTTCAACGAGTCATTTGGAAAGGTTACGAGTTAGAAGTGGAACAAGATATTAAGGAAAGAGAAAGAAACTGGCTTTACCATAAGGAAAAAACATTCTAGAAAACAGAAATGTGAAAAACTAAAAATAATGCAAGTCTGAGGGGAAAAAAGGCCTTGAGCACTTTTCTTTGCTTGTAGATCAATCTACACAATGGGACTGACAATACCCTGAAATAAGAAAAACACATGGAAAATACCAGTGATGATTTGTCAAGATAGAGGAAAAAATTAAATTAAGACTTATTTAGTAGTCTTTTTGGGTAGCCAGTACTAAAAAAAGGTCATATTTTGGCTTGAGTGTAATTTATATTTTTAACAAATGAGCCCCAGTCTACTAGACTGAATGCTGCAAGACACAATCCAACAGCCACTAATGTCCTAGAGGGTAGTTTGCTCATAGGATTGATAGACTGTAAAGCGGTAACAATTATTAATTAAAAGGTATCTAATTTTATCAGACTGTGTTGGTGAAAAGACACTTATGGGGATAACGCCCCACTGACTTAAAGTAGCCAGAAAGAAAAAAGAAAAACCTGTCCTATCTCAATACACAACATTTGAGTGACAGCTGTGAAAGAAATTCTTTCTCCCACTATAACAATTGCACAGAAACTTCATGGGTCTCTTTTTCATCAGTGCTTGCCCCTTCCCACTATTTCATCTGGGGGAAGATAAAGAAGGATGAAAAGGACAAAATAATTGAGCACACCAAACCAGCAGCTGAGCCATTGGCCACTGGCCCAGTTGACACCCTTCACTGCACTGCTGTGCATACAATGCCTTCCCACAGCCAGGTCTGGGAAGGTGAGGGTTGTGCCTTCTACACAGCATCTTTCACACCTTTTGATACAATGCAGAGCCAATTCCTATCAGTACTGACACAAAGCAGCACAGGAGCACTGTACTCTGCAGCTTCCATGCCATGACAGCGGAGATATGGACCCCTCAAGTAATGTTTTACTAACTTCACTCAACATGTGATCTGTATTTAACCCCAGCAAGACTAGAAAGCTTCAGATATCCCCCTCTCCCAAATTTCCAATTCTCCTGTATATACTGAGACTTAGGAAGGTGCAGTATAAATATGCTGGATTATTTGGCTGATGTTTACTTTTGACAAATGTCAGCTTAGATCATACAACTGTATTTGAATAAATTAATTTTCTCTTAATTTGTATTTCCCCTCCAAACCTTTAAGACAGGTAAGGGTAAAAGGAGTCAACTAAAAACCTGTAAATCCTTTGCCAACCTTTCCACAGAATACTGCCCTGTTCTAACAATCCAAAAAGAGCTACTACTCAGATTTCTACATTTTTTTAAAGCCAAAGAATAATGCATACTAACAGAGTAAAAGGAATGATCGGGGTCAGCAGTGCAAATCAAGCGTATAAACAACTGAAGCAGTTTATCCCATTTTTTAAAATTCCATCTCATGGTGATTCTCTTTTTCAAGCTTAGCATGTATCTCATATTTCAAATTTACTAATTACGCTAAGACATCTTTTTCCTACCAGGTTTACTCATTTAGAAATTCTTTGGGTACAGAGTAAAAGAAACTGAATGTATGCCAAACAATATCTGTGGTTACATCTGAAATGTTATATTTTCTACTAGAAGGTGCTCTAGAAATAAGAAACATTTTTGTTGCCACTGTAACAGCTATACAATTTTCCAAAGAACTATTTAGCTGCAAGCTTGACTGTGTAATAGAAGTTAAAGATGAAGCTTGACTACTTTCAAGCTCTAGCCTGTGAGGGCCATTTTTTGTAGCAAGCAGTCCATGTACTTCAAAATACAAAGACAGACGTGAATACAGCAGCAAATTCTAACCTAATGAAGGAACATATTGAGGCACTGGATTCTATTAAGAGCCAACAAAGGGAATACCATACTGAAAAAAGAAATGTCTTGTGTAGTGGTAAAGAAAACTAGTTCTTAGTGATGTTTTCAAATTTCTGGAAACACTTCTTGCTGCTTTTCTAACAAAGCACTAAAACTTGAAGGTTCACATCAGAAATTAGAAGCGTATGAAAAATACAAATATAACAGATTTTTATCATTCATTTAGGACTGAAAACTTCATGAACACAATGCAGAATGAAGCATAATTTAGTAATTATCATACAATAGGGTACAGCAAAAAAAGCGTAATTTGAACCAGCAACATGCAAGATGCACCTGCTGAAAAGGTTTCCAGTAAGCAAGCTGAAAGCTTTACTAAGAATCAAATCAGCAGTTAATTAACAGCAAAATCTATTTACACAGGAATGCTGATTTTTGCCAGCTCATGCTTACAATAGCAGTCATTACCGCCAGACGTGGCAGCAATAACAGACAAGTTCTAAAGAGCTCCCAAGATCCACAAAAACTGAGAGAAAAGGAAATTGTACTATTCAATAAGTCTGAGACACAAAAAACTGCCAATTTTGTAAGCTCTAAAAACTGGGTGTAATTTAAGCATGACAAAATAAAGGTCTGCTCAACAAAGGAGGAAGGTTAAGATATGCAAAAATATGAAGTAACTCTATAGTCAGACAGTTCAGGCAATAGGTGAATAATTTGACATTTCTAGACCCAGACAATATATAGTGCATATTAATGTCTATTTTTCTTTTTCACTCCTTATTAGATCCTTTCAATTCAGGAACCTAAAAAATACTATCAAAGTTTCAAAATTTTGTAATAACCTAGCATAGAGTTAAGCATATGTATTGAAAATATAGATGTGGTTCCAGCAATACTGACTTTCTGCTAGTATAATGAAGATTAAAAACCTCTAATTTTTTACTCATCAAGAATCCAGTAATTAAAAAAACGTGTTTTATTTCAATCTAAAAATAAGACCCAACTATGAGCTGAAGCCCCTAAAACTCAGACAATTCTTGGGTTATATGGCTGAGTTGTTTTTTCAATTTCAGTGATGCCGATCTAGTACTTTGCACAACATGAATATAAATATTGCACAGCTGGATTAAGGGATGGATATCCACCTCTAGAAGTTTCAATTACAGTTCAGACAGAATGCCTATGATTTTGATTCATAAATCCATGAATACTCTAATCATATTTTATCTTCTTCCAGTTTTCCAATTGCATGTCTCCACCAAACCATCTAGTGCTACACTTACCTTTAACTTTGTACACTACTGAACAAGCTGAAATCCACCTCCTGTACCTCTCTTTCCACTGATCATGGGAGCATAACACAAATTCAGCCTTCCAGGCTCACAATCAAATGGATTAAAGACAGACTATGTTTTTGGGGAGCAATGTAAGTAGAAAGTGCAGTTCTACATTTTCCCTATTAAAATTTTTGTTCTTACTCCATAATAGTTCATTCTGTGACTGTTTCCAGAGGTTCCAATTAAAATGGAATTCTTGAGGTACCAGGTGCTGTTTCCATGAATGCAGAATTCCTGTCTGAAAGATCCTACTTTATAAAGTAGCATTTCAAAAAGTACTCAAACAATATCCCTACCTGAAGTTGATACTAGAACTTCCATAAACCTAATGGGAGCAAAGATAGGTTAATAAAGAGCACTTATGAAAATTTTAACTCATCACTCTCCTGTATTTAATCACTCAGAATTTGCAGTTTACCATACTGAAAGAAGAAAGGCTGCAGCATTCTTGAAAGAAGTGGTGCCACTAATGGAAATACTCTGGCTGTAATTTACATTTTTTTACTTACCCGCCTATATTCTGACAAAAAAAAAAAACACCAAAACCCACACCACTTTACTGCATTTGTATTCTAGAGGCATGGGAAATCTGAAACAACTATGTCTCCACCATCTAAAGAGTGTATTTATTTGAAGCACTTCAATATGTAGGGTTACACTTGTACTGCATCTGGAGACTCTGAGGCACTGATAACACATGGTCAGCACTGAATTGGAGACAGAATGTTGAGAAGTACTTCGCAGAAGTACAATTAACTTGAAATTATTTCAGAGAAGCCCTTGAACATTTCAGAGTCTGCTGCCTCTACAGGGTTTAAGTAAAACAAGTCAGGTATTCCTTCTTGGAACAGGCAGACGGTGTGCAGAGGAGGCAAAGACAGCTGAAGAGGGTAGCTAACTTCAAGGTCTTCTACACTGTTTATCAACCCTTATGTGCAAGCTAAGAACTAGTCTGCAGCAAATGAACAGCAATTTTGTGGTTGTACAGAAGAGCTTAGTGAACTTTCTGGATCTAGGTCAAAACACTGGGCAGTTACAGGCAAAGGGCTGCATGTATCTGTGCAGTATGCAGCTCATTCTTGCCATAGAAGACTGAACAACTTCATCTCCGTAATAACTTGTGAGCAGTACTCCCATGTTTAACGTAAGAGCAAGTACAAAAGATAGCCAAAACACAAGGAATGCCAGTCTCCCTGCTATATAATCTGGTTGCTTTTGCTATTTGTCTCATCTTTGGACAAATGTGAATGAAAATACAGTTACATTTATTTTGATAATAAATATAAAAATCAGAAGCATTTGGTCAAACAGTAAAGCAAACTGACATTACCCTTTGCTCCAGTTCTGTGCTAATTAATATGATGAATGTCAAATTTGACCATTTTTTTCCCCCAAAGGGATGAGTGTCACGGTTTAGGAATGGTATTCCTGAATTTAGTGTCTCACTGAAACCACAAACCACAAACTGATCCCTCACTTCCCCCTCCCCTTGTGGCCAACTGGAGAGGAGAACTGGAGGCACAAAAGGTAAAGATGGCAGGCTGACATAACAACAATTTACTGGAAACAGCAATGAGATAAGAAAACCAGCATTAACAGTGACAATATTAATAACAAAAATGTACCAGAGAGAGGTGAGTGGTTCACATGAAAAATGCTCAGAACTGGCATTACCCAGCCACTTCCTCTACCAGACTTTCTTGACTGGAAGGCAGCCCCTTCTCCCTGGAGGAGTGCTCCTTTCCCCCACCCCTGGCAATGAGGTGAGGTGGGACAGAATAACCTCTGGCTTCTGCAGAAATTAACCCTGCCCTGGCAGAACCAGAACAATGGGGAAGCAAGGAAATACAGATGCAAAAAAGAATTCATGATCATGTATTTACAAACTTGTAGATAGCTCAAAAAGTCTGAAAAACCTGCTAAGATATGAAGGTTCCACATATAAATCATACTGCATTGTAAACACAACGTTTCGTCCCTTGAGAACTTGTTGCTCTTCTCCCCTGATATATGTAAAAAAGGAATGCTTACACAAATGTAAGGGTCTTTCCTGCTGTGTGTGTCTCAAATTTTTTTTTTTTTTTTAAAAAGGAAGAATGGATTCTTCCTTCTGGAAAAAAAACCAAGAAAAAAGTAATTTAAAGAGTTACTAACCTTTTTCGTTGTGTGGATTTCTTTTTTCTGAAATAAAAGAAAAAGGAAATGATGGTCAAGAGAAGTAATATTTTGTAATTTTCCCTCTGCTTCAACACATTTGAATAAATAACCTGCCATATTAAAAGAGAAAAAAGAGGAACTATTTTTAATATCCTTTCTCTGGAGTGCCTGACACACTGGAAAACATCTTCCAACTCTTTACTTGCCTAAAATCTTGCTACCTGTGGTAGCTGAATTTACAGAAACAGGAGTATATATCTTTCTATATCAATATGTAGCTAGAAACCCAGTATAGAAAATATGCTAAAAATATTTCAGAAACATCAGGCAAAAAAGAAAGAAAAAATAGAAAAAAACTTTTATATTGGAAAGATGACACTGAGAGGTTTTGCGTTATGACTCCAACAGAACTGGTTATTTCAATACTACTTCTTGAAGGAACCATAGTTAAGATCTAAATAAGATAGAGTAAATTTGTCTTTTTCTACAGTACCTTTATTTCTACCACTAGTAGCTTTTTAAGTTACTAAAACTCTTCCAAAGACTTATGTCATTAAAATAAACAGGCTCCAGGCTCTAAGGAACATCTTGAAAATTTAAAAACGTAAGCTCTCCCACCCCCACCCTGCCAATCACACAAGGTCTCATCTTACAATTTTACAGCAGAGAAAAATTAACTTTATCAGAGGTAATGGCATTTCAGAAGAATTGCAGATTAGAAGCCAAGAACTTTTCTTCTTGTTAAAAAGAAACAAAATTACAAACACAAAAAAATCCAAATCAGTAAAAACCAAAAGAAAAGATGCTTTGCTTAATGCCTGGTCTGCTGGCTGGGAAGTGTTGGGTACTCTGCTAAACTCAGCAAATGAAGGATGGGCTGTTTTGATCTCTCAGGATCAGAACGCCTGCATTGCTGAGTACACAAACACAAGTTATTTACAGTTCCATTATGAACATAACAGTCCTACTGAGTCAAATCAAAGACTTGTTTGTGACTGTGGTCAGTAGGGAAAGAGTAAAAAAATGACTTATACTTTCTTCAATATACCTTTTCCAGTGACCCATGACTTTGGAAAACAGCCAGAGAAATATATTTTCTGAAAAATCTTTTGACAATCTTTATTGCCCATGTGTTTATTTAATGAGGTGATGCTGAACCCAAGATCTGAAATCTAAAAGTTAAACTTCATTTTTTGTTTAAAAAAAAATGCTAAAAAAGTTTTAAAGTTTAGAAAAAATGCTGAACCCTTTAAAATTTTATCTGTTGCCCCAAGGCAGTTAAAAATCGTAAGGTATGACAGGACCTTAATTACAATTAAAATTAAATTTCCAATAATAAATAATTCCAAAAAATTAACTCAGAAGTGCAAAGCCAGAAGCAGCTAACAGGAAAAGGTCAGTAACAATTCCTAAGATTTTACATAATAGCAACAACCTTACAATAAGAAAATAATATAAAGTAATTAGAACAGCCTACTGATGAGTTACAGACGATTTAATGTTCAAGGGCTGTAAGTTAAAGGAAATGGAACTAGGTGTCCTTTACCAAATTTTCCTTTAAATTTTTAAATCTATTCTGTATATTAGAGGTTATTACAAAATAAATCCTACAAAATTCCAAATTACAATTCTGACTTATGTGTTGTGGAAACCACATCAGCCCTACAGGAGCTGTGCGGGCAATGGAGCTCTGTAGTTCAAGGATGTACCTGAATTCCCTAAACTTCAGGAACAAGGTTGGATGCATACATTTACACAAGGGGTTCTTGATTAGCAAATAAAGGAAGCACCAAAGTAAGGAAAATCTGATTAAATATACACACTGAAGGAAGAGAAACCCATGCACAAATCCTGAGGGAGATGCCAACAATGTGGTTTCAATAATCTAAGGGAAACACAAAACCTTTTACTGCACTTACCAGCAAAGCATTTGGAACAGAGATTCATAGTCTTGCTGGACCTGGGGCAAAAAAATAAAAAAAATAGAGCTAAAAAATTCATTATATTTCTAATCAACACAGGGAAGTTTTGAGGGGAATGACGCAAGGGTACAGAGAAGGTAAGAACTTAAATGGCTAGGAATCAAAGGTAAGTGGCTAGAAGTGGCTGAACTAGAAACAAGAGTATGGGAAGAGATGTCGTACACTAATCTCTCTCCAAGAGTTTCCAAAATATGACTTCCACACATTTACCTCATATATGAAAATAAACTTACTTTACCATTCAATGTATATGTTACACATTCATCATTCAAATCTTTCTATTGCAATGTGATAATAATGATAGACAGAAAGCACCAATACATTCCACTTGAGCATTAGACTCCTCTTGGCAACTGTTCTGTAGTCCTGACAAATCCTGAATACAATACAGCAATGGAAACATTAAAGGATTGTACTTATAAGGACACAGACAGATGTGCTCTTGGAAGTCTAGCTGGAATGGCTTAAGTAGTTATTACCTCAAGCTGCTCATTACTACCCTTAGCTGCATTCAGCAGTAATTTAAAATAACCTGGCTGACTTTGCACTGACATGGACTAGGATAGTTCATATGATCCACAAGGGTGGCTCAGCTCTGAGGGCAGCAACCTTCAGCTGAGAGAAAAACAGCAGAAGAACAGCAGCAATATCTTAAACCTCCCAGATGTCTACAAAGTGCATATGTAATTATTCCGCAAGTGTTCAAACCTCAGAAAGTCAGTAGCCTCACCAAAAAAAAACCAAACAAAAAAACCCAAACTAAGCAAACCAAAACAAAGCAAAAAAAAAACAAACCCTGTGGTTTTAAGACCTCTCTAGGGCTCCCATGACAATATCCAAAGCAATACACTATGTTTTCCCCAGTTTACAGAAAGTTCCCTTCTAACATCACATCTCCTTTACGAAGTGACCTGGAGAATATTCTCAAAAGTTCTCTATGTGTTGGAGTATCTTTAGGTAAGAACAAACTGGTTTCTGTGCACACTGCCCAATATTTGGTTTGTTCAGCACTCCTTAATCAGCTCTGCCATTATTTAGAGGCATTAACGCCATGCTGGGCAGGTCTTAAAGTACCTATTAACAGGCAAGGTTGTACCAAAACTGCCCATGCCCATAAGACCTCTTTTCCTACTCAGGGCAGCCTCCAGCTGGAATGCATCATTTAGCCAAATTAGTTGCACCTTTCTCTCTAGAAATATGCATACAAAGGAACAACTGAGACTACCAAAACAGTTGTTTTCTATCTCCAGCCAAACAAGAATGGAATTTTGAGAGGAGATGTGACTTACAACACATAAATTATAAAAAACTGCTTGCTATCTTGAGACAAAAAATTTTGACAATTTTTTCAAAGCAATTATATCACAAATGAACACTTATCAGAATTATAGATTCCCCCTGCCCAAATTTGCAGATGGTTATTTTGAATGACTTTCCAGTTACAAAGTAAATCCAAGACTTGGTCAATCATATCTTGGTATCAGTCACATCAAAACATTACAGATGCTATTCAACTCACACACATCTGAAAGCTGGTTTACATCAGGCTCAAAAATTCTATAAGAACACATATCACTGGAGATTTGATACAGAACCATTTGCCATATAGCAAGAGCCACAGACACATGAAAGCTAGTTTTAAATGCAAACAGTATGTGCACAGGAGAAAAGTTAATTCCCAAGAAAAAAAGAAAGCAGAACAGCATTGTAGCCATACAAATATATAATCAAATTGGTAGATACCCAAAGATTCAATATCTGTGTTGATGGTCTGCACAGATTATCTACCTTCAAGAGAACTGCAATTAAAAACAGCATGGTGAGTCAACACCTACAGCATCAGTGTGCTGCAGTTCAGTACTCACTGCTTATGGGTTAGACCTTCTGGAGCAGCTCAATATGCCAGGCAGGACCTTCTCTGCAAAGCCATTAAACCCCAGGGGCAGCAAAGAAAAAGAAAGGCAGAGTTCAGCTGGTTCATATTGATGACATTGGAACGGGCAATGACAAATGTTTTCAGTGGTATAATCAACCATCTCAGCTGTTAAGTATCAATCCAAACCCTTATATAATATAACAGCATACCAACAATGGAAAACACAGATGCAAACACAACATAGAGCTATGTGAAAAAGAGAAAAAAGGCTGCCATGTACTTCTAACACACAAAACCCCATCAAATTTTCTGAAAGGACAGAACTATTGGACAAGTGACCTTGTAAGCCAAATAACACTGTTAGAGTTTCAAGGATCACTTTCTCTTCGATCCTTGTATACGCCTTTTCAAGGGATCCACGACAGGCTGAAGTTGCTACTATGATGAGAACCTGAACCTTGAGTGGTTTTTTTATCAGTTTCTTTTACACAGTCACTTATGTGAGTGCAGATACACCAACATTACACTAGAACTAAGAAAACAGCAAAGACAGAGTAACAGTATTGATCAACAATCAGCTTCTTTGTGAAAATGCAGTATTTCATTAGAGTAAAAATTTTATAAAGAAAATTCATTACGTAGTTTATAAACATCAAATTTCCTAGGTCACTGTCTGTCAAGTAAATCGTTTGACAGCTTTTTGCCACACTGCAAATCCCTCCTCCTATTGCTAGGATCTCCTCTTTTCAGCAGGCAAGGCTTCACTCACCAGACTTAAAATTGAGCAAACCTGCATATTGCTGTTCACTCACAAAGTGCATATTAACCACATCACTGGTTTACATTAATTATTTCTGTGCGACTCCAGAACTCATCAGAAACTCATACTGCCACAGAGGAGCACAAAAACGTAAAATTCCTTTGTTCCTGACAACCTTCTCAAATATATCATACATCTGCAATATCTGATACTTCTAGAGACAATTTTAGCTGAAACACTTTAAGTCCTGAAATATCAAACAGTCTTGATCACGACACAGCCCTCTGTTTCCACTTCATAGGAAAAAGATGGTCTTGGATGACTTTTAGGGAAGGCAATACAATTCCTGTTTCTAGGAACACATAGCAAAATCATGACTGTAGTGGTGAATAAGGCATAGCAAAGCTAGAATTCAAAGTTAGTCCTGGCAATGAGAATTGTGTGTTTTAGACTGCAAGTCTCTACGCTGACACGCAACACTTCTACCCCTTCTGACACAGCTGGCTTGGGATACGCTTCCGAATCAGGTATCAAATCACCATGGTTTTTAACTGGATGTATTATAGCAATCCCTAGATTTCCCTCATAAAAAGTCAGCTTCATGCTGAACAGCACCTAATCCAGAATTACTCACAGTATACATTTTATACGTACAATATCCCTAGAAAGTCATTTTTATACTGAAAATTTATAATCTCTACTTGTACATAATTTAAGCTGGTATTCAGAAAGACATTCATATTTATAGATAAATCAAGTCAAATAGAATGGCATTATTGCTGAGGCAGAATATAAAGTTAAACCCTCTTTCAAGGTACTTCCACCTGTCAAAAAGAAACCATTTAACTAAAGTGTGACACAAAATTATTATGTAGATTGGAAAGCACAAGGTGAAGCAAGCTTAGAAGGTCAAGTGGCAGACTAAGTTAAATGCACAGGATACTTCAAGCCAGCTGGAACACCCCAGAGGCTACAGAATGATTGCATGCAACAGTTCTGCAGGGTTTGGTCTGAAAAAAATGGGGGTATTATAACTGCCTCCACTGCCAAAGCAAAAAACCCACTCCCTTAACAACATGGCCATGAAAGCAGTAACAATGACACACGGACTTTGAAAGAGGAAGAAATTTACAGCAAGGGGAAATCCTGGAAGTTATAACTTGTTTATACTTTAAGCAGAAAATAAATTGCATGTAAGGGTAAAAATAAAATGCACATTTGAGGCTCTCCAAGCCATCATCCCTTAATTGTGCTGTTGTGCCTACAACTCACCACAGCAAAGGGAACTATTTGAGCATTCAGAGAGACATGCACACAGACCACTAAAAGGTCCCAAACTGAGAGAGATGCACATCTGCATCTCCAGTTAAAGGTGCATAATGCAAACTGAAAGCCAGCAAAGGGCATTAAATAGCAAAAATCAGTTACTTCAAATCCTACACGTGCTCAGATTGTGTACCATAATTGATACACAACTAAGAAAACTGAAGAGATTGCTTCCCTGATTCCATTTTCATGTGGTACTTCCATTACATTCTTATGAAGGTGTGAAGTGGCCTTATCTGCTCCACCAAGAGCACTAGATCTCCTAAACCTTATTTTATGCTCTATACTACCAATTATTCCTTTTATTCCCTGCCATTTTACAGTGTATCACTGCAAGGTACCATCCAAATCAATGCATATCCTACTCTGTCTTCACTGGAAGTTTGGTTTTCCTTCCCCCTCTTCCAGTAAATGACTACCAATACAAAACCACACTTAGAGAATGCAATTGAATTTTAGCCCTAAATCTCAGACACAACTGTTAGATGCACAGCAGCTGATCAGAATAAACAGAATCAAAAGACAATCTCAATCTGAAGATTCAAGAACAAGTTACATGTGGAAATTTGTGCAGTCAAAGAGAGTCAAAAACAAGCATACCAAAATTCCACTGATCTCAAGATACTCAGTCTCCAAAAACAACTTTCTGTCAAGAA
This sequence comes from Eopsaltria australis, assembly GCA_034509425.1. Taxonomy (NCBI): domain Eukaryota; kingdom Metazoa; phylum Chordata; class Aves; order Passeriformes; family Petroicidae; genus Eopsaltria; species Eopsaltria australis. Next base: position 1,351,481 of record JAVTVJ010000396.1, read on the forward strand.
ACTTAGACAGGCATACCTAATAATTAATGAAGGTTTTATAACAAAATCCTCAATTTTCCAGCAGCCAGTCAGGTGCTTCATAGCTACTCCATTCCTTCTTTAAGATGAAAAAACCAGAAGACCAGAAACACTAAAAAGTAATACTAGCTTTACTCTACACAAGTGCCAAAGAGCAATACAAAATGCTGACTTTCACCTGTACTAGTATGCCACCTAGACTTTTTAAGGTAATGGAAAATTAGTATTATTAGTGTAGATGCTCACCAATGACAAGAACTGTGCAACTATATCAGACTAAAAAATAATAAAGATTCTACTACAAATACATATTCTTAATTTTTGAAAAAGAACACTAGAATAATCATAATTTTTGAAACTGATTATTGTTCATATCTCTTTTGATGATGGAAGAACAAGAACTTTGGAGAAAAAATGCTTTCATATAGCATATGTGCATTAGCATTTAATTCTGAAGATATGAAAGCCACAGATGCTAATTAAGTATGACTCCATAATCCCAGGTTCTGCATTTTTATTGGAAACAAAGCCTTCCAGCATATCTAGTAGTGCTTTGCTATGTTGCTATGAGTTGGTAGCAGGAAAACATATCTACTTCAGTGTCCCTGTAACTGCACTGGTGATTGCATGCAGCTTCTTGGTCCCCCTGCAGCACAGCAATTACAGTGGGATCACAGTGGCACTACGGTACAAATGTATCTCAGCCCCTGAATGATACCTGTCCAACATTGTCAGGGGCAGTATGTTTGATAAAAATTAATGTAGTATGAATCATGTCATTAATTAGTTAAAACTACAAAGATACTCTCTATATGCTCAGCATATTCTATGTCATGCATTTTGTAACTTAGGACAACTATACATATGTTAAATCAATGCATTTATACTACTGTAGTTAATGATCTGTCACCATTTCCATTAGAAAGCGATTTTCAAAGCCTTAGACCTCTGCTAAGAATTCACTCTGAGCTGAATCCTGGCACATGGTAAAAGCACAACCATGGCAGACACGTTTACTTTCATCCAAATAAATTAGAAGGATTATTTATTATTAAAAGAAAATCGATCCAATTCTGTATTTCCCTGACACGTTTCATCATTCATTTAGAGCATCTAACGCTTCACCTTGTACAGGAGGGAGGTTAATTAGGCTGTGTTAATAAGATCCTCAGTTGTCCTCTGAAAGTTCTATATATCCTGTACACTACCTTCTGAAGAAAGTCATTTCACTTTCTCTAAATCATAAGTCACTTCACTGATTCCATATATGCTGCATATTTGATATTTATAGGTCCTCTGTAATTGATGGTCTTGTTAAGGGAACATAGGCAAGTTTTTTTTGGGCAGTTTAAACAATTATTCATATTTTCTCACTGAGGTAGTTCAATTATTCTTCATGAATGATGCATGCCAAATTCCTTTCAAATAAAAGAGCAGAAGTGGTGCACAGCAAATGCAGGTGGACCTATAGAGAGCTTGGCAACGAGAAAGTCACATGCATTCAGAAACGGATTTTTAAGTGAACTAAAATTTGAAATTAAATATCCCACAAATGCATTCAAAATCCTCCACTTCATCATCTGTTCTATACCTATATGCTAAGTGTTATGAAGTCCAGTACAATTAGAAAAGTGCTATCAGTAACATTTTTTATGGTTACAAGTACTATAGGGAGGCTTGCTTTAAAAACATCGGGTATTCTGGTGTTGGACTTCTCATTTTCACCACAAACAATTTAAACGTTGCTTATCATCTAAAGATTTTTGTAAGCTGCTGAAAATGATGCTTCAGTTAGTGAGCCACACTTTCTTACCTCAATTTGAAATGAAACGGAGGGCAGACTTTATGAACATTACAGTGTACTAGTGCAACACCCTTCTGGCAGCTTTCTACATTCAGAAGATATGCTGATGTAGCTCAATGAAGTAGCTGGATCTTAATTTATTATCTTCTGCAATGGGTACACTAAAGCATCCTTCTAAAACTCTATGACTGAAAGACTTTTTATGTTTTAAATATGTAAAAGACACTGAAGTGCTCAGTTGACAATCAGTCCAGAAAAGAGCATGAGCACATACGTGTAAGAGGGGAAAATGTGGAAAATACACAGTAAAGTAGCTTAGTCTTACAAAACACACAAAAACACTGATAGAGTTTTCACTGAAAGCCTTCTTCAATAATTCTTAAAATAAATTGCAAAAGAATCCAGTGCATCTAAACTAGCTAAGACAGGTTGTGAGAACTTCTGATTCATCTGGGTTTCCAGCTGAACTTAAAATGTTGTTGCCCTCCAGTCAAAGCTAAATGGTTCATATTCCCATGAATACATAACACTACACTTTTGAAAAAAAAAAAAATCTCAGCAGCAAAATCACACACCAAACATTCCTCTGGTAACTCTTCAAAATCTTTTTCAAGAAAATGTGTAGCCTGCTACTTAAAGGACAATTAAAAGCTTGGAATTCTAAGAGAGCTGAAGAGGCATTTAGTGAAATAGGAATAAAACTTGAAAGTTGTGACCTACCCACCTTCCACCAATTCCTCAAGGATATTATTTTTCTGTATATTGCAGGTAATAACTAACATTGCCCTATGACAACACAATCATCCTCCCGAGATTTACAATATGAGATATTAACTTCATCTTTTTCTTCAGATCAGACACGCCAATAAATGCTCTGCTGATAAGCAGCACTCAAAAATCTATTCCATTTCTGTTATTCCTTTTACCACAGGATCAGTAAATAGATACTAAATAGTGAAGCATTCTTAGGGGGAAAAAAAAGCTGGAAGAAACCTCAAGAAATAAATCATTTTGTCCCCTGACTTAAAGGTATGGGTAATTACATTTCAAACAGGAAACCCTCCTAAAATACTTCCTGACCTGAACAGCCAGACTTAGCACAGAAAGTAGAAAATGTTTGATTCTTGCTCACTGTAAGCCCAGTGTGCCTCTTCTCTAAGTAAATGCATAGAGAAGCACTATATTTTTTTAGTCAAAGTTATTTTTCTATGGCAGACGTATACTTAAAAATGCCTGCCATTATAATGGCTGAGAAGGGTTAGAACGTTTGAATTCTTGGTGGGAGGTAGATAACAGCTTTGCAAAGTACTTCCAAGACTGTAGTGTTCATGTCAAGTAACATTTAAAAGGACAAGGTACATAAACTGTTTGAGAAATGCTGTTGTATATCAGTATTAACAAATCACACTAATAAAGTCTTGTGTAAGTACTATGCTAAAACCTGGCAGAATATTAAACTTATAAAACAAACTACTTTGTTGCAGAACTCTAAATTTCATGTCTAACAAGGCAAACATTACTCAAGCAAAAAGGAGTTTCAAGTATTGACCATCTCAAACATGGAGAGAGAAAGCACTTGAAGGTGCACAGTATGCAAAAGATCTGACAGGATGAGTCAGAATCCCAATTATTATTTTGACTATTCATTTCTATGAGTTAAAATGCACAGGAAGCTAGGTTCAGAAATAAAGCAGCCAAAACCAAGAGGAAAGAGCCTCCCCCGGACAAAACAAGAAAGCATTACTATACTGAAGTGGGTAAGGAGCTATGTCCTATTTAGTAATGAGCAGGTTGTCCAGCAGGATCTCTCAGCTGCCTGGACAACCCCAAAAAACAGCAGTATTCTGTGAATGAGTGACAAAATTCCCTTTTATGGTTCTCTGCACTCCTTGGTTATCAAATTCTTCTGGAACTGTACACCACAGCAGTGGTGGCACTTCTTGAAAAGCAGCTGAATAATTCTGACAAAGTGCCTGCAATCCTATCTTATTACATTGTTCATAAACACATCTGAAAGAAGGTACCAGTATGGAAATTAGCAGGCATTTTTCCTCCTCCCCATTTAAAACAGATTTCAGTACTCCCCAACAGTTTAGCTGAATGCTCACCATGGGAAATTCACTTTCCTCCATCCTAGCCCGCCTTATACCCAATTGTACAGTCAAGAAGCAATGCAGCTTTCACTCTGGTCACTGCTACCTCTACACACTTGACTACACACAGACATCTTCAGTTCTCAGGTGTGAAAATGCAGCTATGTTTCATGATCCTATTTTAGAAAACAAGAGTACTTCAGCTCCTTCTCAGGAATTTGAAATTAATTGTATCAAGATTATGCCTACAGTAGGAGCAATCTGCCAGTTAACTAAACAAAACATTCCTGGAAGCAGACCTACTTATACTGTTAGAAAACAATTTCACTGTGCTGTTATAGTAGAAGAAAAATAGGACAAAGAAAGTAGGAAAAAACCCTACATGAAAAGTCACTTTTAAAAGTGGAATAAACCACCCAACACTATCTTACTCTTAGCAAAAGCAGATTTACATGTACATCTTGGTCACCCCAAAATTTTGGTCAATTTCCTAATACCTCTGAGGTGGAAGTCTGTCCCAGATTTTGTACCTATCAGGTAATGAACAGACGCTCCCACTCTCAAAAGATCCATCCTAGAGTAAAGAAATAGAGTGTAACACTCTTGCTATACTGCAGAAATGTTATAAACTAATGTTTTCACCAACACATTACACAAAGTCTTGGCTCAGAGCAAGACTTTGGATATTTAACCCTGAGAAGAGGTATCCTCTCATAAGTAACTTTGGAGTTTTCTAACAGTTCAGCATAATTCTAAGCAATACAGCATTTCTAACCAGCATAAAACTGCTTATAAATAATTCCTTTACAATGTTTCTGAGGTAAACATTCAACTTCTAAAGCATCTGAAAAAGACTAAACAAAACAGGTAAAATTTAGAACGAAGAATTAAGGAACAAACCAACACAAACATGTCTGGTAATACCACTTCAAAAAGAAAACAGGCCCTCAAAAAATCCTCAAAACACTATAAGCAAGAATTAGGCTGGTAATAACAACTTATACAAACCAAGACATGAATCTGAACACAGAAAAAGGTACCATTTTTTCTTTGCCACATGTGCACCCAGGCACAAATACATGTAAACAAATACAACAGCAGTTCTACACTAACCACCATTAGTTCAGTGAGACTTGACATTCGATAGGCTGGGACCTATAGCTCCATTGATAGCTCATATAAAGCAGCATCCTCTTTTCAGCAGTGTTCAGTACAAAGCTGCATTCTCAGGAGCTGCTAAGACAGTGGATGCTGGCCATGGGAACTGCCTTCAGCCCCAAGACCCTTCACTTGTTATGAGCAGCGTATGCTCTATGAAACATCCCACATCAGTCCATTCAAAAACAAATCCCAAAGTGGGGAGTATAGGGGGTATGGAAATCTGCACAATTAAGAAATTCAAAATTAAATCAAAGTGCTTGAAAGACAGAGTAGTTTTTTTAGGGGGAAGGGGAACATTATTTTGGGGCTTTTGTTTGGTTGGTTTTGAGGTTTTCTTAAGCTGTGATTAAACACAAAACATGAAAGATATTTTAATGTCTGAAAATCTCAGTTCCTCCCTACATTTTCAACACAGTTTCCAAGACCTGAGCTTGACCCAGGGAACACTGCTCAATGCCATTCTTTTTTCAAGTAAGGGATTTTGGAAAGTTGATGAATTAACAACGTGGTAGAGCTCAGTAACTGAACTGCAAGTAAACATGCTCTTTCACTCAAATCCTATGATTCATGTGCCCAGGAGGAACAGCTGCCTCAACTCTACTTTATCCAACTATGTTATTTGAAAACCCTTCTCAATTTTACTTTGAAGAGAAAAATGCTTAAAATAAATTTAACTGGGCTAAAGAACTACACATTAAAAAATAGATTGTAATAAACATCCTGAGCCCAAATGACTTGAGCCATAATGTCCAGAATTTGTGGCTGAAAAACAGGAAACAACTTTAAAATAATGTCATGCACCACACTGTCCATGTCTGGCTTTTTTCAGCCTTCTGAATGCAGATGCATGATCTCCAAGAGCAATTACAATAGAAATAGTACTCCAAGATTTTCTGAAAGAAAAAGCATTTTAAATACCCCACTACAATTCTAGAGGGAGAAAAAAAGTTACTTGCTAAATGCAGATTTTAAACCTGCCTTTCACTGATATAACAGCAAATACTAAATTATAATTACAGTAAATCTTCTCATTAACTACAGTTAGCTTATAGGTCTGGCTGCTGGTCTTTCTGTAATTGTAGCCATACAATTTGGTTCTACTATAGAACTAAGTTTATTAAGTTACTGTAGTTAGACTTTTTCAAAACACAGATGAATGCATACTATATACAAGATGCATACTATGCATTCTTTTAGTAGACAGTATTCCAGTCTTTGTTATTTTATCACGTTAATTAAAGTTAACATGCACCTGACTCACTGAATAAAACTGATGTATTACTAGTCTATGTTTATTAATTTCTTCCACAGAGAAAACTGAAACTCTTCAAGAACTCTCTGTTATGGAAAAGCTTATTGCATAAATGTTTGCAAGTTTAACTTTCTCTGTAAATAATGAAACAAAAAGATACAATGAAATGAAAGTATTTTGAGTCTTAATATGTAAATGTTAATAATTATACAGATGATTTTCCTTTTTTCTTTTAAATAGACCAATATAATCTTTCCATTCTCTTTTGCAGCTATATGGTCACTACTGTCACGGCATTGACCAGGAAGTCAACAGCATGAAGTATCTTCCGTAAGAACTGAAACAGAATAAGCACAGTACACAAAAAAAGCAACCTAGACAGCATCAGTGCTGAATTGGATCTATCAGACAAGTGTCACAATGTCCTAATGGAACACTGACATTTTGATATGGTAGATTATTCTGAGTTTCTTATTTTTGCATTTTTCAGCTCTCTATATCTTTCCAAAATATTACATAAAACTACATTTCTCAAAATTCTAAAAGGAAGCAACAGCAATTTGTTTCCACATATTCAGACTAGGTGGTTAATATTGCTATCCCTATAAAACACTCTTATTTAAAATATCCAAGTGCTGGGGATCTTGTCAGAGTCCTCAATTGTTTTGTTTCTGATTGTGATCTAGAACTGTTCTCTCTGCATGTTCAACTGCAGCATGCCTGAAAACCAACCCCTTATATTCCACCATGAGCATCTGTACCCACAGAAGCAAAGAAAGACCTGGGGAAAAGAACAGATTCACTGGTACATTCCAGGTATCTTTCTTCATACAGCCTGTCATCTCAGGCCTAAAGGACTCATCATTTGAAATTTTAACTAACACTCATCACTGTAAATGCTGCTGCTGTTATCACTGACACAGAACAATCATTCCTTATGCTGTCAATCAGCACTGCTCAAAATCTACTACAAGCATATTCCAATCACTTACACATGGGCTAACTTCCAGCTACCACTCATCATACCTGGGGACTCCGAGGATTTGTTAAATTGGAACCAGTGGCATAAACATCACTCTGTTATTTACTTGATTACTACCCAAGAAGACAGATCTACAACAATAATCTCTAATCAGAAGTTTAATCTTTATTTTCTTAAAGGTATTAGGGTGAATTGGGCGCAAAAGAAATAATGCAGGTGTTGTGGTATGTATGCAACTACAGCCAACTTCAAAAATATCTCGTAAATATAAGTCTTAAAATCACTTATTTTCCTGAGACGTTTATGGTATGAGTTTGGTATAGGTTAAATCAAAAGTGTTTCTAAGAAGAACCAGCTGTGTCCCACAGTGTTCACTAACACAGGAGGTTATTTAATAGTAAATATTACACCTGTTTTTTCTTGAGCACATCCTATAAAGAACTGGCAAATTGTTCAGTGTATCCAATTGAGCTACTACAGGAAAGTGGACCAGACTCCAAATCTCAGTTTAGTTCTTGGCTTAAAAAGTCTGGAGAACTCTAAAAAAAAATTTTAAAGTATCAGACATGGCAATACAAAAACAGCAAAAGGAAGTTGGGGAGAGACTGCTCACTTCCCCTTACCCTTCACATATAACCGAGGTCAGAAAATTAACTGTTTACTCACAATAACAGTAAATTAAAAATTTACTGTTTATTCAATAAAAAAATGTTAATGACTTAATATACTTTCAAATATACCACTGGTCTAACATCCATGGATTGGACCCAACACCCCTAAAACAAGATATCACAGGAAAGTACCCACACAGGCAGGAGATAGCATATTGCCTGTCTGCTGTGTTACAAAATCCATACTCTGGGTCTCTGCTAGTTTGCACTGAACATTTATTATTCTCTAGGTACTCTTACATCTGTGAAACATTTTACAACTCAAACTATGAGCACACAAGGTAAACACAGAATCAGCTGAACTACTATAAACACTAAAGAGAACTTAATGTATACAGAAAATGCATTACAGAAGCAGGCTACCACACTCCACCAGCAATGGGTGAGTCACAACAGGGCTTACAGCAAGCTCAGATCATCCCTCAGCTCTACAAAATCCAAGTTAAATCATAACCTGCTTACACTTGTATTGCAAGGCTGCAGTGAGTGCCATCTGCAGTGGGCACCAATATATGGTAATTTAGACTGCAAACGCCCATGTCTGCAAATAAATCCATAGGGAAAAAATACCACCCACCAAAATGAGAACTCAGTAATCAAATACATTTACTGATGTGGTAGCCTTTTGTGTTATCAGAAATGGAAATGCTGAATTCTGTATTAAAGCAAACAGGATAAATATTACAACTTACCATATTACAGGATTCGGTATCACATATGCAAAACAACTCAGAAAATTTGCCCAGTATAGGAAAGAAAATATAAGCAATTACTCAAGCAGGTATCTGTTTGCCTCCTTTTTACACTGTATTACAAGAATCCTGGTCTATTTTTTCCTGCCTTTCCTTTCAGCACAATAAAACTAGGAAATCAGAAGGTGAGAGAATGAACACACTGGAAGGTGTTATCACCAAGGAAAGCATCTATAAAAACAAATATGAATATTTACTATATTTCAGTAGAATGAGAGTCATTCACAAAATGAATGCCAAAGTGAATAAAATCATAATTGCGACTCACTTCCTGCTCCCTCAGAAAAGGTTTGCAGGAATGTCCACTTCTGCTCTTGAGACTTCAGTAACTTCAGCAGAAGCAAAGAAGTAGTTTGACAGTCCCAGAAGTTCTACTGATAAATTTCAAAAGTCTTTTTAAGTGTCTCTGTAAAGGTTAAAACCACAACAGAATAAAAGCAAGTGAGACACTTTCTTTCAGTAGTCCCTTTTTTAAAAGGTAAGTGGCTTAGTATTTTCAAATGGCTGGGGCTTCAGACTCCAGAATTTTATTCTCCTCCAAATTCCATTTGCAGGTCATCTGAGAACTGTTATTAAATGACTTTCTAAACACTGATAAAGATTTTGCTTTTCTATGCATCACACATGGAATTTTGCTTCCCTGTATCTTAAAGTTTAAAAAAAGGTAACACAGCTTCTTTGCTAAATCTGTCAGCTGCAACAGATTAAATGTTCAATTTAGTGAGAAAGCACTAAGGTCCACGGCTTCAATGTGAGATATACAGATACACAGAAATATGTATACACACGTCACAGAATAGTCTGAGTTGGAAGGGAACCACATAGATGACCAAATCCAACTCTTAAAGCGAATGATCCATACAGGGATTGAACCCACAACCCTGGCATTATTAGCACCATGCTCCAACCAAGATAGAAATATACATCTATAGGTAGATTGATAGATTGATTTTATATATATATAAATATATATAAATATATATATTAAAATATATTTATAGATGTGTGAGTGTGTGTGTGTGTATTTATATTAGCATATTGTTAAAGTTGTCAGTTTATGGTTTGTGAAATGTGCTGTCTGGAAACCCTGAACTGACTAGAAACCATAAGCTCAAGCAGTCAGCTCTTGGCTTTCATAATGTAAGAGTACACAACAATATAAAGATATATTGCTTAAAAGTAATTTTCTCCAGACAACTTTCTAAACACACATTAAACCTTCACAATTGAAATAAAATGCCCTAAAATTATGAAACAATGTTCTTCCCTGTTACAATACTCATTCTAGGGGAAAAAAGGAAAAAAATCCAATAAAAAAAGACCCAAAAAACCTCTACAAAAATCCACAAATTCTCCCATTTCCCCACCTATTGTATGCTATTTTTGCTATTAAAGCTAAGTTTTCTTACTGTTTCACTTTCCTAAAGCTTCAAGATGCAAACAGAATTCTAGCTTGCATTTAACCAAATCATCTTTCATAGTTTACCCATCAGCTACAGCAACCATCATTGTTAGTGGTCTCAGAGGAATAAAAGTTATATTCAGTTTATATTCAGAGACCACAACTACACTGCAGGTTTCATTTTTCCTCTATAACACCTATACTAAAACTGGTCACACAATGTGGGCAAGGTTTGTTCCTGTAATACAGCATGAATATTTCATCCCAGAGAACAAGGGCCAGAAGCCTCCTCAATAAAAGTGACAAAATGACCCAAAGGAAAAAAAGAAAAGTTTTTGATCTACCTGCCTTTTACCCCTCAGCTGTCCATGGGACAGACTGTCATATCTGTCTCTCCTTGTTCTGCTTTTTGTTCCCTAAAGGTAAGTGTCTTATTTTGAATCATCACTTTCAGTTGGAATAGAAGTATTACATCCATGGTTTGAAAAAAAAAAAAAAATCCTGTGAATTGGAATACTCAGTTGAATACTCTGGTCTTCACTCTCCAGTGAAGTTTCCCTGACGTACAAAGCAATGCACTTATATATCAGGCCCAAAAGTTTTGAAAATTTTTATCTTACCATTATACAGCTGAAGCTCAGTGATTGCATTTGTACTTCTGGCATTTATAAGCAGAATAAGAAAAAAAAAGTTGTATGATTTTATAGAAGTGTCTCAAATAATTCAAAGGCTGCCTAGGGGAAGGCAGAACACCCCCACAAACAGCCTTCTCCAAAAAAGTTGTGTTGTATGAAAGCTTTACATTCTGTTGCTACCATATGTAATTACAAAAGCAGAATTTGTGTGGATGGAGTAATGCGCTTTTTTTCCCTACTGAATCCTCTTCCAAGTTACTGAAGCTTTTGAAACTGTACTGAATCAAACATCACACCCTGGAATGTCACAGCTTACAGCTTGTCTGAGCTCAGGGACTATTTCTTATCCCGTGTAGGTATCCACATCTCACTGAAACGAGAGGAGCTTTTTTGGGTGCATTTATTATGGCAAACACTGTTGATAAAAGCAAAAGTATTCCAAATAACTTTCCAGTTCACAGAATCAAACATTAAACATGCATACTAATGACAGCTACTGTTCCTGCCTCTTTGCCCTGCCACATCTCCTCTGAATTTAACAAGGAAGTATGGGAATTTGAAAACCTGCTGATTCAGGATACCCAAACTTAAAGTATGTTTTAAACACCTTTTTTCTCCATTACCATCATCTAAATTACTCCATCCACGCTAGTCAATACGTTCAGTAATCCTGTCTTGTCCCCTACTTCAAAAAATTTATTTGATTGCTCTATTCAGGAAAAATCCTATTGCTACCAGGGTTGCCAGATTCCATGAGATACTTAAATATATTGCACAATGAGGCTGCAGAGAAACCTATACAGGAGTTAAAATGCAACAGAATGGACCCACTACATTTAGGGTTTTCAAATTTTTCCCTCAAACTTGATAACCATTCTGCAAGCTGTAAACATACTCATGCAACAAATCCACAATGCTTTGCAATGAAAAATTACTGTATCTTTTTGAAGCACAACAAATACCTGAAGGAATTTCCAACTCAAAACTGAAAAGAAGTCAAATGTTGCAAAAATTTGGTATACTGCTAAGGGGTCTATCAAAAAAATAGTCATAAACAGAATGCTGATTATAAGGATCATAATGCTGAAAAAGTATTTCTTCCAAAACAGTTTATGACCATAAACAATAGTAGGTTACTGTGGAGTGATGCATCTTACTAAGGGGAAAAACATTTATATTTCTGTACACACAAGATGATCTCTGCCAGTAATTAAACACAAAAAAGAGTAACCAGTAAGAAGTAAAAAAATCTGCCTTATGAAATTATTAAATAATTATTGTGAAATTACAATGAAAGTAACTGCACTCCTGTCCACAGCCATAGAAAAACATTTCATATTGATATTGAAAAATATTAACATCACCATGTATTTATTACTTATTTTCAGATGTGCACACCAGGGACAGAACTATACTCAGTTATCTTATTTCATGGCATTCCATCTTTAAAATGTTCTGGAATTTTAGTGCAAGACTGAATGTGAACTACAGATTGCATATACAACAGTTTTTGCTCTGTTGTGTTGCCAGTTGGGGAAGAGATTAAAATGTAAAACTGTATTTATTTCAACATGTAACTCCTTTCAGAGTTGTTAAAAGTTGGTTCAATATTAAACATACATGTGTTTTCTAAAAGAAATGGACTATACAACTGCATTTTAAATGCACTTAGGTCAAGTCATACACAAGCCTATCAAATGCTGACTCTGCTACTGAACTAAATCACCCCACCAGGATATTCACTACAGTTCTGGCTCTGGATTCAGTCCTACAAACCTACAATCACTGTTTGATCACATTACGTAAGTATGGATGGTAATGTAACATTTTCAAAGGCTCCTGAGTGTCAAGGGGGTTTAACACACAAGTCATTTATATGCTTTGAAATCATTTATTATATTTAGATTTTCACTGAAGGACACTCAGTTACAATAACTATGTTTGCTTTCTTATTCATGAAAGACAATGAGATCTTTTGGTTTTAACCTGATCATGTTATTTTCAGGGCATCTCTAACTAGATAAAAGGCCCTCCCAGGAAATCACTCAAAACTCAAGCTGCACAAGGAAAAAAATACAACAGACCCTATGATTCTGTAGCAGAATTCAGCTTTGTTTACATCGGTCTTAAGCTTTTCAATATTTGAAAGTGTACAAAAACAACCTCAGCAAGAGAAACACAGAAGACGAGACTGTAATACTCCCTAGAATGAAAATACCCATTGATTCATGATTTCTATCAATGTAAAGTAGTATTTTTCCATTTTCATGCTCCAAGGTGTAGTGACAAATTTTAGTTGTTTTTCTCACATATCTCTTTCAATCTTATGCCTTTCAGTATCATCCTCACTCCTCTTAAAGACATATTAGAGGGAAAATAAAGCTTGAGTTCTTTCTTACTGTTTGTCTCCCAAAGATGGAGCTTGATAATACCCATCGACTGCAACAAAAAGTTGTTCTGTGCTTCCTCTGAAATTGAGTTCAAAAGACTCCTCACAGGTTGCACAGTCTGCAAGCAGCCCTGCCCTCTGCTCTTACTCAGTCACCATGCAAATTTTGCTCCTGTAAGTAGCAAATTACAAACCCAGTAGAGATCATTCAGCATCCCTCATACACACCTTCCATTCACAAATCTCCCTTTATGTTTGCAGGAGGATAGCAAATAATTTGATTTTCCATCTCCTCTACGTTTTTCCCAACTTTATACTTTTGTAGCTGAACTCATTTGTATCTCTACTAGACACAGGTATTTCCTGGTCTATGTTGTATCCCACTTTTTTTACGTGCTTTGGAAAGCAAATCCATTTTAGGATTTTGAACTACTCTAGTGCAGAACACACTGATTTATTAACAGTTGACAATTCTGCATAATGTCAACTTGACAAATTATTTTTCCAGTTTAGGGAACTCTTTGTGTCCCTGAAGTACAAACAAATATTTTCATGTGATTGCTGTTCCAAGTTTAGGTTTAGTAGAATCAAAGTATTAATGAAAAATGTAGTTATCGTGCATTTCAGTCTTTCTGTGGCAGCTCTGAATAGCAGGATGTACACGGCTATCACTTGCAAATAGTAACAAATCATGTAAAGCTCAAAGAAATAAGTAGAAGCTTTTCCTTTTTGAAAAGCCCTGCATTTCCCATTTAGCATCTTAGCAATGCAGCAGTACCAGAAAGTGTTATGAAAGAATCTGACAAAACATAAATAAAACCTGCTAATCTCATTTCCTCTCAGCATCTAACTAATGAGAAATGCAACTAAGTAAACACTATGCATGCTAAATCACAGGGGGGTTAGTTAAGTGTTTAGGTCAATCATCAAATGTGCTATCAACAGCAATAAGTCTTGTTTGGAAACAACTTCGACATAACCAAATCTGTTGAGCTAATCAGTGACCCACAAATCTGAACTCCCAAATTTAACTAGACTGATCTGCATCAGGCCGCTTTTGCATTTTAAACATGTAAGTTCTGTTAATTCACACAATTAATTGAAGAGAAGTACTTCAAAACTACATAAAACCCATCAGCAGCCTCTTTAATGCAAATAATCAGGATCTCTCAAACATCTTAAACCTTACCCTCCAATGCCCTACTGAATCCCTCAAGATCTAATGCAAAACTGTAAAAAGCATTGGCACTTACCATTCTGCAATGTGTTTCTTGCTGTCGTAATTCAATTGCACATAAGCAGAGAGGTTTTTTCCTAAAGAGTTTTAAGCAGTATGTGGAGAAGTTTGCAGTGTCTACATAATAAGATAGATCACACTTTGTGACTAGCCACTTGACATTTCCCTTATAAATTTATAACTAAAGCCTTTATGCAAGTGCAGCAGAACTAAAATTTAATGGCTGGAGGATAGACAGAACAAGGTCACCCAAAACTATTAAATTTTTTCATTGACAAAAATAAAAATTCCTAGGTTTGTCTTTTGTACTTGGAGAACATCGAACAAAAGGCAACAAGGGAACTAAAGGAATAATTAAAATGTGGACATGCTTCACCCTCCCCCCTTTTTATCTCCTTGAAAGTTTTGCCAGCCTAAATTTAGTCTCAAGTGTAGATGTTTGTGGACAGTCTTTCTTACATGGTGCCTTGGAAGCTGAGTCAGGAGCTCTTATTCTACTGCCGTTCAGGTGAAAGCCCTGTAAGACCACAGCTGCTACAGAAGGCAGCGTGGATCAGCAGTAGGGGCAGCTCACTCTTCTGCACTAAGTGGCCATCTCTCCATGGGAAGTGGAGGAAATGAGCTGCCGCACATGCCCTTCAGTGGCTGACAGGCCAGAGAACAGCACTTTCTAGAAAGGGAGTCAGTCAGCTGTGAAGATGGGATGGGACTCCCTATGTAATGCATTGTGCCTTTCCCCTATTTCACACAGCACACTTCCCAGGTCTCAGGCAAATGCATTTCAATTACCAGGATAAAAAGAATTCAGAATGCGCATTTTGCTATAAAGTTCAAGGGTTTTAAACATCTAGTGAAAAAAAAAAAATCCTTCATCCCACATCCTTCATCCCATGACAGGAGAAGAAAACCTTTACACAGAGTGGTATTTTGGCTTTTCCATCTTCAGTGATCCAGATTAATGTAAACCGTAATCTTCACAGCTGTCATTTTCACAAGGTAGCTTTTACTATTTTCTAAGTGTTCAAAGTAGACAGCCTAGAATTATTTACACGAACAAAAACAAAGGCATCACAGCACTCACAGGAACCATTATTAGTCTCACCATTTTCCTATTTTGGAATAACATGGAGAAAGTGTGGGAACAAGCACGAACTTCTTATTTTCCTCAAGTAACGGAGACTGAGGAAATAAATCACAATCAGTACATTTATTTCATCCAAGTCTGACAGTGGGAAATCAGGGCCAAGTTAAATATTTTATCCTCATGCATGCAAACAGCAAAGGCTCTTTTGTTTGAGCCGCTTTTTATGCATCTCTGAAGGCAATCTCAGGCAGGGGCACTGTAAGCAAGCAGAGTGATCATTAACAGCAAGGAACACAAATGAGCCCCGAAACCTTACCTCATCCTGAATTCCCGTCCAAGCTATGTGTAACCTTCTCAGTACACAAGAAGAACAAGCAAGTTTTAACCATCCAGCCACTCTGCCAGGCTGCAGCTGCAAACTGCAACTCTACTGCTTCACTCACTACGTCAAATTAATGCTGAATCCCAGGAGTTAAAATGAGTCTTAAAAATTAAGCAAGCAGGAGTATCAGCCTGTAACTCTTCAATCATCT
Source organism: Eopsaltria australis (assembly GCA_034509425.1). NCBI lineage: Eukaryota > Metazoa > Chordata > Aves > Passeriformes > Petroicidae > Eopsaltria > Eopsaltria australis. Next base: position 1,367,494 of record JAVTVJ010000396.1, read on the forward strand.
CTAGTCTTCAAATAAAATAAAAAAAGAAAAACCAATGCTTCCATGATTCTGCCTGACTTTAGGTTTATAATCACAAAACTGCACCTTCTTCAGTTGCATCCTTTACACATGGAAGGACCCTCCTGAAAGGAGCCCACAGAACCTTTTATCACTCTCCCTTTTACACTAATGCAGGACAGAAGTCTGGGAAATTTAGTGACAAGTCACAGAACTAAAAAAAAAAAAAAATGTCTTCAGCTATTAAACTAATAAAAAGTGAATATGTAAACATCTGACCGTGTGCAAACAGTAGACTGGCAGATGACAATTTTGGATTTTCAGCTAAGCATCATTTTTCTCCAGTCAATTCATGTAGATGATTTTGCACTGTTTGGGGTAAGTACAATACTATTGAAACCCACTCAAAAAATATGTTTACACTTGTCAAATTCAACTAGACTCAAAGTGATTTAAATACATCTCTAGCTTTTTCTAGATGGTACAAATTGAACAGTTCAATCTTCTGTGATAAGGAGAATATCACAATTAGTTTTTGCTATGTATCATGCCAGAAACAGGGGTTCCTGAACAACATACACATGTAAACAGCTGAAAAAAATACAGAAATATTAAATCAGGCCACCTGCTCTGGATGGTAGAACACACTTGTCTTTCATGTCATTGCTGCAACCATGATGACCTAAGGGTATGGGCAAGACTGATTTTGGGGACAGAGGTAATATCTAGGTATATACTTAGAAAAAGTAGATTAACTTTCCCATACACTGAAGAAATGCCCGTGCCTCCAAAAACTGGTCTACTTTTTGCAAATTAAGTAGTCAGCTGTGCTGCTAAAAATGTAACACCTTCAGAATTTGTCCTGCAGAAAGATGAGGGACAAGAAAACTAAGCCGAAGAAAGTTAAGCACCACTGATTAACCAGCTCATAATCCCAAGATGAGGATCATGCTCAACATTTCCCATGCCCTCCTCTGTAACTGCCTTCATGGACACCCAAAGAACACGAGTCCTTGAAGCTTCCATTTGTGTCGGAATTTTACTAGGTAACCCTGGAAGAGGTATAAATCCATTTGAACCATGAACTGATTTAAATATTCACTGGTTGTTTAGCAGCCTTAAATAGCTCTCAAAAATAATAATTAAAAAAGCAAAGAACATCTCTTCTTTATACAGGTTTGCAAAAAACACCTTGCTAGCAGAAGTCAGAAAGCCACTCTAAATCAGCAAATTGAAATAATAAGGACAAAAGGAATGCTAAAAAGAAAGCAGCTAAATCACTTTCTGTCTCAATAGCATCTAGGAGTGTGATAGAAACTTGATCTCAATAAGGGGAAAAAAACCCACAGAAAGCAACAAAAAAAAAAAATTATAACTATCTCTGAAAGCTGCACACTTAAGTTTTTCTCAAAGCACTGGTCTAGCTCTGTTTACTTTGGGATTCCAATTACAGCCATTTCAACACCAACCAGTACTTTCTGTTATCTGAATTTCAGCTGCACTTCAGCTCAGACAACTGAACCTGTAATGCTGGAGGTCTTGTTATACCACTGAGTGATGGAATTTTCAGTATGATATAATGCATCAATTTGCTATATAATAATATACATCAATGTAATATACATCACTGTGGTTTTGTTTTTACCTTTTGAATCGCTCTTTGCAAGTCACTTGAGCAGAACAGGAAGTGTTAATTATTCACCAGAAAGATTTCTGGTCTTTCCTGAATTAGTCACAAGAACTTTAATAGTCAAAGGAGAGACTGCATCACAGAATAATGGATAATAATGGGGTCCTATCTTCATCAACAGAGTGCTGCAAAACCACCTGAGACTCACAGATGTGTAATGCAGGCAGTTCTTGCTCTTCTAATTGCATAGCAACTCTTCTGATTGAAAGAGATTTCCTCCACCCACCACAAACACTTCCTTCTAGATGAACCACCTGGGAAACAACAAGTCAATGGGTCAATATTGTCCTACAGCAAGTTCTGATTTAAAACAAATACCTGTTTCTAAATGAAAATACTCCTTGCTCCTAAATACTCCTTGCTAGGTCTGTCGTCCAAGACTCCTAAAGCACTGTGGAATTGAATGAACAGGGATATATGATTCACAAATGAAAATAGAGAGAGTCCATGCAGAGAAAAGCATAGACTGACTGTCACACAGTGGATCAGCAGCAGAAACAGCAATAAATCCTTTCCAAACTTAAATGTCAAGAAGGAGAATTTTATTTAAAAAGGAACATTCTACTACCCATATCTTTACGGGTTTATAGTCTCTAAAGTCTTGTAATGAACAGATGTCTTAAAAAAAAAAATCAGCATTAGAGCACAACATCTAAAGCAGTACCCAAGAGAAAGTCAAGCAGGAACACATCCAGTGTCCAAAATAAAACAACTGCTAACAAACTACAGTCCAAGTAAGAGAAGAATATATAGTGACATTCAACCCTATATGCAGAGGCATTCTAACATCTAACTTGATGTTAGACTCTGGAAAAGAATTATACTGAAAAATAGATGTGTTAGGAGTATCACAACGACTCCATGTATTTGACAATACCAGGAGTTAACAAGCAGCAGAGTTAGTCCACTTCCTTAAACAGAAGGAGTCAACTTGCTCCATCTTAATTATTATTTCCAAGGCAAGTTTAATTTCAATTATTTTGCCAACAAATATTAATCACAAAGTCTCAATGCCAAGAAAAATATATTTGAAATGTACAAACATTATTCTTAATTGCTTTCTTTCAAAAGTCCAAAAATGAGTCAGCACCTATGGACTAATCCTAAAAGCTTTTTATAAGTCATAGCAAAAATGATGTTTTATCCACACATCTATGTAAAAAAAAGAAAATAAAACAAACCAAGATTTCAGCTTCTTCAAAGAATTTTAAATGTATTTTAAATTTTGTAAAATTCTGAGCATTTTAAAAATTTAAATTATGATGCTTTCAATATTTTTTCCTATTAAAAATGGAGCAATTATACTAACACACAAATTAAAATTGGAGAGAATCATTATGGAAACATGCTATGTGAGAATTGCTTTCATTCCTTCATAGAAGTATACAGTCAAAAGTTTATTGTAAAAATAGAAATGAACAGATTTTAAACTGATAAACATTTTAACAATTTAGGGGAACATCTGAAACCTATCTGCATGAATAAGCAAGCATTTGTTAACACCTGAACAATTTTGGAAAGCATTACTGTCCATTAGTTCACTGAAGAAGATTACTAAGGAAAAGGTAACATGAGGACATTAAGCAATGAACAAGCATTACTAACGCTTCGTCCTGCAAACTGGTGTCAGCAACACCCAACCTAAAACTCTTCTTGCTTCAGCTAAAAAATGCATTTTACTCAGTAACAGTGGATACTTGTAAAAGAAAAGTTTCAAAGACAGTTAATTGACTTATCAAAAAGCCAGGCTCCTTAATATTGAAATTATCTTGGGCCAAAATAGCATCTAATCAATAGAGGACAATACAATTTCCAATACTGAGGGACTCTCACTAAATGACAGCATTTTGCCTACTTTATATATGCAGCTTCCTCTGAGACACCTCTAAATATATAATTAGAGATAAAAATGCTGCAGTTATAGTGACAGAGTTGATGTCAGTAACAGTCATATTGTGAAGGATGGTTGTGTTTCAGCAATTAAGTCAATGAGGCCATGACTTTGGATTCTGCTTTTCCAAAGGCACAATTAGGTGGTTATCATGAAATCAGTCTGCTTTTCATTCTTTTAAACACTGCTTCAAATCTAGTATTGTGCTCCTTTCTCCTCCCCCTTCCTTAGATGCTTAGGATTTAAATAGGACTTTCAACTTAAATAGTACATTCAACCAAGCAGAAGTTAAATATATACATTACTAAGACAAGCCTTCAAATAAACAACTCACCCAACATTAGACACTATATTATCTGAAGAGCCAAAAACTAAAGACAGTAATCATCGACCAAACTCTTTTTCTCTGTTTGTCTGACTGCTTATTAAAATTATTTTAGGAAAACCAGTTTTTATCTCCATTCAAAATTTTTCATTACTTCCATTTAGTCTCTAATTTACACCACACAAACATTGGAAATCCAACAATAGCCAAAGTACATTTATTAAAGGACATAACACTGATGCAAATAATATTAGAAATAATTTTCCTTATAACACTAATAAAAATACTACAATATTTAGAAACTGAAATTTATCTTCCTTGCATTGACTTACATTGTTCAGAGCATGCTTATGGTGGCCAGATGAAACAGATGGAATCAAACAGGATACCTAGAAGTCTTTCATAAATAACATGAAGCAGCATTCTCTGCTGCAGGGAAGACGCCAGATGACAAATTAAGAGTAAAAATCCATCAACGATTTTCTAATATAACCTCTCTGTGCAGGCAAGTACTGCACTTACCACAATGCTACTAGTCAGATGTCAGAAACAGAAACTGAACACACAACTGCAAATATCTCCCTTCTCCAACTCATGGAATACTGCAACTCTTCGACTACTATGTTTTCCTGAGTACAGGTAAGGGATAACTTAGAGTTAACAGACCTATGCATTGCAATACATTGTTTGACTTCCAAGATTTCAAAAAAAGTGTTAAAAAAAGTAGAAGTTTAACCCCCACTCTCTTTAAGTATTTAAACTTCCCACCATATCAAACAAAAGATCCATCTCTATTACAAAAATAGCTTTACATCAAAATCTTAAATTGGAAGGTAATGGTTGGGCATTTTTGCAGAACCTAAAAATACCAACCCACTACTTCTGTACGTTAATGTCATCTCTACAGTCTGAAACCCTTGTGGCCATTCACACGAAGGTTTCATTTTTCAGACTCATTTATTATTCACTGCATATGGCGTCCTCCACAATATTTTGTTATGTGGCCTTCTCAGTGTCCTGAGGAGATGCCATTTTAATATCTGCAGCTACTCTGACCTAAGTTTCTTCACAGATCTACCATCAAGAAAAGTTGATTCATATTGCAGCTACTGGCCTGATTTTCAATTCTTCCAAAAGCAAAGAAGGGACTCCATCCTAGTGAGCCCTGCCTGTACAAAATAGACAGGAAATATTTCTGACACTTCAGTTTAAAAAGGAGAAAAAAAAAGGGAGAAAATATCAATATAATTTTACGAGCCCAAAGTGAATATGAAGTTTATCTTAACCCAAATAAGGGTTTCAACATAATCAAGATCAAATACCATCCAAAAACACTCACAAGACATTTGTCTTAACTTCTGAAGTACAATGTTAATTACATCAGTCAAGGCTGCATATTTGAGGAGACACATGAACACAATGACATTTTTAACTTCAAAGAACATAAGCAGTAATTGGCTGAGAAAGTATATCACATTCGTAATTTTTACCCACTGGCTCTAAAGAAAGCCTGCGTCTATTTATATGCACTAACTTGTAATTTACAAAGAAATTAAAATCCAGTAATGGCATAGCATGTCAGTGAAAATATTCAAGTCAAAACCAGACATCTCCAACAAATACATCAATCAAGGATCATTCTCTCTAGGTAATGTTTGATATCACTGATTTCAACACCTTAAAAGAAATACTGAGTCGTGAAGCTTCTACCAATTTGAGACTTCAACAGCTGTCCAACATGCAGCAACAATATTAAAATAAAATTTCAACTGAAGTGGTAAATTGTTTGAAATTTATGGAATTAAAATCAGCAGCAGCATTTCCTTGAAACTGATATGTATATTATAACTCTCTAACTGACTGGGGTTACCATTAGAAACTTTTGAGAACCCAAAGCATCATCATCAAAATAAAGCATTATACAAAACACATCTATGGTATCATAGAACATTTGAACATTTTACCAATTAGCATTAAGAGACATTTCATAGCCCTGACTGTGGACTAATTGTCAGCACTGCCCAAACAGTAACACCTTTGACCAATCCCAGTTTACAGAAAAGACAAAGAAGGTTCTGTCACACAGGAAGACAGAAACCCAGAAGGCGACCTAGACACCGTAACTTTTAACTCCTCCAAGCTTCAAAAAGAAGGACAACCTACTCTTTCCTTGTTTGTTCTACTTGTAAGAACAGCAAGCTACGATACTGAATTTCATTCTGACTAATGAGGAAGTTCAGTTAGATTAAAAGGTGCTGGATATGGCTGTCTATAATTAACACACCACCCATTTAAAATTAGAAAATATTTATAAAACATTTTATATACAGATTTTGAATAAATGCATGGTTTAAGCAAGAGGGCTTTTTCCTCAAAATCTGGCTGCACTAAGTTAACAGACATTTTTAATCAAGCAAGCCTATTTTTGGATCTTCTTAAATAAAACGCCCTCATACACCAGCTGTTTGAATTTATTCACTCCTAAGAATTATCACACAGCAAGTTTAAAGGAAACAAAATCAATTACTTTCTTTCTCCCATAGAGAGAGAGTAGTTAAATTATGGAACGTCTTCCTGCAGGACATTGTAAGGGTCAGGAGTACATATGGCCTCATCAATTCATTATGCAAATTTATTGAAAAATAGGTAAGACCAACTAAGCTATAAATCTGTAAAACAGAGGACAACCTTATGTCAGGCTGCCAGAAGCAAAGGAGGTATACCACGATAAGCATCACTGCATGCTTGCTCTGTCCTTATGCTTATTCCCTCAGCATCACTTATCACCAAATCAGAAACAGGGCTGGATGTATCTTTGGTCTGATCCAGAACAGCTGGTTTTCATTAAATAACAAAATCTCCTTTCTGTTTTGTCTATTCTATTAAGTACTGCAAAAGAAAGCATTGTTTTCACATTCCTAGAAAAGAGCTTATTACAGTTAAAGTATTAAATCCAGTTCATCTGCTTTTACTTCAAGTGCCAATAACCCCCATTTCACAAGGTAAGCTTCTACAGCAAATGGAAAACTTAGCAAAAATGTTGTACCTTGCAACTGCAGTTGCAAGAGGCAAGTGCTCACTGTAGAAAAAAGTGGATAAAATTTCTATCTTTTAACTTTATTTAAGATGTCCTTCTAGTTGTATTATGACTGAGGGAAATCACAATTTATCATTCTTTACCCTGCATATTTTTATTCAAACAGGGAACATGACAAAGCTTAATTCCTCAACACCACTTTATCTCGTAATTCTCAATACTGTCTAAAATTAGGATCTAAGCAAGTAATTTCAGTGTCTCCCAATATCCCTTATCATATGCTGTAGCACACAGTAGGAAAGTTGTAAATAAATCAATTTCTCATCAGACTCTTTGTTTCTCAGTCAAATAATCCGTCACTTCTATTTGTGCAACACACCGGTAGATATATCATTACAGCAGTTAATGCTGACTTTAAGTATAAACTGCTTCAAGTTCTTTTACCCAGGAATGTAACAGAGTATTATATAAGTTCATGCATAATATTAAAAAATTACAATATTCAAGTATTTTTAGTCTTAACCTAAGAGCAAAATAGAGTACACTGTCTCACATAAACCAACAAATTCACTGCTTACTCCAGTACCTGATCCAAAGTGCCAGCCAGTGAAACCCTGGCTAAGGAACTGCATGATACAAGCCCAGTGAAAACAAATTCTCAGAGGGAAAGGTACATACTTCAACAGTTTACTCAAGCTTTATTTAGCAACATCTATGAGGGGTTGCAACAACAATTAAAGCAAAATTAGGTTTAGGGAGGCATTATGCATTCACAAGGACCTAAACTGCCGTTGAGATTAGACAGTGTTTATTAAAAAGGTAGTGTTTATTAAAAAGGAACACTGAGACTTCCTATGGAATGAACAGCTGTAATCACCAAAAAAAGTAAAGACTAGTCAGAAAAGAGGCTTCTAAATGGGATATATATATAACCATTGTTTGTTTAGAAGCTAAAAGCAAGCTTTGGCGATATACACTCACAAACTCATCATGTTTATGTTAAATGATTCACCATTTGATCAAATGTTTAATTTTAGCAAACAAAATTGAGAAAAGAGCCAGATTGGCATGGCAAGGACCTGATGGTACATAAGTGACTGGAAAATCCAGACTCAGAAATAAACTCAGAATTGGGCCTGCACAGAATGCTTGGGGCACAGTGCCTCACCACACACATGATGAGTGTGTCAGAGAAAGGCAAAGCAAATGGTAACATCCTGCAAAAGCCCTGCTGGCATGTTCTCAAATAATATTGCTATCAGTTTTAGCTGACTACAGTACCTTATAGTTGCCAGAACTAAGATGAGATGAAACTAATCACACTGTGTTTTCAATCAACTTCCTGCTGGCTGCCACCATTTCAAGAATGGAATTCATTTGTTTTATGTCTATTAACATATTTCCTTCTTTTCTGGTTCTAAAGCACTAAAAGCAGTGGTATGGTATCAGCCTGGACATTAAGAAAGATAAGCAGCAGTCACTACAGTACAAATAGAATACTCTTTTCACAGTATATGCTACCAGCAGCTTACAAGTTCCTTTTACGCATATAACCATTTTACAGTAGTATCCCCAGCCCACTGCTGGTTTCACTCACAAGTGAAAGCTTCATGGAAATCTTTAAAAGTCAAAGGGAAATTGCCAACACATAGGTCATTAAAGAATCAGCCTCATCTCTAATAAGCAAAAAGGATTAACTGGAATATAATACATCCAGTAATATTTTCATGTATTTATAAAATCTTCAACCTCGAGTTCACAGACACCATAAGGGAATGGCTTCTGAAATCCAGTAGTCTAAGAAAAAATAGACATTACATGATTCTATGATTCTCTAGTCTGTTAACCAGGAAAATAAGAAAGAATTTTTCCAAGTCGAAAGAATCAGAAGTTAAGCACAGCATACTTTAGATGAAGTAATCTAAAATAAAAACTTGCATACTGAACCCTTTCCAATCTTTGTACACTAAGACTATTCCAATAAATAGTGAGATAGTTGCTAATGACTGAAGTTGAAGATATAAATATAGGGGGAAAATGGAGCAAAGTATTTCCAAACATTGAGTTGTGTGAATTTTTAATAAATAACATGAATACTGATGAGGTTTCCCAATTGAGATCATCTGGGTAAGTGAAATGATTTGTAAAATATTAAGATCATCTCAGTACTCCATTTAGACTTCACTTGAGCAGACATGATAGACTGGAGATTCTAAAAAGAAGGGCAAGTCTGCAGATTTAAGGATGGATTCCGTGATCTTCAACAAAAGGTAAGCAAACGTTAGTTGTTGACCTTAAGCAGACATTTCAGAAGTTCTTAACAGCCTCACTCAAAAGTCTCTTCTTTCAGCTGTTCATTTTTCAGTCTCTTAGATCTTAAAATATCAAGAGTTAGCAGTTTTCCAATCTCTAGAGGTTCTTGAAACCTAAAGGATCTGAATTTCTAATATAAACTCAAGTCTTTTAAAAGAAGAACCCCTCCAAATTCAATGCAATAGTACATACTAGTCTGCTCCTGTAATCTCTTCGCATGCCACCACTATCAACATGTGTCTCTGGAGCTACTCCTATCCCTGTTCAACCAACAGGCAAAGCTGTAGCACACTAACCTACAGCTTACTTCAATTTTAATACTTCTTTCAGTCTTTTCCTTAATGTTTCCTGTCATTGTGGCTTACTGCAGAAAGCATGCATCTGACTAAAACAGTCCTGTAAGCATGACATAAAATCAATTTAAAAAAAAAAAAAAAAAGGCATCGTCTTTTATACTTGGTAAAATCTAGACCTTATTGTTTGACCCCCACACAGAATTGCTCTGCTGCCCACACGGCTTGGGCACACTGAAGAAGAATGGTGAAAAGGTTCTTAACCATTGCACTGACAGGGACCAGGAAACATAAAGCAATACTGTTCCTCTACATTACTATATTTACAAATTCAATGGAAACTACTACATTAAATTACAAGTTTCAGAACTTTTCATAGCTTTAAATGTCCTGGCCCTGTTGTTCCAAAATGTGACTTGACAGACATTAAGATGACATGACAGTCAGATAAGGCGCTGTCTTAAGACACGTTGCTGGTCATAACCCTAGCTGAAATCTAGAGCAGCAGAATTTCAACTTCAGACAAATAAAAGTCTTTTTGCTATCACAACTCACTTTCTTCAGAAAGCTGGCATAAAACTGTGACTCCCTAATAACTCCTGACAACGCAACCTCAATAGAAAGGCACATCTGCACTGATTTACCAGACAATCCCTCCAAACACTAGCAAGGCCTAGGTAAATAAGGTCATGCAGACACTTAAGCTTTTTCAGGACTGAGAAGTACAGCAATCAACTCTGAAAACTGACAGCACAGTTTTTTAAGTGGAAAAATAGATATTTAGTATGCCACTGTGCATAGAAATGCACCTGGCAGACACTTAAAGAGACTGAAAAACAGGCTAATTCATTCAGTGTATTGGTGGAAAAAGTGAGGGGTTTGCTCCACACTGCTGTCTTTCAAAATTATCATACAAAGAAATCCCTCCATGAATGGCATTCTGAAGGGGATAAAAAAGGGGAGGGCAAAAAAAAAAAACCCACTTGATATCTGCTTGTGCAAGGGAGGCATGTTAAAAAAATCAGCTTTAAAGGCAATGGATTTTCTTGAGAGCCTCCTGTAACCATTAAGCAGATCCTTGAACACAAAGCACCAGATTTTCTTCTCATTATCAAAACATGCTGAACTCGCCAAGAAGTTGAGCCCAAAGAAAAAGTTCACTTTCAACTTTCTACAATTCTCCCATAAGTATCATGTTGCAGAAGTCAGTGCACTGTATTAGAGATAGCAAAAACTTGTTCTCCACTACTTTACAAAAAATATCAGACCCAAATATGGAAGCCTAACAAAACAAAAATAAACAAAATAATTTACTATGTACTTATAATTTGTCTTGCAAGATCACTCCCAACAGGGCCATGACATTTGTTGCAATTCAGGCTTCTGTCATAACTCAATAATGAGATTTCATTTAAATCCTGCCACTTCAATAAACCAACCAAATGTACAGTGACATCACAAATCACTCTTACTGCATCTCTTTTCTCTCAGCCTCCACTTCCCCAGAGTACCTTAAACTGCATGACATAAATCCCAAGAAGGTACAATCACAGACGAGTGTAAATCTCAGGTGGGCCTTCAAAAGTCTATTTAGTCACATATTCTTTGAGTTTTCCATAAATAAGAACATTAGGGACTAATGTTGCTGTGATAGACACTAAGGACACTTTATGACAATGTGTATCTGCCAGAATACCATCTCCCATGGTACATCTGATTTAAAAAAAAAAAAATCAGTAACGGAAATATCTTCAACAGACACGACTCTAGAGGTGGCAGTTTAGGAAGGAACAGGTTTACTCTTTTTTTTTCACCTTTGGCAAACAGCAATGACCCCTACTTCCTTCTTCCTAAAAGGGTATCAGCAAACAGCTAACAAGGGCCTTATCTATTATGAACCACTTCGCTTTCCTAAGGTGGAGAAAGAAGTATGTTTTTGTCCTTAGCTGTTTTCCCTCATGTTATGCTGCCCTGCGTGAATTGTAGCGACAGCTCCCCGTTCCCGGGCACAGGGCAGGGATGTGTCAGGGACACCCGGCAGGGCACCCAGGGGCCCGCATTACTCATCTGCGGCTCTGAGGAGCTGCCGGCAGGCCCCGGAGCGCAGCCCGCAGCCCCAGAGGAGGGGCGGCCTCTCCAGGAAACCTGCATGCCCGGGGAAGCGGCCGGGCCTCCCCCGCCGGGCTGCCGGGAAGGCCGCGCTGTCCGGGCGGCGGGGGGGCCGCGGGCGGCCTGGCACCCCCTCCCCCCTGCGCTCGGGGGCAGCGCAGCCGCCTCCCCCCGGGGCACCCGCCGCCTCTACGCCAGGAACCACCGCCGACACCGCGGTCCAGCCCCCCGGGACGCGGCACACACAGGCACGGAGACATCCCTCTTCCGAGGGGGGGAATCCCCGCGGCCCGCCCGGCAGGGCCCCAGGGCCGCCCCCTCCCCGCGGCGAGCTGCGGACTCGGCCCCCGCGCCAGGCCCGCGCCCGGGGTTACGACCTGGCCCGTCCCCCCCCGCCCGGCCGCGGCCCCCCGCCGCCTCGCCCTTCGCCCCCCTCCGTCCCTCTCCGCCCCAGCCCAGCCCCGGGCCCGGCTCACCCCCAGAAGCCGCAGGGGCAGCGCGGGGGCAGGCTGGGCGCCTTGCTGCGCTCGCTGCCGGCGTCTCCCATGGTGGGGCCGGGGCGCGGGGCGGCGGCGGGCGGGGGGCGCGCGGCTCCCGGCCGGGATTCCAGGCCGGTCAGCTGGAGCCGGGCGGCACCACTGGGGAGGCGGCGGAGGGGAGGGCGCGGGGGGGCCCGGCCGCACCCTGCCGGTGGGGCGGGCAGGGGAGCAGAGAGGCGGCGGCCCGGGGACGCGGAGCTCCGAGCGGCGCCGCCGCCCGCCGGCCGCTGCCGGTGACCGCTCCGGTGCCGCAGCGGCGCGCGCCCGCCCTCCCCGGAGCGCCGTTCGGCCCCTCGCGCAACAATGCGTGCCCCCCTCTGGCACCGCGGCTCCCCCCGTCCTGAGCGCGATGGTTTCGTCAAGCCACCGAATCAGCTGGGAGCGGCATGTACCACAGCACATTCCCGGGGGAAGTCGGAGTAGATCGCGTACGGGAACTGGGGGAGAAGCGAGTTTGGAGGGCAGCCATAGGCTCGGGAAGAGAACACGATTCTCAGTGAGGAGTCTGAGGCGGGGCTGAGGCCCGCAGGGCTGCCTGGAGCCGCTGCCCTCTTTTGCCCCTACCCATCCGTGGGGCACATAGTGGTACAGCCAGGGACGGCCGGCGGGTGGGGGTGCCGGTGCTGCTCGCACATGCGCAGACGGGTACCCGACGCGGAAGTCGGTCGGAGGGAGCGGGTCCCTGGGGGCCGGGCCGGGCCGGGCCGGGCCCGTGCTGGGCTCCCGCTCCCGCTGTGCCGGGAGCTGCTTCGCCGAGTGGGGATATTGAATATCCTTCACTTGTCCTGCTCGCTGTGTGCCGGAGCTGGGCCGGCTGTGTGCGCTCGGGAGCTCTCCCCGGAGGCTTGGCGGCTCTGGGGGGCTCCGTTGCGGGTCAGGACAGGGACTTGTTCCGTCAGGGCTCCACTTGGAGGGAGGTCTGGAGGGCCCCGACGTTTGGCCTTCTGTTTGCCTTCTTATTCTTTAGATGTTCGTCCTCGGTTTCCCTCAGTCCGAAATAAAGCCGTGTAAGTGTTTGACGTGCTCGGGGTCTCCTCGCCTGTGGCAAACTCCACTTGGTGCGTGGGGACACGGAGCTGTGGGCTGGCTGCTCTGGCCCCTTTCCCTGGGACCTGCAAGAGGTAAGGGATGGCAGGGAGGGAAGGGCACAGCGGGCACGGTCATCACTGCCTGCCGCCCTTTGACGGACAGGAAAGGGGAGGGGAATTTCCAGCACCTGGACTTGAGGGCTGAGTAATGGGGATTGTACTTCTGCTACTGGTTTAGCCAATAGTATTGAGCGAGTTACGGCCGGCCTTGCACTCTTTTTTACCTTGGTTTTGGCTGTGAAATGGAAATATTGCTGACTCCCATCCCGCTAGAAAGTTCACATCTGAGTGGAAGATGTGTGGGAAAATACCAGTGTGACATTAATGAGGGTGGAATTGTGATCTATTCCTGACTGCGGTTGCCTGTCTTATACTTTGATTTTTGCTTTACACTTAAAGCGAAGATTATTAAACTTTGAAAATAATAAACATTATTAACAAAGTTCAGAGTGTGTGAATCTTTGTGAACAACTAATTAATTCTGACAAAGATATTATGGCTTTGGTATTTAGCTTCTTAACGCACCTATCAAATTAATTCATGACAGAAAAAAAATCAATAACAAAGTACATATGCACACATGCTTAAAACTTTTCAATAAAAGGTTAGAATTTAATTGAAATCATGTAAACAGACTTCTTGTGAAGAGGCTGGTTCGTGACAGTTTACTAATGATGGTGACTTTATCAAACGATTCTGGTCTGGGGTTGCCCTACTCCCCCCTGATGCAGATGTGTGCCCTCTCTAAAGTGTCTGTGGCTGCCAACCACGCTGGGCACTGAAGCACCAGGGCTGGCACTTGGCACAGCTCTCTGAGGACAAAGCTGAGCTGTGGAGGCAACCCTGCTGAGGGTACCAAGAGAAGTGAGTATGTGCATAAAAATAGCCATGGCCTTGTTAGCTCAGCCCTTTAAGCCACTAAGTGAGCTGGAAACTGAAATGGTCTCTTTGGTGCTGGCTACCTGCACTACTACCAGAGGCCGTAAACTCCCCTCAGGTAAGGAGTGGCTTCTTAAAGGTGATCTAAAATGCCTTATGTCTATAATTGGTATTAAGGTAAGCTCATACTGAGTTAGCTTTCAGCTGTTATAAATGTTGTGGAGAAGCATTCTCTCTGCTCAGTACTCTTGTATCATTTCAAATAAACCTTGGCTTTCAGCACCTGAAAGGAGCCTACAAGAAAGATGGAGAGAGTCTATTTACATGGGCGTGTAGGGACAAGGACAAGAGGGAATGACTTTAAACTGACAGAGAGTAGATTTAGATTAGATAATAGGAAAAACATATTTAACTGTGAGAGTGGTGAGGCCCTGGAACAGGTTGCCTAGAGAAACTGTGGATGCTCCATGCCTGGGAGTGTTCAAGGCCAGCTTGGATGGGGCTCTGTGCAACTTGGTCTAGTGGAATGTGTCCCTGCCCATGGCAGGGGGTTGGAATTAGGTGATCCCTCTTGAAATCCCTTCAAACCCAGGCCATTCTATGAGTCTACAATTCTGTAAGGTGATGTTGGGATAATGTCAAAATTCCAGTTTTCCAAGCAGTTCAGATTTTTAAAAACCCTGCAAGGGTGTGGTACTTCACTCCGAAATTAAACACAAGAAAAGCATGAATTTAGGGACAATGCTATTACACAAAGCAAATATATATTAAGCATGCTGCCAATGAAGAGACACAAACTCTGGCTACTACTAATGCCCTAAGGAGGAACAACCTCAAGGACACACACATGATAGACTTCAGGATTATAGTGCACTTGAGTGCTACGGGACAGAGAAGAGGGGAGCATGTGTTTTGATTTCATGCCATGTTTGTAATGATGTATTTGGCCTTTTTTTTTTTGTAATATGACCTTTGCAGCACTGGTTTTGTATATTTGTGGTACTTCCTACTTTGTTTAGACAACAGAAAATTACCAATGTATCAGTTCAGCATTTTTCCTGAAAATTCAGTATGTTAATCTGTACCTTCTTTTCTAAACCCTTTAATGTTTTGATTTGTGTCATGTGTCTGCTAATCACATCCATCCGTTTGCAACCACCAGAAAGTCTGCTTTTGTGTTGAAATGTGGCAGCAAGGGGAAGTACGGCTGAGCGACGCTTCTTTAGAGGCTGGCGAGGAGAAAACTGTTTCAGCTGATCTAAAATTAATGCAGTCACAGACAGGGCATTGCAACCTCCATTCAGTGTGGGGGCTCTCCCTCCAACAGATCTCTTGAGCCAGGCCTCTGGCCCCTGAGGAGTTTCAGTGCTAACTGACATTTTCTCTGACTTTTTTGATCCAGAGTCCAAGCCCTGGGTGCTTTCTCAACAATGTACAAGCATCCCCAGAAAAATTGATAAACAGCACTTAGGGAACATACGGATGATAGGTAGTATATTATTTGGGCAGGGTGGGAATATTCATATACAGAAAATCATCAAATGGTCCAGACACAGCACAGCATGTTTCAGCTTTTGGAAGCAAATATGCATTGTAAACATGCATTTGGTGGGGGGAAAAACCTGCTGAGTGATGGGAAGGTAATTTGGAGAAGAGTGATGCCAGGAGAAGTGAGCAACAGTTTAAGTACATAACAAGAGAAACAGCTCATGCAATTTTAGCTCTGCCTATCTGAATGCACGAAAGAGACAGGGAATGTGCTAATCTTTTTTAATGAGTGACCCTGCAGCTATTCTCCAGGCATATTCAGAGAATACAGAGAAAAGCAGCCAAAATACAGGCTGCAGACTGAAATACTTGAAAAATCTAATGTTTACTGTCTGGCCATTTGGGGAGAGATTATAAACGTACATTCTTATTTAAAATTGTCAACAAAAATAGAAGGTATTTACTAGCAGGACACACAGTATTTAGTAAAAAATACAAACAGATGTCTCTAAGGAGATAAATGCTTTGGACATATGCAGAAAATATTCTCATGGTAAAGTCTGATTTTAACCTCTCACTGAGGTTCACTTCTAGCTCATTCTCAGCAGGACCCCATTGCAGGATTAGATGAGGTAATAGACCCCACAGAATCCTGAAGCAAAACTCCACCAAATTTAGAAGCATCAATTAAATACCATTGTTTCTCAAGAGCTCCTTTTTTTCCCTCAGTATGCTAGAAAAGGTTGTACCTGTATATAATCAGAACACTTGGGGGTGGTTTATTTTAGTATAAACATGATTGCCTGACTGAGATACATGTGCACAACCATAAAGTGGAGCAGGTGGAGAATGTCACAAGTATTGTACATCTTCCTTCTCATCTTGAGATCTAAATTACCATGAAATGATAAAAGTGACTCGTGATGCCAGTCTGTTTGAGAGACTCTTGAACTGATTGAAATAATCACCACTTTTTATTCCTCTTCAGTAGGCAGATATTCTTAGCCAAGTCTTTTCTTTTGGAAGATCATTCTTGTTAAAACCTGTACTGAGGGTGAGAAGTAAAATGAGCACATGGGAAAGGGCAGTGGAGAGGACACGTCTGAGCTCTAGCCATAGCAAACAATAGAAGTGAACAATTATGATGATTCACTAGAGCCCAGGGCGTGGGCTGCAGACCATGAAGGCATTAACCTGCAGCAAGTCAGCAACATAGATCTGACCCCAGAAAAGGTGACTGAACTGTGCCAAAGGCTGGCTGAATTTGGGACTGAGGCTGCCAGGCTTGCAAATGCCTGCTCTTCACAGCATAGCTCATCTCATTTTCTCCATTTGAAACACATAACTTGGGTTTTGTATGCACCTGGCCTGGCAGGGTGTGATCCAGCTGAATGCCTTAGCATTTGCTTATTCATTTCATTTAAGTTAGGTGTCAGTGCAAGCTGTCTGAGGAGAAAAGTGCCCGCACCTTAGCCTCTGGCTTGGCCTCAATGAATTCAACTCAGTTTTCTTTGCTGCTTGAAGGAAGTCTCCAGATTAAAGAAGGCAAGCTGAGCTCATCTTGGCTCTCAATGTTGCTTGTGTTGACAAAGCAAAAAAAAAAAAAAATTACCAGCCATGAATTAACAATTTATGAGTCATGCAGATTAGAAGGTTTTTGTAGCTGTGTATTTTTAAAACATAAAACATAAGTTTGAAAACTAAAGGACAAGTTTAAATAGTTACAACACAGAATTTGGAGTCAGGACTTTGGCATTCTTCTGGTTATTTTAAGTGTCTCTGTGCCTCAGTTTCGTTTTCTCAAATGGAAATAATAATCTCATGGGCACTCTGGTAAACGAGTCTTTATTGGATGATGTTTTTAGAAACAAAAAACTGCTGTTGTTGCTATTGCTGTGACTAAGAGAGTGCCATTTCTTTGCAATTAATGGCTGGATGGAGGGTCCAAGGTCAAAGACAAAATTCTTAACCAGTTGCAATTTGCATTATTATGACTAACCCAGAGGCAATTAATAATACTTTCATTTTTTTCAGACATGTACTTCTTCCCCTTCCTGCCCCTTATGTAATCCAGGGCACTTTGAAAAAAAGCACTGATGGAAAAATTTGAGTGCAATTAAACAAACATTCTAGGCTAGTCTAAAAATGCCAGATAAAATATTTCAGATAAAAAATCAGAATATTAGCCACGATTTAGTAAAAGGAGTAAGGATGCCTAGAAAACAAAAGTGACACACAGTGGGGTGACGGCAACAAATACTGAAATCACTCACAGAAAAATAAACCTGCAGATGTTAAAAGACATAGATGTGGCACTTTGGGACATGGCTTAGCAGCAGTGCTGGGTTAACAGTTGAACACAGTGATCTTAAAGGTCTTTTCCAACCTAAATGATGCAATGGTTCTGTGTTCTATATAAGTGAGACTTCCATTATTATTAGAAACCATGAGACTTATGAATCTGTAATGATGCTGCATTTGTGCTAGGCATTTCCTGGTGCTGGATGGCAGACTCAGCAAAGACCATTCTTAGCCTTTGAATGATCTTTTCAGCAAATGATCTCTAGTACTTCTTAAAAAGAAAAAAAATAAGGTAAGCATTGTTACAGCTTTGGAAAGTGAAACAAACTGCCTTGGGTCACACCTGCAGATCCAGTAATAGCATTCATATTGCTCAACTCCCAATATAGCAACCGATGCAGAGTCTGTGCTGTGTTGCAGAACTCACACCTTGGGTGGTCCTGTAAGCACCTCCCAGGACCTGCTTCCTCTGCCACAGTGCACAGGTTTGCTTAACAGTGGTATCCCAAATCATCTTTGCTGCAGATACTTGGTTTATAAATTGCATGGATAAAAATTAATAAAGAACTACATATGTCCATTTGAAAAAGCAGCTTAGGCCAGAAGAATACGGTTAAGTGGAAAGGTAGAATATTAGTAATATTTATATATTTCTTCTGTTTTCTTTACCTGTCTTCAGCATTTTCATAATGCCTTGTGCAAAGGGATCTTGTCTGCACCTAGGTCTTCTGGGTCCTACTGCAAAACAGATAAAGAAGCATTATAAAACTCTCATCTTGTATAAATATTAAAAAGTTCACCCTTCATTAGATTGGAAGGTGCCTGGTAATCTGTTTGAATATAAGCTATTTCTGCTCTTTCCTCTGCTGCTCTGAAGATGTCAGCCCCAGGGACATGGCAACTGAACATATTTCTTGGCACCTCAATAGGTTTATTAATTCTCTGACTTCTGACCTGGTGTTTCTGAGCAGGGCTGAGATGAACAGTAATTCCCTCATAAACACTCCAGTGTCAGGGAAACTTAATTGCTCGGCATCATGAGAAACTGTTTGGTAGTTCAATGACAAAAGGTCTTAGAGGCTGTGAAATGAGAGCTGACAGTTCTCCCTTGCTGCCCCTGCCTGCTCCCCTCCATAATGTATCCAGCATTTAGCTTTTTCAGGGCTGTGGCACCAACGTTAGCAGAGCAAACCCTGATCCTGCCGTTTATGGTATCCATGTGATCACAGCAAGATCAGAAGTCATAAGTCAGCTCGGGTAATTTTGTAAACAGCAGCAGCACCAATTTCTTTTACAGCAAGTAAAAAAAATAAAGACATTGCCACTGGAAATGAAGAGCATACAGAGCAGCTGTTTCAAATTTGTCTGATGCTGTTATAAAACAAATTTAAAGTGTTAACAGTTGTACCCATGGCACAGTTTCCCCTGCTGTGTGCACACTGACAGCTTTCCTTTATGCCATATAACTGAGCTACCACATTTGTGCTCAGTTCCCTTGCTGTTCCTCTGAGATGCATTTCCCCAGCTGTGGGCTGCAAATGACTGAGCAGACTCCAGGTGGACTTGCAGGAATGCTGTGCAGCCAACCACAACTATCATGTCATGCAGCAGCATCTGCTAGGCTGACCAGTGCTTACGGTGGTCCTCATACCTTCTGCCCATCCTGTTAAATCTGTGCCACCTTCTGACCCCAGGCTGGGAGTCACACCTCCAGAGAGCCCCAAGTGTTTCACACTCTGCCTGTCACATCAAGGTGATGGCAGGATACAAGCAGGAAAGGTTGGAGGAGGTGGTGGCCCTGAGCAGCTTAGTCCTCCCCAGGCCAGGACAGCAGCCACAGGCCTGAACAGATACTAAAGAGGAGGCGAATTGGTGAGGGAATGCTGGAGAATCCTGTCCTGCCTCTTGCAGTAACATACCTGGTGCAGTGTGCTCTACTCTCCTCTCCCTGGACTGAAAACACTGAGATCTGAAGGACTCTTTCACCCAAAGGGCCGAACTGCTACTCCAGTTTGGAGGAGCTGGAGTATTTGCCAGAGAGTAAAGAAATGGTGCTCATTTAAGGTAAGGTAAATTCAAAGATGAGGCTTTGAATTTTCCTTAGAAACTCCGCAGGGGATTTCTGTACCCCTCTCTGTCAGGCTGCAAAGCATTTCACTCTAACAGGCTACTGCTAAAGCCAGGATACCCCATTTTGTTTCAGTCAGATGAGAAATTTGAGAACCTAGACAGCAAAGCAACAGATAAGAAATCACAGCAGCAAGCCATGAAAGAATGGTTTCCAGGGAATTGGGGGAGATAGGAGTCAGAATCTGGAAGTGAAGCAGTAGTTAGGGAGATGCTTCTGACAAGATATCAGCCATGGTGAGAAACCTTGGCTCAGCTGCAAGAGAAAGAAATTGATCTGCACAACAACATTGTAGTTGGGATGGAAAGTGGAGAGCAGACTGGATGAGAGACAGGCTGCAGCACCTGAACTTCATGACCACAAACTCCAGTGGGAGCAGCTGTGGAACTCCAGCTGCTGATCCTTACTTTGCTCCTGCACAGCTCTGTTGATGGTACCAGCAGGTGCAGGCAGAGGAGATGCTATCTCCCCATCACACAAGAGCAGCCATCCTTTTCCTACCCATGGCAGCAGGCAAGGCAAGCCTTGTCCCAAAGTCTTTGGGACTCTCCATCCCAGACTGCATAGCCCGGAACACCAAACACAAAGGTGTCCCCAGCGTCACACAGCTGCTGCGAGAGGGAGGACTTCTTACAAGCAGATAGGAGGGAAAGTGGCTGTCATTGTGTGTATGGGTGAGGGAAGTCAAGGTCTTGGAGTGGGGAGAGGAGATGGAAACAGGCTCACTTCACTTTCTGAAGGTCCTCTTACCATTCCAGCTTCCCAAATGCATCTTTGACTTCAGCAGTGAGTCTGGCCTGTGTGGGCTCCGAATGTGTGGATTTGTAAGATAAATTGAGGATGTGAGTGGAGTAAGAGTCAGACTGGAAGACCAGTATGAATGCCTACACTCAGGTGTGGAGCTGAGTGCTGGCACAGGAATGAAACACTGGGTGATCATCCAAGTCTAAACTGTGCCTGCAGGAGAGAGAGAATAAATCACTGTTGGGGTTTGCATATGGCTTTCAGGAGGACTATTGCATTTTACATTTCATGGATAACTTTTCAATAGAACAGCTTACAGGTACATCTTGAAGGCTGCTGTCATGAAGAGGTGGAACATGGGGCAGGTCAATGGTTAACAAGCTGAAAACAGTTCAGTGAAATACCACAGGCAGAAACCATAGCAATGGAGAAAGGAGTAACAGGAGGACAGGAAAGAGGAAGTTATCAGTGAGCTCTTACGAAGCAATATAAAAACTGAGAGACTTCTGAGCAGGGATCCTCAAGCCCTTACTGGCACAATTAGCCTCCTGAAGCTTGTCTGTGTTGCTGGGACTGTCACTTGTGTTACCTGCTGGGTTAATTCATTTCTTTATTACCCCACCCCGCAGTGGGGTTTAAGAAGACCAAGAGGTTTAAGAAGACCAAGGGAAAAGCTGGCAGAGTGGCTTTGTCTGTAATGACTTCTATTTCTGAAAAAATGTGACAGTTCAACACCTTAAAATGAGATCTGGGACAAACCGCTTTGTTTTCAATTCTGTTATCTGTAGTCAAGGGCTGGATTAAGACTGTGTCAGCACAGGCCTAATCAGTTCACTAGGGAAGAAAGCTTTCTGCTGTCCTGGCCAAAGAAAATCTTGAAAAACCCTATTCAGGAATTTCTACCACCTTTTGAAGGCAATTTATAAGACAACTGCTCTGAGGTGTGAGCTGCCTGTGCTTATTAGTGAAGTATTGTTGTTACTGACTTCGGTTACCAAGTAAGCTTACTCACGTCTGGGATCAGAGGGTGTCACAAGTCCTTCAGGAGCATGATTGGGAGTAGGTGTTGATAGCCATTACTCACCCTCAGAGGTGCCTCCCTGCATTTCTGGGATGGGCCCATCACCTCCCTGCTTCCAGAAGGCCACACACTGCGGCTCTCTCACTTCTACTCCAGCACTTTCTGGCAATGCTGATTTGCTGAAGAGGGGTGATAGCTGCTCTCACACTCAGGGTCGTTCACCTGGCCCTTGGCTGCACTGGGAAAAAGGGCTCCAGCAACCAGGCAAGGGAGGCTGTACTGCTGAAACTGAAAACCAGGTATCTCTTTTTAAAGAAAAGCAGACTGCTTTTCCCAGAAGTTAAATTCTGAAATTCAAGTACCTGGGAGTCGGTGGTTTATATATTCTGAGCTGCTGCTAGTGCACACATCTGGTGCACTGAAGGCATGGCCATGCTGCTAGCAAAGCCCACTGGAAGCAGCTCATCTTTACTGCAGCACAGTGCATCTGCATAACATCTGTGAGATGATCAGGAGATTTCTCCAGCAAGGGGTTCAAAGCTTTGCTAGTTTGCACACATGCATGGGCAGCAGATTTCAGCAGCTGTTGACTGGTCATCATATGAATGAATAGGGAGAGCTAGCTGGCAGCTGTTGGACATTTATCCTGCTTGTGAATATCAGAGCTTGTAGCAAGCCTGTCCTCTGTGGGAAAAAAAAAAACAACAAAACAAAACAAAACAAAAACCCAAAAAACAACAAAACAAAACAAAAAACCCAACAAAACAAAACAAAAACCAAAAAACAAACAAACAAAAAAAAAACAAAAACAAAAAAACAAAACAAAACAAAAAAAAACAAAAAACAAAAAACGAAAAAAAGCTCCCAGTCAGGAATAAGGAATAACCAGGGGGAACATCCAGGTAGTGTTGAAACCAAGACCCAGAACATGGTTTACAAATATTTCTCCAGCTTTCCACATTATTACAAACATTATTCCAAACAGCAGGCTGTGAACAATAACTTTTGGAGACTTGTACTCCTGTCAACATTTTCATTCTGTACAGCCCTGGGACTTGTAAGGGCCTGTGTGGGACAATGTTGCACCACTGGTATCGGCACATCTGGTCAACAGCACACTGACCTGCTCAAAAGAAACTTCCTCATGTGGACCATGGCTCCCCATTTCTTGTCTTATGCTGAAAAATGCATCAGTTGCTTTATACATAGCTACAGATCCAACTCAGCTGCTGCGTTTATTCTGAGCCCATTCCCCAGGAGATCTTTAAAACACAATTATCTCCAGTTCCACTTAATAACACAATCTGTCCGAAGGCCTGTCCATGTTTTTTTGGTCCTCCTGTTGCCAAGGGCTCCCACAAGGACTCTGCTCTCTCTGCTCTGATCCTGTATCAACACTTGTCCATGTGTCTTGTCAGTCATCTTGCTCCGGGACAGCCTCATAGCAGCTCTTGCTGTTGTGGTACATTGCCTTATAAAGCAGATAGTGAGATGGTCTAATTGTGTTTAACCTGCCCAAAAGCAGGACATGTGTCTGCCCAAGCCTTTCCTTTGCCATCTTCCTATGTCTGTTTTCATCTGTGTCATGACACCCATGCAGGTTTCAGTGTGCTTACCCAAACCATGTTGTTTCCCCTTGTCTCACAAGTGAGCACCCAAGACTGAGCACTCAGCCCAGCAAGCAGCCCATTCAGGTAGTGTCTTTTCAGGCTGTTGAAGAGAGTTGAGCACTGAAGCAATGGAAATTGTTGTGATATTTTGGGTTTCAGTTTTGCTAGAAACAAGCAGGTGGCTTCTAGAAAGGTGGAGGAAAAAGAGGAGCAATAGAAAGTCTGGAAAATACAGGCTTAGGAGATGTGATGGCATTGAAGGACTACTAAAATTAAACTCTGCTGTCTAGGTTTCAGCTGTGTACAGTTTGGGTTCAGCTTACACTGAAACCTAGGCTCTAATTTATACCTCTGCAAAAAGGTCTATGTCTAGCTTTCCTTTTCTCTGGAGGTTGAAGTAAAATGCATGAGGACAGCAGCCATAGGTAAGGCAGTACAAAAATGGATAAGAAACAAACTACCAGTAGTTAGCTGTAGCTTAATCCATAATTATTTACTGCAGAATCTCTCACACCGTGTTAGTGTCCTGTATTCTATTTCTGGCGACAGGCTGTTAGACATTGGTTAAGCAGGTGGTTTGCCAATGACTCCCACATTATACATTGATTTGTTCTGGGCTCCCTGATCCTGGCTGGTAACTTTATCAAGGCAGAATTGCCCGTGTAGTTTATGTTGTGACAGTGCCCAGAAGTACTGGGCTCCTGAATGAAACACATAAAATCCTCTACAGGTACAAAACCACTAAAAGCCTCAGGTAGTCACTTATTAAACTTCCTCTTCCCTCACTTGTCCCATGCCATGCCAACCCTGCACAAAACCTAGCAAAAAGCTGTGATCATCCATTCTCCTCCCTGCAAGTTGCTAAAGCTTCTTCTCAGTCCCCCACCAAACTCTCTGCCTGGGGGCAGTGTCTCTCAGGAAGGCCCACCCTTATTAGACATGTCATCCCCATATAATTCCACTGAGTATTCTTTGTCCCCTTTTCTCTCTGATCCTTTGCTCCATGACTCAGCCTCCTGATCTCCTCCTTTATCAGTACCAGCATCAACTGCTTCTTGATGACTATTTGCCCCAACTTTGGATACGAAAGGTAGCATCCACTTTATTTTCTTATACTGCCTCTTTCCCAGCTCATGCAGGCCAACACATGAACCAAGGGGAGCTTGACTGTGCCTCATGTTTTATGCTGTGTCTTTGTGGGCTTAGGCATTTGGGATAACATACCTCTGCATCATTTTCTCATTCAAATCCACTGATACTTTGTATTTTGGATCTGTTTAATCCAAAGATGTACCTTCTTCATTGGATAGCATTGACAGCACTCCCATGCTTTCATAAAGTGTCAGAACTGGGCCTTTGATATTTGCTATCTGACTTACCCAGCTGTATTGTCCTGACACCAAAAAAAAAAAAATGCAGGAGAGCCCAAGGGCACCAGGTTAGCATTTTGGTTTCCACAGCCAAATGCTCTGCCCATAGGTGTAAAGAAGTGATGCTGCAAATTTGTGGATTAGGTGGAAGGTGTAAATTGATTCCTAGTTAGACACAGCTCAGTCAGAGATATTTCCCTCTTCACACCTTGAATAAACACTCAAAAAAGGATTGTAAATGGACTTCATAGAAGGCAGAAAGTGAGAATGACCTTCAGGAAGGATGGAGTTCCCATATGGGATGATAAGAATAGTTTGAATCTCCAGACTATTTTTTTTTTCTATTGAGTTTGGTTATAAACTTTCAAAGAGCTCTTTTTGCTTTTTTTTGTGCATACTTTTTGCCCAGTCATACCATTTCCTTCCAGTAGCTGATTTTACATGTCACCTTTTGCCTGGCAGCAAAATGTCTCAGAATGGTTTGAAAATCATGGAGGACAATCTTACAGCAGAGAAATAAAAATGCCTTATTCCAAGCTCAGTTCTGCATAATATCAATAAGATGCAGTTACTTATGCTGTCTGAATCAAAAACATTTATTGCCATTATAAAAATATATTTTAGCAGTTTCAAATGTATCTTGATGCACTGATTGATGCTCACAGATTTATGAGACGTGATAAGTAACTTGAGAATAAGAAAACAGCTGTAAGTCATTTGAAGATGTATTTAACTTTAAAAGATATGGAACCAAAAAGTAAGTCTATATTAGTTGTAATGCTAAGTAAGCATGTGCCCTGTCTCCTACTGGAAAGTGTGACCTGTCTTGAACTTTGCAGTAACAGTTCAGAAGCAGTTTTCATCAGCTCGTGCAGACAGCTAGGAAATAGGTTTCCTATTCTGCTGAAATGAGGTAAAATCTCTTACCAGGTTCTGTTCAAATGTGTTTATAAATGTTCTAAACATTTCAGCATCTCCTTGTATTCTTTCTTCAGGTGGTCTACAAATTGTTTCTGACACATTTCATTTATTCCTGAAAGACTGGTCTGCTCAGAAAACACAGGGTCTGGTTCTTCTGTTTTCCTGGCTTTCAAAATATCGGATCCTATTGATGAAAGGAAATGCTTTATACCAGTTAAAAACTACAATTATTAACATTATCTTTGCCTTAATAGCACCTATACAACCATTCTTAGGATTAGTGAAAGGGAAGTCATTCATGGAACACATTGGCCTCTTGGAGTTTCAGGAAGCTTTGTTGACTAAGTGGTAGGGTTAGGATTAGGGTTAGGGTTAGGGTTAGGGTTAGGGTTAGGGTTAGGGTTAGGTTAGGGAATCTGAGAACCTGAGTTGCTGAGTTTCTGCTATTAGTACTACTATAAACTAATTTCCACAGGTCACTTGATCTTTAGGTGTCTTGGTTTGCAACAGCTGTAATACTTTTGTTCTCAGGGAGGTGTAACCTCATAATAGCTGTAGGTACAATGCTTTGAGACCATTGCACGGAAGGTACTGAATGAAAGCTCAAAATTACATACAGCAAGTGTGACTTCAGACTTCTTGTTGCTTTTCTGGGTGACTGATTTTAATTGCAGTAGATTAAACAGCTGTAAACATGCAATTGTTGCACATTGAACAAAGGTTTTCATTCCTGGGTTCCCATGCAGGTGTGTGGCTGTGAGCTGACCAATACTGTCCCTGCTGATCCTCCCCTGGTTTCTCCCTTGCAATCGATTCCAGCAGTGATGAATTCACCTCTTGAAATTAATAATGTCAAGTTTGTCAATATTTTAAAAGCTAAACTTAATTTTGTTCTCTTGAGCCTTGCCTTTGGCTTGTGAAAGCAGAAGGTTTAAACTCTATTATTTGGGAAGTCTACTGGGATGCCTTGGTGTGGCAGGTGCTATATAAAGTTTAGCACTGCATCACTATTAAAGTCCATTAAGAATGATCTTTCTGGAGCTGTCAGCACTCTGCAGATTAAAACCAGAAAAATAAAGGCACTCAATAAATGCTGCTATAATGGTTCAGATAGCTGCAGAGAGAGGACTCATCTTTGGCTTGTGATCAGTTTACTTCTGGGTTCAATGTAAAGGTTTTTTGGCTTCTTGTATAAGCGCTGAGAAAAAAAAAATCAATGTGGAGAAGCTTGGATGTGTGCCAGAAGAAATACTGCACTGAATCCAGAATATAGAAATCCTTCACAATTTCTGTATTTTGCTCCATGCAGGCTCTTTATAGTCTAGCAAGAACTAAGCTTTACTGTCACTACTCCAGTACCACTGCAGGGTTGTACAGGATGTGAACAAATTGTCAGATTTTATTTGGTCATTTAAAAACATGCATCAACCTCCGCTACAAAGATTCTTAATCAGCTGCAATTTGCATTATTATGACTAACCCAGAGGCAACTAATAATACTGTTAAAAAGCCAAGGTGGGTAAAAGGTGAGAGGAGGAAGCATCAAACACCTGCAAAAGGCCTGGAAACAAAGCATAGGAATAAGCATTCAGTTTTAAAGTTGGTAAAGACTGGCAGCAAGACACCTCCTTAATCCCTGCCATGTCTACTATTTAACTGTTTGGAAAAGGGAGGGCAAAGTGAGGTGTTAGGGGTGGATTGGACACTGCCACAGAGCCTTCTCACATGTAGAGGAGATGGAGCAATGGCAGAGGCATCCTGCATGAGCAGGCACAGGGACAGTGCCTCTGGAAGTGGTGGTGAAGAACACCCAGGCACTTGCAGGCTTTCCCTTGAACCTTAATAATGCCTCAGGAAAGGAACAGGGAGACTGCAGTGGATTCTCCTGCTCAAGGTATAATGGGGTGCTCAAATCTGCAGATAATGCCAGTCTACTCAGAGTATTGGCCAAACCAGCTTGCAGTCATGGAAATGCCTTTGGTTGGGTCAATGGCACAATCTTTTTGCCCTGCTCTGGTTTCTATTTAGTAAAGATACTGAATAAGGCTCTCAGATACAAGTGGCAGAAATTGCAAAGCGATCTGAATGTGGTGTTTGACTGGAGAACATCTGGAAATACTGGAAGTTGTACATCAGAGAGGAGGTCCCTGTCTGGGATGTGAAAAACGTGGGTAGTAGAAAGAATTAGAAATAGGGAGAAATAGATGTTCCTACTCATGCCTCTAGAATACAAGGACAAGGGAACATTCAATGGAAATATAAGGCAGCAAATATAAAACTGTTAAAAGGAAATACATTTTATACAATGCCTAATTAGCTCATTCCCATAAGATAACATTAAGCCTAAGAGATTAGTAGGATTTAAATAAAGGGATTAGACATTTATATGGATAATGTAATTGGGGATGTTCTTATTAAATAGAATACATATTTTCTTTTGTTATGGAAGGATATAAGCCCTCTTGCTTCAGGGTCTAGGCTAGTTGCTAACTGATAAGAATTAAAAAGAAACTTCCCCTTTTGGCAAGTCATTCCCTACTTGTCTTCTGTGAGGTTCCTTGTACTTAATCTGAATTGTTTCTACAGGCATTATCACAGCAGGATTATTAAACTATATGGCCCATTTGTTTGGTATAGCATGGCAATTCTGTTTCTTCATAATCAAATGTCTCTGACAGATCACAAAAATCTCAGTGGTCTGAAACAAAATCCTCTTTTTCTTCTGCTAGTTCCATAAGAGGATTGACCTTGAGTGCCCACCTATTAGACACCACCAAATCAGCACCAACAAATCTCACTTACCTGTCCTAACAGTAACATCTTCCAACTCTCATTCAGGATGTACACAAGCTCAGTTAGAGAGGTGGCAGGACAGCAAAGATCCCACAACCTTCACCAAGTGGGTTGTCAAGCATTGGAGCAGGCTGCCCAGGGAAGTGATGGAGTCATCATCAGTGAACGTATTTGAAAGATGTGTAGATGTGGCACTTAAGGATGTGCTTTAGTGTTGGACTTCACTGTGTTGGGTTAATGGTTGGATTGGATGGATGATCTTGAAGGCATTTTCCAACCTGAACAATTCCATGATTTTATGTCCTCCCAGAGATGTGAATGGGAGTATCTCATGGATGCTTCAGGCCGTCAGAATTTTCAACAAAACCCAATGATAATCAGAAGAAAAAATTGATTCAAAACTCTTCCTTTCACTTTCAGGCAAGATCAGAAAGTTGCTGCTAGTAGTCTGGTCTTCCCATTAAAAAGGATCAGATGGCCTTATCTAACCTGGCTAAAATTCAGTTGTCTTGCATTTTGATTACTGAAACATCCTTCTCTTTGGTCTTGCCAAGTGTATTTTCAGTCTGTGCACATCCCTGCAAAATACTGCTATAAAGATCATCCTCCTAATCCATCAGTTTGAGGATTTTACACATTCTTTGCTCCTCTCTACTACATTCCTCTTCTTTACTCCATCAAACACAATCTATTTATCTTTCCTGTCAAGCTTCTTCCCACCTTGCCAAAGAGCTCTCCTTTGCTATGACAATGTCGTCTCCTTCTCATCATTCTGTCAGTCTCTATTTCTCACTTGTTAACATTTTTATAGAAACAACTTATGGGCTTTTTTCCTTGCTGCTATTGGGAAGAATTTTGGTAAAGAGCAGTAAAATACCCTTATTTTCTTTCCAAATCTCTGTTGAAAACCCTCCTTTGAGGTTTTCATAGGCAAACCATGTTGCCTATGAAAAGCTTGCCAGATGTGTGGACACTCTCCATCATACTGACAAGCAGGACTCAAATCAAACAACTCACTGCCCTGTCTGCCCACATGCACCTTCTGCCCTTTACATACACCTGAAAGATAGGGATAGTCTTTTGGTTCTGCAAAGCATCTTTACAACAGCTTCCCCATCATTGACATCTAAGGGCTACTGCAAAACAAACATTGATTTTCCTTGTTCCTTTTCCATCACTTGAACAGTTTAACTGAGGCCTGGTGCCAGTGAAACACCCAAGTAAGGAACTGCTTTCTGCAGGAGCTAAATGTGTGTGGCCATCATGCTCTCCAGCCAAGGTCTCTTCTGAGGGCACATGCAGTGAAAAGTGGGCTCCAGAGCAGAAGTGCTCAGCTTAGCCCTGTTCTTGGCTATGTTGCTTCTCCCTCATTGGATAATGACTCCTGCAAATCCTCCAGTTCAAGAGGGTATCTTTTGCGTACTAAATGCTGCCATTATTTATAAAGCACTCTTGCTGAATGTGCCTAAAGTCAGTCCTGCAGGACGGTTTCAATCAAATTGGGTTCAATTTATTCCAGCTGAATAACTTTGAAATGTAAATAAAATTAAATTAATGGTGTTGTATTTGTATTGTGTTACAAATGTAATAAGCTTGAAGTAATGCTGACTGTAAAATCAGATGAAGAATATAGAGTAAAAATCAACCCCTAGAAAACAGTGCAAAATTTGATATCTGGCTTGCAAGAGCAGCCAGAGGTACATGTAATCCAGGAGGTATTTTTAATTATATTTGTTCATACTGTTTCTCTGCTTCATTCTAATAAAATACAAGAAATACTCTCCTATAGTGGTTGTGTTTGGTTTGACAAACATGCATAACCCCCTGTATGTGTTCCTAGCTGACTGTTTTGGGACTTGCAGAGATACTGTTACTAATAATTATCTTATATTTATAGGACACCTTTAATCCCAAAGCACATTATAAATTAGAAATGACACCCAAAGTGCTTACATAGCACTGTCAAAATATGTGTGTTTTCTTCCACTTATTCAGTGAGACTCCAGATTTGGTCCTAGAAATTGTAAATATTGAGATATATATATAGCAGAATATCTTATCTATTGAATACCTCCCCAGAAAATTCACTCCCTAGAAGGTCTAGAATTCCTGTCAGTTAGATATTTGGATAATTTCTGGTGCAAACATTACCCAGAATCGCTGGGGAAAACCCAGCTTTTCTCCAAGAGTGCTACAAAATATATTATGTGCATACAAAGCAGGCACAGCTTCAGGATGTGATGTCTTATCTAAAGCATTAGAGACAGAAAGATACGTGGAGCGCAGTGGGGTAACTGGGAATAGCTGGTTGAATTGGCCCTGTTGGAACTCAGGTCCCTGACTCGGGGGAGCCCAGGTATTTTGAACGCTGCCATCTGTTCAGCCGCAAGCTGCTCTGCTTTGAGCTGCCCAGGGAATAGCTTGGAACCCATCCAGTCGCTCACAAACCCTTCTGCTTATCTTACAAGAACATCAAGGCTTCGTGGTGTCCAGACAGAAGATTCCACAGACTCAGGGAAAGGATGCAAACCTATCTGGGGCAGCACTGGTGGAAGGAAAGGGAAAGTGGGACTCAGCTGACAGATACTCAGTGCCAAGCCATCACGAGGCATGCAAACTGCACTGGGGAGGGTGATTGAGCCCCTCAGAGTCATGGGGTTTTTTCCACCCCTGTTGGATCTTTTCCAAAGGCCCTAAGGCACAGTGCAGCGCAGTTGTTCCCACAGTAAACAATGCTCCAAACCTCAGATCATCTCAGGTCTTCACCAGGACTGGCAACAGCAACCTCTATGTATGAGTGAACTCTCTTTGGTCAAGTAATCCATATCAGGTTACCAGAGGCAAAGCGAGGTTGTCAGTGGACAAGAAACTCTTCTGACCTGCTAACAACATGCAGATATTAAGGACATCTGGTTCCCAAGGTATTTGTGACCTCAAAGTGCTTGGACAGTCCCCTCTGAAAGTCTGACAGATCATCTATGAATCCTGGTATATAAAGTGATACAGAAAATACTAAATCAGTGTCAGTGCTGATAGACTTGAAAAACTGGATGCCTTAATATTCCCTGACTTAAAAAGCTTGCCTAGAAATCTTTCAAAGTTCATTTGAACTGGAGTAAAATTCCTGAAGCTGCATTCATACCTTTCATTTCTGCTTCATACATTTCTTTCATAACTACTGAGTGCAGTTATGTGGCCCCAGGAAGAGAGGGCAAAGTCAGCTCTATTGTAATGGGGAGCATCTTGGTAGAAGACACTGGGATTATGCCAAGGCAATGTTCAGTCCAAAAGGTACCAGCCCAAAGTGCTGAGTTAAGGTATCCTTAATGTATCATCCAAGAACCATGGAGGTCATTCAGTAATCTTTTATTTCTAATTTAACAAATGAGCAGTCAGTGGGTTAAATAAATTCTTAAGGGGAAGAAGCTCTAACATTCCCTCTGATCCTCCTTTCTTTTGTGGCTGTCTCATATGTGCTGCTCACGTGCTTTCCTCATTTATTCACAGCCACATGACAAGTGCTACCTAATGGTCGGCTTATTCTATTTGTACTTTTGTACTACCCTGTTCTTACAAACCTGAAACACTTTGAATTCACACAGTGAACTACAGCAAGTCAATGTTCACTTTTGATACACTGGATTTATTTTAAAAGTGGCTTGTGCAAAAATCTTTGGATGAGCTAAGGTGTATTAAGTTTTGTGTGGACACATCTATACTTTGAACTTTTCTACCTGGCCTCTTGCTGATATCCCATATGATATTTCTTCATGCCAGGGTTGTTTTATCTGCTCACCTGTAGGCTCTCGCTGGATCAAGGGCCAAGCTAATGGGATTCAGCTAATGGTGCATGTACCCAAAAGCAGCCTGTGAATACATACTCGAAATCTCATGCACTATTTCACATCTCACAATCTCCTTGCCTAGAAAACGAGGAGTCATCCAGGATTCATAGGTCATCATATACCCAGGAAAAGCAGGCTGATCAGACATGCTGAGAGTGACCTGGAGATACAGGAATACATGCTAAAATGATGGAGAAGGATGTGTTTAGGATATAGCTCATTGCAGCAAGGATGGAACAAAACTGGGAAAAATGGGAGAAAAAAACTCTGAGTCTGTAAACAAGTTCTCTGTCAATGTTTCATGTACCAACTTCTTCCCCAAGGCTTTGTGTCTGATATTTGGTGCAGAAGCTTGTGTGCTCTGACCTGGGCTGGTGGAAGAGAGGAGTCTTGTCCTAACTTAGTCAGGGCTGCAACAATGTAAAATTCCTGTAAATCTAGGACCTTCTCCCCATGGAAAAACAAACAAAACCCCAGGACAGACTCAGACAAGGATACTCCTTAAATACAGCATAAAGTTGCTGTACAGCTGCAGTAAAAGAGTTCTTAAGATGGTGGTGGTAGACTTCACGTTCAGGTGTATCCTGGGGTTATAGAGGGAGGAACGAGGGAAGGCACACAAATGTGTTCTGAGAGCCCTGCAATTGATGTCATTTTAGGCCAACAGAATTAGGCAGTTTCTTCA
Source organism: Eopsaltria australis (assembly GCA_034509425.1). NCBI lineage: Eukaryota > Metazoa > Chordata > Aves > Passeriformes > Petroicidae > Eopsaltria > Eopsaltria australis. The sequence continues at coordinate 1,400,561 of JAVTVJ010000396.1, forward strand.
GTCTGTTTGGGTTGTGGATTCTAAGTCTGCTGAAAGCTGCATCCATGCAAAGGAAGTTTGTTAGGTGATCATTCCTCTAAAATTTGAATAGTAATTGCACACTGTCACTTACCATCCTCATTCTCCCAGCCTTTTGCATTTTCATATTTTCCAGGCCAATCACTGTGGGACATGCCTTCACCTCAATCAAACTAATGACAGTGCAGTGCTTTCAGATGGAGAAATACTTAATAGAGTCATCCAAGTCTACTGATACTTCAGCTAGGGAGAGCTTGGGCAATGAACAAGGCACTTTGCTACTTGATGGACACTGTCAGCTTCCAGCTCCCATGGCATTTTATGAGGTATATTTCCCAAAACAAGATGTGTGGAAATGGAAGGAGATTAAATACCCCTGGGCTGGTCACAGTCACAGTCACACTCTTGGCATCATGAGAGTTCAGGTCTCATAAGGTTATTGCAGGACCCGAATTGGCATTGTGCTTTGAATGTGTCCCCTAGTGGAAGGAGGGAGAACAGCGAGCAAGGCAGTGCTGCACCTTCTCACGAAGAGTGCAAAACAAAGCAGATCCAGAAGGGTTATCGGTGAAGTGATGGCCTGTGAGGCCACTCTTTGGTTACACAAAGTGATCACATCTCCCTGCCTGTGCTCTGCTTTCAAATAGGTCCCTTCTCTGCTCTTCAGGGCCTTATTTAATTAAAATTTTTTGACATTGAAATACTGCGGTTGCAACGTTCTTTTTGCTTTTTCAATTCCAAAATATCATGTGTGTTTTGAAAAGCGACTGTTTAAAAGACAACAGTCACTCTAGGAGTAGTACATTTATATAATTTTCACCATGCACCTTAGAATACATAAAAATTTTGCAAAAAGTTCCAGTTGGGAATTGCAAGCTTTCATGCATTTAGTTTTTTATTTCTTCCAGTATTCTAGTAGTGGTTATTGGGTTTTAAGTCTGTTTGAGTATTAGGTCTGTTTAATTTTGATACATCATGGAGCAAGCTGTAAATGTAAGTGCAGAAATAGGGATGTGGCTTAGTGGTGGATTTGGCACTGCTAGGTTAACAGTTGGACTCTTGAAGTTCTTTTCCAAGCTTAGGAATGCTATGATTCTATGATTCATGGCAGGATGAACTTCTCCAGCACAAGAACAGTGTGCCTTGACACACAGGCAGGGCTGACTTCATTCCCTCCCCATCCCTACTCTTTCAGCTCTTAAGTGCATGTACTTCTCCTGCCTTGCCTCCCAACGCCTCTCAATGCCACCACCTTTCCAACTTTTGAGGGTTTTTCAGCAAAATAGAAGCAGCGTGGGAAACATTTTACTGTTGCTACATGTTCCCTTGCCTTGGAAGAGAGACTTGGGAATGGCATTCCAAAATCCTCATTTTGGAAATGTTGTGGCAGTGATCAAGATCCCAGCTGACACAGTAATGGCTTAATCTGGTTTTCAGCCTGTCCTGCTGCCACATCACAGTCTCCAAGGAAAGGGAGAGCATCAATTGCAGAGTGCCAAACTGACCTCCTAAGTAAGAAAGAAAAGGGAAGAGATCAAGTGTTTCACATCATCTTGATGGTATTGCGGAGGATGAACAAAAGAAAAAAATAAGAAGGGAGCACTCTGAGCAGAAATACAAGACAGCTTTTTACTTGAAGGGGATGTAGGAGGGGGAGAGAAATGAACAGCAGTAAATGAAAAGCAACAACAGCAACAAAGAAAAAGAACAACCCTGCAGAAGGGGCTTCTGGATTGGAGACAGAGCAGAGAGCTGGTGGAGGATGTGCTTGTGTCTCATTCCTGTGCACTATGTCAGCCCCAGCCAGCCATGTTCTGAGAAGCAGAGGGACAAGTGATTATTATGGGCAGCAGTACACAACACAAAGGAAACACAAGCCAGAAGCACATTGCTTCCTTCTGCAAAAGCTGGGGCAACAAAACCAGCAGGGCCCTCACTTGTAGCCAGGCAAGGACATCAGACAGAATGGCCACATCTGCATCCAGCTGGGAGCATTGCAGCCTTCCTGCTCACACCTAGTATCTTTTCCACTGCTTTACAGCATGGATTTTATCGACAGTATTTCACAGATTGTTCTGTGGATGAGTCTGTACCTTGCCTGATGGAAAATTCTGCCTGGATTTTTCTGATGGGAGGTTTTACTACTTGCATTATTTGATTTCCAGCAAAGGCTATTTTTGACAAAAATGTTACAGTTTCATAACATTATATGCTATCTCATAAACATCATAAAATGCCTTTTTGACAAATCTAATAAACATAACAAAATGCCCTTTCAATAAAATTGCTGAAATCTTGCCAGGCTGCATAATAAACTTGCATTTTAGCATGGTTAGCATCTGGGCTTAAAGAAGAAGTGTAAAACCACCCACACCTTTGAGCTATGACTTTCTGAAATTTGCTGATCTTGCCATGTCCAAAGACCCTGTGCTTCACCTTTCTACCAGCCAGTGAGGCTCAGAACTAGGTTAAGCTATGGGGCAAAAAAATACAGTGGGTTCACACTTCACAGGAGCAGATATTGCTCAGTAGCCTCCAGCTTTGTCATGCCTTCCTCAGCCTTTCAAATATATACTTCATTTGCATTCCACATTAACTCTTCGTAGAATGGAGCAGTTCTTGTAGAAGTGCCCTAGAAAAATGTTTCATAAGCTGGGGGAAGCTGACAGATAAATTTCCTTAGGACAGGAAAAAGTCACAGCACCCTTGTTGTCAAAGTGTTGTTGGGAGCAAGAGGAGCTACACACTCTCAGAGAGTGAGTGTGACTCCGTGTGTGTGTGTGTGTGTGTGTGTGTGTGTGTGTCTCCCCAAACTTGGTAGTTACCAGCCGGTGGTAGCTGGGAGTGGTGAACTTGCAGTGTAATGGTGTAGTGATATCCATGGTGACAAGCAGAAAAGGAAAAAACCTCTGGGATACATGTCCAGAATTGCAGAGCTCCTATTTCTCAAGACCTGTAGTGGGGACATACTCTCAGCCCTTCTTTAGATGCACTGCTTATATGCACACCTTTCCTGAGATTCTGTGGATGCACTCCTTTCCTTGTGCCTTTGCTTCCCCATTGGGGAGGGAATGCAAGACACCCGTACTTCCCTCAGTTTCTACTGCCTGCCTGTGAGTCAGGCATCCTCTTTTCTCTGTTTGCTGTCATCCCATTCTCCCTCTTATCCAAGAAGTGGAGGAAGGTGATAAAGAGATGGGAAACTGGAGAGAGAGGAACATTGACAGATAAACAAGGCGGTGGAAGCACAGTCCAAAGGGACGCAGGCAGTGCTCAGGTGAGTGCTACCACTTTCACCCACTTGATCCATGCATGAACTTTATGGTCTTATTGTTAAGCTGGAGTATCTCCAACAACTTCCAGAATTTCTTACGGAAACAGAAGTCTATAACTCTGACACTGCTAAAGAGGCAGGCTCCCATGGAGGCCAAAGGGTGCTCTCTTAACTTTTCTGTGCAATGCAAGCACTTCTCTGGGCCCCATCTCCCCCTACAGATGCTCTGCCCACCATGATGTGGTTGAGAGAGGTTAGGCAGTGGCACCCCAGAGCCACAGAATGCTGATAGTAGCACTGAGCTCTTCATTGCAAGGAAATTTCCATTTTCTTCCACTGGCCTGCTGAACTTGGTGTAGCACATCAATGGTAAGACAAGTGTCACCCCTGAGCTTGCTGAGCTGTGCTCCCCCCTAATGAAACCAGTGAGTCCTCTCTAACTTATGTCTGCTCTAAGTATTATTTTCTGGGTGTTAGTTGTCTTCTACAAACATTTGCAGAATGGGCACGGAAATAATTTGAAGTTATGTCTTGCTCTGACAGATGAACTGCCAAGTGTGAAATGCCTCTCCACTGGTGGTGTTTATTAAGATCCTTCTGGAAATGACATGCATCTTCCAATGGGCTCTAGGTTGGCAGCCGATAACTGAACATAAATGTGAATTCCTGCTCACAGAGCTAAAGATAAACAGCAGGAAACAACAAAATACATCTCAGTCCCATGAATGAAGTGACATTCTTCAGCATTCTTTTCTGCTTTCTCCAATTTCATGGAATGTATTTAATTACTTTCCATTATAAGTGAGAGTTAAATTAGACAAATGTGCTTAGAAATCTTCTCTTCATTGCATAGCTATATTAACTTTGTAATGTCACAAGTATCAGAATAAAACATTTACATTCTTCTCTTTATTGGTTAAAATTCGTCTGTGGTTGTAAATCCATGGAATTCAATTAGATCACACTAGATAGCAATTTGATCCTGTTTGTTTAGGTTCTGAGGTGAAAAGATTTACTGATGGCTCTAATTCCCTTATTTTCAAGTTAGTTATCAAATTCACTTAAACGATATTCTCCCTTCAGTGTCACAAGAGCTATTACCAAAAGTAGAGGAAAAGGAGATTTTCCTCTGTGTGTTAGATATTCATGGCATAACCCGAGAATGTAACACGACAAAAGTGCTCAGCTTTTGCTTGGCCTCCATCTGACCTAGATTCTCTCTTACAACTGATAAGTCTCTGTGTACGCTTCATCCAATTCCATATTTGATAGATCAGGCCGTTTATCCGTTGTTTTAAGATTTACGCCCCACCTCATGCCTCACTGTATAGGGCAGTGAGATTTTGCTGATTTTTACCTGAAAAGTGTGGCTCTTCTCTGACAGCCATTCCCATTCATTCACAGCTTCAGTTGGACATGTTTGCTGGGTGGTCACCGGGTGATGTGGCCTTCCATTAGCTTCAGGCTGAGCTGTGCAGCCTCCAGGAAAGGACTCTGCAGCAGTGGGAAGCAGAAGAGGCTGCAAGTGCTGGTTATGAAAATACCACTAATTAATAAGCTCATGTGCAACAAAGGAGAGTCAAAGCACTCCACCAAAACCTGTAAACAGGTTCCCTCACTGGCTCCTTTGGGATGAAAGGTACTACAGAAATGTAAGATGTTATTGCAGTGGTGCCATCAATATGGCTCAGTGTGGGAAGGCATTCAGTATGACAATACAGGTTTGCTTAACCTGGGCAAGTCATACCCGTTCTGGAGCTTTTATGGGGAGTGTGGGGAGGTGATGAGAAGTGCTGACTCTAGTCATCTGTATTTTCCTTTCTCCGAAAGAATTTGACTTGAGATATATGATTTTATCAATATAAGTCTGCAGTAGCACAACTAAATAAGCTAAAATAGTCTATACTACTGTAAAACTGCTGAAGTTTCAATGAATTCCATGGATTCATTCCAGATTTAATGTCCCTAGGAAAAGAATCTGTCCTAATTGTTATTCACTGACTCATAGGGTCAAAAGTCCACTTAGTCCATGGGAATCTGCATTTCCAGGTACAGTTGTGCTACTAAGCCAGCCTTACAGACATTAACACTGCAGTGGTGTAACTGTGAAAGATGAGCATTATTAAGCCCGAGCACTCCAGAACACTGCTTCTGGAAGATGTCATTATAACATATTGCATCCCTTGGACAATTATGTCTCTTTTGACCTAGATCTTAGGCATCCAGGAAAACACTTATGCAGAGTTCAGCTTGGATCTGCTTTCCCCCACAGCCAGTCTTTAATTGAGCAAAGTTTTCTGAGCTCATTTCAATGAATATTGAGTGGATATGTCAGAGAGTTTGTTTCTGAGCCCTCAGAGATCTCATTTGCTCTGGCATCTCTAGTCTCCATCAATTTTACTTTGTCTAGGCTAGAATATATTTGTACCCATCCTTTCACCTGTTTGTACATAAATAGAGGGTAATGGCTGAAGAATGAACAAAATTCCAGGAGAAACATTTCATATTCTGTTTATCCATTTCCTTTTTACATGCCTCTTATTTAGTCATCATTCAGATCTTTCTTCAGAAGTAGCTCGAGGAAAGACTGATTTAAAACTGAGCTAGAATCTCAGAAAATTGGGTAGCACTAAATGCTTTGTTTGTTCCTTTACATATAACATTGCTGTATAGATAAAGTGCTGGCACCAAGGAAAACTGAAGTGAGAAACTGAACAGAGAGATTGAAGCAATGTGGCAGTCAGGTTTTTCAGTACCTTCCAACACTATTATGGACCCCAGCCCAATCCCAGAAAAGCATCTCCTTTATTAGTTTCTAGGTATCTGTCATTTTCTGCTATTTGTGTTACTGCTTATTATTATCCTCAAGCTCTTTTCAGGCAAAAATGAAGGGGAAAAAGGAGAATAATAGAACAGGAAGGCAGAAGTGGCCGCAGTGTCTCTTTCAGCATCTTCAAACCTATGCCTAGAATAGCTGGCCTTTCCAGACTTTTCTCCCAGGCTGCACATTTTCTATACTTCCTCATGCCCATATGTCCAAGGGAAGTGTTTCACATAAGAAAGGAGTTTCTCAAAATGAACAAGGAAGCCCCAGGAGGTTTTTTTAATTCAAACACCCAAAAGTGTAACTGTGCCCTAAAAGAATGAAACAAACTTTGGAAGTTTCTGAACACTCTCACTTTCTCACCAGGTGCCCTGGACTGGGAGAGACTCTTTCTTCCATGTATCCTTTTCCCTCCATCTGAAGAAGAAACCTACATCACCCGCCTGCAAAACTCTCAGATCACTAACTAGGTGGATCTGTGCATTTTCATCCAGCAATAGCTTGCTGCTTTGTTGTTTCTTTACTCCTTGCTCATAGGGTGATGTCAAAAATGTCATTCCTTATGAAGGAGGAAAGGACAATGTCAGTGTCTGATGTGTAGGGACTGTGACAGGGAGAGAGGCCATAGATATAGGTCTAATGTCACTAATAATACATGAGGCAGCATAATGGGAGGTCTCTGGAGAGAAAGGTAGCACTTAAGAGATTCTGGACATGTGGAATTCAGTCCTCCTTTGGGGGTTAATTATACCATTTGGCCCAATATATCCTGGTGTTTCACCTTCTTTCATACATTAGATTTCAAACATTTAACCTTGCAATGACAGCCGCTGTGTCTGTTCTTACATGGTCCTGCTTAATAAATTTAGACTTGGGTGGGTCAGCTTGAAGTCTCTGGCTCTGAGTCTTGCAGAGATGCTGAGTTGATTGCCAAAGGAAGCTTTCCAGCTAGAGCACAGACTGAAGAAAATCAGTTGTGACTCTGACAGTATAAATTTTAAACTATTCTGGTTCTTGATTCAATATTACCTAAAGCTCTCATTTTCTCAGCCCCCAATGACTTTAGCGGGAGTGCAGACAGAGATACACAGCACCCTACGTGTCAGGTAACAATTATACATTTGAGGCTAGTGTCATTGTAAAAGAGAAAAATTCCAGTAGGGCCCATGCCAGCCAGACCCACTTCCTACCCATCACACAGGGAAACCTGCTGGAGGGAACAAAAAGAAGGTAGAACAGTATCTTTTGTGTGCTTTTCTTGAGAGGAGACTCCAAGAGGCCAAGCACTCATTGTCTAAGTGCTGTACAAATATTGGTAACTGATTTGTATTCTGTGCTATTCTGATAAAGCAAACAAGTAAATTTGTTTATACACTGAAGGCTATTTTCCTACCTCGTTATATTAAAGTTTGGGCCAAGATCATTCAATATTCTTTAAATGAAAGTATGGATGTCACATTTGTGATTGAATTGGCATGTGAAATTTGTGTTTGTGTCTATGTCAGTGGCATTGTATCAAAGTACAGGGTTTATTTTTACTCTGCACCAGGTCTCTCTCACAGGGTGGGCCTTTGGCAGAGAGTTGTCAAGACAGTCAGAAAGATGGTTGTGGGATCTTTTGCTGCAGTGACAGTGAGCCAACCAACATGATCCATGGTCTCCTGGTACCTCCTTGAGCCAGCTGATACTGAACAGCTGTGCTCCACTGCAGTGTTTGTGCTTTCCTGGTTACCACTTTTTTCCTCTTTATCACTTCTCCCTTCTTCAGTACTCTTGCCTCTCAGCACTATTTCTAGTTCACCGGGCACACCCCTGGCAGGGCTCAGCCCTGACCCTAAGCTCCTTTGAGAGCTTCCTGGCATTTTTCCTGGAATACTATGGGAGTCTGGGCATGAAAAATGCCTATTCCAAAGAGCTGAAAAGCCAGAGGGCACTGTTCCTCCTTTTTCTTGCTACACCAAACTCTGCTCCACCAGGCACAACTTTGCTTCAGGTCTTTCATTTTGTTCAGTGAGAATCAAGCTTCAGCAATTGTATCCCACTGAAATCAATGTCAGGCACTCAAAGGCAACTCTAACATTTGGCATCTGAGCAGGAACTCCCTGATTTACATGGGGAAAGCACTGGGCAGCATCCAGCTTGGAGCTCTGCTTGCTGCACAACAAACAAACATGGGCTTATTTAGCTTTCAGTAGCCTTGGAGGCAGGCGCTTATCGCCAGATGCAGCTCCTGTTGTGTAGCACTAACCTTGGAGAAGATTCTCAACAAATCATGAGGTTCTTGTTTGCAAGACTTCTGCTGCCTTTGTATCTCTGTGTTGTGTTCAGAGATAGCGCATGGGAAGAATAACAACTATTGTGGTGGTGTTTGCTGGGCCTTCTTGACGGCTGAGCAGGGAAGCTGGTGCTCCCAGTGGGCTGACCTGTGTTTCTCTGGCTGAATCTCTGAGAAGGTAAGGGCCCAGGGTAATAAAAGAGGAAGGCAGGGGGTTTTATTTTGTACCTGGGATGGGCCACAAGTACAAAACACAGGTTTTGCTGTTTATTTAGCAGCCCTCACCTCTGGGGTCACAATGTCATTCCTTGTTTCTTCACATGGCTTCCACATTGGTTAGGAGGTCACTCCCTCAAACCCTATTAGTAGGTGAAAACAGCAAAGATTAAATTTCACATGCCCTGTGTTCAGCACTATGGCTGCTTCCTCTGAAGCAGAGCAACTGTCACATGCTGATACTGCTCACTGAAAACCCTTTACAGAACTGATCCTTGCAATAACCCAGGCTTGCTTCCTTCAAGCTTAATTTGACCATGTGTCAGCACCAGACACAGCTCAGCTTTTAAAGTCAGTCTTTTTCAGAGAGGGTTTTGGCACGAGGAACTCACCCCACCATCACTTCTCTGCTAAATCCATCTAAACCACATTTTCCCACAGTGTGAAACAAAGCCATTGTAACCACATATTTATTCCCTTCCAATATCTCCATGGCTTTGCCTCTCAGGAACTCAGCATGCTTTATTTGAATGATAAGATGTTTTTAATACTGTGTTTGTATTGTGTTCTGAAGCATTTCTATTGTTGTTCTGCAGTGCCCCAAGTGTTCTGGCTGCAAAGTGCTGTTAAGTACAACTGGATTATTATTTGCTTAAGTAAACACCAGAAAATAGGTTTAGAATCATAGAGTCATTTAGAAGGGAAAAGAGCTTTAAGATCATTGAGTCTAGCCATTAACCCGGCACTGCCAAGTGCACTCCTAAGCCATGTCCCTAAGTGCCACATCTACGTGACCTTTTACTTCCAGGGACGGTGACTCCAACACATCCCTGGACAGCCCGTTCCAAAGCTTGGTAACCTGCTCAGTGACTAATTTTTTTCATATCCAAACTAAGCCTTCCCTAGTGCAACTTCAGGCCATTTTCTCTCATCCTGTCACTTGTCACCTGGGAGAAGAGGCTGATCCCCTCCTTTCTACAACCTTCTGTCAGGTAATTGTAAAAGCAGTAAAGTCACCCCTGAGCCTCCTTCTCTCCAGGCTAAACACCCTCAGCATAAAGAGTAAGCCCTGAATGTATGTATACACACCCCTGCCAGAGGTCACATAAATAATCAGCTGGTAAATACACACTCATACCACATACACATACACATACTCAAAAAATTTACCACAAAATTGTATTCCTGCACTTTAATGTCCTGAAGATGTCAAGGAATCATGCTGCAAAGATCACCTCAAATTTCTCTGCCTTTGAAGGTTTGAGGTAGTGTTTGAATGCAAATTTGAGCTCATTGATTGCATCTCCTGATTTCTATAACAGCTTGTCCTTTTTTTTTTTATTACTTTTATGCATTTGCCTCAAACACTGAAAATATTTCTCATTTCTGGCTTGCATAGCCTGTACCCACGACAACAGGCATGTGAAAAATCCTGTTAAACCAAGAGAATTTTCTGTCCTTGTGAGAGAAAGCTGGGGGAGAAATGTTCATTAGCTCCTGGCAGCAATAATTCAGACGGCAAACCAAATCATGTTGGGAGGCACCTTGAGCACTCTCTCATTCACTTTCTTCCACCTGGATATCTATCCCTGTGAGGCAGAAAAAGCTACTAGCAGCCAAGTTGCAGTGGGCCATGTGTGAGCATGCACAAGGAAAGACACCAAAAGTATTTTCCTTCCAGGCTGGACAAACAGACTCACTGAAGAAAAAGACTCCTTTACTATACTGGTGGTTGCTCATGCAATTACAATGATGCTGGCACAGAAAAAGACAGGAGCCTGAAGCTTTTGCCTTTCTACAAGCAGATCATGGCAGAAGCTTTTCAGTTCAGTGGGGGAGTGGAAGAGGAGAGAGGAAAGCCAGATTTTAATTCAACTTCACTCCTCTGCTCCTAGCCCATGGCTTTTGAGATAGATGTTTTTTCAGGTATACCATATTTGGCTTATTTTCTCTGAAATACTTAAGTTACTTCTCTCTTCAATTTGACTGGGAATGAAAGCACAGAGTTCAAGTGATCAATAGCAAAAGGAGCACAGTTTATCTTAGATTGCCAGGCCTTGTTCTTTGCTTTTATTTTGCCTTGTCTTGATTATTTTTATATATGACTGTGCTTGCAGAAATCCAGTAGGAAATAAAGATATCTTCCAAAGATCTCAACATTGTCCTGTACTGAATTTTCTGGGACCCTGGGCAGCAGGACAGAAGAAAATCCTGTTCTATCCCTTTGTTCTGAAGCCTGAGTGATGGACAACAAATATGAAGATTTGATTGTTGTGCATTGTAAGCATCTCTTGTTTACCAATTTATTAAAGTTGAACTGAAAGAACTGTTAAGTATCTTAATTTCTCTAAGCAGAAAATAAAGTTGCATTATTACCATCTCCTCATGAGAACCAGATCATCCCCATCTTTTGGGGCTCTTTGCTAGGCACTTTCAGCATCCTCATTCCTTCACATCTGCTATACTACGTGTCCTACCTTAGATGGCTCTACTATTCTTCATTTGCAGGACCCAGCTGTGCTCAGATGTACTTGGAAGTGCAACTCCAGTATCTTTCTTTGTTTTTGTAGACCTAGCTCCACAGCTGGACCTCTGATCTTGTCTGTGACACTTCATCCCACATTAGAGAATTTTCCTCAGTTTCTGTTAAACAGTGTGTCCAACCTAGCTATTTAATCATGGAGCTTGTGCCTCAATGCTTTTTTTTGTGGCCTTGTTTTAGTCACAACTGGCCACACAGTGAGATCTCCCAGTGCTCTAGTGCTCTGTGACGCTTCACCTAGGGACATAAAAAAGGATGAGGACTGCTCTCAGGGAGAGCTGTTGCCCAGTTTTTAGTTGCTGAAATGACTTCAACTTTGGATGTCAGCAGTGGTAGAAATAAAGTGAATCAGCATCCCAAATTCTTCAACCTAAGAGGCATAGTGACAGCATTCTAAATCCAATCCAAATGATAAATTTTTTTATAATTTATTTTCTTTGCACACTTTTAGCTCTTGTTATCCTCACTAGAAGTCTCTCTGGAACCACATCTCTCTTTGCCTTTTAACAATGCCTAAGTCCATGGCTACAAGCACCCCTCTCCAAACATCCTTTCGTAGCTCAACACCTGTAGGCTGGAGCTGAGGATTCATCAGCAAATAGGTAGTGGAGCTAAAAATGACCCCAAGGAAGATCTGAACTAAATCTTTCAAAGCTCTCAGATCACAGGGCTTTAATTAGCTAACAGACAGCTAAGCACTCTGGAACCTGCAGCTTGCTGCCCTTGTGGGCTGAGAGCTTTACACTAGCAAAAACTTGGGAGATTTTCATCTTTTATCTGTATTGCAAACTTTGCCATTGGTTTTGAATGCGATGCTTGGCAATGTAGCAACAGTACAGCATAAAAAAAAAAAAAAAAAGACGAAAAAAAAAACACCCCTCTCAGACTCCAGAGAAGAATAGCTTCTGCCGCTTCCCTTTTGTATCTGCTGCTGAGGTATTTGAAAAGAGCAGGAGATAAGTAACCTCATGACTACTACAGATTAGCAGGCTCTGAGGTACCGAACGCGATTGCTGCTCCTGGGAGTATAATGGCTATTGAAATTCACATTTATACAGACATTTTCATGGTGGCACTGCAAAGAGCAGAGTGTACAGGAGGCTACAGACTATAAATGCTGAGGCCATGCAAAATAGGACAAGGAGCAAAATCCCTGTCATTGGGAAGCTGCAGGGCACTGACCAGTTCCTGCCGTGCAGGAGACCCTCTCAAACTTCAGATTATGGATCTTCCTCAGAGACAAAGAATACACTGAAGCTCGGAAAATTACTGCCAGAGGCTTTCTACAGGAAAGGGAGCACAAGTCCCTGACCTGCAATGCTGAATGACAAACTGCCATGAGGCATCTGCTGTCCTGCCAGGCTCTCCAAGGCAGATCATAGGCACTGAGGAACTTCAGCCAGGTGAGCCGGGGAAGCTCTGGAGGACAAAAGTACAACAGAGATTTTGGGGTCTCTTGTAGCCTCTGTTTTTGTTTGTGGTTTGTTTTGTAGAGCTCACTGAACAGGGATGGGGCTTGCCGCTGTTGCAGAGGCAATCTTGTGTTGCATTGTTGTCCTTGACACAAGGGCTACAGTGTGCCACATCATCCTTTTCTAAGGTGTGTGTATCAGAAAGTGCAGGCAGAGTTTTCTCAAGGCTGGTTAAAGCAAGACTGAGTTTTGCTTTCCTTGCTTTAACACTGAAATATGAGAGGCTCAAAATCAGCTGCATTGGGGTTGCACCAGGACAATGACACTGTTAATTCTAACCCATGATCTGTGATGCAAATCGTGAAGCATTCTGCACGTGAATGAATTCAGCTTTCCCAATCTCCTCAGCTCCTCAGTAAGATCAGTAGTATTGCTCCCATACTACAGCTGGAGAAATGGATGTACTGAGAAGAAAAGTGGTTTTTCCACCACCACCTAGAAGACCAAGGACTGACTTGGGAAAATAACACAGACATCTTTTCTCCAAGTCTCCTGGTCTGATGCATACATATACAATTTCTCAATAAAGACACAAGTCAGGTCTTTTTGTATTTCCTCATACTCTACAACATCTATACCCACAGCCTCTGAACACCTTTTAAGCATTTGCAGTGTTATCCTTCCAGCATTCTTGTGAAGGAAATGCTAGAGTGCCTCCTTTTACACCTAGCAAGTAGCAAATCAGGGTTTTAAGGCATGTCTCATGCCTTTGGTTAGAAGAAATCTGAGTTTATAGGGAAAGCTGAACTGGTAATAAGCAATGTTTGCAAGAGTTCTGGAAGAAAGCACTTTAATAACCTGTTTTCTGATATTTAGTCGCAAAAACCTTAATCCCTATCAGGGAAAGGGGAGTGGGGGGGGGTGGGGGGCAAGCTCTTAACCAAATTTTCATGTATGCACCTCTCCAGGGAGCAGAATTGGCACATAGTCGTTAGATCTAAGTTATATCCACACATTTCTCTCCAGCTGCTCCTGTTACTGAGGAGAAAACTGATGTGTTGATTTTCATCTCTTACGTACTTTTGATTAACTGATCCCCAAGGAAAAGAGGGCTTAAAAACCACATCTGCAGATTCCAAAGGATATGTCCTGGACAGGTCTGTTCCTCCCACTCCCTCCCATCCTGCGGCTTTCCATCTTCTAAGAACAGGGAGGTTTCCAAACAAGGGTGAGCCGTTCCAACTCATGTGATGGTTTTGTGCTACACCTATCCCATCAGAAAAATTAGTTGTCTGCGTAGCATGGGATGCTCAGTGCTACAATAGTAGGGGCTGTGGGTCATGACTGAGCAACACTGGCAGAGATGTGTGGGTGTAGCACTGGAATACCAATGTGACCTGGAGGTCAGAAGTGAAGAAGCTGGTAGATTTTGGTCTGTGAGGTTTTGATACCAAATACATTCGTGAAAGAGGTATGTTCTTACTCCAGTGGAGCCATCAACATTCACAGCAAATTCATTGTGTCAGAGGAGACACTGTTTCTTCTAGCATTGCTAAAATTCAGTACCAAACTAATAAAGGTTAAAAATAACTCTACAGCTGTGTCTATTCCTCTGTCTAAGTAAATGTTTACTTTCTTTGTATCTATGTTAGTGGCACTGGCCAAGCCAGCACTCAGACACAACGGAACTGAATGAGTTACTGCTTGAGCCCCTGGGTCACACAGAGCACAAGGACATGATGCAAGAAGCGCATAACTTATTTTTTACTGGAGGGAGAATGTGGAAATGATCCCCAGGTCTACAAATGGAAGGAGCCGGTCCCATAACAGTTAAGAACACCAGGCAGTCTTATTAAGGTCAGATCTAGTGTGTCATGTTGAATGTAATTATTCTACTGCTTATAATTTTAGTACATTTGAATCTGAATATAAAATGAGGCAATTTTCTTCCTGGGGATAAGAGAAATGTGTGCCTTTGCAGAACATGAGACACAATCACTGCCAGACTGGCCAGCTTTATTTCCTCCTGATGAGCCTCTGACTCCCCAGGGAATAAGCTGAAAACAGTATTTTCAACAGAGAGGGCAAGATACAAAGAAGAAAGTTTTTCTTCTGCTCTCAGGGGTGTTGTGCTTGGATGGTGGCCTGTTGCTAAGTGGCCCTATGGGACTGATTCCCAAAAGGATCATAGTTCTGTGTCTGGGGATTTCATTCCCTTTAGACTTTTTTCATCTCCTCATTCAAATCCCACTGCTGAGATTGACCCTGCAATCTATTCATTGCCTTCAGCTACCACCATTCTTTCCATTTTAAAAGCAAGGCTGATAGGTATGTTAAAAAAAAAAAGGGCTCTTCAGACCTGGCAAATTTTATCATTAGATAAGTGCAAAATACTCTTCTTCTTCCCCCCTCTTTTCTTTGTGGAGTGAATGAGATCGGATTCTTTGTTGCCTCACACTTTACACTGAAATTTATGTTTGTGCCAAATGCCTATAACATGCTGCCAAATCCAAAGAGTAGCATTTTGTATGTTCTTTGTTCAAGCATGAATGCGTTCCGCAAGGTGCAAAGCAAGACTAGCTCAGATGGAATAACAGTCCCAATCACAGAGTGTTACTAGCAAATGCATAAACATGGTAGCACATTTCCTTAGTTCTTTCGTCTCTTGCCTGAAGACAGGATTACTGAGGCTGAGCACAATCCTCACCCAACAAAACCAGCATAAATTTAGAAAGCTACTAGGTATAAAATAGCATGTCCCATGACCTTGTTCACCTGCAACTTGCAAACAAAATTTAATTTTTCAAAATCTGAGCCCAAACAGGAATTATAACAGTGCCAATTTGCACCCTCAATGATTTTTGGGTGTCCTGTGATCACCTAAAATTGCAGCACACAATGGACAACAAAGGATTCTGTATGAACTTACAATTAAAACACTTGTGTGACCTCTGATTCATTTCATACCTCAGAGAGAATGCAAAGTCTTTTATTATACAGTGATCCTGCACATTTGGGTGGTTTGGGTTTTTTTTCTGAAATGGTTTCTAGTCCTGTAAAACATTCTTGACGAACCCTCCCTTACAGATTACTCTCACAGCAAATGCTCTCTGTTACAGAAGTGTAGGGGCTAAGCCTCAAGTTATTAAGAAGACAGATATTCTTGGGGGATGAGAGGAGGTAGTAATTGTGGAAGAACCCCTGAAGTGAGAGTATTTCCTGCCTCTGCAAGTGAAGTTGTTTTCCTCTGGTGTCCTCAGAAGACACCTGAGGAGATATACTCCCTGTCAATTCAAATCCATTGGAACTGATGGCACAGGTCCCTGAATTGTTTGGTGTTGTGGACTATTATCCTTAGGAAATGAGTATGATACATGTGATCACAGGATTTAGGAAGAAGGACCTTGCCTGTAAAAAGACATGGCTGTTCTAAGAGTCCCCAGTGTTTATTTTGGACAAACCCTGGCCAGGTGTGGTTAAACCAGGCAGTGCTGAACATGACTTAGGGAGGCTGCACTCTGGTCTTTCTAGTTCTCCTTTCAGCTCCTTACAGAGACAGGGAGAGATCTGTTCTGGGGGGACAAAAAATAAAGGAAGTTATATTCTGCTCCTTCTTGAAAAACAGAAGCCTTATAATTGAGTTCGTCCAAACAAGAGCAATGCCCAAATTTGACATCTCCTTCTTAGATTCCTGACAGGAAAGACCTCCCATCTTTATCTCTGAGCTCCTGTGTTAACTTCAGGGCCACTTCTTCACCTGATCCACTGTGGAAGCAAGTTCTAACTTGGCACTTTGCGAGGTGGTTTGAAGTCTGGTCTCAGAGTATAAAGAAACTCGCTCAGGAAAAATTGCTGGACTAGGATCATGTGATTTCTATAGGAACAAGGTGTTGAATTACTGCTAAACACATGAATAAATAGTGATGGGATTCACTGATAGCATCAGTACCTACCAGAGCATTTTGCTGTGCTTGGCTCAGTCTGTAGCCTCCCAGGAGATCAGCTGGCATTTAATTTTGATCACTGCAGAAAAGGGAGGCTGAGCTTGCAACAGTGACTGACTTAGGTGATGTGTGTGAAAATGTTATTAAAATGGGAAAATGTCTCTCCAAATGGATTTTGCTTTGCCATTTAAAAATCCCATGTAAGTGATGCACATAGGATTTGGAGTGGGAGAAATACCAGAGATAATAATAAATCCTTAATACAAACAGGTCAAGTTTCACTCAGTGGGATTAAGACTCAGTCATGTCTCATTTAGGAGTATAGTATTAAGCTGTCTTTCAAACATGACAAGGTTTATGTTTTCCCTGAGTTGTTTCCAAATGAGGAGGGAAATCTCAATTAATATAAATTATTGCTTGTTGTCAATCCTGCCTCCATGGATTTGGAAGTCCAGCCTGATGCCATAACCTACAGCAGCAGTGATGGATGTAGGTTTGCCATTGCTAAGGAAGAAATAAGTACCAGAAAGAGGTGCCAAGCAGGGGAAGAGCTGTCTGAAGATGGGGCACAAAGTGGAGTGGAGAACACTCTGTCCCATTCTCCGCGAGTCATTGATGTTGCCATAGAAATGAATTTGAAAGAGATTATTTTACCCTCAGGAAAACAGAAGCTTCTTTTTTTCCCTAACACTGGCTGCTAGAAAAATCATAGCTATACATGGAAAAGACCAAATCACCTTCTCTCTAGCAGCTATCAAACTGAATGTCTGTATCTCAAAATTGTGGGCTCTACCCTTTTTCTGGCAATTCTGTCCCTTGGCATGGTAGATTGCACTATTAGAACCTCTTTTTTTTCATAATACTTCACATTTTATATCCATCTGAGCAGCTGAATCAGGGAACTCATCTGTAATGTATTTAAGATGTATGGCATGTGTGAGTCCTCACTGTGGTGCAGTTGGGTCCTCTGACTCGCTCAGCACCATACAGATGTGTTGTTATGTTTAGGTACCATTTACACTGCTCTTTTTCAACTCTTATCTTCAAATACATGCAGGGAGTTACTCTGTCCTCATTAGATGTCACTTAACAAAATTAAACTTCAGCAGCTGCAGTCACGTGCTGTAGTATCTGCATTGTTGTCATTATCCCAAATATTGGGGGATTTAGAGAAGTACTCCTTTAGCAGGATGGGATGTGGCCAGCTTTCATTTGTGCAAAGGAACGTACCATCTAAACTCAGGATACCTCCACTCATTAACACTATAGAAATATCAAAAATTTAAGGAATTTCTTTAATTAACTTGTCATCAACACTGTGGTTTCAAATTAATTTGCTGGGATTGTCAATGCTCGGGATACCCCTTCAATTTATGCAAAACATCTCTCTGAAATGTGTCTCATGTCAAGAGATGTAGGCTCAAACTGCTGCTTTTCCCACAAGTTGATTTCCCTAGTCTTTGCTGTGATGTTTGCAAGCTCTGTTGTTTTGGGACGTTGTTGCCATTGTCCCTGCCATGTTCTCCTGAGGGAAGGTGGAGGCCAGAGTTCCCAGGAGCATATGTGCCCACAGAAATTTTGGAAAAAGGAAATATTTAATCCTTTTCATTTTACCATGAATTTTAGCTGGAGTGTGATTTTTTTTTTCAGACAGTGAATTCTAAATTTGCAATAGATTCTGCCTTTGAAAACCAGTGTTAGCAATTAATGAGGCACAGCAGCTAGGGATAGAGAAACATATTACTCTATCTGGAAATCTATACAAAACCAGCCCAATTTTAGGTACTGAATTTTTCCAAAAACAGCTTGTGAATGAACTGTAGATCACTTGAATTAATTAACAGGTTTTCAGAAACAATTTCTAACGGTGAATTAATTCCAGAAAAAAATCTCAAACTTGTGAACAGACATTTTGCAATTACTAAACAGACTATTAGATAAACTTCATTTAAGATGATATTTATATTAAAAAACTTCCTTAACTTCACTGGAATTTGCGAGTTCACTCTTTTGATTCTAGTCCCATGCCCACACATACACACACACTCTCTGTGTCTCTCTGTGGACAATTTAGCTCTTGCAACATCTTGTTATTAGCCATAATCATTAGTGTCATGGTCGTTTTGCTGTTCCATTTCCTCCTCTCTCATCTTTCCTGGTTCTGCTTGTGCACTACAGTGATTCCTCTCTGTCTTGTAGAATTAATTTTAAACATGGGAGACTTACGTGCTTCAGTCTTTAGATGGCACCAAAACTGAATGCACTAATTAGGGAAGCTTTATGATTTCTATTATTTTCCAGTCACAGAGAGGCCTGGTTGTTTTAGAGCCTGTGAAGATTCTGGTTTGGCAAGGCTTTCTATGAGTTCCACATATGCTGTCTGCAGAGCAAGATCTTGTGTTGATTAAAGGGCACCATCTTAACAGAAGCAATTACACCAGCAGCTTTGAAGTGCACTGTGTATTGGTAAAAAGAGTACCGAATTGAGTTGCAAGAGTTTGACAACAAAACATAATCAAATTCTTGAAATATAAAACTAAATGGTGAGGTTGTCTGATGTTTCTAGTGGTCCTTTCAATTCCTTCCTGTTCAAGCATATGAAGCAGGCAAATATTTTCTTTTCATCTCAGGACATTATTATCTTTAAGGAGCGTGTGTATGTAGTGACTTCAATTTGTCTAGATGGTATTGACTGAAACAAAGCAATGCATGAAATTGCATTTCTAAAGAACCAGTGCAAAATGATATGAAATTAAAATAGATAGAGACATTAAGTGCTCCCCAAGGGCAATAACACTGGTACTTAATGGTCAGAGACAAAACAAGGAGTTACTTACTATGTAAATCCTTATAGACAGACAGACTTCTGATAACCGGGGCTGTGGTGGAGGAAAGTCTGAAATTGTTGCTTTCTTTCAGCCCTAATGCTGGAGTGGTCACAGTCCACCCAAAGCGATCCCTTCTGGTCTTCACTCCTTCCAATAGCCCAATGCCTTTTGCTAAACTGGTTGCTGCTTTCAGAGCACCTGTCAAAGCACACTCAGAAGGCCAGAGTCCTGGAAAGCTGAATGACTAAGAAAAATGATCCAGGGTCATTTTTCTTGAATTTAAATTGAATTATGTACATTATCTCTTACTTCTTTACTAATATTGCACTTCCAAGAAGAGCATTTCTGTGGCTTATGAGCAAGTGGCCCAGAAGATTTGAATTTTAACAAGTGTGAACTTTACTGCTAAATACTGAAATCTCAGGCTTGAGAGGTTGGTTCAAGAATTACTTGAAGAAAAACTCCAATGTATGAAAGCATGTTGTACTGTCGATTCACTCCATTTGGATCAACTCATGGTTTCAGCTAGCTCAAAAGACACTCTTTTTTTTTCTTATATTGTAAATACACAAGTAGCAGAAACCAAAAAGTAGAAGACAAGCAACCCAATCAGTCTGCTTAGTATTGGCCTGAGCCAACAGCAAGCTTTTTCTCTTAGGTGTTAGTAATTTGACAAATAAACAACTGTATTGAAGCTTCTTAGAAACATCTCAGCTTTCCCTGACTATTCATAGGTCTACTGCAACCTCCTTTCCTTCGATAAGAAAAGTCTGAGGGACCACCATCATCACAAGAGCCAGCAAAGGGTGACAAGGTTTGTGAAGTGAGGGACTCACCCAGGAGCTACAGGGAACCTCTGACCTCTGTTAACTACACTCAAGCTACCAAGTGGTAACCTGAGTTTTAGAATAAGGCATTTCTTGAAGGGTTCAGTCTGTCTCATATGCCTGACTGCTCACACAAGCATTAGTATTCATTCCAGTGAGATATCCTTCAGCAGTGGCTCAGCACTCAGAGCACAATGGTAATGCATCAACTTTGGCACTGAAGGTGGCATGACCTGGTTTGTTGTACCTCTGACCCGGATTGCTCACTGCTGCTTGTTTCTGCCTGTGTACCCTCTGTGACTGCCCCCTTGAGTATACTGTGGACCTGGATCTCCCAGTAAAGTCCTGAAAAAGATTATGGGACAGATGGAAGCAAAATTGCTGCAGCCACATTATCTAGTAAAGTAGGTCTGTGTAGCACTGTAAGACTAATGAAAACATTGGTAGCATGATGAGTGATAAGGGAGTCCCTAAACCCTCTTGGTTTTGAAGAGCAGTGTGGCCAATCCTCTGATGAAGGATGCTCTGGGAAGCGCTGGGCTCACAACAGTAGCTCTTCAAGGCAAATTGTTAGAGACCTTTTATCCTCCTCTCTGCTCACCAAATGGCTGTACAGGCTGAGTTAGGCTTCCTGAGGAGTTAGCATCCTTGATGTGCTTTGTAGTTCAACAAAAGCTTGAAACACCAATGTAGCAGCTCCTCTTTTAGGCCTTAAAGTTTTCTTGGGTAGATGCTGAGCCCCAAGCACATACCAACCACACCCAGCCTGCTTTCCATGTTTGCCTTGAGAGGATAGCTCGAGACAGATACCAGCCACAAACCCCTTCATTTGGTTGTTCCATTAGCCTGTAAGTTGTGCAGTCCAGCACCGGAACAAGTCTCCAGTGAGGCTGTAGAATCACCCTCCTTGAAAATTTTCAAAACTTTTGAACAGGGCCCTCAGCAACCTCACTGCTTTTGAAGATGATTTTGAGTTTGACCTTGGTTTAGATGGATTCCTAAAATCCCTTCAAACATGAATTATTCTAGACCTTAAAACTCCTTTGTATTCATTGTTTAGACTTATTGTCTCCTTTCATTTCATTGCTATCTGGTCTCCCTTAAAAATGTACTTCCTTAAATATAATCTCCTCTGTCTTGAAAAAAAAAAAAATAGGATCCACAGAAAAACACAGATGATCCAAGTGGAAATTTTAGTGATACCATTACATCAGAGCAGGGCTTTAATTAGTAGGCCTGAAGTAAAGATAATCAATTCTGCCTGTATCTGTTACAGACACATGAGAGGGATGCTAACCAGATGGAGACTGTCGTTTGTTAAAGTGAAAGGTGTCTCCTTTAACCTTGGAAAGATTTCTCTTCCAACACTGTGCTTCCCTTCTTGAGCAGCTCAGCAGGACAATAAATGTGAGGAGAAGAAAGAAAGAAAATAAGAATTCAGAGATGAAGAACTTGAGGAAGTCAAAAGCTATCATACCTGAAATATGGTTTTTAACTTTTACCTTGCTGGTGGGTTCTTTCTCAGGAACTGCACAAATTTACCTTGGCCTGTAAAGAACAATTTAATTCCTAGTGGATTTAGCCAGGAAGAAAGGCACTGTGTCATGCTCTCTTGAGGAAGGTTTGGGCACAGAAAGAAGGGGGCAGGGCTACAGGTGTGCTTCTCATTGGAAAGATGATTCCTTTACAGTGATGAAATATGATCACAGGGGCTGCACAATGTGACTCTGGATCCGTGTTGCCTCAGAAAAAGCCCCCATCAGAGAGAGGAGAGGAAAGCACTGTGCAGGAGGGCTTCACCTGTCCTCAGTGTCACCAGTCTCCCTGGAATATCCTGTCCTCTCTTCAACAGACATGACAAGGAGACTTTGGCCAGGCCAAGTATTCCCATGTTCACAGACGCCCACTGCAGGGGGGAATGGCCTGAAGGATGAGCAGCAATTCCTGTGTCTGTTCTACGAAAGCACAATTGGGACCATTAGGGAAAAAGTAATTAGGGACAACATGGTAGGATTCCAACATTACACTATCTTTTATTATGAGGTATTTATGATCCTGTGTTTTCTAAATATGCCTTGCTGTTGGATCTCTTGTAGAGTGGGAGAAGCCTCAAAGACACCAAAAAAAAGTCAATATAGTAAGAAGAAAATGAAGGAGAAAGGAAGCAAGAATAGGAGAGAAGAGATCTAATTTTCTGAAATGTCTAAGGGACTTAAGAGATCAAATGTTTGGTAAATTTAAGTCACTTGAGGCACTTCTGATAATTTACCCAATTTACCAGGAAAAAAACCCCAAATTATAAAAGCTTGGCATTAGTTACGCTGAAGGCAAAACAAACCTTATTTATTATGTCTCTCACTACTCTGTATATCCTAAGCTTGGTGGTGGATCCCCAGGGAATTTCCCCTTGAACACATCCTGTCTTAGCACAGAGCAACCAGTGTGTGAGAGTGCCTAGAAGGAGTCACTGTTTCTGAGTGACAGCATGTAAACTGTACAGTCTCCTGTAGAAAGGCTGTCTGCTGGTATTTCAGTTCTCTGGTAGAGATTCTGTTTCCCCTGTAGTCTGGCCTCTCCTTGTCTGTTTGTTTTGTTATCATTTGTATGGAGATCATCAGATGCAAGTACATTTGACATATGGAGATAACAGTCAGGAAAGGAAACAACATATGGCAGACAATTCATATCCATCAAGATCTGTCATAAAACCATTTTTAGCAATAGAAAAAGAGCAGAAAAAGACAGCAGGTTTGAATTTAAAATAAGCATGCTGCTCTAAAAAACAGGAGGGCCCAGGGCTTGCTTTTCTCAATGAGACCATTGGTTCACCAATGCCAGCACCTGCTGGTGCTTGAACAGTGGGTTAAAATCCCACTGGCCAGTTCCTTGTTGACCATAATGATCAACTAATGACTAATCTCAATGCCCTGAATGAAGCCAACTGCACTGGCTGTCTAGCCGGTTGAATCACTGCCTTGGGCTACTTTTGGGCTAATTCAGCTGTTCAGCCCAGGGTTATGGGGAGGAGAGGGAAAAGGAACATGTATGGGTGCTAAAGGCTGGGTGGGTGCAGAGACCCCAGAGCATGATGCCTGGCTCTGCTGTCCTCACGTGTGCCCTGTAGCAACAACACATAATTCATTGGACAGATGAGATGGTCCAAGTCTTTCCTCACAGGGCACTAGCACTGCCTGTTGGAAAGGTTGACAGGACTGAATTCAGGATGAATTCAAATAATCTATAAGGGTGCTTTGGATGTATAGACCTGGGTCTCAGGGATGTCCTAGGCTTCAGGCTGCTCCTGGGACTGATCGTCTCAGGTAAGGTGTGGCTGGACACCAGAAGAAAGGTATTTGTATTTTTTAATACAAAATAAAAAGTTTGTCCTTCAGTCTGGCTGAATTGAGCTTTTGGCTAGAGAGGAGCATTTTGGAGGACTACATCTAGTCCAGACATGGCTGTAAATGTATTATTTGGATATACTGGGAAGTTTTAAAGAAATGAGGATGCTTTCCAAAAATACTGTGCATGTCACTAATCTATGTAACTTAGTTAGTAATAAATGGAAATTCTTCTTTAAAATGTAACAATCATTTTTCTCTAAGGGAAACCTGGCCTTTTGCCAAAGAAAGTGGCCCTTTACTTTTACTTGGTTTCCTTTTTATAGCCCTGTGGAAGAGTCCTGCAGGACAGAGATGCTGCCTTAAGGATGAGGAAACCGCTGCAAGGGAGTGTTTACATTGCCCAACCTAACAGAGGTCTCACAGGCTCAGGCATAGTATCCCTCCTGTGCCAAGAGGAAGAAGCAGCCTCAAGCTCCTTCTTATGAAACCAAAAGCTGAAAATCAGAGAAGAAATAGCCAGAGATATATTTTCAGGGAGGATCTTCTCCCAGTCTATTTTCTTGATGTTCTTTTATATAACTTCTACTGTGGCAAACTCTCTTTCTCTTCTGGCAATTATCTTCTCATCTGTTATTTTCTCTGCTCCAGGAGCAGAATAGTTGAGCTGTAATTTTGGAGTTTGTTGGTACTGTATCTCTGTAAATAAAAGGATAGCAAATACTGGGAAGAAACAAACACTCTCTGAGATGGACAAAGCTTATTTGGTGATTCAGGATACCTTGCTAGGAATGGAATCAGTCAACCTCATCTAAGGGCTAAACATGCTGACCTGAGTAGGGTGATGTGAGAGAGGAGCTTGGCCAAGCGTTTCTCCCACTCCTGTCTGGGTGAGCAAGAAGGATGAAACCTTGATCTGGTCTTACAGGGCATCAAAGCCTGGCCCTGTCCAGAGCCTCTTCTCAGTGTCAGAAGAAGGAGGTATTGTTGTGGAGCACAGCAATCCTTACACGTGCCAGCTCGGAGGGTTTAAAATGCAAAATGGCATTTCAATGTTTAAGAATAGCAAGTAATTTGATGGCTGTAACAGAAAAGCTTCCAATAGAAAAGCAATGTGTTCCAGGGCTGCATAACACTGCTGATAAAATTGCCTTTGGATTCCTTGTCTAATATTCCAGCCTTTCTCTTGCTCAGCAAAACACAATAGCTTGCACTAAGCCTCCCTGGGAGGGCAGCTAACAGCACATTTACTAGACACTTCAAACATTTGATCATATTTCTCCTGAGTATATTTAATATCTGTTAATGTCAGCAGCCCCAGCCTGATCAAAATACCTGCATTGCTGGGAAAAAAGTGTTTAATATAAAAGATGAAATGGGTAAGCAATCACTTACTGATGTCTTTTGGAAATGGATAGGTGACTATCTAGGCTCACCCTACCCCACTTCTGCTGCCCCCCGTCCCCAGCCCTGCTCTGTTACCACCCTGTTGCTGTGTGCTGCTCTGAATGCATTAGAGTGGTTATTCTGAGTATGCAGGAGATGCCAGGAATAGTTTCAGGTTTCCTGCCTCATCAAACCAAATTCAATCTGTAAAAAATTAATACACCCAGAAGGAACAGTTAAAAGCATCTCCAATCAATTAATGTTAAAATGGGGGCTAGAAGGCTGATTTGTTAAAGGAAACCCAATCCAGCTCAGAGCTCAAGAGGCTACCGAGATGAGTTACAGTGATGAGTCAAGCTGCAGTGCTTCAGAGGAGGGGAGCAAATAAGGTATAGGTTGAAGCAATCCATGCATCACTCTCAGCTGCTCATTGCTTCAACCTGGGGGACCCCAAAGGCACACTCTGTTTGGGGTAGGCCAAGAAGTCTCAGCAGAATGAGCCTTCCTCCCAGATTTCCCACAAGGCAGGAGGTGGCACAAGTCTAGGTGTTTGCACTGGCCATTCAAATCTTCTGTCCCTTCTCCCAGTGCAGCTGGAGTGAGGGTAAAGGATGCATCCAACAGCCCTGAGAGAGCTGCACATTTACAGCAGCCCCATGTGTACTGCACTGCTCACTCCAGCAATTCAAAAGACAAGTTGGTACACCATCGCCACAACTTTGCCTTCAAAAATCATAAGTCAAAAAGAGTCAGATGAAAGTCGTGAGGTTTTTTATTGATACCTGAACCTTGTTGATGTTCAGTATTAATTTGTGATGGAAGCTGAGACTCACAATCTCTTGACTCCAGGGCCTGGAGTTTCAAGATGCAGTTTTAAAGGCATGTGGATAAATTTCAAGAATTGCCAACAAAGATCCTTGTGGTATATTTAAACATATGTAATTTACACACAGTGGGTTCAATCTGCAACTCTTGACTGTCTCTTGTCTGGTAAGCTAGTATTCATAAAACTGATTTTATTTTTTTTTTCCTTGAATAATGCTTTGATTGTTTCCAAAGTGTACAAAACTTCCAAATCATGACTGACACCATATTTGAATGAAACCTTTTCAAGCATGTTTTCTTGATACCTGCTGCCTTAAAAATAAATAAATATGTGACTAACCAAACAAATAAACAATTAGGTACACAGCCAGCTGAAGCCTATTGTCACCACTTTGTTTCTGATTAAGGTAGGTCACACTTTTCTTTCTTCCAGCTATTAAGTATTTAGATCCATTTATACTTTAATCCCTTGTCTTTTTTCCTGGTCCTTTGTTGCTGTGTTACATCCTCACAGTCAGGGAGCATTGAACTAAGTGGTAGAAAAATGGGTAAAGGGAGTTACGGCAGTAATCCAGCTTTGAAATAAAAAATTGGCCTGAGGTTAGTGCTTGAATCTAAGGAGCTTACTGAAGGCAGAAGAGGGGAAAAAAAGACTGACAAGAGAAACTGAGGCAATACAACTGAGCCAACATTAGTGCTTATCTGGATGGGGTACTTGAATGGAGTCCTTGTGACAAAAACGTTAATTAAATTGCATTTCCCTGGGTATTGACTGGGCCAGGGCTAAGAGTGAGAGATTTTTGGAAGGTTATGACAGGGTTATTAGGTAAAAATGTAGTTCAGCTGCTGCTGAGCTATGCTGCTGGGTGGGCTGCTCTGTTCAGGGAGGGCTTTCACACCACCATGAGGAGGAATCAGAGAGACCCCATAGGTTCTGAAATGGGAGGTGTTCATATTGTACTCCCCACCTTCTCCTATAACCCTTTGTGTAGGCAGAGGAGCACTGCAACCCAGAAATATGGTCACTTGGTTCACAAATCATTGCCTGTGATTTAGGGTGTCTTCTGGGCTTGATCTTTCCTGAAAACTATATTTCCTTTGGAGGTGGGAAGGAAATTTTGGGGACACCAGCAACAACTCTGCTCATAGTGAGGAAAAATGTCTGCCTGCTAACTGTCTATCACTTTTTCTATATTCTCCTTTATCTTTGACAGCAGCAGCAACCTCTCATCTGGTTAAATTAGAGGAAACTGGCTAGAGAGAGCTCAGGTAAAGCCAGTTGAGATATTCTTATGTTCACTCAAAGAAGTTTACACAAAAATACAATTACTGGTCTCCTCTGTCAATAACTGGGCATGCTGACTCCATAATGCCCTAGGTTACACCTCTGGCTGTTTGCTGCTTGAAAGCCAAAATCAATTTCCCCATGAAATTTTGAAAATAAAATACCTATTTAAGGAGACATTTTGGGCCCTGTGTGTGCTGCATCACAACAAGATAGAAAGTGGGTTTTGCTGAAAATGAGCATCATTATTTCATTTATCCAGGTCTGGGCAAAAGGAATGATGCTTCTGCCATCAGATATAGGAAGCTGCATGGCTCAGTTGTGCCCTACACTAAGATACAATAAACACAGTGTGGTGCAGCTTTAATTTTAATTCAAAATAAATATTTCCATAACCCACAAAATTCCTCTAATACACTTATCTGGGAGAACACAAAGATTAAAGACAACCTGCTAATTCCTTTATCTTTCAGATACAGGGCTGAAAACAAAGACATCTAAACCTTGAGCCATTTTGAAGAGGAAGAAGCCAAAATCTGTGCCAGAGGTTTGACTGCTGGGTTTACTCATGACTTCAGGTAAGCTTCTTTCCCTGGGTTGTTTAGCATTTCAGAGGCCCTCTGTGTTCCTCAAGGAGAGCTGTGGATTACAGACATAAAACCTTGCATAGCTTGCAGCCAAGGCAGAGCAGGGGGAGTACAAACAAGCTAATCCAGGGTGCCTTCCTATCCAGCTGCCTGCCTCTGACCCCGGCCAGCACTACATGCTTCAGAGGAAGATGTAAGAACCTCACAGCAGGCAGATGTAGGATAATCAATCCTTTCAACCTTGTTCTCAAGCCCCATTAGATCTCATCCTGATCCCAAAATAGTTAGAGGTTGGATTAAGTCTTGAAGGATGGCATTTAATATACTCTAAAAATTGTTGTCATCATTAACTCCCATGACTCTGGAAACGAATGTTATCCATAGACAAATATATTTTCATTTTGAATCACCTTGTGTCCTTGGTCTACTATAGCAATAAGCACATAGACTTAACCACCTGTTTGCAAAAGGTGTTTAATATTTCTTTCTATCTGTAGTGATTTTGCTGTGATTTTTTTCACTGCATGTCTCGTTTCCTGACATTATGAGCTAAAGAGGAGGGATAAAGTGAGTATACTCTAAAGATTATACATACCTTCATCACATTATTGTACAAAAGGTCCCAGAAGATGAATTATTTCAGCAACTCAAGCACTGGTTTGGCAGCCTGCTTCCAGCCCCACTCAAAAATACAGAGATTTGCACCTCTCCCAACTCAAACTCTGATCCACACCTCAGTCCAAATTGCTGACCTTGACTGTCTTTTGTCCCAGCTTTCCCAGTCATGGTCAGTATAAGCAAGATCTTACAGGAAAGCTGTTTTTGCAGACCATCTATCCCTTGGCAGCCCTTTCCTGCCCTACTCCAACTGGAGCAGTAGCTTGTGTCTCTCTCCCAACACTAACCCTTTCACTCACCCTTTTTGTCAGCACAGCCTTCCCCAAGGCTCTCACGCATCCTGGAGGTGGAAGAGTTGTCAGACCAGAATGCTTTTCCAGCTTCCCTGCTCATTTTCACCCTGCACCACTTGTACTGTAGATTTTTAAACCTAACCCTTGCTAATAGCCTTGTCTTCTGCTCTTTCCCTAGGATATCTTCTTAATATTTTGCTTTAACAGGAACCATATCCCCACTTAACTTGTGCAGAATCTCTGAGGAAGTTTTAGAGCCTATGAAGAGATGTTATGTTATGTTATGTGTAGGATTTCAGCTGGATTTGTAGTGCTTACATAGAACTGCTCAAATATTTTTGAGTGTTTAATTTTTAATTAATTTTTGCTTTCTGCTATCATTTGTGCACAGACTGAATCTACATGGATATATCTACAGTCATGACTTGGACTGTCTCCTTGTGTCACCTGCATTGTATCTTTGTACCAACTGCAGTGCAGCATCCTCTCCCAAACCCCAGCTCTTGACCATTCCTCCTTCCTGCTCTTTCTTTATCCTTTACTCTCCCCCACCTTGTAATATTATGACCTCTTTCTCTTTCATGCCTCATACTCTATTCTTCTCTCCTGCTTGGTGCCCTTCACTGAGACAGAGGCCAAGGGATGCCTGAGGGCCCCATGTGTGTGGTGGGCAAGAGACTGCAGAGGACCTGTCTGAGTGAACTGGCAGAGCCCTGTGCTGCAAGCTGGGGGAGGGAAGCAGCCCGGGAGGTGTTGCCCTGCTGTGGGGCACAGTCTCTCCCATGGTGTGACAGGGACAGTTCCTGCTCAGAGCTGCCCTGGCAGTCTGGGCACATGTTAGGGGAGGCACTGTGCAGCCATGAGGGCCCTCAGCAGTTCAGAGGTACAGATAGTGGGACGGGTATAAAAAAATTTGCTTTTTTGGTAAAGATTTCCCACCTTCATTTAGATTCCTGTGCAAGTAATATTCTTCCCTTTTCCAATGTTACATATCTTCGGTGTTTTGGCACTGGAATTTGGTTACTTGAGCCAGTCATCTGGTTGTCTAGGGTCTTTCTGAGTGTCATCATAATAATTCTTACTACTCACCCACCTAAAAATTTGTGGCTGGTGCATTTTTGCTATTTCAGTTCCAGTCCTTTCTAGATCATTCATAAATACAAGCAAATCAAGCAGTGTGGAATCCAGAGTGGAACCCTGAGGCATATGATGTTTTCCAGGGTGAAAATAGGCCACCTGATTCTTCACTTCTTTTCCCTTTATTAAAGTTTCATCAAAATAATAGTTTGCTTCCCTCCCCTATGCTGTCTGGATTCCTACAGTTTCTCTTTTTTGTGATGTTTGCTCAAAAGCATTTTGACAGTCTGAGTAGGTCATGGCCTTCCTCTGACATGGCCAGAGAATTATGAGAGATTACTGAAACACTTTTGCCTTCTCTGGCTGTCATTTTAAACACCCTGTTACTATTTTCTTCTCATTCTTAATGCTTATGCTTAATGCTACTTTCAAGAAAGGATGGCTAAAACATTTCAACCAAATGTTGCTTTTCAGACCCCAAAAATCTATTTCTATTACCATCCTGATCACACCACTCCTCAGCACAACCAGGAGATCAGTAGTAATTGGAAGAGCATGAAAAAGGGCAGATTTCAAGAGCTTCTGGCTTGATTTTCCAAACAGTTTGGTACTCATACCTGGGACTAGAGTTTCACGGACCTAACTCAGTGGGAACTGAACCTGACCCAGAGCTGTGCTTTGGCCCCTCTTAACAAGCTGATGAGTCTTCCTGGCACAGTGCAGCTCTGTGCAGGTAACAAACTCAGCTTCCAGAGATCCAGTAGACCTTTCAGTGCCCAGAAAATTAGCCTTTCTGTAGAGCAAAGAAGCTTCACAGCCATTCACCTTCCAGTCTGGATGATAATTAGAGTAGAATTAGCTTGGTGGCCTTCGCCCTGTGTGTGGTTGTACCAAGAAAACAAGTTTATGCTTTGGAAGTCCTTAGAAAGTCTTTTGGAGAGTGTACATGCTCATCCCCCATCTCAGACAATGGAACCATCTTTCTGCATGGGGTGAATCCAATATCTATGGAGGCTGCTTCCCTCATTAGCCAATGAAGACAATGAGGAGATGCGCATGATATTGCCTCAGGCATTCATTAAAATACCCCTCTGACCCTCGCAGTTTCTTCAGGACTAGGAGATCTCTGAGATCAGGCTGTTCATGCTCCTTCTCCCAGTGAAGTGCAGCTTGTCCAGTGGGACATGTGCTTCACTGCAGGCTGTCATGACTAACAAAGTAGCCCTTGGTTGACTGCACACATGCATCCCTGGTGTTCTGCTGTTGCCAAACTCTACTGAGAAGAAATGGGTGCTGTATTCAGTGGCTTACCCTACTCAATGGACACAGTTCCTGGAAGAAAAACCCAAGCTAAACAGAACAAAACCCACAGAAATCAAAACAGCTGGGAAATGCTGCTCCATATAATCCCATCTGTCCTGTCCTGCTGCTAAGAAGAGCCATGTGGCTGTAACAGACACATGCACGAAAACTATGTTATTAGAAGCATCAGGTATTTGTTCAGGAGGCTGTGGGATGCAGCCATTCCTTGGGCACTCCAGATGTATTTACAGTATTAAAAGGTCAAACAATCTTTCTATTTCCCTGTTTGCTTCAGAGAGTTTTGTTGAACATTCTCATTATTCATTGTGGTATTTCTTTGATTTAAGAGGATTTCTCTCCACAACTGTAGTTATTAGAATGCAGTGTGTGTGTGTGTGGTAAATGTGTTATTACAATAACAAACTTCTCCTTGTGGTAGATATTTATTCTGAGAGCAAAGCTTTTAGTTCAGTTGTGCATGTGGCAGTAAAGACAAGATGTGCCAGGTAATTTAGAAAAAGAAAAATGAGTGAAATGGAAAAAAGACACAAAATTAATAGTTTAGAGTGATGACTTCTGTCCCTGTCTTTGTTATGGCCTCTGTGCCAAATACTAATTTATTTTTCATTACTTTTTTTGATAGACAGAAACCCTGTTCAACAGCATAGAGACCGTGAGAACGTGAATTTTCAAATTTTTCTCTTCACATAATTCCTTCTAATTGCAGGCAGGGCTTCTGGCCCTATGAACTGTACATGGATTGCAGAAATCCTCTGAATCCCAAGGCAGTTGTTAGGGATCCTTCCTGATCTTCCTCCAGAACCTGCCTGCTGTTCCTTGTCCACAACACCCTTCCAGTGTCAGAGAGGGGAAAGCAGCAGCAGAAAAGGGGTTGCAGGTGTGGGAGCAGCTAAACACAGCACACAAACCCTCTGATTTAGTGAGAGAAGGTAGAGGCAGTGAGGACTTTCTGTAGGTTTAGGAACAGTAGGAATGCTGGCATTATCAGCCAGAGATAATTAAAGATATTATAATGAAGGCAGGGAGTCAAAGGCATTATATCATGGTTTCCACTCTAAATTTGAAAATCCACAGCATATGGGCTTGGATAAGGCTGATTACTTCCCAGAAGAAGTAACCAAAGAGTCTGCTAAACATTATCTATTAGGACAACATATATCCAGGAGTCCTGAGAGAGTTGGACCAGGAAACATCTGTTTTTAATGAACCTGGGAGTGCTGGCAATATTGCAGATGACTGCAAACATCTTAGGTTTTGTCAGTACTTTGCCACCCCTTCAGAAGGGTGTAACAGGAGCAGTTAAGATAGTTATATGCTGAACAACCTGAAATTAATACCTGGCAAAACAGTGCATAGGGAAATATGAGGTTCTTACTAGAAATACATTTGATATCAGGCAACTTAGCTTTCAAGGAGGCAGAGCCTACTAAACAGAACAACTTCCATTTTGCATGTGATTACAAATTCAGTTGTCAACAGAGACTGCAGAGACATAATGTGCTTCTGCACTGTGTTCAGCATGCCCCAGCACAATATTTTGACTTGAGTCAAAAGAGGCAGGGAATGCTGACTGATGGGAGTGAGGTTTTTAGGAAATAGTCTGTGTCCAGCGTTATTTCCATTTCTCTGTTGGTAATCTTGAAATAAATATAAAATTGCTGCTGATAAAATCTGAGGATGACACACAAACTGAAGGAGTAGCCAATAATGTTAGGGACAGAGTGGTTACACAGAGAGATAGGATGGTGCAGTCTGCAGTGCCCATTTCAATAAAATGCTTTTTAATGTTGCCAAATGCCAAGTCATTCACCTGGATTGCAGGAAAACCAGTTTTGATACGGTCAACTCTTATTCATGGCAGCCCTAGCACACGATTTGTTTCTTTTTCTTTCCTCTTTTTTTTTTTTTTTCATCTTGAAATATCTGTTAGGGTAATACATTTGGATCCCATCACTGGCTGTTTTGCAAATGTTTTGTTGCCAGCACAGACTGTTTTTAGGTGGTTGCATATGTCAGTGTTAGCTTCTTACAGGTGAGGGTGACAGAGTTGTACCAGCAGTGAGTGAATCAGAGTCGGTGGAGGTGACTGTTGAGACCTACTGTGTGCTCAGCACATGTCACTCTGCTGCTGACAGTACCCTTCTCCTTGTGTTCTTTTCCTAGCTGGGGGCAAGCTGATTAAAGCGGCTCACATCTTCCCTGAGCTTGGTGCTCTGCTTGTGACTAAAGATTCATACATCGGCTGATAAATTACACCCAGTCAAATGTGCATTTAAAGTTACTTGAAGCACTTTCTTGGACAACTGCCCTTCCCAGCTCATTATTTGGGCATTCTCGTACCATCTGTCCAAGCCACGAGCCCAGCTTACTGCAGCTGGGTCTTCATTAATAGACTCTCAAGGTAGAGCCTTCATGCTGCGAGGTTTGAAGGGTGATTAGCATCTCACACTGACTTCAGCAGGGTAGGCAAAGTCAGTAGCAGAATTTCTCCAGCTTGTACTTGCTTTACAGCATCAAAACCTCATATTTCTATATACAAGGGGAGTCTATTTCCAGTTAATTATAAGGAATATCTTGATTTCAGGATCTTGAGTGGAAGTCAAAAATCTTAACAGAGACGTTGCATGTATGAAGATGGACCCATTGATAGATGCTCTACTTTAATAGTTTTTTGCTCCTTGAAATCAAACATCACTTACTCTAATGTAAGCCCACAAAGTCTTATTTTTTATAATATTTTATGGTCACAGATTTAGAGTACATTGTCTCCACATCTCTTTTCATGGATCACTACATCAGGCAGATGTCAACCAGGGTGCTGGACTCAAGTTCTGACTTGCAGGACTGGTCAGCTCTCCCCCATCACTTCAAGATGCTCCTCTACATGCTCATGGCACCCCACTAAACACATTCAAACAGCTCCTGCCACTAAGCTTGTGAGAGTTGATGTAATCACAACCTGGGAAAACAGCTTTATTAAAATAGGGTCTTGAATATTGAACCAATTTCTCGGACGTGCTTCTCTTGTCGTTAACCCTGACAGATCAATGGGTTTAAATTTCTTTTTCTAACAGGCTAAGCAGGTTTTGATAAGAAACAAATGTATCTGTGAACTATTCACTCATGCTGTCCAGGAGACTGCTTCTTGGTACATACCCACTTATAAATACCATAGTGATTGTTAAAAAAGTTTTTTCCCTTGTGATGGTTTCATATCAAAAGAAATGAGATACTGTTAACTCTAATAATCATGCATCTTTCAGAACTTATTTAGTGGATTATATACTGCCTCCTCATGCCTCTGCTGAGTAACCAGTGGCATGGGTATACCTGCAGTTGGACTCTTTTTTTTAACCACCTGAACCTGCAGGTGGTCTCTTTTTTTTAACCACCTGAACCTGCAGGTGGTTCCCTTCTTGCTGCACTAGAAGGGAAAGCAGTGATGTAACACTAATTTTTGTGGTGCAAGCAAGGAAGGAGTTAGGCCCTTTTCCCTAAAAGTCCCCAGCCTATGGATGTTGTTTCAGGTCTGTTTACAGGAGTACTGATGAGTATGACAAGAACGGTAAAGGAAACATGAGCCTGCTTCATGTGGTGATGTGGCGAAAAATTAGATGCCTCTGGAGAGCTGGACCTGAACTGCTGTTCCAAGGTTATGGGGGCTCCATTTTGCCACTGCCTTCACCAGCTTTTGCAAAAGAAACAGGTACAACCTCCTTAGCCAGGATGACTCAGCAGGGCAGAAGTCTTTCCAGGCTGTCACTTCTTCCAGCTCTTTTTAGCAGATGTTGAGGAAATTGCATCTGACCATCAGCACAGAGCCTGGGGCACTTCCCACACTCTGCTCCTTCCCTCTGAAGCTGATGATTGTGTGGATGACAACCTCTGCCCTCTTCTCCCTTGGGATAAAACTGCCTGAGCTCCTGCTTAGGGCTCCTCTGAGAGGCCTCCTAGGCTTGCTTTGTCCAATCTCATGACCCCAAACAAATAGTGGAACAGGAGTCTCTGAGTCATTTCATTTTGCTGCGGGTCTTGTGTGAGCTGGGTTAGTGCCAGAATCCGCGCTTGGGCAAGGGTAAGGGACAGGAAAGTGCATAGCAGAGAAACATGAGGTTCAGGTGACAGACACATGACAAATGATTTTCAAATTTGCTATGTAGCCTTCTCTGAATCTTTTTTGCGGTTCTCATTGCCTGTGACCACCCTGCATCACTTCAGCAGCTGGCACCCAGGCTGGGCACGTGGTGCCTCTGCAGCACAGGAGACTCTGAGTGCAGACTTGGGGCAATGAGAAATAAAGGATGAATTTGGCTTGTCCTCACAGTGTTGGCTTTTAGTTGCCTTTCTGTGATAGAGAAATTTCAACATCTGTAAATAATTCCGTCCTCCAGAGAAGTGATTGCCTGTATTGCATTATCTGTGAAAAATTCTTGCCCCAAAACCTTATTTGTGGCTCCATTAACCTAAAGAACTCGTCTGAATGCTCCATTTGCCTTTTAAATAAAGAACAAGTGATTGCTGAGGACTCACATCCCTATCATTTTGTGTTGCTTTCCTCATTATGAGAGGAACATAAGGGTCCCTGATCATTATTTCTGACTCTGTCATTAGCAAAGGTCTGGAAAGCGTGTTTTCACTCCATTAGCCTTCAGAAATAAAAAGAATGATTGCATAAGTCGAGAATAATTATTTCAACCAGCTCTTCTCAATGTATTGCTCTGGAACAGGCTGGAGTCTAAACAGAAGCTGACAAATTAATTTATATTATTTCTATTTTCCAGAAAAATCAACATGTTCAGGATTGATTTAGCAATACAAACAGCTCTATTTGTGGTTTAATGTGCCTCTCTGGTCACTTATGACAAACATCAGGAAGTTAATCTTTTCCTTCGTGATGTCTGCTGGGATTCCCGCTATTTACCTCTGGAAGAGTGGTAGAACAGAGATACCCAGATCTGTCACAGTCCTTTGTTCCTCAGAATTGTGTGGATATTTATGTTAATCAGGACTGACCTCCTTCTGCAATGATACCCTTCTGTGATGATGTTTAAGTTCAGTTATATGATGGCATGTGAGTCCAGGCGTGGCCCAGATGATCTGAACAGCCCCTTCCACGTTCAGAGCAATTTCTTCTTTACTTTAAAGAAATGATGGAATGTCCCCACCTCTCTTTCTTTAAAAGGCCAAAACACAGTGATTTTTCTTCTAGATACAGCATTAAAACTTGCTGGACCTCTGATGAGATCTCTAATTCCTTTGCAAGACATGCGTGCTACAAAGCAGGGCTCATGCAGGACCGCCTCTTTCATGGTGTCTTCAAATGAGACGGCGCGAGTACGTGGGAGTGGCCAGTGAGTCAGGGCCAGTGAGGTGGAGTCTGTCTGTCCGTCCCACCACTGCTTGTGGTCAGCAGAGACAAGCTGCTTCACAGCAAAGGAAGGCAATAGATAGCAGGATGACATGATAATTCAGTCTTGGATAGGAAGCACTATAGAAGAAACTTTATTTCTTATTTTGACTGAAAATATTCTTATACTGCTGGAGGTAGTAAAGTTAATTGCAATGCAGCTGAGAGCTTGGAGTGAAACTGGGTGGAAGGAGACTATTTAGTCCCCTTTTCCAACTGAAACAGACTTTTAAACCTTTTCTTTAAAATTACTAATGAGCCGATTGGCATGAAGGAAAGCATCTCCTATAGATCTGTGCAGCTCCTTTCAAGTTTCTCAACTGGAGTCTTTGGTGGAGGTAGGAAAGACCACATTCTCCTTGCCAGTGAAAAGTTGTGAGCTGTTGTATTAGCATTTTTTTAACAGGTGTATGGTTGCCAAATGAGATGTGGGTTGCAGCTTGAAAATATAGGCATTCTGTGCACAGAAGGCATTCAGTAAGAGAAAAAAGTGGTGAGTACAGAAAGAAAAAAACCCAGGTGATACTGTGAATTATGATACTGTGCCAGAATTTTATGTTAATTGCACACATTGTTTTCCTCACCTCTGAGTGTGCTAGTTCCTAGGAGAGGAAAGAGTTCAAAAGCTTGACTCCAGCAAACCCACACTTCACTATCAAGGCAAATCATAATCTGAAAGACAAAGAAAGATGTCCTCTATCTGACAGTATTGTAAAACAATTATCATGGTCCCTTTCTCCTCTGAACAATCTTCCTGGAAACCTAGCCAGAGCACCGAAGATAGAAGAGTCCTCTGACCAGTAGCGTAAAAAAGACAGCATCAGTCCTAAGACAAAGAATTCATCTTAGCCTTGAGACTGATCTGAACTTTAAAGGATCTGAGCCCAGGCATGCAAAGAATAAAAATTGGTACATGCCACAGTAGTTTGTAAAAGCAGGCACTGCAGAAGCTGACATGACGATCACTTTTGCTGGAAGATTCATGGTAGAGGTGAAGCCTCATCAAAACAGCTCAGAGGAACAATGGGGTATGCATAGGGAGCTGTGAGATACGGCCCAAACCTACATGAGATGAGCCTTCATCCCACTCCAGAACTGTGACAGTGACACATAGGCTGAGGAGGTGTTTTGAAGCTTTTGGGTGATAAGCACACAAAGCTCTTGATAGACATCAAGGCTAGAATTACTGCCAGATAAAGTGGAGTGGAAGTAAAAGTGCAAGACGAGATAAGGAACACCATGTTAAGGCCTTCTAGAAGGCCTGTGACACAGACCTGCAGGTTCCCATCTTGCAGGACATGTCCCTATGAGCTTTCTCTACTGGGAGAGTCACATGGTGTGTTGCTGAAACAGGCTTGCTGAAACGTGTCTGTGTTGTAATTAATAAATACACTAATAGAGTCTTCATTGCATTATTAGGACATTTAGAATTTACTCTGGGAAACCTTTCAACTCCATTAAATCCACCTTTGTCACAAGATAAAGTGCCGCTCATAATAGGCTCATTAACATGCAGACTGCAGTTCAGCCCCATCCATTAACAGCTGGCAGGCAGGAGTTTCCAAAAAGACCCCAAGAAACATTTCCCCTGACCAGGGGCTGGCCTCCTCAGCACGCCTGTTAGTCCTGTGTGGCATACTTCATGACAAGGAGCTTTTCTGCTGTCTCTCTGTGCCATTTAAATGCGCTGCCAAGACCAGCTGTAATCAGTTAGGGATCTGGAAGAATCTGCCAGGAGTTCCCACCCTGCTGCTGGGGTCTTTATTTGACCCAAAAGCTGCCATGAGCAGAAGATGCCAGCCCCATGCAATAGCCATGGCCATTTTCCACCTCTCTCCCGCTTGGCTGGCCCTCATTTAGAGCCCAAGTGTCAACTGTTCTGATTAAGTGCATTAGAGCCAGGCGTGATGATTAACAGTGAATGATAACAATGGCATTTCAGTGGCTGCTAATAGGCTTCCAAACTTAATGTCTCACGCTCTCACAGAGATAAAGAATAGATGATTCTTCCAGCAACAATGATTACACAATAAAGTTTGCATTTGCTCTGTGCTGATGAGCTATGGCGCCTGGTTTCACCCAGTGGCACTTTTGAAACCCCAGGGCTGGGGGTGGTGCCAGCTCAGGATTTTACGGATTTCCGATGTCTCGCAGGTCTGTTTCCTGGAGCAGGGAATTCATGTCTTTGTTCTTTCCTTCTTTCTAAAGCCCAGATCTCCAGCCAGCAACTGACAGGGAAATACAGACTAAGGGAAATTGAAACTGTCCCTAAGTAATCTATCTGAGCTTACAACTTTTGGACAAAACTCACAACTTTGGGGCACAACTGATTGATTTGAGTTCTGAGGAATGTCATTCTGGGTCTGGCACATCCACAGTAGGGGAGAGAGCTATAAAACTGTCACCGGGTCGAGGCTCAGCAGAGAAGCTAGATTGGGCTGTAAGGATGACTTTCTAAACACTGAGAGCAGCTTTTCTGAATGAGATGAAAGCCTGTCAGTGACTGAGGTAAATGAGAAGCTTGACATGAAGATTTGAGACTTCAAGGTGTTACATTTTAGCAGCTTGAATGCCAGGACATTGAGACTTAACAGTCCACTCAAGCACAGATTCAGTGAATAGCTGAGCTTTGATGAAACTTTCTACTGGATAGGATCCACAGACCAAAGCAGACTGAGTTCAAGAGAGCAAAACTCCCGCTGAAATTGTAAATGAAACATGGGCAGCCTGCTTTGTTTTAGGACAGTGCCTGCCATGAGAAAACCCTCATTCTCTCCGACCTGTCCATCATGCCATGGTGCAGACAGCAGTAAACACTGGGCAAGGCGCTGTGTCACTGGAATGAAGGAGTGTCCCACAGCTCTGTATTGCAGGACTTACTGTTTGCTGCTTAATTATCACAAAAGAAAAACTGTTCCTTTTCTAATTTCAGTTTAAGTCTTGCCTGTGTTGCTCCTGAGCTGCCTGACAGGAGGTCAGCTCTTTCAAAGAGGTTTCTCACATCCCTCTTGACCAGCACTAAATTCAAGGTCTAGAACAAGAACTGTACAACCTAGCAGCTCATTCAGTGAGAAAACTCTAGTTTTGGGGCAGGCAGGACAGCTAAACAGAGTATACATCCCACTGCTAGAGGATAATGTGATTTAGTGGACAAACAGCAAGACATTATGGTTAGGTTTCACAGCTGCTAAATGTGCTAGTCCTTAAACAAACATCTAATGGGACTTTAAGCCTTCATTATTTTGAAACATCAGGCTTCAGAGGAGAGTAATTTTCTTATAACATCTAGCATTTCGTCTTCAGGATGAGGGATACTATTTTTAAAAATTCAAAGCAGAGTTCATCCCTGATGTATTAAGCCTCAGTCAGTTTGTATTTTTGCATTTTCCCCGGCACTGAATTCATCCTCCTCTTTACTCTGCCTCTAGTATCCCAGCTGTTCACATCTCCTTTGCTCAGGCTTCATGAAATGAACCCAAGACACAGATTTTGGCACAACCAAGAGAACTTGCAATTAATTCCACTTTTTTTTCAGAGAAAATATTTTATCTGTGTCTTGAACTATGCTTTGTGTAGCAGCATGGCACAGTTCCTGTAATCACATCTTACCAGTTTGTTGAGCCCCTATTTTTATAGCAACTGTATCCCTACAGATCTCCCACAGAGGAAACAAAAGATGCTCATTACAATTACAGTTGGGCTGTCTTGAACCCTCCTTTGAAAATCAAAGCAGTTCAATTATTCTTCTTACTCTTCATTTTTACCCATTTCTGTATTGCTGGTTTTATCTGGGGTAACGTGGTCATTCAAATACAGGTCAGGGTTGGGAATTACTCTAGGTTTATTTCTTACAAAATATTGAAACACTTCACTAGACTTTGGCATGGTGTTATTTCCTTTTGAAGAAAGATTTTTTTCTTTCAGTTGCATCTAACATCTTCTTACTTTGCATGTGTCATACATACCCTGAGTGGCTTTAGCTCCCTAAGATAGCAGAAACCACCCCAGAAATTAGGATTGCATCTTGCCAGGCTAATGATTCATATAGTTCATTGGAGGGTTTGGTGAACAGCAAGAATGGGCTCAAAGGGCCAGGAGAAGGAAAAGTGAGCTCACAGGACCAAGGGAAGTGGAGAGGTAAAGAAAGACAAGGGGGTGAAGAAGACGATCCCTTCCTTTAAGCAGAAGAGGCTGTGTGGGCTCAGCTGACCATGTAGTAAGACTTGGTTTCACCCATGGCAGAGCAAGTTCAGTATGTCCTTCTGGATACATGGTTCATTTGGAAAACCTATTTATTTATCAAGGGGAAAAGATATTTTTTTGAATTTCTGAGATGCTATTAGAGACAAACAGCAGTCCTACCTGCACACCCCTCCTCCCAGGCTGTCACAGGCTGTTCTTGTTCACAGGTGGCATCTGAGAGAGGCTCTGAGGTCTGTGTGTAGAATCAGTTTAGCACATATAACTGGTCAGACTTTTCTTCATTCTAATTGATCAGCAATTCTTTCTTGTATAACTGGGGAAGCAAAATGTCTCTACCTCAATAAAACTCTGCTTCTCACACTCGATCCTCCAAGGTTTAAATTTATTGTGTGTGCTTTATTCCTGCCCAGGCTTCTCCTCAACACCCCATGTTGTCTATTACTGTGTATAAAAATGATCTGTGTTGACACAGGACTGAGTGGGCACTTTGTATTATCAGCTGCAGCATTTGCCTTTGTGCTTTATTTCATGCAACAAAAGCGTAATTCACAGCAAGGTGATTTCTTGAAAGGTTTTCCACTGACAATTTGTCTAAAAAGAGATGCTGCTAGAGAAGACAGAGAAGTGTGTTTCTTCAACCCGTTCAGCAAAGTTACTGAGGAAATCATTCAAGGCTTTGATGCTACTGCTATGGCCTGAGGTGCATGTTGCACTTCCTGGGCTCCTGGTCCCATGGATATTTCATGAAAGAAAATGAAATCTCACAAATTCAGTATTATTTTGGCCAGTCTTGGTCCACTTCACTGCACTTCTTGCCACCCCATTCCATTTAATTGTTTTCACTTCATTTCAGATTTTTTTTTTATTTTGATTGTCATTTATTTCATCATAATTCCTCTCCTGTGTGTTCTGTTCACTTCATTCCCTGATTTCAAGATTTCATTTCCTTTCATGAAATGAAGAATTTTCATTTCATTCCCTGATTTTGAGATTTCAATTTTCATGAATCATAACTGGGATGTGGAACTACCCCTGTTTTCATTGTTCTGGGGGCCATGGCAATAAGCTGCAATGTATCATCTGAGCTCTCTGAGATCACCACCAGCCTCTGACCTGCCCTGTCTTTCCTGCAGCGTACCCACCTGTGCTCACCGGGCTCGCTGGTCCTCACCAGCCCACGTCGTGCCACCCCAAGCAGGGATGTGCTTGCTGCGCACTGTTCTCTCTTCTGCAGCAGCAGAGTCTTTCCACTGTTGCTGGCTGAACGGTTTTTAATTATCCTCCTTGGACTTTTGTGCACCATAATCAACAGTTAATTGCAAACAATCAGACAAATTGGTGATCTAGGGAATGAGAGAAGAGTGACAGAAGGGAGCAGGGACTAAAGCAGGAGCCAACTCCAGTGATGGGCACGGCTGATGGCAAGCAGCTGTTTGGAGTGGAGGAGGCTCAGTGGAAGAGGGGCGGCAGTGAAAGCCAAAGCATCTCTTCTTTCCTCCGTCCCTGAAGCATCTTCACTTTGCAACTCACTTCTGGCACATCACCTCCCTTGTAAGACAATACAGCTTGGTTCTGCAGGCAGCATTGTTAGACCCCACTAGTCTGTGGAAGAAACAACGCACTGGAGGATGGCAAATAAGGAGATTTAAAAGTCACAGCAACAAGCCTGACAGAGTTCGAGAAGTGTTTGGACAATGCTCTCAGGTGCATGGTGTGGTTCTTGGGGCTGTCCTGGGCAGGGCTAGGGGCTGGACTTCAATGATCCTTGTGGGTCCCTTCCAGCTCAGGACAGTCTATGACTGTATTATAAAGTAGCAGCAACACTGCTGTTTTCCCTGTAGTTATCCAGACGTTTCCCAGCATGTCAGAAGAGTCCTGCCGGGCTCAGAAGGTAAGCTCCAGCAAGGTGGAGGCCTTAAAGAGGTGCCCCCAGCATGTGGCGCAATCCCAGCCACAGAACAATCTCTCCAGGAGGACGAGACAAGCGCAGGAAAGAGCTCCTGTGCCCAAAGCTGATATTTTACCCTCAGTGCACAAGGGCCGCCATGTTTTAGGTTATTTACAGCCCGACACTACCACAAGCAACGAAAGGCGACCGAGAGGTTTGTATCCAGTTTGCAGCGCTTTCCAGTTGCCACATTCTTGGGCGGGGTTGGTTATTTCTTTTTTAATTACTGAGGGAGCGATGGCTTTTCCGAACGCCGCGGGCTGCGTGTCCTGAGGGCGGCCTGAGGGGCCGGAGCGCTCCCGCCCCTGGCGAGGCGGGAAGGGCGGCGGCGGGAGCGGCGCCGCGCCGCGCCGGCAGGGGGCAGCACTGCCCGTCCCCGGCCGCGCTCCGGGCGCTCCCCGAGCCCCAGCCCCGCTCCCGCCGCCTGCCCTTGTGCAGCTTTCCCGG
The DNA here is from genome assembly GCA_034509425.1 of Eopsaltria australis. NCBI lineage: Eukaryota > Metazoa > Chordata > Aves > Passeriformes > Petroicidae > Eopsaltria > Eopsaltria australis. Next base: position 1,443,461 of record JAVTVJ010000396.1, read on the forward strand.
CCGCTGAAAAATTAATTAAGGGAAGGGGAAAGGAGGAGAGAGAGAGAGAAAAAAAAAAAGCCCTTTTACAATGCGCCACTATATTAAACTTACAGCGCTATAAATCGGCGCCGTAAAACTGTAACTCAGGGGCTGGGTGTTAGACAAACCTGACGCGCTGCTGGGGGAACGGCAGAGATCTTAACAAACTGCACCATATACAAGTTTCTGCAATGTACATAAAACTTACTGTTTTGTACCCCTATTAGCTGGTTTTTACAACGTTTTCAGGGACCAAAAAATAAAAATGGCAAGCAATAGAAACAAGCAAATCAATTCAGAAAAATAAAAGTTGACGTGAGCTTGCATCCAAGAAGTGAGTGACAGTTCAGCCTGTTTTATTTGTTTGTTTGCCTCTCTGAGGTGGTTTGAGAAATCTGGGTTAATTTAAAAATATTTTCCTTCCAGTTTCTTTCATTGCTTTGCTGCCTGCAGGTCAGGGTGGGCACTGCTAGATAATGAAGGCATGGTAAAATTGGTTATTCTTGAATATATTTACAGTCTGATCTCCAGATTTCTACACTTCTAGTGAAAATCAGCTGATTTGATACCTACTGCTTTTTTATGATCACAGATGATCTCAAGGGGGTGTATTCTCCCCATCTCTCACCCCCTCCCCCAGTGAAAAAAATATTCTCCTGGTTTGTCTGTTTGTTTTGACCTTCAAAGCCTTATCTCCTGTCTTTCTCCTTTTCACTAGAGGAACCCTGACAAGAACTTTTGCAACCATAAATAGTCATGTCATTATAAAGCAATAACATGGGCTGCAGCTCTGCTTCCTTGGGAAAGGTGAGCAAGGGTGTGCAGCTTGTTAGTCTCCTTTTCTGAGAGAGGGAAGGGAGAGCTGCACTTCATTTTGAAGTTTCATGCGACATCACAAATCAGATCCCTTGGCAAAGAGGGGAAGCAAACACCAAATATGCTGAAGTGAGTAACTACCTTGAGTGAAGAGAATCCTTTAATGTGAGCATGGCGTAGGTAATGCAGTATTTATTTACCGCAGAAAAACTGTAAAGAGCACAGCATTGATTTCTTGGTTTTTCTTTTGCAGGTTGGTTTCACGAGGCTTGGTCTGTTGGGAGGATTTTCTGAGAAGCATCTGAATACCTCATAGCTGGATGGCTTCAGTTCTGACCTCTCAACCCGAGTGAGGTTTGCCACTTGCAGTATTCCTGGAATGACACTGGGGCTCTGGCTGGAGTCAGGCCAGGACATTAGATGAAACTGCTTTTGTGGCACTTCTGCATTTGATACCTAGAGGACAGATTTCCCACTCTACCTCTCTGCAGCATTTGACTCTGTTGACCATGAAACTCTTCATGTCCCTGCTGAGGAGGGGATTTGCGGTCTGGTGGGAATGGTTCAGTGGAACATAGCCAGTTATTAGAGATGAAAACATCCACCACTACTACTAATGCCTGGATGTGGTGCTCTCCCACAAGGACCTATGCTTTTCCCCTTTTGCTGACCCAACTGAATGCAAAGTCATTGGGGTGTGGGAGACATTGCTGCAGTCCAGAATACTTCAGTAGCTCAAGCTGGTTATGCCATCCCTTCCTCTCATGTTTTAAGATAATACAGAGTCAAGTTCAAAGTCTCAGTCCTTGAGAGCCTTAGTAGTCTGGATCAAAGTATCTAAAAAAGTAACCTTATTAGCACCATCTGATTTATATGAGAGTCTTGCCATTTCCCATTACAGCAGAAGGTGAGAGGGGGAAAAAGTGGCCCTCTGATACCCTTCTCCAGTAGCTGAAAGCATTGCCCAGTGTCTTTCTGAAATGTGGGAAGAAAGAATCTTGCCTGAGACGTCTAGCACTTCTCTTACTGAGATTACTAGCATGTACAAATTCCCTTGCACTTCACATGAACAGGGAATGTTCACTGCCTCTGGAATGTGTCCCTCCAGACAAGCACAGGGCAACACAGTGTTTCACCAACAGAATGGTGACTTTCTGCCAGGGGCTTCCACCTTCCCATCCCATGCACCAGCCTCAGAACGGTTCCAGGAGCAGGTTATCTATGCAGTCTATAATCTCTCCCCCTTGGTCTTTTCTGTGCACACACATTCCTCACATACATAATGCTTATCTTTAATTTTCTGTGCGCCCAAACCATACGATTTCTAAAGAGGGTTAAAAATATCAAATTAATTCAGAAGACAGAGGTGAAAAGAATCATTCTGAGATACTCACAGGGTTGGCAGTAGTAACAAGAGAGACAGTTTCTGTCTTTTTTTGATACTAAAGTTAATTGCAGGCATCTAGGGTTTAAAGACCTTGTGTTATTGATGGGGGTGTGTTAGCGAAAGGAGGGACTCTAACATTAAACTGAAATTTAGCATGTACAGTAGGTTGTCAAGAGAAAAAAAATAAGAACAAAGGAGACTGCTATTATCTTTTATTATTATCTTTTAATTCCCCCCCATTTTCCTTCTGCATGCTCTCTCTCTGTCAACCTTCTCTCTTTCAATAATTACAATAATCAACTTACAGTGATAACAGAAATAATCTCCTGCAAGATAACTAAACAAACCACATGTTATCTGTACTGAACTGTGCTTACTTACAGTAGGTACATCACTTACAGAAAAGCCAATAAAATTTTAATTAAAAAAGCATGTACATTGTCAGTTAAGATGCAAAGAGGGTGTGCAAACACATTCTAAGTGGTCCATAAATTGCTCGGTATTTGATAGAACAGGTGGGAGGACAAACCCACCCCAAACAGAACAAAACAAAACTAAAACTCGCCAGGTCTGAGGAGCTCTATTTATGTTGCTCTATACAGAGCACTGATTACTTGGGAATTCAAAAGCAGGGGGAGGGGAGAACCCTCCCTCGGGCAACGATCACATCCACCCACCTCCCCCAGCACTGGGAGCGAGTGAGCAAAAGTTAATTAAAGATTTTGCATCTCCCCACTGCAGCACTGTATTGATAGCTCTGGATCCTGAGATAAACTACAGCTCTCCCACACGGTATCGCTAAAACGCCTTCAACCTGCCCCGGAGGCACCACCTCGGGGGATCAGATGTTTGGTTTCCCTGGAGTTCTTGAGGCTTGGCCTCTCTGCTAGCACTGAAACTAGGAGGACTGATGAATGTCAACCCACAGATAGGTGCACATCTCAGAGGAGCAGGACTGTAGGTAATTACCAGTCATGAGTCACCACGGCTTGAAAGGATTCCAGTCCACTGTTGGTTGTTTGCTCTAAGCATAGGAAGACTATTTCCCATAAAGGCTACTTGGCATAGAAGAATTTCTGCATAGGTTCTGTGAATGTGAAACAGTTCTCAGCTGACTAAACCAGAGGGTTTGCTGAAGCCAATCATGTCATGAAGAAAGTCCTCAACACTACTTAATGCCCTGAGTTTGTCCTGTTCTCCCAAGTCACTAATTTTTGTGGATCTGGTGTGAATGCTGGCATGGTCTTTACACAGCCTTTTTGCTCCTACGGCAGGCTGGGAATGGTGGCTTCAGGGGTCCCTTTGAATACAGAAGTGCATATCCTTCACCCAGATTTTTTCTCTGAGCTGCAGAGCATCACTGTGAGGAAATCTCAGCAGTGATATGATCAGCATGGATCAACAGTTGTGCTTTGCACTGTTCTCACTGGGTGAGTGAGCAACCACTCCTGGGATTGTATCTAGCGCAGAGCAGGCCTGTTTGATAATAGCATGCTGTGTGAGGCCATCCCAAGACAGTGTCTGAAATTCCTTCCTCTTGGTTCAACCTTCAGCTTCAGCTGTAATGGGCAGATAATGCCTGCACAGGCTGCCCAGGAGAGCTTTTGCATGTGGAGAGAAACAAGGCTGTGAGGTGGAAGGACCTATTTCCTCAGGGAGCACATTGCTGTGGTGCACCTGCTATTGCAGGACACCGAGTTCTGAGGCTATTACAGAGGGATAATGCTTACATTTAAAGAGATCTATGGGCTGTACCTAATTACAGAACCACAGCAGCCTGGCAAGGCAGGACATTTAGAACCCACCTCCTTTTAGGCCAGAAATTAAGACAAGAGTATTAAAATGTATGACCGGGGTTAGAGAAGTAAGGTCAGTGAGAAGGCCAGGGTTGAAAAATCAGACTGACATATTCCCAGAGCTGTGCTTAACATGTGTCTCAGCCAAAGAAATTGATGTTAATGATGTACTAACCCTTTCATTTGAAGATCTCAAAATGTTTTATGTCCTGCTTTGCTTTCTCTACACAGCTCTATTGAAGGCTGTTGGTCTTTCAGGAGGGAAAAGTGCTGGCTGCTCCATGCTGTACTGTGTCTGTATTGCCTCCAGGTCCTCTCAGGGTGGAGGTGGCTGGGGTTAGTCACCACACTCACTGCGGATGAGCTGAGTGATTGTGGTACAGGAAAGCAGATGCCATTGAGGGAAGGTGTCAGAAGATGGCTAGGTATGGGTTGAGATGATTTAGTATAAGCAGTGGTTCATGTGACAGGATAGAGTTGCACCTGGTTTAAGGGCTATCAGGATGCAAGGGATATCTGGAGATGCTGTAATGGGATCCATACAGGGAAGGGACATCAGGAAGTGAGGCTGATGGATTGGCCGTCTTTGGGGAGGACTGGACAGGCAAGTTGGTCAAGAAGTAAACCTAAGCTCTTCTTTGTTGATTTCCTTTAGAAAGAACATTTTTGCCATCACAGTTTTGTGCCAGGCAATGAAGGAGAGGCACCTGCTGGCTGGGCAGGGTGAGGCCAGCCCAAGGTCCCACAGAACAACCCATGAGAGGTTTGTGGGCTGGTGAGCCACACCACATATGACCAGGTGCTGAGCAGGCTGAGCAGAGCACCCTGGCACCAGCATGGGAAAGGGTTCTGGGAGAGCTGACAAGAGCAAAGTGGGTTGGACTTTCTTAGATCTCATGTTTAGAGACTTGAATACTGCGGAGGAGCTAGACCCTAGCAGAGACTGAGGGAGAGGATTAAAAATTACACATGAACTATAACATCTATGACTCCACGGAGCCTGGAGGGGAAACCGAGGCATCGTGACTAGTACCCTAATGAGCCACAACCATGGGCCAGAGGGTCTTTGTCTCATTAGTGCTTTCCTCTGATGATGAAACAAGGCATGCTCTGGCATCCAGAAAGTCATGGTTGTTAGCCACAAGGAGACAATTGTAAACTGGTCAGAACAACCTCCCAAATGAAAATGGAGAGACACGTACAAGACTGAAGCAACTGCTGACTGGCAAAGCAGGGAGAAGCATGGTACTGCCAGCTGCCACTGGGAATTGCCATGGGCTCACTCGGAGTGCCACAGGCTTTGGGCCTTCTCAGGAAAGTCCTGCTGTGACCTTCATGCAAGCTGTTGCACGAGGACACTGTATGAAGTGGGGGCAGTTTCCCCTGCAGCAGCCAGTGACTGGCAGCTCTGGCTTTTTTTTTTCCTCTCCATTTTTGATTACAGAACTGCTCTGTTATTCTAGCAGGTCTGAAATTAGATACAGGTGCAAATTAACTAAGTCACAAGTGCATTACATTTGGTAATTTTTCTGTCAAGAGTCATGCTGGAGGGTTGCAGAGAATAATAACAGCAGCCGAGAGCCAAGTGTCCAGGTGTGCCCGGCTGCTGAGTGTTCCTCCCTGGCAGTGGCGTAAGGCGTGGAGTCTATTTTCACAACACAGGCTGCAAAATCACCCCCTTCCTGATAGTTTTCTACCTCTGATTTTTGTCTCTCATTCCTCTCCTCTGGCTGCAACTGCCTTTGAGTACTCAGCCCCCTGATTGCAGAGCTGCAGTTGTCATGGTTATGTCGTGGTCCTGGGATTTTGCAAAGATGGTAGAGCAAGAGCCTGGATCCTCCTCCTCTTCTTTCTCCTCTACTGTGTAGGCCCTGTGTATTTTCCAGATGAAGGGAGGAAGTCTGTCAGTCCGCCCAGCTGTAACAGGTAGGGGAGGGAATCCAGCTCCATCTGCCACCAAAGAGGTGCACAAGGATCAGCTGCCTCTCTGCAACTTGCAAGAGAGCAGTGGTTGCGGGGGCAGCTTCCAAGCAGCAGAGCTAATCCAACCAATTGTCATAAAGCAACCATCAGGCGCTGTCTAAGGAGGTGTGAGTATCTTGTGTAGAGCAAAGCGTAACTAACTAAAGTGAGGGGGGTGGCAGAGGACAATAAGACAGCGTGAGAACGTGTGAAAGTGTTATTCTGCTGTGGCTGCTCACAGATGCAGAGTGCTCATTTTGTGGAGGGGCCATTTCTGGCTCCCTGTGACAACTTGCTAGTTATTTCAATTTCAAAGATTTGAGCATAGGAACTGAGATGAGTCTCAGTGCCAGCTGCACTCTGTGAAAACTTTCTGCCCTGATGTGCAAAAAAGGTCCAAGAGAGATTATGAGGTGCCTGAGCCAGGGGGCTGAGCTCCTTTCTACAACTCCTCAGATGAAGCTGTGCACTTATCTGTCAAATCGAGGTTGCAGTGTGCTGGCAGGTCAGCATGTGGATAAAACTGGTCCTGCTACTGTCTCACAGATAAGTGGAAGGCTTCATTCACCAAGCAGTTAATCTGGACGGCTTTCACTGGCACTAAAACCGTACTATTTATTTAAAGATTAAATGAATGGTTCTATGCAAATTTGCAAATTAGTTAATGACATAATTGCATCAAATGATAATACACTGCTTCACAAAGCTGGGCATGAAACCATTTCAGGCCTGGATTTCCATTTATTGTAGCATTCAGGCAACTCCTCACCCAAGTGGAGCTGAGCTCTTTGCCTGTGCTGGGCATGCATGTGGCTGAGACAGGGCTTCACCTCCCTCTCCCTTCCCTGAGGGCTGCTGCATTACAAGGAACATTACTTACAGCCACGCAGGGCATACTGGAAATGCCTTCCCCATTTGGCTCCCCATTTTGAGATATGGGAAAATTGGCCACTTTTTCTTCAAAAATTGTATGTTTTGTAACTGGAAAAATGGGTCAGCAGTTGCAGACCTAATTTCAGAAATGTTTTCTTGGAAGTGTCAAAAGTAAACATGTGCTTTTAGAGCACAGTGACTGTGAACTGATTATACTGTTTCCTCCTCTATTAAGATCTTCCCTTTCCAGCTTATGTAGTCAAAGCTGCCTTCCAGGAATGTATCAGGACACAACCATCCAACCAGCTGCTCTGGGTGAGACCCAAGAGCTGTCTGCTCAGAATCCAGTATCTGGCAGCAGCAATGGCCTAGAGAAGAGTACCAGAAATAAGCCACTAGACAATGAAGCTTCCCTGGTGTGCTCTCCTTGGCTGCCTGCTGACAGCAGTTATGGGACTTCCTGAGCCAGAGGTGGCACTGAGAGGCAGTGACAAACTGGTTCTCATGCACATCCTATGCTATGTCCCATTTGTCTTTTGAAATAACTTTATTTTCTCCCTTTGCCCTTCCTAAAGCCTTCCTTATCCCAGTAGATGTTAGTGGGTTTATGAAATATTCCTGCTTCTTTCTTCTTGGTGTTAAATTGCTCTCTAAAACATTTTAATTGTAGCATATGTGGTATATGGAAACTTTTGAGGGTTAGGGAACATTATAGGCAGTAGCTAGGCACCATTGATGCTGGGATCAACCCATAACTCCATGATGCAAAAAGAAATCACAATTCTCTTGTGTCTTTTAGAAATTAGAACAATAGCAATCATCTTTCACGGTCTGAAGGAGTGTGCTTCATAGACACAGGAAAGCACAGGAAGTTTGACAAACAGTCACTGAACTTGATTAGTCTGTTATAGCTCCACGTGGACATCCCAGTTAGTGCTCAGCTCTCCTGGGTGGTAAAACTGCTTTTGTTAGGAAAAGTGGTTGTGTGTGTCAGGATGAAAGGGAGAAGGGGGAATTGATAGAGAGAGAGAGAGGTAAATGTGTGGAGTAAGGAAATTATAGCTACAAACTTTTGCATGGGCACACCCTAAGCTTGCTAATGTCTCCAGAGTTGGTCCTTCTTCTACTTTCAGTTCTGCTTTCTAAATCAGCTTTACAGAGCCCTCCCTCCCCTCACAGTCTCCTGGCCCCTGTTTATTAGCACAGAAACACCTCTGAGCAAACTAAACTCATTCTCTAGCCAATGTCCTGGTTCCTGTCTTCAAAGTTGCAGCATTTCCAATCTGTTTCACTTCTGTCACTGATTCCGCTGGGGCTCTTAGCTAATCACCCAAACTGTTTTGTAACCTTGCAGCTCTGTCCATGCTGATAGCCTTGCAGCCCTCACTGACTCATACCCACTTCTCACAGCCCTGGTCTTCAAAACTGAAAGGTTAATCCTCCAAACCCTTCAGTACTCACACCTCCTCCTGAGAAACACCTTTTCAGGCCATTCTCCACTGCACTATCACAGTGCTAGGAAGAATGTAGAAAGATGCCCTTTTAAGATAATGGCATTATATCTTAGGTCTAAATTCATTTTACATGACACAGATTTTGTTACGCTCCAGCAGAATTTTCCTATTGATTTCTCTGGAGCATCTCAAGGCATCCTCACTTTGACTTACAAAAAGGTTTCCAAAGGTGGAAGAATGGAAAGCTTTCTTGACCTTTCTGACCATTGTTCTCCTCTGAGCGTGCTCTCTCTAGGTAACTAGTCACTAGGACACACTCGTGTGGCCAAAAGGTCACTTAAATTGTGTATATCACTTATAGCATTGTAAATGATTGTGTTTTACTTGGGGACATGATCTGCTGGAGCAGGAGTTGGGGGTCACTGGCCTTTGTTGCAAACTGACAGTCTCAATGGCCTTCTTCCCAGTAGAGTGTCTTGGTGCTAAAGTGAATGGATTATAACCCCATGACACTGCAATTACACAAATATTTAAACTACCTCTTATTCTAGAAAGATAAACATTTACTACCTATCCATTCCCTTTTTATGACAATGGTTTCACAATTTTAATATAGCACCTATTAAATAGAACTGTTCCTTGGCTGTAGGCCAGTAATGAACTGGGCGTGTGTACGGAAGAGTATTATAATACCTAAACGGTGTGTATCAAAGATCCCCACAGCACAGCATCTTTTATCAGTCAGGAGTAAAAAATTGGACCTTTCAGAAAATATGTAAGACCAGTGTAAGTAGATAGTGGTAATTCCCCGTGTCTTCTCCAGCCTTCAACCTCCTGTGGCTCAGCCTTTCTAGTGCCAGACATGTTTTCTATATATTTGTTAGTTTTGGTCAACTGAAATTAATAGTACTGTCATTTCAAAAAAAGCCCTAAGACATTTCACAGACGACTTTATTACTGTCTTGGGGACTCTTCCTCAGCTGTCCACAGTGTCTGAGTGACTTCAGTGGCAGAGAACTGAGTTTTTCTATGCAGGGCAGAGAAGACAGTGCTGGGATTTGAACCAGCTGCTGTGGGTAGTGTTGATGCTCAGCTGAGCGGGTCACCTCCTTGACAGTGAATTAAAAAAGCCGACCTGAAAATTAGCAATTCATCTTTCCTATTAAGAGAGTAATGTTCATCTATGCAATGCAAGGAGATCTGGCAGGATCTTTATAGGTCACGTACAAAGTAAAGCTAGGATTGACTTTTTCTGTTTCTGAAGGTGTTACAGGACAGAAACCAGAAGTCTGGAGGGGATAAAAGCACTGAGTGTATTTAACCTGTCCTCTGGAAAGACAAACCCAGCAAGTGCTCTTCTTAGACATACCCTGCCTTTCTGTTTGCTTGCTTTTGGGAATATAATGTGAGCATTAAATGGACTAAGGGAATGACCCACTATCCTGAAAAGCTGAATCTCTGTGCATATGTGACCTAAGCATTTTGAGAATACACATTTTCCTTTGAAATGTGCATATGCCCCAGAGTACTGAGCCACAGGTCTGCAATTTCCATGTTTCCCTTCAATTTCCATGTTTCCCTTCCTGCTGTTTGCCCATGGTCATGTTCTGCATTTTCACAAGGACCAAAGTAAGCTGTCTTTAAAGCCTCTGTAGTCAGTAGCTCTCCCCAGCATAAAAAATTTAACTCTGTATATAAGGAATGCAGGTTGCCTCTTCAAACGGGATGAAGCTGCTGCATCTTTAATCCCATGTTACACAAACACCTAGATCAAAATAAAGATGTGTTTCCCCCTGTTACTTCTCTTTCAAATTGTAGCACGAGGGGCCAGCAAGAAGGTTAGACCTTGGGGAACTTTAAAAGCCATCATTTCCTTGGAGAGGACCCTTGATTTTACAAACTCTAGGATTCACACAGCAGCTGTTTAATTTCTAAAGTGTTAACTGAAATTTACTACAAATGCAATTTTATGCCAACACATTTTTTGTTGTTGTTGTTACTAAGGCAGCTATTCCATAGTTACTATTTTGGTTCCCATGACGACTGCACTGCTATCTGAGTTGGAGATGATAAAATTGGTATGTTGACAGATTCTGATTGACTGTTGATACCAGTTGGCAGAAGAAACTACGGTTTTCCGATAGGTTAATATGTATATTTTCAGGAAGAAAGAAAAAAGGCATAAATGATTTTTTGGTACAGTTATATTTTACTAGCAGAAAAAATTAAAGTTCATATTAAAAAAAAACCCTGGCAGCCCAGGAATGGCGGGGGGAGAAGAAAAGGAAGGAGGGAGGGGAGGGTGAGATGATACCTGAATTTTCTGAATTTCCAGAGACCTCTATACCTTGTTGCCTGTTGCCCACCAGAAAGCTGGAAGAATGACTTGAGCTGAATTGTACAGAAAACCCCAGAACACTGGAGAATGATCTAGTGACTTACTGGGAAAGTGCTGAACCCCAGGCTTTTATACACTAGGAAGCCACAGCCAGAATATCTCAGGGATCTGAATATTGGCTGGTAGCCACAGCAGTGACTAGTGTAAGGGACTGTGAAAATAGCAAGAGAAAGGAAACAAATCTTGGGTGGGAGGCTGGAAAGAAGTCACTGTGGGATGGTGACACTTGCCATGTGACCTCTTCTTGGCCACAATGCCACTGTGGGCCAAGCTGGTCCTCACTATACTGGTCTCTTGAAGGGATGCAGACATTAGACAAATGTGTTGAGGGAGCCTTTTGTATCTGGAAGCTGTGGAAAAGAAATCCTGGCAGTTTTCTGATGTACACAATTGTTCTGGGAGACCTGATGTTTGCAGTGGGCAGCTGCAGTCCCTGGGTAGATAGGAACAGTTCTGCAGTGGAGACCACTCTCTGGCATTTTCAAAAAGTTCTCCAGGCACAATTTTGTTGCACTTAGATGTTGCTGTGACTGAAATTACTGTTCAGTAATTTGGGGATTGCCTGGATTGTGGCATTTTCCCCTTTTTTCCCTCTCGAGTGTGATTATGGAAATGTACTTATTCCCAGCATCAGAGTGGCCAAGCACATGAGAGGGCCCTGGGCTCTGAACTGAGCCAGAAGAAAGGAGGCAAAGCATGCTGTGTGAGATGTGACTTGCACAGGGAAATTGTCCCCCAGTTTATGCTCACAACTAGCTGGTCTTCATCAGGACCAGGACGTTGCTGCCAGAGATCCTGCCTCTGTGCACTAGCAAACATTTGGATTACAAAAGAGTCCAGGATCTCACAGCAACACCAGTGATGGGGCTGACAACAAGGTCAGTGTCGTCATATTAACAGTCAAATGGGAAAGGATGGAAGGATGGGAGGGAGAGGGTGGAAAAGATTTTCTTCTGCCTGAAGAACATCTTTCCATGCATATAGTGTCTGGTGCAGCCAAGTTTTGGATTCTTGCCCAGCATTCCTGTGTTCTACCGCATTAAAAAACATTTGGGAGAAGGGCAGTCTCTTTATGCCCATTCTTCATACTTCCTGTGTATGGTAACACAGGCTACTTCTGGTCTGTCACTCAGAAAACATGCTCAGTGTTGATTCCAGTGCTTACCAGCATTTGTCAGAGTTTGGAAATGACTATTCCAACATGCATTCACTGCCTGGACTCCTTGTTCCTTACAATTCTTGATTATTGTTCTATTTTCTGGTTTTGGTAAATGCTACAGTGCTTTGCTGCCTGCCGCTTCCAATCTTTCCTAACCTCCCTGCAATCTCCTTGGCAGTGACTGTAATTTACTGTGAATTAACCTAGTCACCAGGGAGCTCCTAATGGCCGTTCTGCAGGTTCACAGATTATCTTAAGCAACTGATATTTAGTGCAGAAAGAAGGAAAACTTCTAAAAGATTTAGTAAATGAAAAGTCTATTACAGAGCTTGGGGCTCTTTTGTTTTTCCTTTCCCCCCTCAGTGCTTCTTGGCTTTTCCTGCTTCAGGTAGAGGCCAGCCTAGGTACATAATGAGTCCTTGTAAAGAAAGAAGCATGAAGAAAAAATGAAGGGAAACAAGTGTGCCAGAGCAGAGGAAAGATGCCAGTTCCTCTCTTGAACAGCAGCAGCAGCACAAAGGGGAGGTATCTGTTGCCTGCTGAGGCTCCCCTGCACAAAGATGCCTTGTTGTTCTTTATCTTCCTCATGTTACTTAACAGCAGGGCTGGTTTGTACAAACTCAGATTAGAGAGATAAGAAAATGAATCTCTGAATTATTCAGCAGAGGAGGGAGGAGAGGATGTGGCTGGAGTTACTGGATAAAGCTGTGGCCTCCAACAGAGCTTCATGTCCCTTGGGTTTATATCTAAATCTATTTGCTCTGCTTAAGCCTGGTTGTGGAAGAATTAAGATGATGTTTTCTTTTATTTACAGAGGCCCCTTTTACAGGAGCTGCAGAAAATGGGAGTAAAAAGGAAGTCATGAGATCTGCTGGTCCATTCTCCTACCTTAGCAGGGTTGGTTGGAGTTGAGTCCCTCCCAGCAGACATGTACCTGTACCAGAAACTCCCCAGGTAAGGTTGGCTGTGCCAACATGTCCTTCTGATGCTCCTACTTGAGAAGCTTGTGACCCTGAGCCCATGGTCAAAGCCTCCTTAAATTCTTTTCTCTTGGACATCCCAGGCCTGCCAACCCCTGTTTTGGGAGCTCATCCAGTACAGGGATGTTGGTTATGTTGGAGAGTATTTGTTCAGTAACTCTCAGAGTTGAGTTAGTGAGGCAGCAGAAGAGATGATGTTTGGACACTGCTTGCCCAAGAAGGGACTCTCATCTCTTGTATGTCTCTGCTGGTGCTTTGCAAAGAGAGGTGGCAATGTAGAATAGACTGGGGGTTTCTGCTCTTTGCTTTCCTCTCTGTGCTCCCCTCCCAGCCATTGTGGGATAATCACTGTTGAGGTGCTGAACCACAGCACTTTCTGCAATATCTCAACACAACAGTTGCACCAGCTCTGATGCTTTCTCTGAGGGCTGCTGCTGCTTTACAAGTCTTCCCAAGGAGTAAGCAAAACTTCTTCCATCTCCACAGTTGTTAGACAACACACTGATTTTAGGTGTCCTGGTCCCCTAGAGAAGCCTTTCCTGTTCCTAGGACTGGGAACATCATTTAGAAGCTACATACAGCCATAGCAGACAAAGCTTTAAAGTATTTTCTTCACTGCTGCTAGTTTATGTGGGATAGCTTGGACTGGCTGGATTGCTTTTACTATAACTACACCCATGTAGGGAGGAACAGAGACATCCAAAGACAACAGAGACATCCAGAGACAACAGAGACAGCTGCTGCTGCTGTGTTTGCTGGTAGGGTGTTATTACATCATAAGTTTCCTTTACTCAGAAAGCTGACTTAAGAAATTTCTGCTCTCATAACACATTTTGCAGCCCCCTCAGTTGTCCTGATACTGATTATTATAGGGCTGTGTTCTGTGTTTTGATAAGACGATCCAAGTTATCTTCTCCTTGGAAGTCCTTTTCTGGAAGTCTTATTTTTAACCTGTGTCTTATTGTTTGTTGCTGAACTTGCCACATTTTGCAACTCCCACTTGAATGGCAAGGGAGTCTATTCTGCTTCCATTCAGAAGAAAGGACATTCTGTGCTTTGATGCTTCATCAGATGCTAGATGCTGGGCTGACACCCCTGTTCAGGAATGCTGCACCAGGGAAACACAGGGAGAATCCTGATAGCCCATTCCTCAGCTGTGCTTTCCTCTGCTTGTGCACAAAGCTTATCAGTCATGTCAGGCTACCGCCTCATCCACCCTCCCCAGCTGCACAATGACTGACATAGCAGAGACCTGACCAAGAAGCACAACTATGGAAATCTGAGGCTTTTTGCGGTGCAACTATAATGCTCATGCAACTTAGGATGTACTTTTAGGGACATGGTTAAACATCACTTTTACAATCATTCATTGCTTTTGGATTCTCAATGAGCCCTTTAAGTAGAAGGATCAGTCCCGCCTTCCTGGCATGCAGTGCTGTCTTATTCCACTGTGCTTGTTTCCCCCTCAAGACCAGCCACCCTTCCCTTCTCAGCACAGTGAGGCATTCCTGAACCCAGTTTTGTTGAAGTCCCTTTAGGATCAGAGACAGTTACAGCGTCTGAAACTCTTGTTATGACAGGGACAGCCCCCAACAAAGCCTGATCTTCCTCACACTTCATCCAGTTCAAAGTTTACTGTACAGCCTCCAAACTCTTGTGTAAGGAAACTGCTCTCAGCACCATCATCCATCTCCTTTTTGACATTGAAAGTCAGGCCAGGGCTTAATGGGTTGAAACACAACTCCTGCTCTCCAGCATCAGCTCTTCAGGGCCTGTTAGAGCCCTCAATCCACACATTGGAAAAGCATTGGCTTTCACTGCTTTTTTTCTCCCTCGTCAGACACAAATTAATGACCTTCAAGCAGTGCAGTGATACTCCTTGAGCCCGCTACTCAGCTGAGCCACTTTGCTCTCAGCTGCAAGAGTACATTGGATACAAACACTTTCAAATTTCCTGGGGGGTATCACGTTTGCCAGGAGCAGGGCTCTGAGCTCTCTCTCCACACCCCTGCTGAATTACCCCTCTGATTAATAGCACAACTTGCAGTCCTCTTGCTCCTTATAAACAGGAGCTCTAGCCCCTGCCATTTAACAGGGGCGTGGGATATGCGAAAAGCTGAAATGTCAGCACATCACAGCACCCATTAATCATAAAGCTGCTGTAAAAAAGAAGAAAAAAAAAAGATATTAAAAGGAAAGAAGAAAAAGGAATTATCAGAAATATCAAGGAGCCAATTTAATTGAGGCAAGGACATGTTTGGCGGCTGCTTTTTAACTTTACCTACATCTCAATTAGACAGGGTTGGAGTTCTCTTTGTTTCTGCTTTTGAGAAGTCTAAAACTCTGCAGGTTTGATCAATGGCAAGGGACAGAGAGGAAATGAGCAGGAGACGAAAGGGCTGAGTTTCCCTAGAAGCTGTCATGATAATTTATGGCCCTGGCTGATAAAACTTTTAACTAGTCAAATATGAGCTAGGAAATAGCAAAAGCAAAACAAGCCTTGGAAGAACAATGCCAACCAGGTAAGTCTTCTGGGAAGCACCACATGGCATGAACAGCTTCTTGCCTGGTAGCTTAGGAAAACCACTCTTGACTCATGCTCATCTCTTGGTGGCTTGCTTTGAACAGGCCTTGCTCTGGAAGAGGCAATGGCTGGGATTTTTTTTTTTTTTGGTCAGGTCTGATCCAACTGGTAACAGCAATTTCTCTGCTTGAAATATGTTGGCCAAGGTGGCTGGAGGGTGGTGTGACCAGTGTCAGCAAGAGAAAGGTACAGGAAGAACACAAGCACACGACGTCCCTTGGGGCTCTGCTTCTGATCTGTCCTACAGAGTAAGCAGCACCAGTATGTGTCAGTACCTCACTATGGGAAACTGAACTGCTGTGGGAAATGGCACTGGTGTTTTGCTGTGCCTGTGTTTGCTGGAAACAGCCACTCTCTGCCATTTGGATCCATGCTCAATGAAAGAGTTAGCAAGACCTGGACAAACTGTATAGCTAGTGATATCTTTATTCCCTGGCAAATGCCACAGCATTTCTCCCTAGGACAAAGTACCAGCATCCTGGACACATTCTAACCCACATTCAATTAATTTAGCTGTTTTTAGACTTTCTGGCTGGGAAATGTGCAGTGCTTTAATAGCTGCTGTACCGTGCCTGACCTCTATCTTTGAAGATGACTGTGTGACGGTGAGGAGCAGTGGATGTTTGCAGAATGAGAAGACCACCAATTGGACACCTGCTTTCTGTATGAGGAGCCTCAAGCCAGGTTGTCAATTTGTTTTGAAGCAGAAATCCATGAGAGGAGTGAATTAATGGGGTCTCCTAGTCTGTTACCCACACCACTGACATTTATGTAGTCCTGTCACCCCAAATGCTGTGTCACAGAAAGACAATATTAACTCCATTGTGTAAAGCATTGGCCAGTGTATTTGCACTTTACACATCTTTTTAAGGTATCTGAGACTTCAGACAAAGCCTCGTTTTTGGCTGAAGGCTGCCTTCTACAAATCTAATGACCTTTCAACTTTGCTAGGTTGGGAAAATCCCTTCTTCCTTCCTTTCTCTTTCAACATCCCAGAATCCCATACCTGACTTTTTCATGATACTCCAAGGAGAGAGGCAGTCAGGTTTCAGAGTCCCACAGGGAACTCTGTAGAAGGGCAAAAGGTACCACAACCAGAGCAAGGCACAAGGGTCAGAGAGGTTGTCCCTCTTCCAGTCCCCAAAGCACCTCTGTGGGGGCCTTGGGACATGCCAACATTCAGCCACTGGCCTGGTGCAGGTCCCAGCGTTCCACTCAGCACAATTTACTCAAGCTAGAAAGTTTCTCTGGAGTTCAGTGAGGGTCCAAAGGATGGGACACTGCTACTCTCCTTCTCTCCATACCGATTTCTTTAGAAGATGAATGCACAAAGTGACTTGGGAAACTTTGTGGGTCTTGGTTATAAAACCAAAATGCCTCCTAACTGTGCTGGCCTACCCATCAGCAGTGAGAGGAGAGGCTGCATAGACACCCTGACAGGAAAAGATGAGCTTTGTGGAGGCTGAGAGTTGTTAGAGAAACCTGAGACATTTGTCAGGGGTTAAAATATAAACTATTCCATTGGTCACAGTCCTGTTCTCTTTTCAGTTGGAAAAACAGCGGTCTCTCTCACCAAATTACCCAACATTTGAGCCAACATTTGATCCAACGCAGTTAATACATAAATCCCAGCATGACTGGCAGCTACAGATGGGTGAACCAAGAAATTGCTTGATATATTTGCTTACACTGCATATGCAACTGCTTATCTTGTACAGGGAGGATAACTCTAAATTATCAGTAATCCACTGGATCTTGGTAGTAGTTGAAACAAATACGAAAAGATTTGCCAAAACTGTGGGACATCCATGTGTATAAACATATTGATTTATACATATGCATACACACTGTGTCACTGAAGGTGTCACCTGCATGGTGCCTATTTCTCTCACAAGCCTAGACTCACATTAATTCACCCGTGTGCAAACAGTTTGAGCACTCTCATCCCTGAGGGCTATCCACAGCCATAAGCTGGTAGAGGGTTATTTCTCAAATGCACCTATCAAGGTCACATTTGTCATCCTGCCCTCTTACTTCCCTCCCTTCTTGACCACAGAATTTCTCCTTCTCTCCCCCTTACCAGGTGCCTCGCTCAAAGACTTGGACCACTGCTGTTCTGTGCCATTGGAGAACACTTTGGACCTCATTCTCATTTACACTACAACAGGTTTTACAGCACTATGGCAGTGGAAAGAAACCATGAGATGAATATAGATCACTCCAATTTAAAGCTCCTGTATGTTATAAGGGAACACCATGAAAATGGAAATTGGGTCCCCTATTTTTAAAGCCTTTTATAGGCAGGTGCCTATAAAACGAGGAAAGATACTTCCATTGCTTGGGCAATGGGAAATTACGTCCTTCTCTGCATTCCTCTTGGTTGTGCTGTGGGCCAAGTAAGGAGCAGAGTGCCCAGAAGAGGCCTCAGAGTGACAAATTGCAGGGCAAGCCTGGATGCTACCTACCTGTCAGAAGATGGGATTCATGCATAGGAGGATGTTAGTGGGCTCACTCCCAATGGGATAGGCAGGTGCAGTAGCCATGATTTGTATCCTGAGTCCACTCTCTGTTCCATGTGGGCAAGGCCAGGCCAGGGAAAATGCTGATTCACTGCTACAGCTGATCACATCTTGGCATTTCTGATCACCCCCCTCACCACCTCCCATCTCTGCTGACACGTGGTGCCTGTGGCCACAGCTGCCCAGAAGTGAGGCAGCAATCCCCTCACTGGCAGCAATTCCCAGGGGCTACTGCAATAACGCTCTGCAGTGTGGTGGTGAGGATGGTGGAGTTGGCTCTGCTCTGCAGGACAGACCCCCTCCACTTTGCCTTGCTGTCCTTACTCTCCCTCTGAAACAGGACTTCTGCTGTCCCTGCTTGCTCAGCAGCCTTTCCTGACTGTCCTCTGGATTTAATCAACCCAAGCACTGGAATGTACCTGGGGAAGCTGCACAGCATCTGGGGCTTCCCGACTGCCTTGTTGCTCCCCACAAGAGCTTGAATGTCACCCATGAGTACTGCTTCCATCTTGGGTGAATGAAGATTTATTTTGCTTTTCATGTCTTTGGTAGTGGAAAGTCTGGGCTTGGAATCTGATTTCCTGCAGCTCCTCAGTGGGAGGTTTAGGGCAAACTACAGGAGAAAGCACTGCATTCATCTTCATCTAGCACTGC
The DNA here is from genome assembly GCA_034509425.1 of Eopsaltria australis. NCBI lineage: Eukaryota > Metazoa > Chordata > Aves > Passeriformes > Petroicidae > Eopsaltria > Eopsaltria australis. Next base: position 1,462,064 of record JAVTVJ010000396.1, read on the forward strand.
TCCCAGCAGCTGGTGTGGGTCTGCATACTTGGGGCTGTCTGAGGGACTGGGGGGCAATTCATGCAGTCCATAAACAGAGGGAGCTGACAGAGAATGACACGTGGGCAGAAATGCAGGGGATGAAAAACTGCTAACCCAAACAAAGCCAATAATCTGTTTCCTAAAGATGTGGGTGCCATCATGGGCGAGGAGAAAGGAGAGGTAATTTAAACTGTTCAGTGACGTTGTGTCTTCACTTAAGGGAAGGAAAAATGAGCTTTCCAGTGCAGAGAAATCCATGAAACCCTTCCAGTATGCAGGAAGGTGGTGAAGCAAGGCAAAGAACAGCTGGAAGTGTGAGAGGAGATCAACTATGTGGCAATGCCATGATATTGCTAGATGGCTTGCTTTTACCTGCAATATTATACTCTGCCCTGGAAATCTGTCCACAAAAAGTGTAGGAGAAGTAAAAGGAACTGGCAGTCAGGCAGAAAAAGGGTGGAAAATACTGGATTTTTTTTTTAATCAAACATAGGAGATAAATAACAAAGCCATGGTAGAACAGAGTAAAACAATAGATGGGTTAGACAAGGTATACTGGAGGCTCCTAATTACTTTCTTTCTCAGAGATGATTCATTATATTGAAAAGCTGCTCATAAAAAGCTAGGAAATTATTTTTGTGTAATACATAGCTCCAGATCTGTAGGAACTCCTTGCTGTCAGAAATTAATGTGTCAAAAAAAACCAGAATGGGACAAAAATTTTAAAATGTGCATGAATATGGATTATGAAAATACCCTTAGTTCTCTGGATTTGCTCCTTCCCAGCTGGATGCAGGACTCTGTACACACTGGCTGTGCGAGCAGAAGGTATCTCCCAGTCCTGCTGGTCTGTAGCCATAGGTCCAATCACTCTGGCAACTCCAAGCTCATCCCTTTACCATTAACGAGGTAGTTACTCATCACCTAGGACATAACTGGCAGGTAGCACAAAGCAGGATTTGGTCTGGTAACATAGCATTTATTCTGCAGGCTTTCAGCTAGTGCAGCTCTTGTGGGGGCCACTGTAGGGGAGTGTGGTGCCCTTTCTGCTATGCTGAGGCTGTCAAGAATCCACTCAAGCGATGTAGCCAAGTTTATTGGAAAATCATTGGAGGAAATCAGCTTGCAGGTTGTCTTTAAAGGCAGATAAGCCTCATTTCCCTTATTCTGCTTCTGCTATTGGAAATGGGAACTGGCAATGCCGGAGGCAGGGGCAAGGGTCTGTTTCCCAGTCCAGCTGCTGACTCACAGGCAGGTCTGTCCTCCTGCCTCCCCCCAGGCTCACTGTCTGTGGAGCAGAGATATTTACTTAGCAGTGGACAGTTCCGGAGGCATAGAAAGCCATCAAGCTGCGGTGCTCATATCCCTGATTCTGGTCAGCTGGCCAGTAAACTTGCAGGGACCCTTTGAAGTGGCCCAAGGCAGCAGCCTTACTGGCTGCAGGCTGAAGTCTTCACAGCCCGTGGCTGGAGATAAGGGGAGCCAAATTTCTGTAAGAGCCAGGACCAGTGTCAAATGCAGTGCCTCAAAAACCTCTGCAGCTTGTTCTGGGAATAGCTGCATGGGCAGGTCCCCCGCAAAGCCATGGATGGTGCAAAAGTTTGAGCTTGGGTTCACATCCATGGCCAGGGGCTGACTTTCCAGCCCTGAGCTAGGGAGGGACCTCTCTGGCCAAAGACAGTGGCTGTGGCTCTCCCCTGCTCCTGCAGCAGCCTGGAAACATTGCTCAGACAGACTTGCTCCTGATGTCCCCCCATGAGCACCGAGGGGGTGAGTGGGGCTGTTGGGGCCCTGCTCTCACCTGAGGGATCAAGGCAAGTAGCCAGGAGGCTCAGAGTGTGCTGTGCCTGGCCTGACCAGGGTTACTGCAGAGCGTGGGAGGCTGTTATTCCATCACCTGTGCAGCTCCAGCTTGGTGGCTCATTAGCAGGTAGGATATATTAGTAACTGTCAAAGAACTGGAGAGCTACCTTGTTGGCTGAATGGATGAAAACATTTTAACTCCCACAAAAGAGGGAGAGGCAGTGATTAGCTGGTGAGATGACAATATGAAATGTCAGAGGCACAGACAGTAAGCACAACTGTTCATTATTATATTAACAGCTTTAATTTTCTGCCTTTAAACACCAGTTTCCTGTCAGTGCAATTAGATTGTGTCTGTATGTTTAATTTAGATCAATATACTGCTGCGTTTGGAGTTTTCCTCATACATCCTCTGCGAGGCAAGAAGCAGACTAGCCAGCAGGAGCATCTTTTCTTATGTCCTTGAGGTGAAAGCCAGTTTGTGAAGAGGGTGTTCAGGTGATGCATGTCCCCACGGCAGGTGAGTGTAACCTGCAGTGATTTATGAGATTTCCACAGATTGGAGTGGGGAAGAGATGATGGCATAGGAACACCTTGAAGAGGCAGGCGGTACAAACAGCACACAGTAATATTTTTAGTGAATTATCTTACAGACCACAGAAAATAATGGGAGAACAGGGGGAGGGGAACAGGCTCTCATGCCAGAAATTATTGAAGGCCTGATTCTGATTGTGGTTACACCACTCTAAGTCTGAAGTTGCTCAGATGATGATAATGCTGCCTTGATGCCTGTAAAAGTGAGATCAGAATTGGGGTGGATGCTAAGAAAACAGCACATTTAGGAATGGGATTTCCCTGGTTTCTCCTGTTTGAACAAGTACCAATATTTTTACCTGCTAGGTAAGAGGAAGGGAAGCCCAAGAGAGCACAGGGCTTCCTGCTGATTTTGACATAGATTTTCCCAATGTCACGGAATTTTCAGTGTCAATTGCATCTGGTGCCACATCCCTGTCTCTTTCTGCAGACACAAGGGTGCTCTTTGTGCTTGCCAGGGCAGGATGATAGGCATCTTTCACTGACATTTGTACCTTGGTGAGTGCTTATGACAGAGTCACTCTAAAACAGAGACTCCTGTGCACTTTCCCCCTCTTTCAGCTTTGGCCCAGGACTTCTGTATGTAATTGCTCTGTACATTACATAGGGTATTTTTCTCCTGCATGGGCTAATGCAGTATGACTCAAGGAGCTTTATTTTGAGTAGCTAGTCACGTTCTTTTGCTTTATTGCTTTTATAGCACTGATCTCTGCAAGATCTTCCCTCATTCCACTGATGCCCTGGGATCATCACTTCTCTGTCAGCTCAAATGTTTTACTTTGTTTTCTCATCTACTTTAGTCCAGCCTCCAGAAGCTCTGTTGCTCCATCCTCATCTCCTGGACAAGGGGGGGAAGCTTACTGCTGTGGGGATACTGACCTCCAAGTCCTCTGTTTCCAACCCAGCCTGCTGTCCCCATCCTGGAGAGAGGGATAAACCTCAGAGAATGGGTTGCTTTCCCCTCCTTCCTGGAAGACGCTTCCAGACATAAGAGGAGATGGTGTCCTGTCAGTCATGCATCTCCAAGAAGTCCAGCATGGGAATAACTGAACAAGGGATCCCAGACCTGAGGGGGTGAGAGCAGGCAATCCACTAACCCTGACAGAAGACATGAGCAGCCCTGCTGCAGCACCATACCCAGCACTCACCACATACTGAGGGGATGCCAGAAAGACTTTGCCTGCTGTAGAGATGTGAAAAAATGGCAGTGCTGGGTCCAGCACCTACCCAGCAACTGCAGGCAGACGTGGCAAGGAGTACAAGCAGGAGCCCCAGCACTTTAGCCTGGCTACCAGAACCTGGCTGTTGGGCTTGAGATGGAAGCCTGGGGTCCCTGGAAATGCATCATGCATTACAGAACACAGGACCTGTCATGTTAGATTAAACAAATGGTCCATCTAGCTCAGAGCTAGACTGCCTGGCAGTGGTCAGTAGTACAAATTCAGCCTGAAGAAATGGCTGAAACAAAGTGCTGGGCCAGGATCCAGAGCTGGGCAGGGATTTGATTTTCAGTTTCTGAATATTTGGTTGATATTCCGATGTCATATATACATCATCTAAAAAGCTGTTCTATATTCCCATCTCTGGGATCTACCATTTCTCCTCAATTTTGCTGAGACATCAGCAATTATAAGAAAATGACAACACCTGAAGACTGCATCAGAAGAAAGAGCCAAGTGGCTGATAATCCTTTCTACCTAGGGAGTGGTGTTTGGTCCCAGCTTTTACCTGATACATGGCAGAACTGACTTTCCCTGCTATCCAGTTTAGGGAAATTTAGAGAATAGGTTTAGTCTCTGATCTCTTCTTCCTGTAACACACAAGATAGTTGGTAAAACATTTTCCTGGATGTCTAAGCATACCTTCTGCCCTGTCCTGAACCTCTAGCTGGACAGTAATTCTTACAAGGAGATGCTCTCAGCATTTCTTCAATGGTGGGCTCCTCCCTTCCCTTCCAAAGTTAACAAAGTACTTGAGCCTGCACATGTGTTAATTTCCCATCCGGAGCATAACCCTTTCTGCTTTCCAGGATGGAGCATAAACATTACAAATGAAATCTCCAATGGGTAAAGAATGAACAATCACTTTCTTAATTTTTTTTAAAGGCACTTTAGGGCTTTTATCAGCAAAGTATTGTGTCCATTAAGAAACAAATTAAGTAATTCTGCAGGCAAGCTAAGTACTGTTCCCATGCCAGAATTAATACTGCCTTTTTCCATCAGGAATATTTAAGGGTCCCTCCCCCATGCCCTGGGATTACAGCTGCTTTTAGTTCATAGATGGAGGATTAATCAGTGGAGCTCCTTTGCAGAGCTCCTGAAATAGAAATCACAAATCAGGGAGACTGGGAAGGAGTCTGAGAACTGACAAATGTAAAATTATGTTGCATTTTGCTTGGCATCTGTGCAGGGAAGATGATTGTGGTGACTTAAAGGTGCTTACCTGATGTGGGATGCCTCTGGTTGCTTTGGAAGGAGACCTGGAGTTTGGGAGATGGAAAAGCAGGGTGGGGAGGGTGGAGGGATGGCTGCGAACTTCAGTATCCAGACAAGAAGTTGTGAAACTTAACAGAACCATGTGTAGGAGGAGATAGTGAGGGGCAGTAATTGAAACCAACACATTGTTCTCTGCCATGAGGAGTGGAGATCCTGATTCATACTGGTGTGAGACCAGAAGCTGTAAGTTCCCCTTTCTTTTGGGACTTTCTTGACAGAGTATCCCAAATCAGACTCTTTTAGATTCCTTTTCCTCAAACCCACAGATGCTGACTCTCAGTCAATCCCACTAAGTGCAAGACCAGAGTGTGAGGTGGTCTGCCTAATTAGTATCACCTGCCTGTGCTTGAACACATTTAAATTTGTCAGAAGGGTTTCAGTATTTCATTCCCAGTTCATCCCCTTGTGATGTTGCAGCTGTTTGCATGTGATACAGGTGTGCAGAGAAGGAAAAATTAATGCAGTTAATTTTCATGTAAACAGTACCATTATAAGTCCCTTTATACCAGTTAAAGTGTGACTGTGGAGGAGGAGGGAATACTACTTTAATTACATTGGCTTTGAAGCTAATATCGTTAAGTCAGTATGAAAAATTATGCACAGACTATTCCTAAGGGTCTAAATTGAAACAATTCCTATTGAAGAGAAATTCTAATAGAGAAAACCATTGACAGAATGGTGTAAAAGGATAAACCTTCTCTCAGCTTCACACCCAGTACATTTTGCCCAACCAAAAGTGCTATAAGTGGCTATGTTGTAGAGCTCTCGGATAGCTTAGCTGCAGGAAACACAGCTTGACAGAGCCCATCTTGGACCTTTATTTTGATTCCCCTGGGGTATTACTTAGAGAAGGATGAGGTGAAAGCCTGACCTCTAATAGAAAAGAAGCATTACTACAAAGATGCCTTTGGTTTCTAATTGGGACTCATAAATCTGTCAAGAAATCAAACACCTGCTGCTCTTGATCTTTACCTGACCCTGTGTTGGGCCCCAGCATTTGTCCCATTAGAGCATCAAAGGAATTTTGCATTACCTGTTGGGTTTCCCCACAAACTTTGTAGAATCATAGTATGATTAGGGTTGGAAGGGACCTTAAAGGTCATCTAGTTCCAGCCCCCCTGCCATGGGCAGGGACACCTCCCACAAGACCAGGTTGCTCAAAGCCTCATCCAGCCTGGCTTTGAACACTGCCCAGGGATGAAATATCCACAATTTGTTCCAGTGCCTCACCAACTTACGAACTTCTCTTAGAAAATCTGAAAATGAAAATTTTCTAAATTATTTTCAGTCTTCAGGGTTTTTTTCAGTGCAAAGAAGAAATAAGAAAATTGGTGGGAATTGCCCTCAGTTTCTAACAGTCTAAACTGCTTATATCAATAGGCGCGTTAATATAACCCCTTGTCTGGGGCACGAAGGTATGTTTGAAACATCTCCCTTCCCCCAGAGATGGTTTAGGCACAGAACCAAAACACCTCAACGTGTGTGCAGATGGCCAGGCACACTTCCACCCTGGGTCTCAGTGCAGATGCCCTACCTAGCCTTGACTGCCAAGGGACTGGAGGTATCGTGATGTGCTCTGTCAGCTGCATGACACACGTGCATCCATGCTGGACCAACACAGGAGGCTGCAGCAGTCCCTATCATTCCCCTTTCCCTGCAAATGACAGTAGAATCTAGCTAGCAATATCCACTTTTGCATGGGGAAAGATGGCCTGCCTCTTTCTTCTCCCCAGGACCTTCCCTTTTAACAGCAGGTACAAGACATGGGCACATGTGACCCCCAAGACAGACTCTCTAGCGCAAAACGCATGGCACAAATGCAAAAGTTTTATTATTTTCCGTGGGCTGGCTCTCTTTAATGCAGCTGAGGGTTTCATTTAAACTGTGCACATTCAGGCCAGTAACTTCTACGCATCACTTCAGGGAGGCCTGAGTGCACCATGCCCCAGAGCTGCCTTGCTTTTGACCATGTTTTCCTTGCTGTGAGGGATGCTCTTCCGCAAGAGGAGCTTCAATAAACCCTTTCCCCTGTCTCTGAAGCAGTCAGATAGAGGGACAGGAGGGAAGGGCTTTCTTTCTAGCCTCTATGTGAAGATATTAAGCAGAGACTGGTCCCCTGCTGCCAGGCCCACATGACTGTACTCTTAGACTTTTTTCAATGTTAGACAGCTGCCATCAAACTCAGACCCCAAATATTTATCTTACTTCTGAGGTGTCATCCTCAAAACAGTCTGTCATGCTGACATGGGCACTAGGGAAAACAGCCCCACGCTGATATCAGACATCAAACTCTCCCACCCCAGCAAGCCAGCACCAGCATTTGACCTATGAAGATTTGTTGCTTTTTTTCTTTGCAGCTAGGGAATTGGAGAAAGGGGTGAGAAGTGAAGGGGGGCAGGGGAGTGGTGCTAGAGCTCAACTCGACTGGCTACTCTGTGGAGCTGCTTTTATTTAGGTGCCCTGCAGAAGTTTTCACTACTTCCTGCCCTCTCTGGTGTGGGAATGTCCACCTGCCTTTGTAAATAGTTGAAGGAACAGAAAATATTTTTATTTGGTTTTTGTGCTGTCTAAGAATCGGAAAAAATATAGATTGTTGATCACTTCTTAAGAGCGTCTTAGGGAAGGGCCCCTGTGGAAGTCAAACATAGAAAACATGAATTTCCATATGGGAAACTGAGCTCAAACATCGGCTTGTACAGACAAGAGGTGGCTTATATGGTGTGGAAGAGAGGTAGAGGGGAAAAGGAGGTGAAGGCTGTCTCACACAGATCACTGAGATCCCCATTATCTCCAGCTGAGCACCTGACACTGTGTGCAGAGAAGGAAATGACCACACAGAGAGGAGAAAGGAGCATCTCTGAAACATACAGCCTATTCAAGAGCATGGGCAGTGTCCACCCCAGTGGCTGGCACTGCCCACAGGTGATAACCACAGAGCTTACTGCTTTTGTACAGTAGAGACACCAGGCTGGGCATTGCCCAGCTCTTTCCAGAACTCTTTCCAAACTTCATCACAGAACTACAGCCTCCTAACTAGCCTGAGCATTTTGAGTATTGAATTTCAGGTGAAGGCTTAGGAATGCTTCCCACTTCTGACTCTGCTTCCTGATAAGTTTATGCTGCCTCTTCTTCCTCCATTCCTTCCTCACATCCCTCTTCACAGCGTTGGGGAGAGCTGCTGTGGGTGGAGAGCTTTTGAAAGCTCCTGGTGTTGCTATTCCTATGTACCAGAGGAGAGAGGAAAATCCCAAGAGAGAATTATTTCTGAGGCCACAAGAAACAGCGTGTCCTTGTTGACTCCCCACCCGCAGCAATGAAGCATACCTGGGAGCACAAGACATGTTTATTACCCACTATATGCACCATCTGGGAGATTTGTTCATGCCAAAACAAAAGGTGGGGTCAGGCCCAAGAGAATGGGAGCTGTGATCTATGGATGCATGCCCAGCTTCTAGGATTAAAGGTGCCTTGTTCTCAATACCTCTCAGCAAAATCTTCAAAGGCAGACACAGGTGAGGTACTAAAGCAGCCACCCTCCAGAGCAACTGGCTTCAGCTTGGCTGACCCTGCAGGGAGTTTAAGGAGTCTCCTATCAAATGTGCCAGGACAAAGGACCTGGATTGGCATGATCCTTGATTGGAGTGGACTGGTTGCCATAAAAAGACTATTTTAATTTTTATAATGCTATAAACGTACATGATGCAATGCTATTTTAAAATGTGGTTGAAATTTCACAGAGTTTGAAGCAAATGTTTCCAGGAACAGACCCCTGTTGTACAAACACTGATCCTCAAGGTCCAAAGTGAGTATGGCATGGGCTGTGCTTGACAGCTTCCCAGGAGGAAAGGTTATGCTTTGTAAGTAATATCCATGATTTTTAAAGGATCGTTGGTTTGAAGACCAGCTGTACCATGAATCGAAGCTGGAAAGATGCAATATAGCAGCTGCAGTCTTGTGAAAGCAGTGCAGGCAAATACAGTGTTAAGCGAGGTTTGTAGACCCAAGGTCTGGCTTAGTGGTCCAGTACTGGCCCCCTGGAGGTTTGAGAAGCCCAGGCACCAAGCAACCCCCATAGCCCTACAAAGCCTTGGTTGGATAAAGGGACCTCATCAGCTCATTCTGCTGCTGTTTTTTTCACATTTCAAGAGCAGTACTGAAGACTATGTTAAATAGTACTATCCCCTGGTACTAAAACTTACTGTATCTCACTAATGGTGTTTTATCATAATTAAAATTGGTCATTTGTTCCTCTTGGTTTTCTTTTGCTTTGCAGTCTTGCTCTAGTTTATGATGTTTCTTTGCCTCTGGCTACTTAATTTATGCCATTCTGTCTTAAGAAAGACTTTGTCAAAAGTTCTGTAGGAATGCAGTAGCCTGTAGCAACCAATTCTCTATGGCCTTTTTATCCAAAGTCCAATCGAACAATGAAACATGATTTTCCTGTGCTGAAAATTTTCTTGTTAGACCTTAACGTATCTCAATCAGTGGCACTGTAATTATGTTTTAAATTTTCATTACAAAACTTGTTTATCAGAGTAAGATGTATTGATTTGCATGAAATGAGTAACTGTAGTATTTCTGAAAATGGTAGACTTGGTGTTTGCTGTCCTTCAGCTAACTAATTTTATTGAGAGATTATGTATTTTCCTTCAAAATTTCTTTCTTCAGAATTTTTTTAACCTGGGCCATCAGACAGTGGTGATTTACAGCTCTTTAATGTAGTGCATTTATTCTAACATTTTTTCTTTTGACACATCAGTTCCTGACAGTGCCTCATCTTTACGTGCAGGTTGTTAGACTCTCATATAATTAAGCTTGTCCAGCACTTCCCATCATAAGACCTTGCTTTTCGATACGTAAGACCATTTCTGGGCAGAGATTTTTCATGGTTACTCAGTCTTCCATTTTGGGACACATATATTTATTACATCCAAAATGATGTAACAGTTTTCAAGAATGAAGCCAGAAGAAAATTATGCCTTTGTGCACATGAAAAAAAAAAAAAGTGACCTTTTTCTTTAAATGTTCTGTATGCAGCATGCTGTGGAAATAAGATTTGCAATTGAGCACTTGGGTAGCCTCTGAGTCAGGAATGCACTCTTTGTCTCTCTATTAACCTGCCCCAAAAGTGATCCCCAAAAACTGTGATTTGCACATGCCTACTGGGAATTACTTGGGTTGTAGAGGCAGCATTCCCCCAAGAATCCGTCTGTCCTGGGCATGTTTGATGCCTCAGGCTATGCAGAATTTGCTGTACAAGGTCTGTAGCCATGTGGAGCCAGTTTTTAGTGGCTGCTGGGGCAGCAGATTTTCACAGAAGCCTGGTGAGGTTTGGAACTTCACCTGGGGGCTGCTAAGAGAAAGAAGGAGAGAGGGAAACCAGGCTGGGATTTGGAGAAGGGTGAAAGACTGAAACACAACGAGAAAAGGGACTGGGCCTGGAAAATGGTCTGGGTGAGGGAAGTGGGATCGGGGAGTCAGGCTGGGACTGAGATTTTGGAGGCTGAGACTGTGTCTAGGTGGCTGTGTGATCTCCCCCTCCTGGCCACCAGCGTGGCATTCGACTTGCACGGCTTTGCAGGCTCTATTTCTGTTTACAGCCAGTGGCACTCCTAGGGAACATTTCGACTGACCTATATTAAGTGCCTGCTTAGGATGAATCATGCCCCAGGACCGCTGTGTTTTCTCTGCCTTGACGACAAAAGGCTCATCAGATGATGAGCTCAGACGGACACCTCTGCTCTGATCAGATGGGGCCCGGGCTCACAGCCTGTGGGAGGGACATCAGCTGCTGAACCCTCTGGATGATTTAAACCTTCGAGGCTGATGAGAACTGGGGATCTGCCTGTATTGCAGAGCCCTGGTCCCAGGCTGGCACGCAAACCCTCTGCAGGGCATCTCTCCATGTCACAGACCAGCCCTTGCAGCCCCTGGGTGCAGTGCTGGCTCCTTGGTCCTTCCCCCAGGGTTGATGGTGACTGGATGGCAAGGGTCGTGTGGGAGGCCAGTCCTCAGCGACCAAGGTTGTGTGGATGGGAAGACAATGGTGGGACCCTGCAGAGACAGCAGAACCCTTGGATATGAGTTGAAGAGGATGGAGGGGAGTGGAGACAAATGTGACAGGATGTCCTGGAGGCACTGATGAGAAGGGACAGCAAGACTTGGTGTTGTGCCTGTGGAGAGGATCTGGACTGGAACACCAGCAAGGGAGGGGAGTATGGCTGGGAGCACAGGGACTGAGAAGGCAGAAAGGGGCACAGGAGATGAGGAACCCAACCGTGAAGGCAGCAGAGCGAACACCAAGGAGAAAGGAAATACTGAAATGGTGTTTATTAAGCTTGTGCTGCCTACCTTGTGCAGTGAATGAAACAGGGCCCTGCGGGGAAAACACTGTGTAGCCACATAGTTAATGCATAAGGGAGCAAACTAATGGTTGCCTGAAGATCCCTGCCTTTTCCTAATTTTTCAGTGTTTGACTTTGTACTGTCATTTTAATAAGTTTTGTTATGTGTCAGCTGTACATACCCTGCTATAATGTTTCTGGAATGAGTGATGTGCATCCTCATTTTCACCCTGTTGCATCTCACAATGTTTCTGTGTTTAATGCTTGGTCCAAAAAGCACCCTACCCCTCCAGCCTTTTCCTGCTTCCCTACCAGCAGGTATGAGCTTGAAGGAAAACACAGACCTTCAATGGTGCTGCCTAAAGGCAGGAACAGTGCCCACTGAATTTCACTGTCATTTAATGCCTTATCCTGGATGCAAATGCTCATGTGGTTTACAGAGCACACACTAGAGCAATAAAAAACAGGCAAGGAAATCAAAGACTTATTTCTGTTCTGTTTTTGTATTACCAGTTGTGTTTAATGCAGTGCACTTAAAGTGCCTCTAGAATACATTAGTGTGGTTTTGATGGTAAATTTAACTGCCAAACTATTGCCTGCCTCACTGGGATTCCTTCCCATCTTCAACTCCATGTCTCACTTCACTACTAATGGGAGAAGGGTGACATGTGCTGCCAGCCTAGCAAGAGCAAAGCCTGAGGAGTTTGGAATCATTCCTGGGTTGTTCAATATCACCCAGGAGACGAGGCTCATGCCTGTGCAACGAACATTGCCAGGTTAACGCAGAGGGACTGACACTGACCTATTATTTTCTTCCTTGGCAGATCTCTCTGAAACACACGGCACAGAAGTTTATCTGGTGATTTGAGAATTAGCTGCTGTGATACCAAGCATGGCTGACCAGAAATGGAGATAAGAAGCTGTCGATATCTGTTTTCCCTTCATGCACACGGAAAGCCTGTGATGAATGTTTTAGATTCAGGAACTGTGGCCCAGGGGCCACCATTTTGAGGGAAGCTCCAAGGCTGGGGCTTAACCCTCAGTCCAGCTTTTGCTGGAAATAAGCTTGCCCCATAAATACCACAAATCAATAAAAATATCGCATAGCAATTAAAAATTTCCCATGAAAGAAATGTTCCTAAAAACAAGGAAAAATCCCCTTTAGGAACTTGCAACATAAATGTTACTCTGTTAGCGCACAAAATTCAGAGTAAACTTGACTAGAAACTGAAGTGAAAGCAGATGTCTGTTTCCATTGTCCATCAGAGAGAAATGCTAAGGAACAAGGAAACAGCAGAATGTGAAAAGTGAATTGGATTTTGAAAACCTTGCAAGGATAAGCTTTTGAGGGATCCTCTATAAATCTGAGTACGCAATGTTTAGTATGCCAGCAACCATTCGCCTTAATTAGGCTGGAGTCCTGTGCTATGAGCTGTGTGAATAACCTAAAATCACAACAAATGAGTGGCACCCACAATGTCACAAAGAAAAATGCAAATGTGGGTGTGATGGGGCTGGTAGGGTTTGCACCTTCACAGAAAATAAGGATGACACCTGCATGCAGTGGTCACTTGCTTGTGGAGGAAATGTTTCTCACATGCACAGTGCATCTAGGAGTCCCAGGGACCAAACTTTCAGGCTGTACTGGTCACTTTTTGTCTGTATTACTAACAGATGCATTAGGAATTGCAAAGGAGAGCTGTTCTGCCTGGTTAAAACATGTCTGTGAGTGGCAGGGAGGGCCTGTCTATGGCAATGCAGAAAGGAGGCTGTAGTGCAGTGCCTCTCTGAGTGCCAGAGAGAGTTGAGCAGTGGCAGGACTGGATACCAGGTCTTGAGGAGTTTGCTGGACTGCCCAGAGATCTGGGGTGGCAGACTGAGTCTGCTGCAGGAGAGGGGGAAGTCACATAACCCAAGGATCTTCAAAAGCAATTGTATTTTGGCTAGCAATGAGGAAAGGCAGAACATTTAAAGAAGGTACTGCCTTCTTACAGTAAATAGAGTTTTAATCTTTGTGGAAGTAAGGTGGACAAAAGAACTGGATAGCTTGAGGAAATGGTCTGAACTGAGGCAAGCTCAGCAATGATTAAAAGCTGCTACCACTTACAGCTGTTCAGAGGATATTTGAGATGAGCCAATAGACATCACACCACAGGCATCCACATCTTTGCAGCACCACCTAATTGGCTCCCATGTTGGCAGTCTCAGCAGTGATGCCATAGTTTAAAGGGGTTGTGGGGAGTAAATCCACTGCTCTGGGCAGGGAACAACCTGGGGTGCTCTGAAAAAGCAGGGGGTGGAGGCATAGGTAAGCTTGTCATGCCAGTGGCTTTATTTTTATTGCTTTGAGAAGAAATAAAAGCTCCCAGCAATTCCAGCCATCAGCCCAATACTGCTCTGAGAACTGAGACCTTTCCAATAAAGCAAGCCAACAGCAAGGCAAGAATTTGTAGCCCTGCTCCTCTAATTGCAAGGCTCTTCCCCAGCTCCATTAATTTCCTGTGAAACTGAGAAGTTTAGTCAGCATTAAATCTGGGAATGTTGCCTTCCACTGGGGCTCTCTGTTACACAGCAGACAGGCTTACATTTTTGCTGTGACAAATATTTTATTGACACTGATACAATATATACATTGCAAAAGAACATTCAGGATAAAGTATTTCTCTATTTCAGTGGGGAGACGTTTCGTATACAGATGGCTGGAGTAAATCTGGCCTCACAATTAAAATCTGTTTAGAGTTTGTAGCGAAGTGACTGATGGATTGGGCTCAGTGCTCCATCAATCCCCCCTCCCCATGCCTCTCTGTAGAACAACATTGATGGCAGGTCATAAATAGCCATTTGTACAAAGTGCAGGAACTCTTTAAGTATCATTTTACAGCTAGTATATATATTCCAAGTGGCTGGCAAAATGCAAAGTGTTTGGGGTCTTTAAGTAGCAAAGGCAACAGACTGTGGGTGGACAGCAATACCTTTCTATTTGTACCAAGGGTGCCTATTTGAACCTTGTATTTGTGCCCAATACAAGAATGGGGATGTTGTTAATTTTCTAGTAAATTCTTTATTTGCTGTATGCACAAAATTCAGGTCCTTTTCTAAAAAGAGAGAGGCACTAAAGAGGGGTTTTCCTGGCCATATCAATACCTTTCTAATTTTATGGTTTTTAAATCTCCCCAACACTTCAGATTAGTGCAGATTTTCACTTTGCTTTTTGTCCTATATTCTTGCATAATTTTAGTGGACACCACTAAACAGCCACTTATTTCTTCTGCACAAGTTTTTTGTCTCAAGGCTGGAGGAAAATTAGACTCTATTGGAAGGTGCTACCAATTATGAATTATTTCAGTGATGCTTAATACTGTGATGGAAGGGGCCAGCTGGTCATCAAACAGTGTTAAAACTAAGAGTTGTACAGAAATGTAAAATACTGAGGTAAAAGCTCTCTGCAGTAACAGTAGCCACTTGTCGTGTACAGGGGGTAGCAGAGGTATGGAGCAGAATCAGGATGCAGCCCCTTGTCTCACCAAAGAGAGGAGCATTTTGAGCAGCCCTGAGTAGGGAGAGACAGCCTGGGCACCTCCCTGTGGAGGTTGAGTCCTGTAGAAACCTCACCTTTCAGGGTTCACTATGCAGAAGCGATGTTCACATTGCAAGAAGGAGTCCTGGCACTCACCTGAGATGTAAAGCCAAGAGTAAACTTCCTGGTGATCAGAGCCTGAGCTACAAGATAAGGAGCTTTCCAAAAGCACCCACGAAGGAAGAGGGCTGTGGGTGGAAGGGGTCCCATTGCCAGTATGATAGGGGAAAGCAGAGTTTCAGAAGGAGATTGTGGTTCACATCTCCTGGCTTTGGTGAGGCAATGATGTTCTGTAGAACACCCCCTAACTCACAAACTCTTCCATGCTTCCGCATGGAAACTTAGGGGCTCAGCTCACAAGCTCAGTGCTTCCAGGCACATTGTCCCTGCATTTGCCCCAAAAGCCAACTGTGTCATTTACAGCTTCCCCACTGGGTAACTACTGTGGGGTCTGAGGCGAGAGAAAACTCCAGGGAAGTTATGAAGATTTCCGTGTTTTATAAAGGAGTAGTGACAGTCCAGCCACTTGTAGTTAAGAGAGAGGAACTACAGAACACTGGTGTAAATTACAAAGAGGGGGGCACATCCTTTCCCTGGAGGAAAAGGAGTCCTGTCATTTATTAATTTTCTATAACAATGAGTAGTATTTTCTTTGAGGCAGAGAGAACAATTTTCCTCCCTGACCTGTTCGGGCCTGACAACAGCAGCAAACCTTAGCTGAGGAATAAACAAGGAATTATTTATTTGTTCTTGGCTCAATTAATTCCTGGCTTGGAATCTCAGTGCAGACATCAGGTTATTTTCACATGTCCATTGTAGTAAAATGGTGTCAGGCTGAGCCATTCCTGGCAGTACCTCATGCCTGAGAATTAGGAGGGAACCACTATATTTGGAAATAGACAGAATCCTGTTATGGCACTGCAAAATACATTCCCCTTACAGCAGAATGCAGTAGACTCCAACAGTCAAAAGCCTAGGAAACCTGATGCCAGGAAAACCCATCTGCTTTCCTAGGATGCCAGTCCAAGGCATAATCATGGTTGATGTTAAAAACATATCTGCAGAAAAACGTGGAAACTGAGTTTTAAGTCCTGTCACTTAATAATTGTAGCCAAGCTCAACTGCTCAGAAACACCCTGAAACCTGTCTCCAACAAATGCATCTCTTTTTCATTTGAATATTTTTATTTTGAAAGGATCACTCTTTTTGTTGTTAGAGGAACAATTCAAACACAGGTGTGGCTGGCCTTCTCCTTACACACTTTGTTAAAGGGAAAGCTGTAGAGATAACACACGTGTGTGCAAATGTCTGCTGGCAAATACCTTTCTGGTATGGAGGAGGGTGGGGAGCTTCAGTGATGGCTTTCAGTTACAGCTGCTTTTGCCCCAGGAACCTGGATTTACTGCTTTGCCTTGATGTGAGAATGAAAATCAGCTTTCTGTGCTGGTTTTTCATCCTACCAGAGTCAGCTACATTCTAGTAAAAGGAAGATGTAGGGAAAAGAAGGCAGGTCATGAAGGGATCATATATGTACAAGGACAGATTGGGAAGCCTTCCAAGCAGAAGTACAGATGTACAGGATGATACACATTCACCTGCTGCTTTGATGAATGCAGGTGAATGTGCAAGCAAGAAAGCAAGAAGAAAGCAAGTTAGTCAGATGCTGGTCACCTTTAATGCTGCTCCCAAACCATACAGCAAAGAAAAGGCTGTGTGACACTGACCTGAGGGCTCCCAGCTATTGTAGACAGTTGGCTTAATGGGACCTGGTAGCCAAATGGTCTCAAACGAACTAGAGGGTTTGGCTGCTCATCCTAAACAGCCTCTCAGGTTCATCTTTGCAAAAAAAAAAAAATACTAAAAATGCTGGGAACTCTCTGAATCTGTGCCTTCTTGATGGGTCACTTGTCCATTGCTATCACTGAGGTAGCCAAACCAGTCTTAGCAACAAATCTGGCAAATTTGGGCCAAAAAGGCTTTGAACAGTACTTACTACCAGGTATGTTGGTTCATTTTTTTCAGCTGGTAGACACTGAAGGGGCCAGGGCAAGGCTCACAATGGCACGTTGCTGCTGCTTCTGTTCGTTTCAGGCTATTAGCATGAGCAGAAACAGCCATTTCATGCTGATGCCACAAGATTTTCAGCCATCTGTAACATTTAAGCCTTTCTCAATCCACTATGAAAAATAGCTCAGGGAAGACAGGTAGGGGAACAAATCCTTCGGCTCATCATAACAGCTAGGAAAAGATGATAAGGCTTGGAAGGAGGGATTGCAAATGCTCTTCTCTCCTGTAATGCTTCACTTCTACCAACCCAGTTGGGCAGAAATCCAACTGAAAACCCCTCTAACATCCACAGTTGTTAGTATAAAAGTAATCTTTCCAGCTTGACAATTCCCAAGAGCCAGAGCTCCAAGGGATGAAGGACTCTTTATTCCGTCTACTCAGGTAGAGGAGGAAATGACTCTGACTATTTCCATTTTTATGGATTCCCTACTCATAGTGCGCTTTGTGACAGGGCAATAAACCACTATTACCTGGGATTTCAGATTTGAAAGATAAAAAAAATATTGATTTTCAGTTGCAGAAAACGTTTTGTGTTTGGGGGCAACAATTAAGTGCCCACTCACCACTTCTCCCTGGATGCAGGTAACAGGATAGAACTGCTTCTAACTTGGAGCTCATCGTGTTTACTCATGTCTTGCTCCTCACCTGGGAGTACCAAACCCTTGATTTCATCGATCTCAGTCCTTGCTTGGCTAAGCACTTTTAGCTTTCATCCTCTAAGTTTTTGCTGCAGAAGATATAAATCAAGGAATTCAGAGAGCCAACAGAGATGGAAAGCTTGACAATTATAGCTGTTACAGACTATAAGGTGAAAGTTGATGGTCAGGGCATTGTTAGAGTAGAAACGACTCTGGTAAATCCTCTCTGTATGAATGCTAATTGAGATGAATAATTAGCTGGATTGGCTGTCAGGCAGTAAAGGCAGGTTATTCTGTGGGAACCTGAGCTGGTATGCCTAGTCATGAGTGGAGTTTGGGAGATGGGTATCCAGAAGCCCTTAGGAAATCCTCATCAGTGCATGAGAAAGTAATTTGATGGGCTCACTCTGTCATTAGGGATCCTGGAAAACTGGGGGTTTAAGTCTCTGCTAGCACTAGTACTCTGGATTTTCCTCAGATTGTGCATGGGTTCTTTCCCTGAATAAGATTTTTGCCCTTGAAGAGCTAATGTCAAGGGCCAACACCTTTAGCTTTATGATCACCAGGATTGCAGTGAGAAACTGGCCTCTTTTGGAGGTGCAGATTCACCACCAGAAGGAGGAGGAGGGCCTGGTGCCAGGCAAGCACTGGCCAGCAGCAATGGTTTCCTCCTTTTAGCAAAAGATCCCAGAAGGTGTGACGTGAGGAGCTTTTGTCTGGCCTCCAGGGCTGAAATTCTGGCCAGTCTCTCAACACTTGATATTACACATGGTCAGAAAACATCATTGAAAATGTAGGAAATCTTGCTTTTTGTTACCCTGCTGTTTTCAGTAACAACTGTGCAGTGTCTCTGGACAGAGACATATGGTATACAGTACAATATCCATCTACATAGATTTTTTTTCCATGGTTGTTTATCATATTTTTCCTTTTTTAACATCACAACCATCAGTTATAAGCAATGTAAAGGAGCAGGTAGTAAAGTGCCAAGTGCTATGCTCTTGTCTTGCCAGCATCAGGACTGCTAATGGGACCATCTGGCTCCGGGGCCCTGTTTATTGCACGAGACACAAAGGGACACCTCAGGATGAAGGTTAAAATACCCCCAGTAATGGACAGCTGTGAAACAGCAGGGCCAAGGCAGGATGGTGGCATTTCTGACCCAAGCCCTCCAGGCTCAGGAGTGTGATATTACAGAAGATGTTACTGATCTGTTCTCTCCTTCTGCCCTTCAAAGAATCCAACACAACATCTCTAAAGGTTGATATCAACCACAATTCTGGTAGTTTGTCACTCAGACACTGTACATTGCCCTTAGAAATCCCAAGGCAAGGTATCTCAAAACAAGCCTGATTTTTCCATCTTCTACTGCTCATCTGGTAGTTCTTCTATCCCACTTTTAAAGGGTCACATGGCCTTTCTGCTTCTTCTCCACCACTGTGCAGTGCTTCACCAAGGAGCTCTCTTCCATTCATCCCACACTGCACTGCTCAGCAGACAAGATTCATGATTCCCAGGTCTTAGCTCCATGACTCATCAGGTTACAGGCAAACATCTCTGCTGCTCTCTGAACTGTTTCCTCCAGGAAACTAACAGCATTTCTAGGAGTCTCCTTTTTATGTGTGAAGATAAGGAGAAAAGAAGGAACATCTCAGTCTGTGTGTGACAGAGAAAGGCTAGTGGTACTTTTCAGGGCTATAATACTAAAAAAAAAAAAATTAAAAAAAATTATATCCATATTTAGTTTGTTCTTTATTTCCTCCAGAGTTTTTTCCAGGTTTCTTGGGGAACTGCCTGTAGATATGTCATGATCCTAGTGACCTCTGGATTTTGGTGCCATTAACATCTGTTGTTCTCAGAGCTCTTCTACTGTCCTTTCTTGTGTGTCCATACCTAGACTTTCCTCCAGTCAGATCAGTCCTACTGTCACAGTTCTCTACACTGCATCCACTACACAGTTTTCCCTCCAGCACCAGGTCCTGTTATTCATATCCTGGGGCACCCTCAGTCAGTGGTACAGCACTTTCTACTGCTTCAGTCTGTGACCACCAGGCTTTCCTGCAGATGCACCCTTGCTATTGATTGTCCCGATTCTCTGCTGTTCAGCACTGAATCTTTCTGAAGCAGAGATTTCCACCATGATGGTTTATCTGCTGTCCATTAGCAGTGGTCAAGATGAGGCCTGGCTCTGGCCAGGAAGAACATGTGCAGAGGCAAAAGGCATTAACCTCTCCTGGCCACGAGTTGATTCTCATTTCAGGCTTGGTTGGAGTTGCTACAATGTCAGTAGGTGAACTGTCAGATTGCTTCCCAGCTTCCCCTTGATCCCCAGCTGCAATTTGCTGTTTATTTGGAAGGACAGAAGGAACCAATAAGCAGATTGATATGAGAAGAGGCAAAACCCCAAAACGCTGTACAGCCTGCCTGAAAATAAAATTGTGGGTAATTAAATTTGACTCTGGGAGAAATGCTGGGACACAAGATGAAAAAAGCAAAAACAACTGAAAAGGAAGGCAGAAGACTGCAGGAAACATTTAGATAATAGGGGAAAAAACCCCACACAAACCAGAAGGAACCCTGGAAGCTGGAAAAGAAGGGAGAGTGCAAACTCTTTGATTCTGAAGATGCTTCTGAAGATAAGGCTTATATTTGCTGTTCTTGTAAGGTCACTTCCCAGCTTTCTTTCTAAGCATTCAGTTTTGTCCATTGATGTTTCTCTGTGGAACATCAGTTGCGAAACCGAGAGGAACATTTGATCATAGTTGTGGTGTTGGTAGTGCAAGCATAAGAGACAAAGTATCTCCAGGAAATTTGGGAGAGTTGCTCTGGCTTTACATCCTTAAAAGTAAGAGCAAAATCTTGCAGATGGAGACTTTATACAACAAATGGTTCCATCTGTGAGTCAGATGCTAGGCAGGAGGCAGGTGTGACATACATCTGAACAGTGGCAGACAGCCAGTCTTTAGAGGGAGAGAGTTTATCTGCCAACAAGCAAAGAGAGAAGACCAGAGTTCAGTTTAGAGAGCTAAGAAATTTCTGGGAATGGGGATGAGCTGGGGTAAGCCCCAAAACAGAGTCTGAGAAAGAGGAAGAAGAAAAATCGTCAACCCAGGAAATCTGGGTGAGAGAGTACTGAGAGAAACTGGGTCTATATAAACAACACTTTTGTGATATTTTATTTACCCTTAATCTGCATCCCAAAAATCTATTGGGAAACACCTTGTTGTTACACCCCTCTTGCAGTATCACAAAAATGCACTTTTGTTTCCAAACTGGGCTGAGTCATACGTAGGTCTAGACTTGCACCAAGCTGAAGGATGTTCAGCGGACAGTGTCTGATTTAGTTTCAGATGTAGTTAAGGGAGGAAGACATTCACCACTAAACCTATTTCTCCTTGAAGAAGTGAATGAAGTCCTGGAGGCTTGGCTGTTAAAAGACCTGTGTCCTTTTTTTGCGTAGAGAAAACCTTGTTGGACGCCACTGGTGGGAGGAAACAACTCTTGACTCGAAACAGGCTTTCCTTCAGGGTAGTAAAGTGAGCTGTTTGTTAGCTGGGACTTCTGTTTTCTTCCTCCTGAGAGTCTCCTCTCCTCCATGCAATGCTGATATGGAAGGAAGCTGTTTTGTCATTTAAAAGAAAGAAACAGATGGAATATGTGGCAGTGTTAAAAAGCTCCAGCTTGTTGCCACGGTAACTAAGGGGGATATATTTTATAATTATTATTTAAAATTCTTCATTGTCTTCATTAAAGGTAACAACGATAGCAGAGAATAAACAAAGTGATGCCCTGCTGTGCAAATCAGTCCCTCAATAAATAAAATTAAAGGAGTGCTTTGCATTGCAAATGCTGATACAGTCACCAGAAGGGTGGAAGGACTGCAGGTTATCTGAGGATGATGAATTATGCATGCTGGCACATTAAGGACACAGCAGGGTCATTTGGCACCTCTACCCTTTAACTTCTGTTGTGTGGGTTTGGACAAGTCCTCTGGAGCACTGGACAAGACTCGGCCAGCTTGCATCACGGAATTGTCTGAGCAGCTTCAGGAATCCCCCCAGACATTTATCATATTGCCCCAGCAAGCAGGTGCAGTAGCTGTAAGCTCCTTGTGAGCTCTTAAGCACTGGCATTGTGGGATGGAGGATGTCTGACATCCTGAATTTATTGTCCCAGGAGTTATGTCTCAGTGAATGATGAGTGAGTATCTTCCACCCAAGATATCTAACAAACTTCACCAACTTATTACCTGCATTCAGGTAGCACTCTGCACCGCAATTCAGGGTTCACAGCCCTGCTGTGAACTGCAGCAGTTGCCTTTCAGTTCTTAGCCACACATCCGTTAAGAGTATGAAGGAAAGAGGCACTCTTGGCCATCTAAGACAATAGGCTAAATCCAGGATGGACTGCAACTCTTCTGACTTGGTATTTGGTTCAGGCACAGAAGTAGCAAGGTAGTAATCAGACTCAACTGTGGTTTCTGTGGGATATCTCATGGTAAAGAAAACATCTCATGTTGCTTTGACCTTACTTGTTGACTCAGAGAGAGTAAGGCATCAATAGATTAAAGAGGTAGTTAAAAGGGCAAAGTGTTTAGGTGGCTGATTAAAGGACACACCTGTGACAGGCCAACTTTGAAAGAAAATGCTTTTCTCTTGATGAGCCCAAGGTCGGTGAAGAGAATGTGTGAACACAGCTCTAATTTGATCGAGAGATTACATTTCACGATAACAAGTTCATACACAGCAAAATCCCTGTTATTACTTCTTCTGACTGTGTTTGTTATTGCTGATGGAACAGATTAAAAATACATCCAAGCCTGCGGAGATTCTCCCTGGGGATGAGATTGCACAGAGGTTCTCCAGCTTTCCTGCCTTTGCCCCCAGTTCTTTCCCAGACTTTCTGCATGCCCAAGCATCCAAGCGTGAGAGAGACAGCTCAGATGTGGAATCCGGGGCACAGGCAGCTGCTCACTCTTCCTTCACACAGCAGAAATAAGCGTTGTCTAAATTTAACACTGCTTCTGCTGCCTGTGTTTGCAGTGAAGTCTGAGTCCCCTGGGGCTGTGGAGTTGCCACCAGCAGGGACAGGACAGCAGCCCTAGCTCTCCCCAATCTGGGTTTGCCAGGCAGCTAGGGGCAGAAATTCCCTTAGTTAAATAAATGGACAAGGGAGGCCATGACCTTCTGTTTTTGCATCCCCATTGGGATGAGAGTGAGTAAACATCAGTGAATTATCACCTTTCCCCCTCTGCAGATATCTGTATAGTGGCAGGACCAGGTCAATTGTTAAGGCAGAAACAGTATTTGGAAGATGATAGCTATTTCTGAAATCATAAAAACAAGAATGAATCTCACAGTTTTTACTGGCTTTACTAGTAAGTGACCTGGCTCTTGCAGGTATGGGAATGAGACAGACATGTCCAAGGGTCCTCTCCAGTCACTGTCTGGGTCTTACTGTATTCACCCCCATAAGTGGCCACAACCCATTAAGAAGACAGAAAGCAGCTCTAAGCAGCTCTTCTTCCTCCAGAGACAGAAATGAGGAGGGATCTGTCTGCTCAGTTTCTCATGACTACAAATGCATCAGCCAGCCAGACCATATCACTCTGGGAGTCTTCCTGTCGCAAGGGGAATAGTATTATCCACTTTGATAGCTGTTCACATGTCATTTAATCCTGACTCTTTTAGTAAGTCTAAGTATAGTATTAAGCATAAGAGAAAGTAGGAAATATTATACAATAATCATTAGGAATGGAATATGATAGGAGTATAGGTAGTAGTTTTGCACATATGAGTACCCATTACCAAGACAGCTTTTGTCAGCTCAGCATTAGGCAGGCTAAGTGGAAGTTAAATGTCCAGGAAATATTGGAGGTGCAAGACAAATGATTTGAGGCTTTCCACAAGCAAAAGGTCACAAGGAATGGCCTCATTGCCAAGAAGTAATTTTTTGCTGAAGTTATAAGATAACTGAGGACATAGTTTAGATAAAGATAAGATGGTCTGATTGTAATTCTAATGTATTGTTCCTGATTTACTTGTGGTATCACACTGTAAGGTTGATAAATTTATTTCTTTACACATATTACAGAAAATCCTGGTTTCATAGAGGAGTTTCTTTCAACCTTTTGCTGCTGATATCTGTGGGATCACCCAACATAGCTGGGTCCAGCTCTTCTGAATGATGCAGTGTCTCTCCTCATGCACAGTCTGCTGCTTCTTTCTTCTCTAATCTAAATATTCCTTTGATTTCTACCTTATACCTTGTGCTTTTTTGAGAACTGGCTCAAGGAGGGGATTCAGCTTGTATCTGTGATGATCAAGTCACTGTTGCTGATGAGTTCTTCACACAGCTACTGATGTGCCCATTGCAGACGTTACAGCTTCTGGGGGCAGGTGGTCCAGCTGTCAGGAAATGGTGTCTCATCCTCCCAGCACCTTCAGGATTCTGGAAATACCCCTGCTTCACAGGAGAAAAAGAACAAAAAGGAAACCTTCAATTCTGTCAAGATTTTTTGGTGAGAGGTGACAGACTGGGAGTGGACACTCGAAGTAGTTTGTGTGCAAGAGACTACAGTACTGACCAGGGATGAGTAAAACTCAGGTCCAGGTTTTCAAAGTCAGTTGGAAAAGCCATGGTTTTGACAGCTGGGCCCTTCCCCTTGAGCACTGTCTTGTGCTGAGCATTCTGAGAATTGCATATATTCATTTGTACTGTTCCTCTCACAGAAGTCTTCCTCTTGGAAATGTTCCTTTCAGAAATCTCACCCAGAAGCCAAGAGACTGCTTTGGAGCCTGGGATGTTCTTCTGGAGAGATTCAGTTTTTCAGAATTAATAATTCGTTACAGAAAATTTTTGGAGTTGCACTATTCATCCCTCCAAAGTAAGGCTGATTTGAACTTTGATACCTCTTTAGGAATTGGTCTCACTCCTGCAGGGTGGAAAAGATCACATCTTTTTCTTTCTCTGAAGTTAATGCTTATCTAATGCATGCATGTTTTATATGTCTAAGACTTATGAAACACACATTATACAGAAATATGGTATGTATCTAAAAAACCTGATTTATATACATATCCCGTATATATGTATAAACACACAGAGTCCACACTGTGGTTGCGCTTCCCTGAGATCAGCATATGGTCCTTTGTTTCAGCATTCCCCTGGAGCAGTGGAATAAGCTCTAGGGACAGAGATAGATTAGTCTTGGTATAAATGTTTTGCCTGGTCTTCATTTCCTGGAAGGCCCATCCTGTGCCTCCATCTGCCTTGTGAGCTTGAGATTTTCCATGTGGATTCATTCCCCAGGTTCTTCCAGAATGGTGCTTACAGGGAAGTGCAAATGAGTGAGCTGAGAGAATACATTTTTGATCTCTTTTTTCCCCTGACCAATTCCAATGAAAGAGCAGTTTTGGGAGGGTGGAGCATCTGACCTGTCTAATTTTATCTGCAGGGATGCAGATCTATCTTTCCAAAGCTGTTTTCAAAGTGACTCTGATAACAGGACTGCCTACAGATAGGGCTGCAATGATTATTCAGAACATTAATCAGGGAAAAAATTATGCCAGTTACTGATTAACTAATTACTGCAATCAAATATTCACTTCTCTCTTTGGAACGTTGGGCACGGCGCTGGGAGAAGGCGACAACAACAACAAAACCCCTCAACACAAAAAATAGTTTCTCTATTCTTTTGTGAGCTGGGGGAGAGTTCCAGATGCAGGAGACAGGAGTGTCCCGGAAGACCCCAGAGGGGCCCAGCTGGGGCCTCTCTTTCCCTGTTTTCATTCCAGTGCATCTTTGCCTGCTCCAGCTTGTGATTTAATGAAACACCAGCAAGGAACAGCCAGTGTTTGATTAAGGGAGAAGCATTTGAAAGTGACCTCTGATAATGGCCATGAATTAAGATTCAGCAATACTGCTCAGCTCCCTGCTCCTGCCCCCTGGAAAGCAAAAGCAGAGGGTGCATCCATGCAGGAAACCTCTGCACTTGCAGGGAGGAAACTTTCCAGGAATCTTCTTTCGTCCAGATTTCCTGCTGTGCCCGGCGGAGGGAAATGTGGAATAAAGCAGGAATAGAGGGTAAAGGACAACTGACTGGAGTCTGTGTCACACTCTGAAGGCATTGCCCACACACCAGCTTGCTTCAGAGAGGTTTGAAAAGTACACTTGGACGTAATATGTGAAAGATGGGCAGATTGTGGTTTCCTTAGAACAGGCGGTACCTGGTCTGGGTCTGTTTGCATCGCTTGCTTGGTAAGGTTAATGTGTTTCAGGATCAAGTGGGCTGTAGAGCTGCTTCCTCTTCAGGAGAGAAACTTCCATCAGTCCTCCAGCAACAGCACTTTCTATTAAACTGATGTTAATAGTGAAGTGTTTTGTCTATTCAAAAGCTGTAATATCTTGCTGAATGCCAGTCCAACAGCTGCTCTGCAGGCTGTGTACCCGTTCCACATACATCACTGCAATAGTTTTCAGTCTGAGCTCTGCAGATTCCTGGAAGTCCACAGACTGCTCCCACAGGACTTTCAGATGATAACAAAGAAACATGAAGGCAGTCTTACATTTGTTCTACAGGAAATAAATAACACTTACACTGGAATTTTTTTAAGGAGCTCATAAACTGAAAAGAATGGTTTAATTCACTGATGTGGATGTTTCATCTCATGTTCAAGGCTTTTTTTCTAATTGTAGATTTTAGACATAGTGACTGGAGACATTAAGGGACAAAGATAGGTCAGAAAGGATTTTCTAGTGGAAGGAAAATGTACCACCTGAGAATTAGAGTTTTTTTCTTTGATAACTACATTTCTGTTGGTTTTCCATGTTATGTCTCCTACATCGCTATCACAGACCTGGAAGGGTGACCTGAAGCTCCCGCTCTCCACACTGCATTTTCACACTTTCCAGTGTTGATGTGGGCATCCCACATCTGCTGCTTCAGGCACAATTTGGAGATTTAGCATATGCACTTGCATCACTGTCAGTGAAAAACAGAAAGTGGAGTTGTTCAGATACCACTGACAGTAGAATATGGTCTGTAAAACTTTGCTATGGGTCTTATTGTACAAACAAGGGGGAAAAAAGCATCTAAACTTGACAGTGAGGCACTAGAATGAAAAGCTGAAATACAAATGAGCTGCAAAGTCAGTATGAGATTTGCAGGCATTTGACACTGCAATGAATGACAACCCACAAGTGGTCAGCACTTGTCAGTCCAGGAAGATAAAGCAAAATCTCAAAGTCGGATAATGTGCTTTGGATTTTTTTTACATTAGTGATGTAGAGATCTTGACATTCTCTTCAGAGGTATTTGAATTTCAGAATGGCTGAAGTTTGTCTGTTATCCAGAAGTTGGGGGAAAAAAAGAAATTAAAATAAATCGAAAAGCCTTAGATGTTAATTGCTATTTATTCAAAATGTAATAGCTGCAGAGCCTGAAATTCATACCAGATTCAGAAATGAGATCATGCTTCATAATAATTGGTATTTCATACTGCTAGATCTTTAATGTTTTTTATTTTAAAAAATATCAAGAATTACTTTCTAGTGTTACTGACACCCACTCAGCCACATACTCACATCCCACAAGCACACACACAATTTGCCCTTAACTGTTACTGGACATTTAAAGCTCTTCCCTCTTTGTAGTTTTCAAACATTAATTATTTTAAATGTTTTAAATTTTTTTGCGTTAAAGGAAATTTTGTCTGACACTCACCAGTAAGTCTTTCCTTCGTTAACATGTGTGCAGTGCCTAGTGCAGAACTGCAGAGGACACATCCATGGTGTGCATTTATTAGGGGCAGATCTGGGAAGCTGAGCTGGCTATCAAATTGAGGGAAGGGATTAGTCCCTCTGTTTGGCATCATGAGGACATACCTAGTGTCCAGTGCCCAGTGCCCAGCAGGAGATTGCTCTAGAAAAGAAAGAGGCTGGCAAACTGGAGGGAGTCTAGTGCAGAATGACCAGGGTGGTTGGAAGGTGCAGCACACAGTGCAGAGGGAGAGGCTGAGGGAAACTTAGTTTAGTCTTAAGCAGGGAAGACAAAAGGGAGAGCTAACTGCTGTTTTCTACTGCTTAGAAGGGCTGGTAATGAAAGTGCTCTTCCCAGAGGTCAAAAGGCACAAGGCAGTAATCACACATGAATTGCAGCGCACAGAGTTCCAGTTGAACATAAGGAAGAAATTTTTCATCAGGAAAGTGATCATGAGAGAGATGCCCAGTGAGGTTGTGGGAACCCCACCCTTGAAGATGTTCAAAACTCATCTGCACAAGGCCTTGTATAAGCCCAACTCAGCTATGAACTGTTAACAAGAGGAACATGGTTGCAAATTTATTGAATAAACCAGAAACTACTGAAAAAAAGCCTTTCTGAAATGCCATTCTGTCTTCCTCTTGGGAGGCAGGACTTGAAAAAGTCTTGACTGCTGTTTTCTACTCATATAAGTGCTCTTCCCAACAAAAGGCACCAGTAATCACACATGAAAGAAGTTCCAGTTGAACCTCAGGAAAGTACAAATGCAGTGAGGTTGTGCTTCATCTGCACAAGGCCGTAACCCAACTCAGCTATGAAGTTAACAAGAGTTAACTAAAACTGGTTTAAACTGAATAAACCTGGAAACTACTGAAAAAAAGCCTTTCTGAAATGCCATTCTGTCTTCCTCTTGGGAGGCAGGACTTGAAACTGAGTCATATAAAACCACCTTAAGAACACCTTACAAAGCAGGTGCTTTCTCCGTACGCATGGTTGAATTTGCAGAAAATTGAAAAAGGTTATATAATCCAGAGAACTTGTGAAGGGAATGTGGTACCTTTGTCCAAGTCTCTGGAAGCTCACACAATCCCCAATAAGCCTATCAGGTCCCAGAGTGAGATTTATCTGGATCTGCCCTTTGCAACTGGGATTTCTTTTTTCCCAAATACAGTCAAGTACTCTCAGAAGCAGGAATGCAGCATGTTGGTAGCTTCTTCCCTCTCCCTCCAGTTGCTTGCAGCTAGCCTTAGACAACTAAGAAGGAAACGAGGCCAAGTGTGCTTTTAGAGAGAGGAGAAGGCTGCAGATGCTCTGCAGGTGGCTCATTCCCTGATATGTGTATATATATTTGCGTGTGTGTCACCTTTTGTTCACAAATATTGCCTGCCCAGTGGGAGCATGACTTGTTAGTTCTGGCTTATAATCACAACTGTTCATCAGAAAAGGGGAAAAAGGTTTGAAAACCAGACTGTTGAAATCCTCCCCTTTCTCCACACACAAAGATAAAATGTTCCCACTCCAAAATATCCAGCACATATCTCAGGTGCTGGCTCCAGCATCCTCCAACAGGAACACACAGACCCTCTGCCTGTCCTTCCCTCTCTCTGACCAGTCCAATCCACCAGCAATCTGCCTGTCCCTTCCCACTGTCCTCAATTCCCCTTGACCAGCCTGGACACCAGTATTTGTCACACCTGCACTGGTCTGTGCTGGAATTCCTGAGTGGAGCCTGACACTTGCCCTGAAAATGTCTGGGCAAGAGGAGGACAGAGAAATTGTCTGTGTAATGCAGAGGTTTTTTGAAGGGTAGCTATGGTCAGTGCACCCTCTCCCCACAAGAAGAGAAACCTGCTGAGCCTCCAGACAGATGGGAATTCCGACTGTGTTGCAAAAAGTGTGAACTGGTTTTATTCAATTTTAAACAGAGCATTACTCTATTCTAAATCCATAATCTCTGCATGATCCTTCCTGTGCAGTCAAGGGGAGTAAGAATAGGAAATATAGCCACAGCTACAGCTTAAGCAGACTATATCCTTCCAACAGAGCTCCACGGGGTTTCAGCTGTGGCTGCCACTGACAGGACTCCCTCCTGTCCTGGGTCCAGCAGCACACTCACCCTCCCACTGGAGAACAGGGAGGATCTTGGACTGTCAGAGCCACATTTTGCTTCTGCCCTTTATGCACTGCTCCCTTTTGAAAGGCAGTGTAGAAACATCAGGGATTATTAGAGAGGATGAAATCACATGAGGGAGTATTAAATATTTATTCCCTTGTATTCTTCATTTGGATTATTTGAAAATTTTTTCCTTAATTGTCTAATTCTGCTCCCAAAAGTGGGGCTATGCTGCTGGCTGTGGCTCCCACTCTTTACTGTTATTCTTCCTGCTCTCTCCTGTAGAGCAAGGTCCTGGTCAGAACTGGGGCAGATTGCACAGGAGACTCTGTAGACACAAATACAAAGACACAGCCCTTTTGCTGCTGCTACAAATTCAGACTATAAAAACAAACAGATGGAGCATGGCAAAAAGGGTCACAATGTACAATCAAAGTGATCAGGGCTGTTGCTGGCAGCCACAGGGACAGCATAATTATAGGCTCTTTTTGCCTTTTTTTTTTTTCTTCCTTCCCTGGCGGTACACTTTGATTGCCCACTGTTTGGAGTGTTTGCCTGTATTGGTCAGAGATGGAGAAGGATGTGCAGGGACACTTGGAAGGACAACAGCAGAGAGAGGAGATGGCAGAAGCAGGGAGCGATGGTCAGGATCAGGTAACCAGCAAACTAGACAGAGCCAAGGAGAAATAAGGCCATGTTTCAGCTGCCAAGATGAGTAAGGTGGCTGAGGGAGTGGTGCTGCTGGGCCTGCAAAAGGCTGAGGAAAGCTGCCAGGTTCAGTACCACTCATTCTAATGGACTTCAAAGTCCTGGAGCCTCCATTTCATGGTCCAAAGCTCCTTTTGGCCAGAAACAAGCATGAATGTATAAGTGTTCTAGAAGACAACCACCTATATATAGTTTCCTCCTTGACTCCTGACCCAGGATTACCAAGCATGGTGATAAAAGCCCCCAGGACTGCCTCCAGTTGTGCTGGAATGTGCAAGAGCACCAGAGTCTTCAAGCACAGTGGTGTGCATGGGACCAACATGGACCCAGGGGGATGAAATAGAAGGGAGTAAGGAAGGAATAAACTGGGGATTAACTCAGCTGAAAGGGAACATCTGAAGGAAGGAGGTGAAAGGACATGGATAAATATCACACTGAGGTGAATAGGAAGGCTCTGCACTCTCACCCCAGCTGGGAAAGGCTGGCAAAGTCTCGTGGCCAGGAACTGAAGGGGACCGTGAGTGAAAAACATGGAAAGAGCTGGAGAGGCAGAAGCTTACTGTGGTAATAAAGAGGAAAGTGACAGATGAAAAATAAAGCCCTAGAGAGGGATGAAACAAGTTCTTTAACTAATCAGCTTGTCCAGATGAGCAGGAGGGTTAATCCAGCTGTGATGGAGTGAAAAGGCTAAATACATGGGGCAGGGCCAGCCTGGCTGGAGAAGCACTGTCTAATTCCCCTCCAAGGGAGAAGACAGTGGGGAAGGCAGAGCCAGGGCAGGGCTGTGAATGGCTCAAAGACCCAGAGGCTGGGGGTCTTCTGCTCTCTGAGGACCATGTGGCTGCACAGTCTCCATGTGGCTATGGCCCTCCCTGCCTGAGCAGCAGGCAAGTGAGAACTTTTCTTCACAGCTGGGAGAAGGTGTTCCTCTTAAGGGTTCTCTTGTGGCTGCCTTTCTGGGTTTGTTCCTGGCAAAACAGAAGGTACACCTTGGAAAATCCACCTCTTGTGTTATAGGGTAAATGATGTATTCACCCAGGGTATCTGGGCAGTGCAGCTGACAGAGTCCGTGATTCTCTGTGGTAGCTGGAGGTGGCTGCCCATGGACTGGGATACTGTCCCAGCTGCTCCTACAGACATGGCATGAGCTCAGGTAACTCCAGACCATCTCAGCTTGGGGTGGCTTCTCATTTCAAGCTAAATTTGTGCCCCTAGGACATGTAACCTGGCAGATGGGGGAAAAGAGGGATAGGTTAGAGTAGTTCACAGTGGATATAATATTTGTTCTCACACATTATAATAGGTTTGGTTTGGTTATTCTCTTTTACAGAGCTCCCCTTCATTTCCCCTTCATTTCCCCAGAGAAAAGTTCAAGGACATAGCTTCAAGCTGCACCAGGGGAGGTTCAGACTGGATGTCAGGAGGAATTTTTTCACAGAAAAGGTTGTTAAGCATTGGAATCGACTGCCCAGGGACATGGTGGAATCACCATGTCTGGGGTGTTTAAGGAAAGTCTGGATATGGAATTCAGTGCCATGGTCTAGTTGACAAGGTGGTATTTGGTCATAGATTGGACTCAATGATCTCTGAGGTATTTTTCAACCTAATGATTCTGTGATCCTGTGAAGCTAAAGGGGTGCCATATCAGTCACCCCAATACCACTTCAGATTGACTTCAGATTGGCATGAGAACTTGGCTGCTTCTGCCAAGCAGGACAAAAACCAAAGGTGAGAGCACAGGAAGGAGCAATCTCCCAAGACAAAGAAGGGAAAAGGCACTGCTTTTGGAAGGCCAGCTGCCAAAGAAGAAATCTGACAGTCAATCAATCTGCTGTTTCTCTGGTTCTGCAACAACCAAAGGGAAGAAATCGTCCAGCAGGGAATAGGGGAAGGAGTGGTTATCATTTTGTTGCTCTTTTGTTTTCTCTTTTTTCTCTGATACCTATTATCAACTGTGTTGAAAAAGCAAAATTTACAATCCTGACTCAGGATATGGGCTGCATCCAGGTCCATAACTATTCCTAATGCTGAAAGGTAAGATGTAGGAGATATAATTATTTTGTATTACGGTATTTTTTTGCCTTAGCTGCGGGAGATGTGTCAGAGAACTGAAAGGCTGAATTCTGCTTTCCCCCTGCCGGAATATCCATCAATTGCCAGCAAGACTGCTGCCCATTTGCACCAGGGTGAGCAGGAGCAGCTCTTTGCTACACAGCATTATGGCTGGAATGAGATGGGCAGAACGATACAGTGATGGAGAGGAAACGTGGTCTGCAGTGGCTTGAAACAAAGTGCTGGATCTTAGTGACTAGAGGCTGCACCCCCTGTGTGCACAGGTGACAGTGCCCTGTGGGTGACTTTTAACACTCAAGTCACTCACCAGTAGATAATGCACAGTTTTCTAATAATGGAGCCAGAAGCTGTACACTGGAAATGTTTCTGAGCACAATGGCATGCTTCTGTAGTTGCAGCCCAGGAGGCATGAAGCAGTGAATTAGGATGAGAATCTCAGCAAGAAATTCTCTCTTTTGGAGGCAGGCTGCAAGAGAGACAGCTCCTCTTATTGCTGTTATTACAGCCTCTGAAAGGTTATCAGACCTTCTCTGTCCTGTTGTCCTGCCAGAGGGGATGGGTACCTGAGTGCTGAGGAGTTCCCCACACTCAGCTGGCACAGATCTCGTGTATTAAGTCATCATCCCCAGACCATCCCTGGCACTGAGCATGTGAGGGATATGGGAAAAGTGGGGAATCATTGTGCTTTCACCATCCCCTGCAGGTGGATAATCCCTAAGGGATTACCTAAATTTGCCATTGTTGGTGATCCCCAGGGTTTGTCTTCTCTGCTCCAGGGAGTACAACCAGTGAAAAATTGGTATGATAATTACTATGGCTTAGCCTCTTCCTTCACTGCCTGAGTTGTCAGAGCTCATCTGCAGACCCAGGTCAATACATTATCTGCACTTCCTTCAAAGTCTCTGAAGAGATAATACAAGCGATGTCATCCTTTTTTTACAAAGGGAAAAACAAAGGGCACACACTGTATTTTTGTCTGATGTCAGCTGGTAAGTTGGTGACACTGGGAAACAAGTTTTGCAGTCCAGATACAACTTCACCACCCTCATGACGTGGTCCTCGCACTTCAATTAGAGGTGGCAGGCAGCAGGTAAGAGGAATGAAAGCCACAGGGATTTAAAAGGAAAAGCTCCCTCTCTTTATGCTTGGTCTTCAAGATTTTTGTGGCAGTAAAGAACAACACTGAGGCAAAAAGGTTTGGACCGTCAGAGCTGTGTCAGTTTTGTAGGCTTGAAGTGGTTTAGAAGAGTACAGGTATGGGATGGCAAGAGCTGGGGCACAGGCTGGCACTGGAAGCTTCATGGCTATAAACCACTCAGCGACAGCCAGTTAAGAAATGCAGCTGGACAGGTGTTCTGGAGCTGCCTAAAAACAGTAATCTTAGGTAACTAAGAGAACAAGGAACAAGTATCTATCCATACATAACACATTTGGATGTAATGTGGGCTGGCAGACCAATGAAAAAAGAGCAAGGTATAGAAACAGATGTATAAAATAGATCCCAACAGGACCCTAGAGTGAAGAAGAAGGAACCATCAACATTAACATCACATTTTTTCTGGTGAAGGACTCCCGATGTTGAAGACACACCATGACAAACCCCATCCCTCCCACCAGAGAGAAACCATCACCGTCAAGACCCAGAAGAACAGTGGAAAGCGGAGCATAGGAGCAGAAAAAGGGGCACCAACTGAGAAGTTTTAAAGTGCATTTTTACTACTGTTGAGGGCTTTTTTCTATACAGAATTATGCTTCATTTTTGTGTTACAGTCAGATCTGGAGTGTTATTCTTGGATTACACTGTTAAGACTTCGATTATACCAGCAACGGATTCTTGGGTTTAAATACATATATAAAAATATATGCACATATGCGTGCATTTCCGTTGTGCCTATAAACAAGAACTTGCATGTAATATTTGATTTAAAATTCCTGCAGATGGAAGATTATTCTGGAATTTAAATTTAGTCTTTTTTTCTACAGTCTAACTAATGCATTCAGCCCACAGGAAAATCCAAAGAGGTATTACATCACTATAAGAAGAAAACTGGAAAATGGAAAGAATTTAAAAGGTAAACTTTAACTGCTCCTTTTTTTTTTTTTTAAGACAATTGAATAGAAAGTATGTTTCAGAGTGACCCCTGCACTTTCTCTGAAAAAACATGGCTAGATCTAGGTGAACAAGAGCAAGAATCATCTGCATAAGAGCTTAAATGGAATAGTCCTCAGCCTTGTGCAAATTGAAACATATGTCATTTAGCCAAAATAAATTCCCTAATACTCCTTAGTTATTTTGACATTTAAATCCTCTATCACATGCTTCTGAGAGTTTTTCTGTCTGGTGTTGGGAGGAACCCAAGTACATTTGAGCAAGATATACCAGGGTCCGCAATGGGTTTTCCAAGATAAAAGTGACTTATAAAGATTTTGCCCTGTTGCATTTCAGTGACTGAGTTAGGGTCTATTTTTGAATAAAGGGGGCGTAACTACAAATACATCCAAACACCAGTGCTTCATTTAAGATTGTTCTTCCAGATTACCTCATGAGCAGGACATCCTTATTGCCTTGTAGGAGGCTATTCCCTAACTCTAACAGCTCTCATCACTAATCTCCATGGTTCATGAAGGCTGGTTGGATTTCTGTGCTATTTAAACTGCAGTGAAGGCAGGGACTCAGAGCTGGTGCATTTTTATTTTTCCAAACACCCTCTCTCCTTCTTGAACTGACTGCTGAGGAGACAAGTGGCTGCGGGGGGTCATTAGATCTGTTTGCTATCCGTCTTCTGCTCTGGTCCTCCTTGCTCTTTCCCTTGTTGTGCCACTGATGCTGGAATGCGGGGATGCCGTGCAGGGCACGGTGCAGCACTGTCTCTGTGTGAGCAGGTGCCTGAGGATTGCTGTACGTGCTGGGCGCCTGCACTGCTGCTCCCCTCTCCCTCCTGAGAGCAGCGAGCCAGATGGCCGAGCCTCTCCTGCCTCGTGAGCAGCCACCCGAGCATTGGAACTGTGCACCCTGCCACTGTAGCTGAGTGTGGGAGTGGGGGAAAGGCAGGAAACACAGTGTTTGAGCTTATCAGAGAGACTCGGTCTGATAGCAGTTGAAATGGACAACATTTGTACACAGAATGAGCACGCACGGGCTACACCATATGCATTAACCATGAGGTGGGGAGCAAGGGCATCCCAGTGGCTGCTAAATGTTGGCTCATTCAGCTGGAGAATTGCTTTGGCTCTTCCTTTTGAAGTGTACAATGGGAGGCTGTGGTGCTTCGTGGCCCACAGAGCCAGGCAGCAGTTGAGAGAGTCAGACTCTACCCTTAGCCCTGCTGCTGACTTGCTGAGTGACTTCACACACACTTGGGGAAGACCATCCATTAGTCACCTGGCTGCATCATTTTTGGGGGGCTGGCTACATGGAACCCTGATGCTTGCTGAGTGTCCTTCCTTTCATATTGGACAGACACTGCAGCAGAACCTGGGCTTTTAAAAAAAGCCTTTCTCCATGTGCCACAATGTACCACTTGTCAGCCAACTTGAGAGGGAATGAGCACTTGTCAGCACGCAGTGCCTTCCTGGCAGCTTGAGTGCATGTGCACATGTGCCCAGGAGGAGCTGCTAGGCAGTAGCTTACACTTCTCAAAAGAGAAGCCATTTGCTATCTCAGGAAGGTCTCCTTAAATCTCTAGGTAAATAAAGACTCTAATGTCTGTTATCTGACTTCACAGCCTTTCAGTTTCATTAAGTTAATAGCCTCCACCAAGGGGCCAGCCCGGATGCTTGCAGTTGATTTAAAATGTGTGAATTCATCAATCTTAAATTGCACTTCAAGCAAAGTCAGTGTACTACACCCTGGGGACACATGGAAAACCTACTCCTCAGTGCAGGACTTTGATACCAGCACGACGGGGACCAGATAACCAGGGTCTTTTGTGCAATCCTTATCTGGGCTTTTTCAGCTGAGAACTTCCCTTGCTGTGCTGGCTGGCCATGTTTCCCTGGTAGACACTGGATGTTTTGTCTTTGCAGGCAACATGCTAAACAGACAGTCAAGGGGGGTTGTGCTTGGAGACCAGTACTTAGGGAAGCATGAGCAGAGGTGGACAGGTCTGGAAGATGGGTCAGATAAGCATTTTCTTGTCAGCCTTTTAGTTTAGGCCTATCCAAATTAGCTTAGACTCTGACAAAGATAACATTCTCTTCCCTCATCACATAAAGAAGGTTACGGCATCTTTGTATTCTGCACAGGCTTTGAGAAATTATTCTTGCACTGACAGCAGCGTGACTCCTTGTCATGGGATTTCTGTGGAGATGCAATTGCTGGGACCTTGGACAAGGGACAGCAAGGATCCTAGAGAAACCTTGAGAAGACTATTACTCCTAGTTTAGCTAGACATACCAACAACATAAAATATGTGCCCTTTGGATAGGCTTAGGCTAATGTACTCTTAGATCTGGACTAGTCAGGGAGGCTTCAGCTGGCTTGTGGTGACCCTCAGACACTGACATCTTGTCAGTCAGGACATGATGAAAACGACTGGCATTACAGATCCCTTTCTTAGCTCATGATGAGGACTTTTAGAAGAGAAGCCAAGCTTATGTATGGATACATAGGGTAAAACATTAATTATAACTCACCTTACTTATTTCAGTTCAGTGAAGAGGATAGGTTTCTGCTGACAAACCTTGTCCTAACTTGACTGAGACTTAGCATTTTTCACCCTTTCACTTCTGTATGTGTGCACGTCTTTCTGACCAACTGGATGATTGAGACCTAGAAGAGAGATCACTGCCATCTAGCAGAGGTCCCTTCTGTTAACACTGAGACATTTTGGTACTTGCACATGAAGCTTATACTGCCACTATCAATACTAGGGCTATAAAAGTAATCATTGTCTTGTCCACATCCTTTCAGGATCTCTCTTTTGTACAAATTCTTCGCCTTCTGTCTCACTTCACTACATGGATTCAGAGGTTCACTCAGGGTTTCTAGGTACACTGCAGAAAAAGAGTTAAACTGCAGACAGAGCAGAAGCTCTGGAGAGACTTCAGTCCTGGGTCCCTTGGGCTATTGGTATTGCATCTTTCAACAGGAACAGTGAAACAAAATCTGAATTGGAAGAAGAGAGAGAGAGAAAGGGAGGGAAGGGGTGAGAGGCAGCCAATTCCATATCAATCCATGTGCAAAGCTCATTATGTGAGCTCCAGACAGTTTCTGAAAATGTCCAGACAGAGGAGAAAGAAAGAGTGGTATATGCCTGTGTTTTTACCCCAGCTCTTTCTAATTTGTCATTTGTAATGATATATTTTTTATTCTTGCATGCTTTTCCTCCTTGTGGAGTCCTTGGTATTGCCTGCATTCCATAGCAAGGTCCTCATCACATCAAGAATTCATAATCATCTAAAAATATTCAATAGGAATATAAAATATTTACATGTGAAAGACTGTAAGACAGAATGAATCACTTGTGTTACTCTTTTGGAAATTGTTCACTTAGAGAGGGCATGAATTTTTCCAGGGCACAAGACAGTGTGATTGTGGATGAGCACGGTGGGTATGGCATGGATGAGACCCCAGGGTGGTCCTTGTAGCTCCAGTCCTTGGCTGCTCTGTGGTGCATGAGGGTGGCTGGGAGCCAGGCCTAGTGTCTCTTCCAGGGTCAGGCAGGCTCCAGGTGTCTTTGCACAGCGAGCCAGAGCTTGTTCTGCTGAGCGCAAAGTAATAATGTAAGACAGAAGGAGGCCAGGTGGCCAGGCTTGATTCAGGTATCTGACACAACCTGTATTTGCCACCCAGATTCTCACCTTCTTTAAAGTGCCTTGCTGATTCTCTTTCAGCATAGGTGCACTTACAATATCCTTTATTTCTTTGTTAAATCTGACCCATGTATGTACCTTTCTCCTGCAGAGTGAAATCCCAACAGAGGGTGTCCCCGGTCTTAGTCTCTTTTCTAAGCTCTGCTCATGCTCTGACTCTCTTGAGCCAGCCCTTCTCCTGCACAGACGCCTCAAGACTGTTGTATCCTCTTGTAACCACCTTCTTTTCTGATAACCACATCTGGATGCTGCACTATTGTCATGGCATGAGCTGGGAGGAATAAAATGACTTTGGCAAGTGACCTGAGGACACGTCCACACTGCACAGTGCACTGCTGTGCTGAAGTGCTGAGTGAGCCCAGCAGCAGGGAGCTGCATGGAAACATTAGGCTGGGTCATGCAAGTGGCACAGCAACGCCAGCAGACTGCTCCCAGCAGGACTAGCTCCTCGGAGCCAGCACCACACAGTGAAGCTCCAGTGCCTTTGAAACCAAAGCGAAATTATGACGTGCAAGCCTGGAGATTTCCGCATGAGATGCACTGCATGATGGGCATATGCTCTGTAGTGTGAGAGCAGAAGATGCCCTCTGTTTTTGGGCACGCAA
The DNA here is from genome assembly GCA_034509425.1 of Eopsaltria australis. Classification (NCBI taxonomy): domain Eukaryota; kingdom Metazoa; phylum Chordata; class Aves; order Passeriformes; family Petroicidae; genus Eopsaltria; species Eopsaltria australis. The sequence continues at coordinate 1,500,675 of JAVTVJ010000396.1, forward strand.
TCTACGATCCATCCGTGTGCACTATGACAGCAATAAATAAATCAGTTGTAATTCCCTGACTGAATACACTCGGTTACTGCTTGACACTGGCCAGCTAGGATCCTTTTATAAACCAAATGTGTAGATTTAAATGGCAGGAACCCAAAGGCTGCTCAAACTGGACCATGTCTGGGACAGTAGCCTTGGCCATTTTATACACTGGTAACGCTCTTTTGAAGCTAAGGGTGTTCAGGGTGCCTCTCTGGAGGAATCTATCTAGCACAGGTCTGTTCTAGTGCAAGAACTGGTAGCATGAAAGGAGTCTAATAAGAAAGGGTATATGGTAATTGCTGCTGACTATTGGAATTATTTGTAAATACATTTCAAAACAGGAAGAAAACGCATCTCTATAAACTGGTCATCTCTAGTGAAGTTTCTGCTCCCACTCTCATTCATGTACTAAATAGTGGGAGGGTGGTGAGGCAGCAGAACAGGTTGCCCAGGGAAGCTGTGGATGTCCCAAGCCTGGAAGAGTTCAAGGCCAGGTTGGATGGGGTTCTGAGCAATCTGTTCTAGTGGAAGGTTGCCATGACTGGGAGGTTGGAACTAGATGGTCTTTAAGGTCCCTTCCAACCCAAGCCATTCTGTGAGTTTATGATTCTACAAACAGAAACAGCTGTCAGTTCTTCTCATGAGGCTAAGCAGGATCCTGTTTTCATCGTTGTGTTGGTTTGACTTTGACAGAGAGAAAGTCATATTCTGGAAGAAATACCTTCATGTTACAATATGGAGGTAATAAATCCTGTCAATATGCAAGAGGAGAAGGGGCTAAGAGGAGATTGGAATTCCCAGAAATTCATGCTATGTGGGATTTGAAGGACTCCTCTGCTCCTACTGCACTGGTATGGGACCTGTCATGGACAAAGATTCATCGGTAGTTGAATTTTACTCAACCAGTCTCCACGAAGGATTTAAGGGTTTGGTCTAGAAGGTAGGAGACTCATTTCACCCACTGTAAGCTTGGGCAAGTCACTTAATCCCCCTGTGCCTCAATTATCTCTGTTTAAATAAATGCAAAGCTGCTATAAGTTTTAAGGGTGCTCTGCTGGTAAAAAGGTGGTGGTCATTCAGACAATATCTGTAGTTCATACAGCATCAGAGTAAGGAAAAAGCATTGCTTTTCACTATGCTTTTAGGAGGAAAATCATTGTTCCACAGAAATTGCTATCTAATATTTTCTCAGCATCTTTCCTGCAGATTTCAGGCTTTCCTGTTGCCCTTTCTCTAATGAAGTCTGGGAGCCTGGAAGATGCACATGCATATCTTCACACTCGCACACACAGGGTTTTTTCCAGAAGTCAGTAAAGAAGAGACTGCGCAGCAAAATGGAAAAAACCTAGGGATTTATATTTAAGAGCAGGAGGACAATAGGGGTGGTGGAAATCACTCAAGAATATATTATAACGAACAATCCTGTGTTGACAGAGGGATGAACTAGGTGACCTAATAAAAACTGTTGTTACAGATTTTTTCACTTCTGTCACTTAATAGAGGACTTCAGTCTCCACAGCTGTCAATCCAACAGCTTTCACTGGCAGAAGTATTCACTCAAAAATAATCCTGTTGAAAGGAGAGAACCCCAGTTAACTGCTTGCCTGGGGCAGATAGAATGCAGCCAGGAGGCTTTTTCGGCAAGTAATTATAAATGCACTTTTTCTGCCCAGGTGTAGGAAGCACAGCTTAAGCTTCTACTCATTAACATCATTAAAATTTCCATTTCAGCTGTTGCTCTGGCATTGACAGTGTTTGCAAAATTGTGACCAGGTCAAGTCAAAATTGGCAGTGAGGCTGATGCTGGTGCCACGAGTTCAATTGCTTAAAAGAGCCAAAAAACCACCGATAGAAATGTTAAATGATTCAACTGTACCTCCATGCACTTTAGATGACAGGAAGGTTGGCCTCGATGACAGAAAGGAATAGAGGAAAAGAAGGCTCAAGAACACAGGAAATGCCACGTCTGATCTGGGCAATTATTCATTTTTTTGGTATTTTGTCTTTGATATTGATGGGTACCAGAAGTTACAAAGAAAAGCTCACAAGATCTCATGCTGAACAGTTAAGGATAACCATTGCTTAGGGAAATAGCTTCCCTAGCACCCTCATTAGTAGTTGGCTGACATGCTGTAGTGCAAAGCTGTGAAGCTTTTATATTCATCATTTGTATCTTAACTTCTTCTATTGTAAATCTGGAAAATTTCAATATCCACAAATACCTCTTTCTTATTTGAATCTTCCACACCCTGCACCTCAGAGATATCTTGTAGCAGAGATTTCCACAGGTGAATGAGGATGCCTGAGGTAAAGTATTCCCTTTGATGGAATACTTTCCCTATCTTTCAGTTTAATGAGATGTGCCTTTGGTGCTAGAGTGTGAAAGACAAGGTAAATAGGAACATTGAATTTTCTTTTCTATGTAATTTATTCTAACTATTTTGAATGCCTATTTTATTCATTTGATTTCTAAAATAAATACACCTGCCATTTAATTTGCTCCCACCATGGAAGTCTTGCTATTCCTTGAAACAACTGTGTTGACTATTTCTGGACACTGTTGATTTCTGCTATAATTTTCTTTGAATGCAGAATTGAACACAGCATTCTGGACATAATGCTCTCTCATACTGATCTCGCACCATTTTTAGTAAGAAACTCCACCCTATTCCCTATGCATGCCCTGAAAAATGGAGAGCACTATTTGACTGTGGAGGAGCACAGTGCTAAAAGGGTGGAGACTGCAGCCTTGGAAGACTTCAGATCTTTCTGATTTTGAACCTAGGAACAGATATGGATACTTCAAAGGAATCCTTCCAATGTGTATTTGTCACCAGGAAACTTTGCACCATTATGTAGTTGATAACTCACATCTTTCTCTAGGTTTGACAGAGAATATTTACCATTTGCAAGTATCTCCACCTTACTGACTATTTGTCATTACCACACTGTCCATTAGTCTACAAACCAACAGAGGTATTTATGGGAGATAGATGCATGCTGCTACTAGTATTCTTCTGCATTGGAAATGGCAGAATTGATGTTAAATTACGTAGTTGTTTTTTTGGATGCTTAGCCAGCTTGTCTGTTTGCCACGGGATGATGTTCTCATTAATAGAGTACCTGATTGCCTACTCTCTTGTTTGGATCCTGTCGAGAATGCTTTGAAAATCCAAGTGAAAACCAGCAGACAATTTTCATTTGTCCCATGTTTGCTGACACGCTCAAAGAGTGCTAATAGACTGAAGTGGTTTTGCAAATGCCCTTTCAGAGTCCCTGTTGTATCTGCAACTTTGAGATATTTTGTCATTCCAGTCCTGTTTTCATCGCAGGTAACTAACACTTCCTGCTCTGCTTTCCCAAACACCTATTGCAGATGGCTGCTGAAACATCTGCCACCCCCTGATTCTCCTTAGAGCTGATATCAGCCAAGATGCATACTTTCTGTGGCAACTTAGAAGCTTCTTTCTTAAATTCATTCAGACCATCAGATGTACTGTGTGATTTTTGACAAATTTCTTAACTATTCTGTCTTGCTGTTTCCCCCCTTCCCCTTTGTATAACAAGGCACAAGCAGTTAACTCCCTCACAGGGGATTGGAGAAAGTTGCTTCATCCATTTTTGTAAAGTTCTTTGAGTTCTTCAGAAGGAAGCTGCTACAATGATGCAAAGTACTATTATTCAAGGACTTAAACAGTATTCCTAAAAACATGTATTTATGTATATATATTGGAAAATTTCAGTCCACCTTTAAAAATGCAAGTGAGTTCTATATGAAATGATTCTGTGATCAGCTCTGTTTCCAATGCATTCACATGATACTGTGCTTAGGGAAGAATTGCCTCTATTTGGATGGATGCTTTAGATTAATTGTTTTATCCTATCCTTTCCCTGCAAACATCCCTTACATATTAATATGTAATAACAAAAGGATTATGATCCCAGGCCAACAGCAACCTCTGGTTTCAATTTTTTTTCATATAATCTTTTCCTGTTGTTTGGAGTTTTTTGGTTTTTGTTTTTGTTTCTTTTTTTAATTCCATTTTTAATGCCTTTCCTTGCCTTTTCTGTTATTTTCCACTTGCTGGGTAGATTATGTGTTTTCCCCCCTGAATTTCCAGTGAAGATGAAACAAGGATATGATTTTTGCATTTGCCTATGCCTACACTCTCACAACACATCCCTGACAGTGTTCAGGGAGCAGGGTTTACTCTGCCTCTGTACACACTGGTTCCTGAAAGTTACCCTGGCCCTAATCAACATCCCCCATGCAGAACCTCCTCACATTATTCTTCTGTTGCTAATGGCATGTTCCAATAATCCCTCCTTTGTATTTACACATTGCCAAACAACTACCTTTTAACCCCAGGAGTAATTTCATTTCTGTTGTCATCTCTACCTCTCTGATAATTGCTGTGGCAATTTTTCCTGAGCCACCTTCTTGCTATGTGGTAGAGACACTGATGACCATCAGGCAGATCCCTGAAAACACACACCTCATTGATCAGATGAATAGGCCTGTTGCCTTGTTCTCTGAGTCCCAGACAGATATCCAGTCAGTAGAGATGATCTTCCATCCAGCTACTCCCATCTCTGGGGCTTCTTCCAGCAGCCATTTCTCAGCTGATAGCTCTTAAAACTGGAAAATAACTGGCTTGCTTGCCCTGAAGTCCACCCACTCTGTCTGGGCTATTGCCCCCAGCAATCACAATTAACTGTGATTAACAAATCATATTGGCACTGTTTCATCCCACAGCACCGCCCAAGGTCAGATTGCAGTTTAGGAAGTTCATTCCACCCTCAAGGCTTAGCCTGGTCCTTGCTCCACAATATCTTAGCACTTTTATTTGCCTCCAGTGCTCCATAGCAGCTTTCCAGATCTCGTGCTTTTTCCCATTGCTTTAAAGGGGAAGTTCCAGTTGTTGCATCAAGGGTTTATTGATGCGCGCAGAGGCTCTGGGTTGGCTGCAGGGTGACCCTCTGCTCCCGAGATGTCTCTGCCACATGCCCTCCTTATCACACCCAGCCAAGCCACACAATCCTCAGGGACTGGCCAGCATTAGCTCAGCAGTTGCCTTTTATAGCTTTTTGTGGTAACTCAGTAAATGATATCCTCATCCAAGCTCCCTGTAGAAATGTTTTCTGATCCATCCTTTCCTCTCGCAAAGTGGGATAGATGGAAGCAGGAAAAGCCAGGTGCCTGTGCCACCACGAGGCAATTTGTGAACTATATTTTGTCTGTTTACTTGAAAGCACAAAATTTGTCACTTGTGTGAGCAATTTACTGCTAATTATGAGCTTACAATCTGCAGACAGAAAAATCAGAGCCAATGAGCATTTTCAGAGGAAAAGGAAAATTACTCCAAGTACTTTGTAATTATGCACTTAGCTGGGACTTCCTCCTGAGCCTTTGTAGAACATTGGTTTTCAACGTCAGCAAGTTTACATATCATTGTATTAACATGTATGTGGGAAGGGAGGGTGGCATACCCCAGAGAGAGCAAAAACCCAGAAGACTAATGGCAGAAACCCCAAGAAGACAGAAACCAATGTGGTAAGCAGCTAAATTTCCTTCTCAAAGCCCAGCAGAGTGGTAATTCTTGGCTGAGATTGAGCACCACTGTGCACCACTGCTGTGCATCCTGCAACCCATTCACCTTTTGCTATTCCAGCCCTTAATTCCTCATGCACAAGTCTTCCCCCTCCTCTGGCCCATGTCAAGGTCTGCTTCTTCCCATCCCAAACTCATGAATGCACTCTGCTAAACTCAGTCCCGTGTGCTGTACCTAGCCGGTGAGCACAAACAATGGAAAGTAAAACCTCATTTTCATTCCTGACTTAATGCAGCACTGAACTGGGGTCATCAGAGCTGCCAGAGCAGCGGGCTAATCTCCTGCAGCACACAACTGTGCAGCCAGCAGCTGGGCTTTGTTAATGCCTGCACTACAGCTTCATTTTGTGTCTCCTTAGCTAGAAAGAGAGAATCCAAAGTATTTCAGTGTATTAAGTCACACACCTACTGAGTTAATAGTCTAAGGGCAAAGAAGTGATATCCAGAGAGGTAAGAGATGTTGTCAGCTGAGGTTTGAAATGGGATGAAGAGTCAGTGAGGCAGGAAGCTACAGGAAGGAAAATGTTAAATACTTAATTGAGTTTGTGTGAGTGATTCCTTAATGATAAACTAGGGATAGGTAAAGCAGAAAAATTAGAGATGGAAAAGACTTACTAGGTCCTCTACTCCATAAAACAGTTCAGATAAAATAACAATCTTTCCTGTTCACACATACCCCCCTCTCATTCATCATTATTGCTCATTCTCCATTTTGCCTACATATACAAATACCCTAGATTTCACTTGCATTTCAACCTAAAGGAAGTATTTTCAGAAATTTGTATTATTTATCATTTTTCTTTAAATGCAGAGAATATTGTGCAAAATTAATTAGCATCCTCGGAGATGTGTGGTCTTTGCTTATTCCTACTAACAGAGCAGGAGCAACATGTATTTGTGCCTCCTTGGCTGTCTGTCCCTTCTGCTGCAAAACAGCTTTCCCTGGATGTGGAGACTGAACTGAGCAGGAGCCCTGAGGCTGCCTGTTGAGATCCCTGGCTTGGCAGGCATCTCAGTGCCAAACAGGGCTTCTGTTTTTGCTACGCAGACATTTATCTACCTGGAAATGGGCAGACAACCCAGACAAAAATCATTAGGCACAGGCCCCTAAGAGCCATAAAATAATCAGGATTAAGGCTTCCTGCTGAGTCAGTCACAGGAATGGTTTCTGGGCACCAGAGCTCTGTTGTTACACAGGGATCATCATCCCTAGACCCACACAGAGCTCTCGCCAATGGCTCTAGCCGCTTGGAGAAATCTGGTTAACTTTTGCAGTGGTTTTATCTGGGAGCCTGAGGGAAGGGCTGTGCCAATTCTCCTGGGCATCTTCCATGAGCCAGAGTCTGCTTGGGAGGCTCTGGGTCTGCACAGCAGAGCACATATGTTTGGGCACTTAGCAGAATCTGCAGGGATATTTTTGTTTTTCCCAAGACAATAATCAGCCTCTGGATAAAGCATCATCTGTCAGGTTTCACTGCAGAAATATGAATGACTTAAACAGTTTTTCTCCTTCCCACTCATCAGAAGGGCAGTTTGGAACAATGCCAGCTTCACTGGGGACAAGCTAACACAATAAACTAATTTTTCATCAACAATGGTCTGAAATTTTTAATGAATCTGCTTCATTCATGTTCACTCCAGGTTTGCCTTCTACTTTGTACCCATGCAGGATGAGTGGGGTGACCTGCCATTTCTACATGGGGAAGGAGAAATTTCAAGCCATTATTGCAGGAGAATGATGAGATGTTAAATTTAAACTAATAGAAAAAGTACTTGAGGAACTAGTCTGAGATCAGAAGCCCATTGGGAGACGACTTCCCCATCCAAACCTGTTTCCATTTTGGCAGTGTCTCCTTTCAAAAAACTGGCCATGCAAGGGGAACCATGGACCAGATTTATTCCAGTAACTTCAAACTGTAAGTGCATTTGCAAAAGAACAATCTGCTCATTAATGGCCTGAAAGAAAGGACAAATTAATTGAATGAATGATTGATTATGAATTATTCTCCCATTCCTTCAAATCTCCAAATGCAATGTGAGTCCTTTCTAACCCAATCTCCTCATCAAATCTTCTCCCCTTTAAAAAACTGCTGTATTATTTGCCTAAATTATTCATGTGCTGAAATAAACGTGTTGGTTATGGAGTTGTCCCATCTCCCTTTCCTTCTGCTGAAAATATTATTTAACTATAAGGTGACAGTTATATAATTTAACCCTTGCCTTTCATTATTAATGAATTTTAACATGAAATATGTAGGCTTTTTCCTTATTCTGCCATGTAGAGCACTGGCCATAATTATGTCAGACAGAATTTCTTTCTCGTTTTTTTTTAAGAAGTACCTATTAGAAACTGTCCTCCATGGTGCTGACAGAGGAAGTTTAAATGCATGAATTATTCTGCCTTCTTATTTTTAGCCTTCTTGTTAGCCGTTTTCAATAACAGACCTTTCCGGTGCCTTATGGCCTGTTGGCTTGAGTCCTGCTGCTCTTTCTGGGGTGATGGATCTCTGCCCCTGCCAGCAATTCTGATAAAATCAACAGACACAATGGTGAAGGCGAGTTTGGCCAGACCCCTTCCTGAGTTCCCTCATGAATTTTCTCACTTGAGACAAGGCTATGGTCCATGGTTTACATGTCTGAAACAGAGCATGGGAAAAGTATATGCCCACTTGCAGTGCTGGCACAGCACCTAGGATTTCTTGTGACCAGGTCCCCTCTTCTCATGAGACACCCTCCTTTTTACTGTCAGTCCCCCCAGGACCTGGAACTTCCCCCACTAATTGTCCCTTTCACCCCTGGTGCCTGTGTGCTGCCACTGTCTTTTCCCCTGCTTTCTAGTGTGATTATTCTCACTCCTGTTTGCACACACAGATGGAGTTCAATGGATCCCTAATAGCGTCATTTACTTAATTAACATGCAATTAGCTTAATGAATATTTTAACCTCATTATGTAGTTACTCATTTTTATCTGTTGTGGGTATGTCTAGTGCCCAGCTCTGGACCGTTATAAGGACAAGCCAAATTAGTCCAGTTCTCCAATTATGTTCAAGGGGCCTCTTTATACCATCCTTTCTCCCTCCCTTTACACATCACATCTATGATGGAAGGGCTGGTGTTTATGGAAGGAGAACATGTCTTTTTCTTCATTTTCCCCTGAAGAGATTTCCTTAGAGATGAGACAGGAGTAGAGGGTGGTGATATCAAATCCTTGTGGGTGGGTACGTGGTGTTTCTGCTGGCTTGGTCAGGACCAAAGCTCTGCCTATGGGACAGGCTTTCCAGGCAGAGACATCTCCCAGCTGTGTGTCTTTCCTGTTTTCAGCCTGCTGCATGCCAAGGTGCTGTGCTGCTCACTTCACTGTTGGCAAATGCCCTTCTCCATCATGTTCCTCACACTCAGGATTTGCACCTTGGCAGAAGCATCATCTATGCCATGCAGTCATGGGATGGTTGTCTGTCAAGCCACTGACCAGCATGAGGAAAAGTGTCTGAGGTTGGCAAGGAAACCACAGTCCTTTGGGGTCAGATGAGGGAGAAGATAGACTCTTGCCCAGCAGTTCTGTAGCAGGAATGGAGGAAGGAAAGGCATCTGCCTTACCTCAAGTGGTCTTTTTGGCACATTTCACCCTCTTCTTCCAGGCAGGTATCTTGGCAAAGCTTGACAGGAGCCTGAGGTTCCCATCACTTCCTTCTACAGATCACTTTGTAACTGCAGCTAGGGGTGAGGGGAAACAAGTGTGGGTGGGGGAAGAAAATTTGCTTAAGAGTGACCTTTTGAGTTGACTGCAAAGCAATATGAAAAAGAGACTTGCTCACTCTTACCAGAAGGGCAGAGCAAAATCCTAATAGATGATGTCATAATTTTCTAATTGGGACACCTGTGAGGGAAGATCTCACTCCCACCATCTTCTGGGAAGAAATCAAAACACATCTCTGCATTCACTTGTTTACTGCTGTCATCTCAGCAGCTCCCTCACTGATTCTTCCTTCTTGTTATCACCTGGGGAAGGCAGCCGTGCTTCCTCCCCATGGAGGCCAGGGGAAGCAGGTTGGGAAGTCATTTGGTCTCAGTGGGAGTCCACACAGAAAGAGAGGAATGGACTTCAAAGATCTTAACAAAAAGAAAATATCTCTGGGAAAATGCTATTGGAAAGTTAAGATAGCACGGAGCACTATTTCCTTCAGGCTATGCTTTTTGTTGTTTTGAGTCAGCAAGGTTAACCAGAGAAATAGAGCAGAAAGTTGAGATTATTGGGAATGGCTGCAGTTGGGTTTTCAAAGCCTTCCCACATGCTTTAAAGAAAAACAACAAGCTTTATTTATGCAATGCATACTCCTCCCTTCTTAACCCAAAACTGCCTGTACAGAGAAGAGAAGTGAAACACTAAGGGGCAAAGGACAAGAATAGAAATAATGAGGGATGTCTTAATGCCAAGAGCCCAGTCCATCAGGGCTGTATTGTGCTCTTCTTCAGGCTGCATCTTTTGACAGGGTGCGCCTCCCTGCCAAGGCAGGCCCTGAGCTCTCGGTCAGCTCTTTCCCTCTCTTACTCGGCATGTCATGTTCAAATTCTGTCGAGGTATCACCAGGCTCCTGTCCTCACAGAGCAGCAGCCGTGTTCAATGAGGTAATGAGCTGAGAAGATTTGTGGGTGTGCATATTGCAGCAGGGTCAGCCCACGCAATCCATGTAAAGAGCACTAAGTCTGCATTATTTGTCTTAATCTGGCGCTCTTACAGAAGCAGCTGTGACTGGGCCTGAATATTTTATCGACAGGACAAACACAGCTAGAACAGGCATCCATCCCAAAGTCAAGTGGACAGACTCCTATTGCTCAGTGCTGTGATTGCTGAAGCCTAAGAATTGGGTTAACATTCGTTTGTCCTCATCCTTTGGCTTGACTGAAGCAGCCTTGTGCTGCAGGATTGATTCAGTCCCCACTTCATCCTGTAGCTACTGTGAATAATTCCCTATTCTTCCCCAGAATTAGGGAGGGGAAGGCACCCTGTGCCCTCACTCAAGGTGAAAGAAAAGTGTCTTTCCAGATATAGAAGAGGTAAGTGATAAGATCCATGTGTTGCAAAACTTGAAGACCATGATCTCTGCTTGTCATTGATTCCTACATGGGGCTTCCCAAAATGTTCCTGCTAATGTGATGCACCTGAGACAAATTCTCAGCCAGCGTAAACTGAAGTAGAACAGTCAAGTCACTCACTCAAGTGGACTTGAGACACTTTAGTTCCAAGCAAGTATTTTTAACTTAGGACACTCTGCTACAGTCAGGAAAAGGACTAAGTGTGTAGCTGCTGCTGGAGGCAGGGCTGTATCCAGCTGGCAATATCTGAGCATGTGCCAAAGGGAGAAAACACCTCCACTCCTCTAGGTCAAGAGACTAAAGGCCTTCATTTTGGGTGTGAAGATTCCACTATGTAAACTGTTTAATGATCCTTGGGTGTGACTCCAGAACCAGGTAGGTGCTGGAAGCCTTTGTATATGTAGTGTACGTGAATCTGACCCAACAGATTTGCTGCTCCTTTCTAAGTGATTTTAGGTTGTCTTTGTGGAAAGTTCAGAGGGATTCCATATTCATAGCTATGCATCAGCTGGCAGGCTCAGAAAACGCCAAGGGCTGGCATGCTCACTGCTGGCCCTGCCTGGGGAGTAATGGCAGAGCCCTGTGTGAGAAGCTGCTCTTCTCCTACACTCTTGATAGAGAGATGATGAGATGATTTTATTCACCAGGGTTGTCAATCCAACACCTTTCAGCAGCAGGAATTCTGTTTGGAATAAAACAATAGACCCAAAGTTGATAATCAGATGCAAATTATGTACCAGTATGCAGAAGACAAAGATAAGATTTGCATAAAATGTTTGTGTGACAGAGCTAAGTATCCCTAATTTTTTCCCAGAAGGTTATAAAAGAAAAGAAAGCAATAATTCCTCACCCAGCTCATCTCCCCTCCTTTACCACAGCCCTCAGCCTGCAGTCCTGTATTTGAAGGCAGATGCCTTTATCAGATAGGTGCTCCTTTCCTTCCCACCTGCTGAAGGGAGCAGCCTGCTGCAGGGAAGCTCAGGTCAGGCTTGGTTGCAGAGACTGTTTGTTTCTTTCCTTGGAAATCTGTTTTCCAGAAGGGGAAGCCATTAGCTAAGAAGGTGAAATGAATTTGCTGCTGCTCTTCTGTATTTACAGAGCTTGTTCAACAACTGCTCTCTGTGGAGCTGAAAATAGTCTTTTGAGGATAGGAAACATCTCAGCTTCAATCCAACATCTACGTCTTCTGTAAAAAAAGCAATCCAGGGTGCCTGTGCAGGCAGAGTTTCTCTTTTGCAAGCAGGCAAGTTCTTCTCACACTGTGGATGCTCTGGATATGTTCTTTGGCCAGTCTCCAGCTCAAATCACTCTCCTTCTACTTCCACTGTCTTGTTGGCATTTGAGCCAGCATCATTCAGGGGCTGAGGTGTCTCCCAGAGCCAATGGGGCTATTCACCAGTGCTAAGGGGTAACCTACAGGCCTGAGTGTGTTAGCCAGATCCTGATGCTCTGCAGTGTGGCTGCTGCACATCCCTGGCTGTAGGTCATCCCAAGGAGCACAAACAAGATGTCCTCAACGTGGGTGTCCTCAATGCATCAAGTGTCCCCTTCTCTACATCTCGGCACCAGCTGAGGGCTTTTGGTCCTCCACTCAATATCACCCTTGCTTGGAGACTGTAGAGATCCCTCCTGCAGGATGCCAGGCAGCCACGCTGTGCCCATCAGGGTTGGCCACATCTTGGACACTGTGAAAAATAGAGTGCAAGGGGAAAGTGTGTTCTTAGGATGTAGGGGTGTGCGACTCTTTTCAAATCCTGAAGCACTGTCACACAAATGGAAGGGAAAAACTGGGGTTCTCCAGAGATGCCTGTACACACATGAGTCTGACTCATCTGTGGCTGCCCAGGGGCCCTTCTGTCAGATGGAAAAGAGCTGAGCTGTGGCAGTTGCAGCAGCGGCTGCTGCAGCAGCAGTGCCCTATTCTCATAATTCACTGCCATCTGCTTCTCCCAGTCAGAATCTACAGCTATTTTCCCCCCACCAGACGGTTAAAAACATGCCTTGATTTTTGTCTTCCATGCAATATTTTATTTGTGATAGTTCTGGTCCAATCTCAGTTGCAGTTCTCCAAGGGAATTGTAGAGCAATCCCACCTTCTCCAAGCTCTAGCTCCACGTATTAGCTATTTTCTTACAGCAGTTATAGATATGTGTACATGTGGCCTCCCTCTTCCCTTTTTTTTCCTGTCTCTCTCTCCCACTGATGTGTGTATATATGTGAACCAGGGAAAGAAACAAAAAAGCTGATGCTTGAAACAGATTAGTTTGCATTACATGGCTTTCTTAGAGAAGGCTGGATACTGGGAATTCAGCATTTCCCCTTTGATCTTAATCTCCCCCTCTGTGTCTTGGGAGATTAGAATTTGGCATTTTGAGTCACTCATTACAAGACTAAAAGTAACAAAACCGCACCTGTGACATAAAATCAGGCCTAACAAAAGTTATTCTTTCCTTCCTTGGCTTCATAAATGTGCCTCCTTCATTTGCGTTGCTGTTTACTCTTTTAAGATATACAGGGATTGTGGCATTTTTCATCACAAAGCATTTGATAAAGTACTTTGCAAGAGGTAATACAGCGGCTGCCCAAGATGGACAGTGTGCTCAAGACTACAAAACTTCCATTAACTGATACTGTCTTCCAACAACTCCACTGGCAATGATTTTTGTATTCTTTCTGCCATACAAAATATTTTTAGATTGGTATTAACCTCCCTGTGCTTCTGTGGGTGGATGTTGTGTGTGTGTATTATTACCCTTGGTATTAGCAACTGCAAAATGTACCTGCTCGATTCACTTTACAAACAGAATGTACTGAACATCAGTGAGCTCTGTGCTGAACACAGGACAGGCTCTGTACCTATGAGGAACGAGGAATCCCAGCTATGAGGCACATGTACTCATGCATTCATGTTATTACTTTTAAAATGTAAGAATGATGTTACAATCTGTTTCTCTTTTAAAGGCACATTTCAGTTCCCCTACAATTTTGTCTTGTGAAATGTGGCTTGAAAAAGACCAGGCTGGCTCTAAAAGCAAGCGAGAATATTTGTGCAACATCTGAACGAGAGCTTATCAAACAATATTGGAACAGTAGTTTACTAAAGATTTAACCCCTTTGACATTTTCATTTTTGTTTACTGTTTGTTCACATCCTCCTAGCTCACGGATATACTGTTTATTGTCCTTCAGATTTTCCGTATCATTAATTCTGGCTGGAGGCTCCAGCAACAGCTGTATTTGAAGAAACTAGATTATAATTGAGAGAAATTATTAATGATTTTGTTGATGCCCTCTTACTTTCTTATTGATTTCACTGGAAATCATCAGCTTGCTAGTATTCCCACGGAGCTCAGATGGAAAGGGGTTATATGTGCGGCTGTCTTGATCCCCTGGAGTTTAGCTGTGTGTGCCAAGGGCACAGAACTCCTCTCCTGCTTGGGGTGAGCAAGCCAGCCCCACTCCCAAGACTCCCCTTTCCACCCTGGCACAGTGAGATCACATCATGTCACTGACTGCAGTTTATAGGGCAGAAGAATTTGTTTTCTACAAGATAGCCCAATTATCTGCATCCTTCCATTGAAGTGGGAGGCTCCATGTGCAGTTATAAGATAATGATTCCAGACTCAGCTTTGCAGATACAAGTTCCTCTACCTTATTACAGACAGGGCTGGTTTCAAGCATGGACAAAGCTGCTGCTGCCTGCCGAAGGCAGGAGTCTGCCAGGGGCTTCCAGCCAGCTTCGTTTGCTCGGCTGGAAGAGGTGGGGATGGCAGTGGCTGCAGCAGCCGTGGCCCCACTGTCCAGCCTTTCCCCTCCAAGCTGCGTGCTATAAAGAGGATTGAAAAGAAGCAGCACATCCAGGGAGGGACCCACTCTGCTGCTGCCACACAGTTGACTTGCTTGCCCAAGGGTGAAGTGAAATCTTTGGGCTGCAAAATTAAATTTTACCTACCCTGCTGATAAGCCTTGAGCCAACTCTGATTGAAGAGGTATCTTCACTTTTTTCTGTTTTGACTACAAAGAGAGGCTTGTTGAAAGGTTGATTGTGATCCCTGTGAAGAAAAAAAAATAAAGGAGAAAGACAAAAAAATTCCTCTTGCTTCAAGATTTTAGAGTTAAGTCTTAGTGACAATACAATATTTTCTGGAAGTGTTACTTGAGGAGGAACATTTTGAATCTAAAATCATTTATATTACTTCCACTGCAATATGTTTGCCACTTTTTCGTGAGCCTCTCTGAGTCCAACATAAACACATTATCCTGCAAAATCTTAAATAAAGGTAGGTTAGACATTGCTTCCGCAAGAGGCAATTTGCTAAATCAGGGATGATAAATGTAGAACTGCGGTTTGAAAATGAAATGTGATCCCCTAGCAAGACAAACAAAGGGGGAAAGGTGCTCATATGAGAAATTGTTATTAGTAATTTCTTGATTAACCAGTGCTCATTTTCCAGAGAGAAAGGCATCTGTTTGTTCCTGTAAAGTATTTTTTTCTCAGACATCTTTTATCAATATGTCTGCTGTTTTCAGGGACTCAGAGGTATATGGGGAATACAGAAGAGTATTTAACATGAGACACCTCATACAGGATGTTTGGAGCAGGGATGAGCTCATCCCCTGTCAGCTGCAATGACCCAGCTCCATGTTGCTCCCAAGACCAGGTGTGTCCAGAGCAGCAAGACTGGGTCTTCAGGCACAAGGAAACACTTTTCACCCTGTTCTTCCCTGGCTGCCCCTTCATAGCAGCCCTTCCAACTCCACTGGCTTCATTGCAAGGGCAGGACTGTGAGGGAATCAAGGCAGCGGGTGAGGCAAGTGAGGGGGTGCACAAAGGTGGGAGGGAGAAAAATAAGGGCTAGCTGGGCAGAAAGAAGGGGCAGAGCTGCCAGGTCCTGAGGACTGCCCAGCCTCCCCCCAGCAAGCCTCCCCTTGCCATACCCATGGCCCAGGACCACATTTCAGCCCAACCAGGAGCCACCAGGCCCCGCCCCAGCAAGCAGTGCCTTCTTCATTCCAGCTTTCCACAAATTCCAGTTGTCTACTTGCTCCCAGCATCTTTCCAGCAGTCCTTGTTTCTCCTCTCATGCTTCAAGTTGCCCCAGTGCCCTTCTTTCATCCCTCCCCCAGGCCATTTTCCAGCCCCTCTTTTCCCTGTCCACCTCATTAATTCCTGAGTCAGTGCTGCCTGACTCCCCACTAGCTCCTCCCTCTCACCTGGATCCTAATGGTTCCCCCAGTCCTCCCTGAAGTTGGGTAGAGAGGTGGCATCTGTCTCCCTCATTCTTGATGCCAAAGAGCAGGAAAAATCAGAGTAGAGAAATCAGAGACATCTATTCCTCAGTGCCAGTATCACATGCCATGAAACCTCCCAGCAAGTCAGATATTGTGGTCTACCTGCAGATCTAAGGGCTGCTGAAGAGCTGTAAACCTGATTCCAAATGGATTTTGTTCCTTCAGAATACTGGTTTGTGCATCCTGATGGAATATAGCACTGCTCTGTGTGAAATAGACATGAATGGTTTATTATTGGCTTATCAGAATCAGTACTGAAGTTTGTTCCTCACAATGCACTTTGATTAGAACAGGAGATCAGACCAGCAGTGTTTCCTTATGTCTCTGCAATCTGAATGATTTGGTCCATCTAAAAATTATGCTATTTTCCACTAATTTTACTGATTGGCATAGCTAATAGGGAAGTCTTGCTGCTGCTCAAAGCCCTCGTCTGATGTGCCTGGGAAAGTTTGGATGCAGGGGTTTTAGCAAGGAGAAGCACCTCACCCTGCAGCAGAGGGCAGCCACCTGGGGAGCTGCGTGGACAAACTTCTTTGGAAATCCACAGGGTGAGTGTGCAACACTTCAGACATGAAGTGATGTGCCTTAAAACACTGCAGTGACTGCTGAGCCCTACAGGGAGGTTGCAACAGAGGGGATTACATTGTCAAGCTTTAGGAAAGGGCCACCTAAAGAATAGGTAATCCAAGCCCTATCTTGGCTCCAGTGGCCTTGTATTTGGCTTTACCTCAGGCTGACACTCTCACATAGTGAGGTACCAAGCAATGGTGTGTGGTCAAGCTGGTTGTTCCAAACATCTTCAAAGCTTGGTACAAGATCACCTGTGTGCCCAGCACGTCACTCTGGAAGCAGGAATAGCAACAGCCATCAAAGTCCCTGGCTTTAGTATCAGGCTAGCATGATTAGCTCTTTTTCTCTTTCTTCTGAGAACTAGCTGTAACTGAGAAATCAATCAAACTTCAACCTCTGCCAGCCTATGAAGGGTGGAGAAGGTGGAGGCTCCCAGCAGGTTGTATGATCTGTCATTTCTCTGGTCTGAAAGGCAGGAAGAGGAGAAATATCTTTGTTCCACATTCCTGCTAACTTTCTTGGCATAATGAGCTAGCCAGCTAATAAGCAAGTAATTATACATTGGAATACACAGTTCAGTGGCAATGCTGTCTGTCTGCAGCCATGCTGAGAAATGAGCCAAGAAAGTACTCTGTTCCAGCTCTGCTCACCTCTCTGCCTCAGTCTCTGAGTTTGGGTGAGTCACACCTCGACTCTGCGTTTCAGCCCCCTCTCACGCAGGGGAGTGCTCCTTTGTGCTCGCTTTTGATCAGAGCTGCAACTCCTGGCTGAGACAGCCATGCCAGCAGAGCCCTTCCGTGTGAGTGCAGGTTCACTCATGCTGCTTGGGAGATGGGTGATCCTGGCAAGAGCAGCTCTGCTGGCAAACTGCCTCTCCAGGAGCACAGAACTCACACACCTGTATTGTCCCCCCAGCTAACCCCTGCCACAGCTTCTCTAAAATGGTCAGAGCAACTCCAATGAAAAATACATTGGTAAATGTGGTTGGTTTTTCTATAATTTCCTCCCAATAGGGTTTTTTATGTTAATTTCCTGTATGTAGCATCTAGTTAGTTTTACAGTAATGGTTCTTCTAACTCTGAATTGCTGTACAATTGCGTTATAAATAGTCACGTTAAGTTGAAACAGAGCATTTCACCATGGATTTTCTAAAATGGATCAATTTACAGAGGAAAAACAAGGATACTGCTGTGCCTTAAGGATGTGAGAATATTTAAGCACAGAGGCAATGTGGAATTGTGTTTTGGACTCACCCCAAAGGTAAAGAGGGAGCAGCAATCCTTAGTGCATGTGTGTGTGTGTGTTGTGTTTTAACATCCTTTCAGCAGGCACGGTTCTGAACATTTTCTCATCTTTCAACATTTCTTTTGCAATTTCTGGATTTGTGCAATGAATTTCTAAGATATTTTGACTTGAACAGGTGGTTTGTTAAAAATGTAGCTGTAGTGTATCATGGGACAGAAGGGAAAAGGATGTGTGTGTATGTACATACAGGTTAACACAAAAATAAAAGTCACTGGATCCTTGAGTCAGGTACTGGAGCGGTGGCAAACAACACCTGACAATGAAATAGCAATAGCAACATGTAAGGATAGCTCATAGACTGTATATAACATCCAACAAGGAAGCTACTTCTGCACAAGTTAACTGTAGGGGCTTTATTCTCAAACTCACTAAAAGCAGCTTAGCCTTGTGTGCTACTTTTGCACCATGGGCTAGATTTGGGTCATGAGAAGGGAGTGGCTTTTAGGTTAAGTCAGAGAGGCCAACTACACTTGACTTTTTTGTGTTCCACATTTCTCAGAGCACTTGGATTTCAGACATCCAAGTTTCCTTACTGTTATACAGGATCAAAACACTGAGATGAAATAATGCTTTCATACAAGTGGTATATGTGCAGAGACTGCTAAGGAACACAAATGAGGGCTGAGAGACCCTGTCCTCAGAGCATCCTCCCTCATGGAAGTAAGATTTGCAGCACTCTATCCCTCCAGAACTCATCAGCTGACAGACCCAAAGCAGGGAAGTTCAGTGGCATTGAGACATGCATTACCCAGTGGTGGCTCTTTGCATTCTCTCCTTAAGCCTGGAAACCCTCTGATGTATTAATCTGCCACCCTGAGCTATAGGTGTAAGCAGAGCAAGGAATGACAGTGAAACAGGACATATGTCATTTTGAATTAAAATATAAGTGTCCACATTCATCTTTGAGTGCCTCTGGAAGAGATAAGTACACTGGGGCCACTATATTTCCAACAAGAACTCTGGCCTCAGGATTTCCAAAACTCAGGTAAAAGCTGTGTTTATTTATAACCCTCCTGGAAGGAGTCTGGGCAGAGGGAAGATGGGTCAGGCTTGGAGAGTGGATTTGTGGTAGTGAAGGAAAATAGCAATCAGCTGGAGAACTGCCACAAAAAGAGTAGGAGGAGTCCTCCACCAGGCACTGGGCTGACTCAGGTATCTCCAGTCCAAACAGGCAGTGCTGGCCAGGCAAGCTGGGGACTGCACACCCATTCTCCTGGGTGGAGCAAAGCCCATCCCAGCAAAGGCGTGACTGGTCCCAAGCTGTTTGGACTGTGGCACTGCACATTGGCTTTGACAGCTATGGATTTCAAATTTTTTTCATTGTAGTGTTACAGTGAGAGGCTGGTGTAGAGCTGCACCTCTGAACAGCAGGGTATGGTCCCCCAGGAAGGAGTGGGGCTCCTTCAGGCATTGAATGGGATGTTCTTCTCTGCAGCCTGCTTGGCACACCACTGGATCTTTCTGCAACAGGCTCTGCCAGCTCTTGCAGTCTGGGATGGATAACAAGGGGGGATTCTGGGAGAAAAATAGTTCTCTCTGCATCTACCTTTTAATATCCAAAACACAAATGCTCAGCTTCCTGAAGTGAGGGTGGCTCTCTCCAAGGACAGAAAGGGACTGAGGAACTTCTTGTGTGTTATTTTAAGTCACTGTATTGCTTATGGGATCAACTTCCCAAAAACGAGTGTGGCCACTGGGCAACTGAGGTGAGAACACCAGTTGGAGTGTTTTCTCACCAGCTAGAGGTGTGAGGGCATGTGAGCCACAGCCTCACCTGGGTGCTTCCACAGGAGTGACTCTGCAGGACAGCTCCCTCCTCTCATCAGGGGGACAGGATGTGCTGTCTGTGGCCAAAGGCTCTCTCCACCAAGGCAGGAACAGGAAGGTCCCATCTAAGAGCTGTATGAGCCAATAAACCACCCCCATGCTCTGAGTGGTGTTTAAAACCCCTCAAGGGAAATTCAAGTAGAACATTCCCCTGGGAGTGCTGGCAACTGGTTCAAGCACAGCCCTCTGGCTGAAGGCATCTGCTTCAGGAGTAGCTCCTTTGCTGTCACCTGCACCACCACCTCCACCACAGGGCAGGGATCACACATTTAAGATCAGCTGCCTGGCACTGACAAAATCTGCAATCAATGCACCTTTTGCTTGTAGAGGCAGAGGGCACGAACAGGGGAAAATCATGCCCAAACCCTTTGTATCTGCTCTTTGTGAAAAAGTATCCCCCTCCAGCACAGTCTGGGAGACGTGGGCTAGAAGAGGCCACTGAGGCAATAAAAGGAAGTGGAAGAAAGGAAGAACGAGTTCCTTTGACCAGCATCAGCTTGACATTTTCTCAACTCACTTTTTACACATGAAAGGGAGGGTGGGAAAGAAGAAGAAAGCATGAATGTAGAAGGAGAAGCAGGCAGAGGAGAAAAAAGATCAAAGAAAAGGTGAAACAAGAAAAGGATGTTCCCAGTGATGCTGAGACACTTGTCTGCGCCCCTATACCAGCCCAAATCTGTCTTAAAGCCTAAAAGCAAAAAAAAAAACAACAAAAAAAAAAACCCCAGCAGGATTTCTGGCAAACTAGATATATAGGCTAAGAAGCATAGAGATTGGTAGAAAATGTTGAGTTAAAAGCCTGTGGGTTTAGTGCAGAAGCGGGGAGGGGGGAAGCAGGGAGGGCACGGGGTGAGCACTTGAGCTAGGGAAAGAAGAGTGGCCACACATTGGGATCACAGGGGCAAGGCATTGCAATGGCTTTCAAACAAGCCTTAACCAGGAAACAGAAGTTTGTCAAAGTTGGGTAAAGGCAGGAGGCAGGAATAGCAGAATTAGATACAATAGCAACCAGCTGTCAGAAATCCCAGCACAGCCTTGTGACTAACAGCATCTGGGAAGTGCAGGGAGGAAGGGTGGTAAAACTCAGGTAGGGTGAATACCTTGGATGAAGAATAGAGATGAACTCCCTCTCTATCACTCCTTTCAGTACCAAACACTACCTGTGACAAGAAGAGATAATCAAAAATGCAGAGAATACACAAGAGGCTCAGAGGTACCACTAGTGGTGTAAAATGCATCTGGGAAGAAAGTGAGCACAGCATAGGTGTGTTCCCTGGAGTGGAGATGAGGAGAACTGAGCAAAGTAGAACCTTTGGGATTTATAGCCCTATCTTGGTATGCTTCATACTGAAAGCAGGAGATACCCAGGAGAATCTAGGACTGCAGCAGCACCAGCCTGGTGTTACCAATGATGGGAAACACTGCCCTAGGCCAGGGGAATTTTTTTTTTTTTTTTTTTTTTTTGTTTTGCACAGAGATTCTGATTCCAGCACTTCAGAATGGCAAACTAGGATTTTTAAATATTTTTTTTTTACAGTTTTCCTGGGAAGACCAAGTAAACAGAAAGAAAAGAGTCAGCAGACAGTTCAGCTGCATCTTGTCATTGTAGCTTTGCCCAGCTTCCCATTTTCCAGTAGTTTGTGTGTTGCAGAGTACCTGCTGCTGTTGCGTCTAGTTTGTTTGTAGCAGTTCAAAGGGGTTACCCTTCCTCACACACACTGGCTTTCCCTTGCCTCTCCCAGTTCCCCATCTTTGGCTCCTTTGCTGCCCAATTTCACTGCCTCAGATCAGACACTTGCCCTGTTCCACACAGCTGCAGAACCTGCTCCAGCTCAGAAGCAGCACAGGAACAACCCTGTATTCTCAACTCCTTGATGCAGACCTATGATGCAGTTAGAATTCCCTTCTTCTCCCATCTCCCTGCTAACATCTCTGCTGCACTGCTCCAGAGTCCTCCAGCTTTCCCCTTCCCAACCCTCATCACTCCTGCAGCATTTGGAGTCACCCTGGCTTCGCCCATTGCCTTTAAGGTGCTCCATTATGTTCCTTTTCTATTCCTACTTTCTATTTCTACTCCCTTACAGGAAGCATAGTGGGGAAATATTGCAGTAAAGCTCCCATTTACGGGTGGAAGGAGGGAGGCAAGGAGGAGATCAAACTTCATTGATCCTGGAGACATTCTTGGATGGGTTGCTGAGAAGAAAATGAACAGGAAAGAGGTGATAGAAATGTCAGGACACAAGCTGAAGAGATCACCGAGGCCCAGAGGTAGTTGCATCATCCCAGGAAAGAATGAAATGACAGAGTGCACCAGACTATGGCATGAAAACATTGACACAGAGATAATTAATGTTCGTGCAACTGGACCTTGGCCTCACACGCTTCTTCAATCGCTCCTTGCCTGGTGTCATGCTTTATATGATTTGCTCCCTTTGAACACAGCAGCTGTCCCAGAGACTGTCTACCTCTTAACAGAGCTGTGAAATATAGGTGATGGAGTATGTATAAATATTTCAGAGACAGGACTCATTTGACAAATGGGGTCTTGAGAAGTGACCGGAGACACTGACTCCCAGATGGAAAGATGGGACAAATATGTTCTGCAGAAACAGTCAGGGGGGAGGAAAGGCATCCTTCATCTTTGCTTTCTGACAAGTAGAATCACTACAGGGTATGGCTTCCCTATAACAAGTAGCTTGCTTAGCAAGTGTGCATGGGAGTGCTGCCTTGCTGTCACCCATTGGAAACTCCATAATTATGAACGCTATGATTTATTAGGCCTCAAGCAATAATTATTAATTACCTTATTTAGCAAATGCAGTTATGTTCTTGGGTTTTGGCAGTATTTTTTCCTACTCAGATTATACTTTGGCAGTTTACTTTGAAATTCATCTTTCATAAGCATTTGTGCCAGTGAAATATGAGTGTGTGCACTGAATACTAACACAAAGAAGGGGTGTGAAGCATACATTTTTTGGATTTTTTTTTTACTCATTAGCCAAATATGTAATTCATACTCATTCAAACACTGAGGCACTATTCCATAATTTAATGAGAGTCCCTGAAAAAAAAAATAATGGAAAGGCTACAAAATGCCACATAAATATCTTTTTTTTCAAAATTATGCATAGAAAAAACAAGACTCATGTCTCCATGGTTTTATTTTATCACCACGAAGCTTCCTGGATCTGCAAACATCTCTTCATCTCGTTTTCCTTGGGTTGCCTTCAGCCTGCTTTGTGGAGATGTAGACAATTTTATTTGTGCCATTATCATCAGCTCCTGCTTCTCCTCATGCCCTGGCAAAGGAGTCGATCCACCTGTCCTCCTGGTGCTGGCTGCCTCTTTCTACCCATGCACCCTTTATTAACGCTGCAACCACCCACTGCGGGAAGGATTAAATCCTTCTCAGATAAGGGCTTATTGTATTAAAGAATAAATTTGCTCACATCAGGTGCTTTCACAGGTGCCCTGCTCGATGCCAACAGCCATGGAAAAGGCATCTTAGAGTGAGAAAACCACGGTTTCTTGGCAAATCTTCCCTTAGTTATAGCAAAAAGAAATACAAAGGAAAAAAAAATCCTAAACCACCACAAAAACAAGCAAGGCAGTTTTATACTGTGGTATCCTGACAAGTGATAGACTAGAGTCCTGTGGGAAACTGCCTGCCGTGCCTCCCACATGCATGAAGGCCGGGCTCTGGGAGGATGCCGGGCTCTGGGGGGAGGCTGTCCTGTCTGTATCACTGCTCTCTTCTGGCGCATGCTACTGCTTTTCTCTCTTGTTGGGCACCGTTTACAACAGGAATAACTACTTACTAATTAGGGGCTCTATCTATTAATTGCTTATTTGTTAGAGCATGACTGAGCAGCCAGCCGCTATTTGAGCCGTACTTTTTGATTATATTTTTTAAAATTACGTTTTTATCCAGGGAGTGACTTGTTCACATGACAATTCAGTGCCTGCCGGGTCCCGCACCCCTCGGCAGCTGCCGCGGGGAGCGGGCATGGATGCGGGGACGCGGGGCAGGGTCGGGAGCCGCCGGGAGCAGCGCTCCAAGCCCACGCGTGGCCGAGGAGAGGGGTGCGCCCCGAGGAACAGCCGGAGAGGACCCGCTGTCGCTAAGGGACACCCGCATGAGCCCGTCCCCGGGAGCACCGGCGAGGCCAGCGCTGGAGAAGAGGCGAGCCGGAGCCCGGCTCCCGGGAGCAGAACGCGCCGCTGAGGGGAGGTTTCCACGGCGCTGGCTCCGCTTTACGGTCTGGCTCATTGCTGTGGACCCGGGCCAGGCACGGGTGGGCTCGCCAGCTCGGGGAGGAGGAGGTCTAGGCTTCCCAGAAGCAGCGTTTTATCTCCCTGGCAAAGCAGACGGAGATAGGGATGGCAAAGCAGGGCCCCGCGTACCCCCCGCTGCCGGTGGTGATGCTCGGGTTCGCGCAGCATCCTCTTCCTCCTCCCGGCCTCTCGCCCGGGCCCTGCGCAGTGGGGCACGGGCAGCGGGGCATGCACGGCTTCCCCGCTCCGGGTTTCACGTAGGAGCATCCCCACGGCCCGGGGCAGGCAGTCCGAGGAGCACCGCAGCCCCCGCAGCCACGAACCGGGCTGGGGCCCCGCACAGCACCCCCGCCGAGCCCCGCCGCTCCCTAGCAGCATGCACAAGGCAGCCCCGCCAGCCTGCAACCTACCTGGGGGGCCCCAAAAAACTTTGCTGGCACCAGAGAGCGCCAGCAGAGGAGACACCCCGGAAACCTGCGCTGCCCCCCATCCCTTGGCATCTCAGGTCCCAGCCGGGAGAAGCCGACCTTGTCGCGAGGGTCCTGAAGACGAGCCTACCCCGAACTGACAACCAGTCTCCCGCCCAAAGCAAGGCCCGTTTTTTCCCCACCCCTGCGGTCTTGTCTGTAATTGGGCCGGGGCGAGGCGTGGGGAGGCTCGCAGAATTGGGCAGGAGGCTGGGCTCTCCCCAGCACGCCCTCTTTAATTGGCTCTTTTTTTTTTTTTTTTTTTTTTTTTTAAGCGAAGGGGAATGAAATGGTGAAGAGGGTAGGGGGGAAAACCTGGAAAGCCAACAGCGTAGAAAATCAGGCGCGGCTGGCAGAGCCGGCAGG
This sequence comes from Eopsaltria australis, assembly GCA_034509425.1. Taxonomy (NCBI): domain Eukaryota; kingdom Metazoa; phylum Chordata; class Aves; order Passeriformes; family Petroicidae; genus Eopsaltria; species Eopsaltria australis. The sequence goes on from JAVTVJ010000396.1 coordinate 1,525,512, forward strand.
CACGGAGGTGTGAGGCGCCCTCGGGCCGGGAAGCCCCGGACGCCCCGTCGGGGGCGGGGGAGCGGAGTGCCCTGGGGCCGGTGGGGAGCGGTGGCGTTCCCGGCAACTTTTGCAGGAGATTTTGGCGCTTCAGGAAAAAGCGGTGGGGTAGAAACCTCCCAAGCGGTTTCCAGCTGGCGTCTGGCAGGAGTAGCTCAACTTTGTCCAGCTTCTCGTCCCTCGTTGCCGGCTACCTTCCAGTTGCAGCCTGTTAGTTCCCGCTAGGAGCTCCGGCAGCCGTCGAGGGAGGGAGACAGGGGCCTCCCTACAGCTGCAAATCCTCTGCGAGGCGGGCGGAGCAGGCAAGCACGGAGGAGACGCATCCACACGAGGCCGGCACACAACGTCAGGGAAAGTTTTGAAGGGCGAAGGACCTGTCAGGCTGGGGAGGAGGCGAGGAGAGCCGGGCTGAGCTGCCGGCGGAGCGAGGGTGCGTGGTCTGTCTGCTCCTCGGTTGCTTCTCCCTTCAGGCTGGTTGGGGCGGTGCAGTGCAGCTGGGGGAGCTCTTGGGAGCCGCTTAAAAAAAAATTAAAAAAAAATCCTTCCTGGATTTGATTAATTACAACAATCCCCTCCTCAGAAGATCTGGAAAAGAGGAGCGAGAATCACCTATCCCTCCCTCCGCCTTTCAGCAGCTGGCTCCTATCCCCCACCCTCGCTTCCCCCCTTTTTCTCCACCTCCCTCTCCTTCTCCCCGTCCGCTCCAGGGGCTGCGGCCAGAGCCTCGTCAGGAGGAGGAAGGGCGAGGACTCACTGAAGTTGGCCCCAGTTGGCAGCACTTCGGGCAGCGCGGGACTTGGGGCAGCGCTCGGCAGCTCCCGCTGAACAAAGGAGCCTGTTTCCCGCAGGCATCGGGGGATAGCGCCGAGCTGGCCCGGGCCCTGCTCCTGCCCTAGCCCGGTGCCCCCGGGCTGGCCTTTCCCCTACCCCGAGTGCGGGCGCGGCTGCCTGTTCGCCTGGAGATCCTCGAGCAACCTGGCGAGGGAAAGCGGGAAGCGGCACTCCGCGTCTCTGCCCTCCCTGCCTCCTTCTCTCGCTCTCTCCCTCCTTTTTTTCTTTCTTTCTTTTTTTTTATCTTTTTTTTTTCCTTAGATTTTCAATTTTACCCCCAGGCGACCCCTGTGTGGGGGGTCCCTTCCTCCGCCCGAGGGGCGCCGGTGCCCGGCGCGGAGCGGGGCGCATGGGGCGGCGTTTCAGGAGGCTTTCGGCTGCTCCTTGCTCCCCCGCCGGATGCTGCCTGAGCTGTTTTGGCTGTTTTTCTTCGCCGGTGATGAAGGCTCTGCCTTGAAGATGGACATGATCTGTTTTTTATTCCTGTCTCTGGTGCCGGTGTACAGCAGGGGACAAGGGGTGTACGGTAAGAGACGCTGTCGCGGTCGCTGTTTGCGGCGGAGGGGTGACGGGTGGGGGGCGAGGGCGCAGACGGCGACGGTGGGATCAAAGTTAAAAAGCACCTGCAGGAGAAAGTAAATGATGCCGCCGTACCTCGTCTCAGCCTGAGCGGAGAGACTGATGCAGCAATAGGGCTTCCAGCGCCTGTAGCTACTTCATAATTCCTCGCCGTAACCTCTGGCCGCCTCCCATGTACGAGTCCGCCGAGATGGCACGCAGGGAGCGCCGCGGGGCTGCCGCCGGGGGAGCGCCAGGAGCCCCGGCCCTGCCTCCCCGCTCCCCACCCGCCTCGCGTGGGGACGCCACACTGATGCCGGCGGGGGCGGCTCCGGGAGCACCTCCGAGTTGCATTTTCTTTGGGGCAGGGGAAGGACGGAGGAGCCCTTCTCGGCGCTGCGCTTGCGGGTTTTCTTCCTCTCAGGACCACCGGTACGGGGAAGCAGCGAGAAGGGCGGCCGGACTGCCGTGCCGGGGTCTGGTTCCCCGGGTGCCGGGGCTGCCCGCTCCCGCCACGGGCACGGCTCCGCCCGGCTCGGCGGGACCGGCTCCCCGCTGCTCCCCGCTGCTCCCCGCGGCCAGCCCCGCCGGGCTCCCCGGGGGCCGACCCCAGGCTGGTTTTGCGCCCTGTGGAACTTTGCTGTTGATTTCTTTCTTAAGGTGATGGAGATGGGTGGGTGGTGGTCAGTGGCAGAGCTGATGTCGAGTTGCTTGATTTTTTTTTTTCCTTTTTTACTGTTATTATTTTTGCATTTACGGAGCTTACTTCCTCTCCTTGTTAGCAGGCAGGGTAGCAAATGGCGAACTCGGGTGGTCTCCTCATGAGAGGGCAGAGGCAGGGGATGGCACCCGGTGCCGACGAGCACAAGCCCCAGGCTGAGAGAACACCCGGGATTTACTTCAGGCAGATATGCAGCCCCCCTTCCCCTCTCCCAGCCCTCCCTGAATCCTTGCTTTACAAGATCTGAATTTCCAATACACTGGGAAAAAATAAATAAAAGCAACCCACAAGACTTGTCTCTCATAACAAGCCGGCTTTATCTTGGCTTACAACTCAGTTGTGCGTTGCTGTAAAGTCCTTCTGGAAGGCATGCCACTGCCTCTAACAAGCCAAGCTCTCTGAGCTCTGAAGAGAGACCCCAGTGAGAGACTCCAGCCCCCCCGCTCCCTCTCTTTTTTAACAGCACGCAGCCAGTCTCTTGTGTGAGCTCTGGCAAAGATCAGTTCAGTCTCACTGACTATGGGTAAGTCTTTGTAGGTCACTTTTTAATGATGTATTTCTTTAATGGAAACAATTCCTCCTTTCTCCTTGAGGACTGGGATGTTAATTTGGGTTTGGGTCTGTTTTGTAAAATAACCGTTTTAAATAGAGGGTGTTTAGCTTCCTTTATTCTCTTCTTTCTTCTTCTCAGTATATGTTTTCTCCCAGTCTGCATATCCAGATGAAAACTGTATGACCCTTGAAAGGCCAGAAAGATGAGGAGTAGAATGAGTTTGTGGTACAGAAACCTGGCCAGGGCATATAATTTAATCCTTTAAGATAGGTAATCTGCTTCTAGCTGAACTTTTGTTATTTCACTTCACTGTGTGTTTTCTGCTGGATAGCTGTCAGTTGCTGTAGAATGGACTCACTGCTTAGGATTGTAGCAAGAGGGACAGAGCTTAAAATCAGGTTTGCTTAAATGTGCTTTAGAGGGTTGCCTGTTGTATTTTTTCATACACTTCAGTGAACTTGCATTTGACAGAGTTGCTGCTATTAGGTCTTCAGAATAACTTACTGATGTTTTTGTCTTTTTCTCTCAGAGAGAGATTGAAGAAGCTGTGTACAAAAGAAAGCACAGATGCAGACATACACTAAGATGAAGGCATCCTTTTAAGCCAAAATGGTACACTACTTCTATCTGTTCTCTTACTTAACTACACAAAGGGGAAATCTAGTGTCTTCCTTCCTCTTCCCACCCCTGCCTCTTTAAACTATCTAACAACAGGAGCCTTAATGTGCAGTTGTTGCTGAGTGCAGCCCAGAGCAGTGTCTCGTGGAATCAGCACGCTGCAAACTTGCATGGTGACTAACAGTTTTCATGTTGTCCTTACCAATTCTGCCTTCAGTCCACTACCCTGGGCTGCTTTCGTGCCTTCTGCAGCCAGCACTGTTTCTTTGGATGTGAGATGGCTGTTACTGATGGCTCAAGCAGAGCTGGATTAATATTGTTATATGTGCAAGGATAAATAAAAAGCAGGATTAGAAATTAGTCCCACTGCCCCCCTCCCCCTTGGGTTTTTCCTCTATATTGGTCTCCTGCTGTAGCTTTAAGCTGTACTTCAGCATTCTATGTTGTGAACGTCGATCTCATGTGGCACCTAATGCAAAAATTATGGGAACTCAAGTGTCACGGTTCAGATCTGCTTTCCTGCCTTTGAATATTGGCAGTGGAGACTGGGAGAGGCATCTATATGGGTCTATAAATATATTTTACTTTAGCAAATCTCCTGAGATTAAATCAGATTAAACAAGATAAAGTATCCATGTGATGTACCCTTTAAATAATACACCCACATGGATGCGCACAAAAGATCTCTGTCTGGGAGAGCAGAGTTGTTGGAGAGGTTTATTGAGATGAATGGTATAAATAAAATGTGTATAAGGGGGGCTCTGGGAAAGAAACATTTGCAATCGAGGTGCAATTTAATTAGGAGTCAAGGTGCTTTTTGCCTGCTACCTGAAGAGGCTTGTTATATAAATTGGCATTTGTTGTAATGACTGAAGTGTGTCTGAAACCCTCTTCTCATTAGCTGATCCCATTCTTCCAGCCTTGTTTGTTGCAGTGAGACAAGGCTGGCCTGATGGGGAAGGCAATTCAGCAGACTGCCAAGAGGCAACTTTTATCAGCCTTTTGTGGTAGCCCATTTCCCAGGCTGCATGTGCTTTTCAATCCTGTTGTGTTAATGCTGCTGGTCAAGATGAGGAGCCAACTGTAACAGATCTCTAGGAAATGTCAGAATTGGGGAGGAGGAAGAAAGAGGTAAGGAGACAGGGGACTTGCCATTCAAGGCTTGGAGTTATCAACACTTAAAAGACTGTGAGTGAGACTGAGAGGGGAGGATTGGGGAGTGGTGGTGGCATTCAAAGGGAAAAATATACCTCTCGCCTCCTGCTCTGCCTTCTAGATTGCAGGACTTGGGTAGCTCTGGCTGGATGTGCACATTGCTGCTGCTGTGCTTGCTCCATGTGCAGTGTATAATTAACACCTCTGGGTTGTCTTGCAATTAGCACAGTCCCACTGATCAGCAGCAGCCTTTCAGGCAGAATAAGAAAGTGGGATGTTTTGTCCCCTGCCTCTCCTAATTCAACCGCAGAAAAGACATTTCAGGAATGGGCATCACAGTGTGTGATGAGGGGCTACATACAGCAAGATGATGGAAAGGGAATAAAAGGAAACGTTTAGGCTGGGCAGCAAGGAAAGCTGCCTGGCACCATGATCAGAGGGACTGGATGGGCTGCACTTGGAACTGGTGGGGTGGAGCACTTGGAGTGTAGAGTAGTCCCGCCCTGGCCTCGGAGGTGGGGAATAAATGGCCCGTTAAGGCTCTTTGTTTTAAGAGACACCATCACATTGAATCATCCCTGAGATGCTACTACAGACAGCAAAAAAACCCAAACCGGTGGAAGACTCTTTTCTTGTGTCTGTGATGGAGGAGTGTCATAGTAAAACATATCCAGTGTTTAGGCCATAAGCAGCCACATTTTTTGTTTCTTGTACACATGAGATTATTTGCTTCCTGCTACTTTTACCTGTTTTTTTTTAAGTAAAAACACTTTTCCTAGAGTTTCTTTAATGTAGGCTCCTTACACCCTCTTGCAGCCTGTGTGCATGCATGTCTTCTGCTGACAGTTCCTGGGACACAAGCACTCTGATGTCACCTGGAGCCACTGATCTGGATCCATCCCTCTCACATGCCTCTGCCTAGAGCTGTTTTGCCAGCAGTAACAGGGGGCCAAGACATAGAGCTCTTCATCTACCTTCCTGTGTCCTCAGAAATGGCTGAAGAGATTGCTGGCTAAAGGAATGATGGAGCTGGCTCCTGTGAGCCACTTCTTGGCTGATTCTGTTTGGAAAATGCGATGCTTGAGCACAGTGGCCCTCTAAACCAAACGTGTGTGAGTGTGTATACATATATACATGGATGTACACACATCCTTTGTGCTCAATCATTTCTCTTTGTTGTCCAGGTCTTAAATCTGTGTTGGCCTAGGCTGTGAACAGTCTTCTGAGGAATGAGTTTTCTAACTGGAGTGACATAGTCTCACCAATTGACTGGGTTGGTCCCAGATTTGCATAGTTCTTGATCAGCTCTTTAAGGTCAAGGCATTAAATCTGCCCAGCCTGGTGCTTCAGAATGCCTTGCTGTTTTTCAATTGTCATGTGTCAGATTCACTCTTCTGTGACACTAGAGCCTGTGGTTTTAGGTCAGGTCAGTAACTTCACACACCAGATAAGCCTTCAATAGACTTTAATATGCAGTTCTAGAAAACTGACATTATCCTCTTGACAGGTTGTTTGCAACTTGCTGGATGAAGTCAAAATATTTCACTATAGGTGTCATCAGAAACCACCATCCTATGCTAATTTTTGTGGGAACATGAAGACAGATGTTGAATAATTTGACATGAGCAGCACAGTTTTTAAAATTATCACTGTGTCAGGTTCACACTGGAGTTTCTGAAATATATATATATGATTTCAGATGCATTTGAAAGAGGGGGAGGTAGGTGTAGTAAGTGACTCCCAGTAAGTGGAAGATGCAGCAGAAGATGGCCCTGGAGGTTCAAGACGGTAATTCAGTAGTGGCAGGAAGGGTTGCTGTGCTGCTGAGGCTGCTGTTCTTATCTTAGAGTAAAGATAAAAATGATTTCCATGCTGGTAACTCAGGGATCTTGTGACACTTCCCATCAACCAGAAGCCCTACTGTTTTGCCTGTGTTTTGATGAGTTACTGCTATTCTGCTTGCTTGAATAGTGCAGTTTCAGGCTTCCAGTCCCTCCCTCCGTACACACTGTGTTCTCTTGGTTCATTAAGCATAGTCTATTAGCATTAAGCTAAGAACCATGCCTGCATGGCTGTGGCTTGTTATCAGGAGGACAGAGGTGGGGGGGGTGGGGAAAAATTGCCTTCTGCCCAGTGCCAATGTGCTGATAAAAGCAATAGAGAGAGAGATACATTTCTGCTAGTGAAAGGCAGCTTGGGGTGGAAGGTGTTTCCTACTCTGTTCATGGAAATGTCGAAAGGCTTCTTTAGGTGACATAAGGTATTTAACTGGTTTGCCTGTGTAGCTCTGGAGAGACAGTTCATGGGTGAGGTTCTCATCAGGACAGATGAGATGTTGGTATTTTTTGTGCAGAGGGGTTGCTGTGCTGTGTTGTCAGAAGGGGCTGTGTTTTGCTGTGGGGAAGATGAGCCCTCTAGAAAAGAGACAGTGGATAATGCTGGTTTGTTCTTGGGTACCCACATCTGGTGATGCATTATGTGTTTCTTTAGGCCATACCTGGTAGCCCAGATCTTAGGTACACTGAAACTGTGACGAAAACTTCGAGACCATTTCTACCCTCAAGCACTCAAGGTGAACACACCAAGTGCCTGTGTCCCAGACACTTTCTGCTGATCATCGTCCTCTGGTGTGGCACAGGTTTAAATTCAAAAGGGGAAAATGTGCCAGTGTCCCCTGGGCTTGAGGAGGAAAGGGGAGAGCTATGGAATTGACACCACACAGCAGAATGCTGATCTGAGAAGGCCTTCAGGATCCACCAGAGAGACTGATGTGTTGAGAAGTGGAAAAGGAGAATTTGTGTGTTTCATTTCTTTCTGCCCACGTTTAAGTGGTGAGATCTCTACTCTGGTAGGATCCAGAGTAGATTTGAAAAGAAAAAAGTAGATTTGAAAAGAAAAAAAAGAAAATAAAAAACTTTCATCTGCTCCTCATTTGGGGAAGGTGATTGAACAGCAAGAGTTTATTTCTTATACCTAAGCACTTGCCTGCTGTTTAAAAGAAGAAAATAAATGTGTAGTAATCCATGGAGCTGTGACTCAAAAGTGTTGCATTAAAGAGCTCGAGAAGTGGAGCCAGGAAGAGGAGATCCTAGGCTACAGCTGATCTTGTCTCAACGAAATTCTGGCGGGGGAAGGTCTGCTACCACCAGGTTATCTGGGACAGCACATGATGGGAGGCAGAGAGCTTTTGAGCCCAGTGTCAGGTGTTTCTCTCAACGAAGGTTTACACTCCCGCTTCTTTTCCGTGACTTCTGCCCAGGCAGAAAGCGCCGCCGCAGGCGGCTCCTGCTTCCCCTCCCACCCGAGGAAAGGGCTGCCCGTCCTTCCCCGTGCTGCCGGCGGGCTCCTCTCCAGCTGTGGCTGCAGAGCACATCTGGGCGGCACATCGGGGCCGCGCCTCCGCCGCTGCCCGGCAGAGGGAGGCGTTGCGCGGCCCCGGCGGGGGAGCCCGGCGAGCGCCCCTTCCCCGGCAGGGAGAGAGGGGCCGGGACTTGCCCGGGACACGCTCCCGCTGGAGCGGCTCCTTCTTCCCGTGGCTACCTTGGCGGACTTCGGGCGGGATCCCGCTGTCCATCTTCCCGGCGTCTCCCTGGAGGCTGTGTGGGAGCGAGCGCCCGGGATGGAGCTGCCGCGTCCCGGTTTTGTCTCGGGCTGCCTGCGTGCGGCTTTGCATCTGTCCCGGGTTTGTTTGACGATCCGGAGCTCTGTCAAATTGTACCCAAGCACTACATAACCAACCGTCCTCCCCGGTTTCCGTTTTCTATTTGTTTTCTCTCTCTCCTTTCTCTCCCACTCTCTTATGAATGTGCTATTCTTCCACTCCTTCTTGTCCATTTCCAAAGAAAGATTATACAGAAAAGTGAGCGCAGGCCTCTGAAGTCCTTCTTTTTTTCTTCCCCCCTCCCCCCGCCCCTTTTTATTTATTTATTTTTTTTTCTTTTCTTAACATACCTGTGTAGTTGTGGTTTGGGGATTTTTGTTTTGTTTTGGGTTTTTTTGTTTGTTTAGGCTTTCTTTTGGTTGGTTTTGGTTCTCATAAAGGTCGGATTAAAACAATCTGACTGGGTATGAGGGAAGAGGGATACTCATGCATGGCCTTGCTCTGGGAGAAGAAGAAAAGACAGCAAGGTGATGTCTGACTATCGGGTTTTAAAATTCTCAGTTGAGGTCATTAGTGCTGTGATACATCTGTAGCCTTGGTTCTGTGGTGCAGCAGAGCTGGGGGGCCACAGCAGAGGTGTAGGATTGGTGCTGCTGCTTTGGCCGCTGGAAAACATGGCTCAGGGACCCTAACCTAGAGCAGCAGTGCCTTGAGCATTGTGGCTGCCTACATGGAGTTCTTTGCTCGGCTGTATTTGCCACACTGTATCCAAGGTCGGTTTCTGACAACTAAAGCTTTATTTTAAAGCCGTAATACTATGGCCCGTGGCTGGTAAAAGGAGACATCTAAAGTTAACCAGGGAGGTAGAGAGGCAGCTGAATATAAATGATTAGTTCTTTAAATTTTCTACTTGTTCTTCTAGACTAGGCAATGTGGGTACTCCAGTGTGTGCTTGTGACTGTATTCCCAAAATGAACAGAGAGCTTTATGGTTCTAGTAATGCTTGAACTCCTCTGAGAAGGATGCTCCTTGTGTAAAGCACTCAGTGTTCTCAGCATTGTGCTAGCAAGGAACAGCTGTGTAGACACAGTTATATATTTCAATGGCTGTGAGTAGGGCAGGACAGTCCACTGGGGACAGCCATGGTGCTGGAGTGGCCTGGTGATTTGAAGTCCCCGGCACTGCTCTCTGAGCAGGTCATGGCTCTGTGCTGGGCTGCAGACTTCCAGGGAGAGGGTGCATCGAGGCAGCAAGCAAGGACCTCAGGCAGTTTTTATTGCTCTGGCCAGCCTCTTGCCTTCATGTGGCTCCTTTTCCACTCGTGCTGCAAATCACTCATGGCTGTTACCCTTTGCTTTAGCTTGCTTGGGGGATACACCACCGATGTAACTAAAAATCCTCCTGGCTGTGATGTGCTGGCTTGTGGTTTCTCTCCGCTGTGAGCTGTAGTGTAGGACAAATGGCATGCAGGTACTTTTGCTGGGTTCATGCAAATGGAAAGAGCAGGGCAAGGATAGCAATTGACAAAGGTGCAGTAAGAACAGCAGTTTCTGAAGACAAATTAGCAAATGTTGCCTAAAGAAGAACTGACAAAACATTGAAAGCTAAAGTCAAGCTGTGAGAAAAGCTTTAGGATGTCTGCAGGTGGACATTTAATACAAGAGTAACTGCTTGCTGTTGCTGCTCCTGTTTCAGAAGGAAATGGTCCTTCACTAATTAGCGTAAATTGTTTTAAAATAAATGTGGATGGGAATCTTGTGCATCTCTTGTGTGCCTTTGTGATGAAATAAAAAGGAAAAACAAAGATGTGATTCAGACAGATGTTTGAGAAACGTGTCAAAATGGGTTTTGCTTACAAATACTGTTTCACCTTCTGGTGCTTGTTGTGTGCCTTGCACAGTGGAAAAAGGCATTCGTAGATTTAGAGTGCAGAATGAGTGTCTTTTCCTAAGTTTAATAAATGGATTATTCTGACTTGGAGCATTCCTCAAAATAGCAGAAATGTGAGAAGTTGAGGCTCATAAAAGTAACCCGAGCAGCAAGAGCCAGCTGGGGATGGGAGACTGAATTCCCCTGCCAGTCAAGTGAATACAGCTGGGGTGTTAAGAATATTTAACTGGTAGGGGCATCTGTAGTTGACAAACCCTGAAAGTCCCTCTCATAGTGTACCTGTTTAACATCTGTGAGCTTCCACCTTTACAATGCCTCTGTTGTCTAGTTATTCCACTCTGTGTGTGGGGAAATGAGATGGAGATTAAGTGATCTGCCCATGGCAGAATGGAGAACCGAACATCAGCAAAGTTTTAACCATCCTTTTCTCTCTGGTAAAGTGCAGCTGGTATTAAGTGCAATCCCTGTGGCTGATAGATCCAAGGTAAATACATCCTCAATATGAAGACATAAGCCATTGAAAATAGGCTCTGATCCATTTATTGCCGAATCAAGTTTTTTAGTAAGAAAACAAAACCCTCTTTTTTCTTTCACTACTAATTTAGCTCATCTCATCCTAACTCGGGTTAGGATTTATTTTAGGACACCTTTTGGAGGTCTTCTAGAAGTTGAGCCTTACTGTACAGCGCTGGGAGAGACAGAAATCTTTCAGCTATGGGTACATACATGGCTTTGCTGTGCTTGGATCTGCAGAAGGATCAGTTTTGGAAACTGTTGACTCATTCTGTAACAATTTAAATTATTTTACACTTGATCAAAGAAGCAGTATTTCCTGCTATGGAAAACTTCTGTCATGAGTGAAGGAGGTTTAATGACTATTGATGGTAGCTGGTGGAAAGAGAGAAAGGCTGTGTTTGCCATGAAGGAGCAAAGATTTGGGATGGGAAGAAAAGCAGGTGCATGATTAGGGACAGTGCCTAGGACAAAGGAGAAGCTGTGATATCACGTGCTATGACTCTAAAATATGACTGGGTGCCAGAGCAGAGCACAGCTTTTGAAGAAGCAAAAGGAAAATATGAATATTCCAACACATTTTAAGTACGTGCTAAACTGTATTCTTATTTTTCTTACAAGTACGAAGACTGAGAGAAATTTCTAGTGTTTGTTTCCCAAATGCTGATGAAGACCAAAAGGACGTGGTGTCAGTGGTATTTGTTTGGCAGTTTGACTTACAGTGCACACACATTACTCCTACGCAGAACTAGGGCTGTGACTTGTGGGTGCACTCTTGAGCTAGCTTTAAATTAGCAGTTTGGTTACTGATTGCAGTGCTGCAGTAGCAGCATGGAGCTCAGCCTGGCCTGTGCTCCAGCCACTCATGCAACATCCTGAGTGAGCCTTGTGGTGTGAGCTGAGCCCCCTGTGCCTGGGGTCCCCTGGCAGTGACACACTGCACTTGACCCCTTGATAAATAAGCTGTGAGGCACCTACACCAGGTTCAAATGCTTGCTTTTGGGTTGCAGTGCAAACAAGTATGGTCGAGTGAACTCCTGCCTGTGCCACTGAGTGGGGATCCTGTAAATCCAACTAGCTGGCTTGTTGTGGGATGCAGTTTGGAGCTTGATGGCTGCAATCTCGTAGCTGCAAACTCTAGCAAGACGAATTCCAGTGTTCTTCTTGATCTGTGGTGCCTTTCAAGCAAGCACAGATGCAGCTGGCTTAATGCAGTTTGCTGTGCTGGAAGAGAACCTGAACTACAGCTCTGGAATTAATCTTTAATTTTGAAAAGCTATTTCTGAATAACTCCTTGCATAGACAAGCCCTGCATTTAGCTGTGATTAAGTTTCTAAATTGTTTTTTCAAAATGGGATAGTCAAGCTCCTGTACCGTGTAGCTGCATCTGAAGATGTTACCCATAGAAACTAAGCCCCAGCTTTGGTTAAAATAGCGCAATAATAGCTTGTGTTCTGGCCGGTCAAACGATAAGCAGCTCAGCACTTTCATCCTTATTTCAGCAGAAAAATGCAATTGACAGTAGAGAATGACTGTTTACTATGATGTGCATGATTAATACCATAAATCTTTCATGTTGGGATGTTGGGTGAGAGGCATGAATATCACCGCAACAAATTGAAAGAAGCAGTTTGTTACATATTTGTGGTTGGTAATCAGGCTTGGAGCTCCATGTAGAAGGGGAAATTAGCCACAGTGAATGTTAGTTGTTGAAACTAGAAACCACTCTGGCATTTGCTAAGCCTTGGCAAAGATGCCATGCTGATTTTTGCAGATCACAATGAGCATATGTACCTACTTGTGGCTGATGGTTATTCCAAGTGGCCAGCAGTAGTGCGTGTGCTATTTGACAAACAGTTCTGCTTCTTGGATTATTATGGAGACACTTCAAAGTATGTTTGCAGCATATGGCTTGCTTAAGGAGATGGTTTTAGATAGGAGATGCTGGGTAAAAGACAGTAGATCAGCTGTTTATCACTCAGCTTCAGTTGGGTCAGCAGGGCGTTTTGTACAGACACTTAAAAGAGCAGTAGAGATAAATGAGGAACCAGCATCACAGCATTGCAAACTTTGTTTCCTTGCATAGAAAAGTGTGCAGGAAAGCTCCAGCAGAACTGATACTTAATAGACAGAGTTGAATTTAAGAATTGCATTGATTGTCTCAAAGCAAGTCTAGAGGAAGCAGTAAGGAGAAGTAAGTGAGGGAAGGAAGCCATGCTTATGAGCTGTTTGCTTGTTAGCCTTAAATCAAAACTTTGCAGAAGGAGGAAACGGGAAAATGCCAAAAAGTTCTAGGATCTGTGATGTGCTTGGTGAGGTAGACAGGGAAATGAGAAGGAAATGTCTCTATCTATTGCTGGATGTAAAAACAAAAAAAAAAAAAGAAAAAGAGAGAGCAAAAAGAGATGGATGCTGTTGATGGTGTGTAAATTTGAGGAATGAGAATATTTCTCTCTTTCATTGGTCTCACGATAATACCCACGACATTTTTGCTGTTGAAAACGAAGGATTGGAAGAGCAAGTGAGAACTGCCATCCCCATCAGGCAGAAGCCTTCCCTGAACAGGATTGCACATCTGCCAGAAAGCAATAGCTGTAAGTTCAGGGTCATGTAAAAGGGGGCTTTTCCTAGCACCTCCATTGCAAGAAAAAGGGGATATAAAAGTAGCATTTGCATATGTACTTCTAAACACTTCTTTTTAGGGTCCCAGATGCTCTGTGAGCTTTGCTGGTTTTTGTGGGTAAACAACTGTAGGTGACACCAAGGCTGTAGCCCAAATCCCAGGGTGGTGTCAAATGGGTGATAGTTTGTAATTAAGGGGATCAGTTGCTGAACTAACTGATTTTTCCTGTATTGTGTTTCTCCCTTTTTGTCTGATCCAATGAGTCATTGTAGTTAGTTTTTGAGGCGTGTTCGGCTGATTGGATTTTTGTTGATATCTTACCTCTCATATGTGCTTTGTCACACCTGCTCACCTTGATGACACGGATGACTTTTTATTCATTATTCCAGAAGCAGTGATGCTGCTACGGTGGTGTGAGCAGGCAGCCCTTGTGCCTGTGATCTGTCAGCAAAAGCTGCTGGCCAAACTCTGACTCAAGCCTCTGCTGCTGCCTGACCAGGAGGAATGCTTGAGTTTCCTCAGATCCTCAGGGGAAAAAAGAATTTAGAAGCTGGGTGGAGGAAATCTTAGAGGATTCACTTTCCTGGATACAGTTTCTGGCTCTGCTCTGCTGTTCCTGTAGGAGTATTCTACTCCTGTAGATAGCATTTTAATTCTAAGGCAAGGGAGTTAAATCCAACTGAGCTGTTGCTCTCATAAAAATGCTGGCCTGAAATGCTGCACATAATGACTTGAATCCTGTTGCTGTCAGTCTTTCTTTATGACTTTTTTTATTTTAAAGACTTCAGTGTAAGCCAAGTAGAAAAAACCCCCAAAACATAACAACCAGAAACAAATAAACTCACTTCAAATCACAAAAAAAATGTTCAAATCTGTTTGTTTCTTCTGCCCTTCTGCTTGTGTGAATGGAAGGTGGTGCCATTTGTCTGCCTCAGACAGAGGTTTTAGAGATGAAGCTGGTGATTTCAGTGAGGTGATTTCATCTGGATGTGAAGGGAGAGGGCATAGACAGGGCAACGTCAGATTTTGTGCGGTGTCCTGCTTTAGTAGTTTACAGGTTTTTATGGACATCTGATTTTTTCCCCCCACCCCATCACCATTAAATTTTCACTCAAGACATTTTTAATTTTAAACTTTAGTTTCCACTTGGCTGCATTAGTGAGCATCTTTTCATCTCTGTCTGGTTGCTGTGGTCACTGCTCTGCTATTGCTCTCTCAGGTGCTCCCTGAGCTGCCTTGGGTGAGCTGCTGCTGGAGAACCTGATGGCAGACTGGCCAATCTGGAATAATGGGAAAAGCAGTCTTTCCTACCCCAAAAGTTTTTTGGTTCTTTTATTTGATATGTGATACCTCTCCAGTAGCCTTTTCTAGTGACTGCAGACCTGTCTCTCCTTGCTGTCTTGAAGTGAATTGGAGGTAGCTGGCAAGAATTATTTGGATTTCTTTTTTATTTTCTCCATCCTTTGCTTTTCTGCAGGATTGTTGTGCTGGAATAAGAGGAGTTTTTCCTTTCTCTTGCTTAATTGCACTACAGTGGTTCAAGTTTTTTCTCCTTGCCTTTGTCACCTATGTTCCCTAACTTTTCTGGTGTCCTTAAAAAGTGCAGCTAGAAGGAAGGGACATAAATAGAGCTGGTGTCCAGGATCTCACTTTGTTTTGGAGATAAGGGCCTGCTGGGGGGGAGTCTTTGTCCCATTGTCACCACCATCTTCCCATCTGCCTTCTCTCTTCCCTCAGTTCCCATTGCTTCACCTTCAGAATTCTTCCTGAATTCACTGTGCTTAAAATAATACTTGTTTGAACAATAAAAGCTATATTAAAGGGGTGCATTATTGCTTATTTTAAATACACATATTGGCTCTGTGAGAGAGGGGTTTGCAAAGAAGTGTGACTGGATGCTTTTGCACATAAAATGAGCATGTCAACAAAATCCTGTAAGAGGTCTGCAGCTGAAGAACGCCCTTTTCCCCTGCTTCCTGCGTGCTAATTCCAGATACAATGAAAATTCCTACAGCAGAAGCAGCAGCAGCAAAAACCCAAGTGATGCCTTTATACTGAGTTACAGCACTGAAGGCAAACAGCAGCTGGAAGCTTGGTTTGATCTTTTTGTATGAGTAAGATTAAGTAGCAGGCACAGTGCTCATGAGGGGTATTTTCCTGACCCTCTTCCACAAAGCTTTTGAGCATTCTGGAGAAGCACAGAGTGTCTTCAGCGCCTGCTGAAGGAATGGTGACTGGAGAGCTCAGCACAGCAGGGAAACAGCTGAGAAAGACCTAGGCATAATGTGTTTAGATTGCCCTGCTGACCAGAGTGGATGGACATCTCTGCTGTGTCCGTGCCTCTCCTTTCCTGTCTGTTGGTGCTTTTATAATTATTCTTTGACTTTTGACATTAAATGTGTCATCTCACTGGGGTGAGGACCTCCCAGTTCAGGGAGCTGGGGGGTCTGGGATTAAGGGCCAGCTCCTG
The DNA here is from genome assembly GCA_034509425.1 of Eopsaltria australis. Classification (NCBI taxonomy): domain Eukaryota; kingdom Metazoa; phylum Chordata; class Aves; order Passeriformes; family Petroicidae; genus Eopsaltria; species Eopsaltria australis. The sequence goes on from JAVTVJ010000396.1 coordinate 1,541,084, forward strand.
GGTCTCTTGGGGACTGTGTGTGAGATCAGATGTGATCTGAAGCACAGCTGAAATTTTCCAGGGCTGCTTCTGTAGTCACACCAGCAATCTCTGCTGGAATGTTTGCTCTGCTGCTCTGAGCTTTCATCACTGCTTCCATTTTAGAGCAAGAGTGAGAGAGCAAACTTACTGTCAGCTACTTTGGGTTTTCTTGCTGTCAAATGACTTTTCAGATTCCCAGTGCTCCCTTTTCCCTTCCTTCCTAGAGGCTTCTTTCCAGCCTCACTTTCTTCCTTGTCTGACTAAATGTGTAGATTTCCATGCACAAATTCACTTCATGGTATTCCTAACCACAGGCATTATTGCTGTTGTTGCCTTTATTTTATTGTTAAAAGTTTTTATCGCCCCTTTCTTGGGCAGATACATTCCCAGGTCACTTGTCCATCATCTCATCACCCTGCAAGAAGTGCAGGCTCTGAGTCTGTGAGTGCTTCTGGAGCTGGTGTGTGTCCCATAGCACTGCCCTGCCTGGTGGGGCTCAGCTGGGCCAGGTGCCTCTCAGCCCAGTGCTGGTGCTGGAATGAAAACAAAACTCAGCTTCCATATGTTCCAGGACAGAATAACCTCCAGACACTAAACTTCCCTAGGTGAAGAAAGAAGCAGTCTCCTCAAGATACTTCTGTGCTCATAATGTTTGTTGCTGCTGGATCAATGTATTGTTGTTTCTTGTGTAACAAATGATTAATACATTCAAACCTGCAGTTCTTCTGCAGCATCTGGGGATGGCTCGGTCAACTAGAGAAAAGTGCAATCCTTTTCGCTGAAGAAAAGAATTGCATGAGGCTCTCACCTACTCAAATCAAAGAATGACCTTCCTTTTTTATCTTTTAGTCTCTCAGGAGTGTGACTCTTCCCCTTTCACAGCTAGTCTGTTCTTCCTCCCCAGTATTCAGAGGCTGTCCCCCAGGAGTGTGCAGCCCCTCAGATGGCAGCAGCCAGGTGCCTTGGGTGAGCAGTGCAGTTGTAGGCACTGCAGCAAAGGCGTCACTCATCCATTTGGGAAAAAACCTGCTTTTGTCTCTGATAATCTGCTAGACTTCTCTAGAATCCCTGCCTGGGGAAAGCTGTGACATTTTGCATTGTGTTGGGAGCTCTGTGGCCACCTTCCCAGAAGCTCTTTCTGGGTTTTGTGGTCCTCAAGGAGGGATATGGTACTGTAACTTCCTACTGGGGAAAATCAACACTGTAAACAGAGCAGAGAGGGAAATATATGTTTGTTTTAAAAGGAAAAAAGTTCTGCTTCATTGGGACTGAGCTTGCATCTAGTCTGTGGTAATTTTCCCTTCCTCTTACATTTTTCTGAGAGATAGCAAGATCCAGAGATTTAAGTCTGCACCAAAGTAATTGTAATTTAGGGCTCAGTCTGAATCTCAGTGAAAGGACTGACAAAAATTCCTGCTGCCTGGATTGCAGCCTGGTTTAGAGGCCTAAACCATAAAAACCCTTGTTAATTTCTGATAGCATCTGCAATAATGGAACAAATCTTAAAAATCAACCAAACCAAGTTAGTCAGAAGAAAAATACATGCTAACAAGTCTGATGTCCATGATAGTCTTCCTTTGTGGTTTTGGTGCTTACCTTTTTACACATCTCCAGATTTAAATCTGTTTTGTGTGTGGTTACTTCATGGAGTGATTGAGGTTGGAAGGGACCTCTGGAAGTCACATGGTCCAGCCCTCTGCTCAAAGTTGAGCTACTTTGATGTTAGAAGTTAAGGCAGGATGAACTAATCCAGATGAACTTTGATCTTCCCTGAGGATGGAGGGTGCACACACTTTCAGGGCCCCTCTACTGGTGTTTGACCAACTTTATGGTAAAATAGGTTTTGTCTTTAGAAATGCAGATTTCCTGTGTTGTGTCTGGTGGGTTTTGCCCTCCTATTACCACACACCACTGAGGAGAGTTTGACTCTGTGTCCATCTTCCCTCCATCCACCCCATCCCAATTAAGCAATAGCCTTGTCTTTTTTTTTAAGGTTTAGAAAAAACCCAAACCAATCAACCAAAGATACCCATCCATATTTTTTCTCAGTTTTTCTTCATATACCATATGCCCCACCTGCCTGGCCATTTTGGTGGTCCTTCACTGGACTTGATCTAGTATCACATACTGTAAGTGCTGCTTTCTGAAAAAATGTCTTTCCTGTTTTCTTTCATTGAGATTGTCTTTGCTGCATGGTATTTATGGCCTATCCTCCTCTTTAAAGCTCTTTGATTAACATGCTGTAATTAGCAAACTCCTGGTATAGTCTGCTGCAGACAAAGAGGGAAACTGAAGACGTGCTGGTAGACATTTCTGCATATTCCATAATGTGCAGCATAATGTGTGGTGACAGTTATACTTAGCAGTCTTCCATGAGTGTAACGTAAAGATTAAACAAACATGGGGTTAGAGACAGTGGGAAGGGGTGTTAAAGCCTTTGACCACATGTCCCAGGGAGTAAAAATGTTGTGTGTGTATATATATATACGTACTGTCACAGGTGTTTGCATGTATATGCAATACATATATATTTATTTATTAGACACACAAGTGATTTTGCAGGGTTGTCCTTGGGATACCCAGTCAGTTTCCTTGAACAGAAAGTAGGGAATGTCCAGCAGATGCCCTGTGCTGTGCACCAAGTCAAAAGAAGAGGGTCCTGTCCCCAGTGTGTAGCAGCAAGTGACTGGGTAGGAAGGCAGACGTGCAGTTTCTCAGGGAGGCTTTATAAAGAGGATGGTGTGAGGTTCTGCTCAGACTGTTTAGTTCAAAGCCACTTGTGGTGTGTTAATGTGACAGGGGGACCTCATCTCACGTTGAATGCTCCGGGGTTTCTTTACACTTCGAGTTCTCCATGGGTGCCCAGCTGGTGGCTTTGCTTCACAGTGTGATGTGCAGGAGCAGGAAGCTGAAGATTGAGTCGTGCTTTCTCTCTTCATTTGACACAATTGTAGGTAGCATGAAGAGTGGGATGCTGGGGTAGGAAGTAGAAGGAATCATTTTACTCCCACTGAATTTTATCTGGGCAACGTGCCCTATCTGAATAGTTGGTTTGGCAGCTTTCTTTTTTTTATGTGCTTAGTATCTGTGATGTATTTCTCTGTCTCTCCCCTTCTTGTAGGGCCACTCCCAGATTAAAATGAAATAGGCTCTAAACCAGCAAGAAAGGATTAGGAAGTTGGGATGGTTCATGTGTTCAGCTGCCAGAAACACAGCACTGAATCTCTCTGAAAGGCAGCATTTTCTTGTCCCTTTGCTGGTGAAGTCTTCCAAAGAGCAGGATGACTTCTGGTGTCTGTGTAGCCCTCTCTGCATCTGAAATCTAGCCCAGGTGCAGTTACACATCCTCACTGCTACCAACATCAAATTAAAGGACTGAGCTGTTGTTGTTATTATTGTTGTTGTTGTTGTTGTTACTATTACTATGTTAAATTCCTGATATTGAAACCCTGCTACTGACCTCTTGGGTTTTCTAAGAGGGAGTGTCCAGCTGTCTCCATCCTACTTTGAAGATTTTTTTTTAATTGTTTGCATATGGCTATTTTGAGGGGGATGTATGGAAATCTTTCTGTTGCTCCTGAACTATCTCATCTGAGGGAGTGCTAGGATTGCTGTGTCACTAGAAAATATTAATGCATGTAAACATTTTTCAAAAGGCATTACATCTTCTGCACGTACTTTATTATATTCCCACAAATCTGACTAGATTTGATAGATAGGTAACCAGGGAGCAAGGATGGGGGAAGTGTGCTAGAGAGGGAAGGAGGGAAAAGGGAGTGAAATAAACACAAACCTGCTGTAATTCAAAACAAGGTAAAATCAGATTGTGTGCTTTGGCTAATTTTCTTATTCAGGTATCGATCCAGTGGCTGCTCCAGAGTCTATTAGCAGTCAGCCAGTGAAAATATTTCCCATCGGGGGCTCTGACCTGAGACGGGGGTGAATCTATAGCAATTTGTTCAAACAGAGGAAAGCTTTTTCCTCTGATTTGTATTCCAATTTGCACAGCCTACAGAGGGGGGCCCCGTCGTGGGGGTTTGCAGGGTGGTGCTTCTCAAGTGGGAATCAAACTTGAGCCAGGTAACTGGCTGAAAAAAAAAAGCCTGATCACACTCTGAGCTGGGCATCCTGCATGTGCCTCCCTGGGCACTGCAGCAGGCTTGTCTGCAAGGGCAGTGGGACAGCTTGCTGCATCTCCTCAGCACAGGGGACACAGGCCTGGCATGCCAAAGCTGCCCCAGGAAGGAGAAAGCTGCCCTTCCCTCAGCCTTTTAAAAAGATGGGGAGAGAGGGCAGAAGTGGTTTCTGCCTCGTGCCCATCCCTTCCCTCCATGTGTGTCCAGGAGCAGGTTTCCTGTGAGGTTGGCTGGATGGCTCTCACCAGGAGTGGGTTTCAGCCTGGTTCAGCTGTGCTCCACAACTGGTTTGATCCCAATTTGCTCCTGCTGGAGAGGGCCAGTGTGGGTGGTGCCTCTCAAATTAAGAACCTGCTTCAGGGGCTGCTGGATCCCGACGTTTTCTTGGAGTCTGACAGAAGCTGCCTGATAACAAGAAGCTTCAGGTCCCAGCTTTCACCCAAAGCTGTGCTGAAGGTGCCACAAGTCATGGAGCTCCCCTTCTCACTCCTCCCTGTTGGCTGCCTGTCCCATGATTGCTTCAGAAGTAATCCAGACAAGGAAACAGTCTCAGTATCCCTCAAATCCAGATGCTGCAGCTATCAAGAGCTTCCAGAAATCTTGGTGGTGAAAAACCTGACAAAGTTAGCAAAACTCATGGCTTCCAGTGCCATTTGGGTCTGCAGCAGTCTGATGCCAACTGCTTCCTGCCAACCCTATGCCAGCTTGGACATCTCCAGGCTTGGAGTTCAGCCTGTCTGTTGTGGCAACGAGGCAGTTGTAAAGTCATGGCTGGAGAGATGTGCAAATGTTTTGGAAAGACCTTTTATGTGCATACAAGCATCCACTCTGCCTCTGAGAAGGCCAGAAGCATCAGGGTTGTGTCTTGAAATATGTCCAAAGTGTTTTACACTTCTAAACTTAGCTCCCTGATCAAGCTCTAGGTCCTTAAGTCTGTACTGGGCTTCCACATTCATGAGTGATACCATGCTGCCAGTTTTCCATTAATTACCCAAATGTGGGAGCATGAGTTGGAAAATCTGTTTAGTGAAGGTGGGAAGAGGGAGAAACCATCCTTTGTATAAAATACAAGGATAAGAGTAGGAGGGAGTAACAGGGCAGGAGAGATGCTGCTTTTAGCTTTCAAAATCAGCTGGAATTCTCCTCAGCCTTGTTTATACTTGCTTTAATTTAGTGTTGGTCACAGAAACACTTAGAGGGAGGAAGGAGACAGGGAGGCTGAAATAAATAATGACTTTAAATCTTAAATCTGTGCAATTTTTAAACCACAAGTTTATTTTTGACTTGGCCATAACTTTCAGGGAACCAACCTTAGTACCAGGGAGAGCAGTAACTCCAGCTTTGAGAAAGAGTAGGAAAGTTTATGAGATTTTAAAGCAGTCAGGCAGAGATCCCTGCAGCTGATGGCATAAGGGGTATGTGCATGGGGATGATGATAGCAGCATTTTGTAATATTTAGGAGAGTATTTAACAGCATTGGGGCTGTGGAATGAGCTGATGCTGCTTTTAGAGTCAGCAGAAGGCTTGTTACATTGCTGGAGGGGAGGGTTGGCAGAGAGCAGGCTCCTCTGCCCAGCTGGCAGGGGTGCTGGTCGCTGAAGGGCTGCTGGTCACATTCCCAAGGGAGGGAGAGCCCCATTCCTCCAGCTTCTATCATGGCTTTCTGGACAACAGGCAGAGCAACTGCTGTGCCAGGCTTTCTAAGCAGGCTAGAGGGAGACAATTAAAATCCAAGGTACCACTTGCTTGACATGCACCAGTGATTGGCTCCCATTAGGTGCTGTGTTTTAAGCCTTTCATGCCAGCTAATTGGTCCAATGCCTGCCCTAAGCGTGACCAGTGCCCCGGGCTTTAGCGGAAAGGGGAATGATTCATGAAACAGAGCTGTCAAACTGCAGGTCCCTGGCCTTGCTTTGGATGTGTTGCCCTTTCATTCCACTGTCTCCTTCCTCCTAGTCTGTGGCACATGCTGTAGGAGGGAACTGATCTGTCTCTGTTAACAGTTAATTTTGCAGTTTTGGTTCCTGTAGCAAAGCAAGCTGTGCTTTGGTTGTATGCTGAGGAGATGGAACTCAGCTGGTATCAGGTCGTCTGCTTGTTCCCATGGGGGATGTGGTGCACAGCACCAAGCAGCAGCCTGACAGGAGGAGACTGCTGGGATAGCACCAGGCAGGAAGGAGGTTGGGGGCTGCCTTGCCTTGGTTGTAGGGACAAAATGCTGGGAGTGACCCTTGCTGAGGGAAGGGGGGATAGGGAGGGATAGCTATCATAAGGACTTAGGCAAAGTGTTTTCTCCAATTAACATTTGAAGTTTTGTAGCATATATTGTGGAGTACGGCTTGGAAATGACTACTGAGAAAGTAATACAGGGTGTATGTAGAAGGCAAGTGTGTCCCTGGGATGCACAGAGCAGTCTGTGACAGGTCCCCAGAATAACACCCTCTTGGTGTCCCTGCTGTTGTGCCAGACGGATTCATCATGTTTCTCCTAGATAGCATATCAGGCTCTGTCTGGTTCAGGACTACAGCAAACAGCACCTGCTTCCTCCACCACCCCTGCAGATCTGTATTCATGTGTTCTTTCTAATGTCTTGCATGGTGTATTTCTTTTTTAGGAGGTGACACCACTGGCAGAGTTGTTTCCTCAGGAATGTGAGAGGGAGTCTTCCTTGCAGGCTCCGCTGGCATCTGCCTATTTACGTGCTTGCCTGCCCACAGTGCTGGGGGCTTGGTGTGACTCAGGGGGAGGGCACTGCTCAGCTCAAAGTCTCTTCTAGTTCTGAGTCTCAGTCTGCACAATGTGTGTGTGCACGTGTGGGGCTGCATCTCCTCCTTGCCTGGGTCTGATGCCATGACACCAGAGGGATCAGCTCCCTGCAATGGCCCTTGCCCCTGACCCTGTGCCGTGGTTTAACCCCAGCCAGCAGCTGAACACCACGAAGCCACTCACTCACTCACTCACTCACTCACTCACTCCCCCTGTGTAGGGAGGTGGAGAGAACTGGAAGAAAAAAGGGGAGGAAACTCATAGATTGAATTAAAGGCAGTCTAATAGGGACAATAAAAACCGTGCATGCAAGCAAAGCAAAACAAGGAGTTCATTCACTGTTTCTCATGGGCAGGCAGGTGCTCAGCCATCCCCAGGAAAGCAGGGCTCCATTGTGCATAATGGTGCCTTGGGAAGGTGAAACACAGCAACTCCAAATGTCCCCACTTCCTCCTTCTTCCCCCAGCTTTATACATTGAGCATGGTGCTGTATGGTGTGGAACGTCCCTTTGGTCAGTTGGGGTCACCTGTCCTGGCTGTGTCCCCTTCCAACTTCTCATGCACCCCCAGCCCCCTTGCTGATGAGGAGCTGGAAGGACCTTGATGCTGTGCACTGGTCAGTAATGAAGAAAACATCCCAGTGTTATCAACAGTTTCCAGCAAAAACGCAAAACAGATCATACTAGCTATTATGAAGATAATTAACTCTATCCCAGCCAAACCCAGCACATTCTCCATCCCTTAAAGATACTGTTTGTCATGCTCAGGTCCCATACTCTCCAATGCACCCCCCTTCCTACCCTTTGGTATAATTCCCACAGTTGCCATTCCCATAGCTGATGGATCAGCCCTGTGAAGAATGTCCATAAATACCTACAAAATGTCCATTGTGTTCATTCAGTCCATGACTTCTGGCTCCATCTGTTACAGTGGTCACTTGGGACAGGAGATGTGCTGTGTTGTGTGGGGTTACTGGGCACCAAAGCCAGCTCAGGTCATGGCCCTGCTTCATTTGCACTGCTCCTTGAAAGGCTTGTCTTCCAGTGGTTCAGGGAGTTCCTGCTGTAGTAATTCCTCTAACATGCAGCTAGAATCATGTTACCTTTAAATCGTTGTAACCCATTGTATTTCCATTAGAATCTCCATTCAAGCTTTTGTCTCCCAGCTTGGATGCTTCCTGCTTCTTCACCAGCCTTGTATCTGTGTAAGAGGCTTGATTTACTTATGGAAGGGATTGTGGGCATGGAGGGAAGAGAAAGTTTGAGAAATGTAATCCAAAGAAACTCAATTCTCATGCTACAGGATGAAACTTGCTCTTTATACCACATCTATTCTTGTCTTAGATACAGAGTACAGAGCTGAGTTTTAACTATTCTTCTGTCTTTCAACAAAATATCATCCCCCTGGTGAGTAGAGATTTGCTTTTCCCCTGGCAGGTCTGATGCTGCTCCCTGATGTTCTCTCTCTGAGAGTAACCTTAATTCTCTCCAAACAACTGAAGCAGGCTATTCCTTTTTTCCCTACTTTTCACCAAAACTACCCACTCATTTTCCAGCCTCATTTGGGTTTGGCAGCCAGCAGCATTAGGCAGGAAGGTATTGGAAGGAAAGCAGCATGTATGCCCTCAGCCAGATGAACGTGGAATTTCTACTTGTCATGGTGCCCTGAGAAATCCATTTACAGACCTGGCTGGTTCCAGCGGCCTCCTGAGGCGAGTCTTTCCCAGAGCACTCACACACCCCAGGAAAATTAACAGCTTAGGATGGGACTGTGTCTGGGCTAAAAGTCCCCAGTCCTTCCCACTCTCCTCAACCCCTGACACCAACCATCCCTTAAAGCTGCTGAAAAGCTGTCTTCCCTGGGTCTCTAACTCACGCTTTTCATGAAGGAACTGGTGTCATGGTGTCTGCCCAGCAGCACTACTGCCCTGGGTGTGTAGGTGAGGGTACTCTGAGCCTTTAGCCTGTAGCTGCCAGGTTGTTTCTTTCACCTTTTCTTTTTTCAGCTGCATGAATTGACTGGGATATAGCAGAAAATCTCTGGTTTGGGAGAAGATGGAAGCACCTCCCATGCTTTGGTAGCAGTGAATGGTGAAATGCTGTCTTGCTCTGTGTGTTGGTGTGACTGTCCAGCATTGTACTAGTCTTTTGGCTTGCCTGGTTACCTAGAGATTAAAAAAATCCCACAAAAATCCCCCAATGGGTTTATGTTTTGTGCTAGGCTTTACTTTTTATGACTACAGAAAGATTTTCATGTCTGATGTGAAATCATATTTAATGTTCCTCCTTCTCCTGCCCTATTCAAGTGGTGTTTGGTACTGCAACAGATCATTAAACTGTGTCTGGGCTCTGCCCCCACATGGATGCATTTCTGTGGCAAGTGGGCTGATCTGGGTGAGACAGACCATGAAACAGTCTACAAGTGTCTAATTGTTCAAGAAAGAAGGGAGCTTGCAGAGAGAGAAATGATAAAGCTGAATGGGCAAGGATCAGCCTCCTTGCTGATCAACCTGTCTCAAGTGATGAATAGGAGCCTATCACAGATTGCAGGTTCTGTAGCCTGGAACCCACTGTTGAAGAAGTTGTGTGGGAGACCTTGTGCTTTCCCTGCTGAAGGATCCAGCCTAGTGTAGAGTATTGTTAGGTTTCTGTGAGGGCAGTGCTGTGGGGTGTGGCAATCCCAGCTAGTTCTCATGGCTGGGCTGGCCACGTGTCTAGCTAAGGTAGGTAACTCCTGCATCTCCAGCTGCCTTTCCCATTGCTTCCTTCCTCCCTGCACCAGGGTGTTTCAGACAGTGCAGCCCTTCCTGGCAGGCAGCGTGGCCTGCAGAGCTGTGGGGATGTGAGACAGGGCTCAAGGAAACTGAAGGGCTCCATGTGTTGGGGCAGTTTGGAACTGAAAGACCTGCGGCTATGTGGGCTGCTGGCAAGGCTTTCCTGGAAGCCTCCTGTGAGAATCAGGCATCTGCACCAAGAGTGCCTCAAGGCAGTGCTTTACAGCTTAAATGCCACCACTGCCAAGGAGGTGACTAGCAGACACTATTTTAATAAACACCAAGAAGGCTTTCTCTCTCAGTCTCATGCTGCCTGCTCATCACTTCTCTCCCTTATGTTATTCCTCTGGGGCTGGATTTCTCCAGCAGCAAATCAGGCTGTTTATGAGTGGAGTAACCCCCCCATCTCGTAGCACCTCTTTTTCCAGGCCCTTGGGGTGCTGTGGGGTTTGAGCTGCTGCAGTGAGCGTTACCATAGGAATGCACCAGGCAGCCTTTGCTAACCTGTGCTGGATTCCTAACAGAAAACAGACCCTGAGGGCCCTGTTGTTTTCTATGCTGTGATTCCCTTTGTGGAAGGCTGGTAAATGTGTGACTGGGCTGTTGGACTGGAAATTGCAAGGATGAGCACCAAAGAGGCTGTTCCTCACTGTGTGTTGCTGAAGACTGCCATAGCTATGGGAGCAAATGAATACAGTGAGCTCCTGGACTGAACAGCTGAGTCCCTGAATATCCCTGTCACAATCCTTAATCTCTCTGTGCCCCATTCCCTTACTGGTGCAGCTGCTGACCAGCCTGCCAGGGGGGCACGAACATCTGTCCCTTTCCAAATGAGAGGCCTGTGCAAGGCTGGGAGGAAAGGCAGTGATCTGAATGCCTCCGGTGTAAGCACTTCCCCTCCAGAGAGCAGAGGTGATGTGTCTCCCTTTTCTCCCACCTCCCTTTCTCCAGGTGAGATGCAGGCTCCAATGAGGTGCCAGAGGACCTCTTTCAGCTGTCTGCCTTTGGAGAAGAGCAGTGGGTCAGGACCTGGAAGCTGCATCCACTCTTGTCCCAGTAGGCCACCATCACTATGGCCAAGAGCCAACAAAATGATGCAAAATGAAGCAGTTTGTGACCAGTGCACTGCTGAGCAATGTCATTTCTGTGCAGGAGGAACAATGTATGACAAAGTCCACAGGGTCCCCTGGGGTGGAGCTACTGTGAATGGACTTGGGGTGCTGGGCTGAATGCAGTTAACACTCCCTGGGTGCTCCTAAGGGAGGAGGAGAGCAGAGGCTGTGTCCTGTGAGGGAACAGGGATTGCAAGCCAAAGTCTTGCTTGGACACAATTCACCTTTAGCACTTTAGGACAGCCTTTAGGTCTAGAACAGGCATTGCCCTGGGATTGCACTGCTAAATGAGCCCTGCTGAGCTCCCAGCCTGTTGGTCAGTGTGGCTCCAGTTTCAGCTGCCCATTGCTGCTGCAGGGATCCCTCATGCTCTTGCAGTGTGTTGAGTCTTCCCGTGCCACAGAAAAGAGCAAGTATTTCAGGAGAAAGTGTGTAGATGCTTGTCCTCATGCCTCAGGTTTTTTTCTGCTCTCTTCTCAAACTCCCTCAGCTGCCAGGCACCCGCTGGCTCCAGCAGCAGCCTCTTGCCTTTGACTCATGCTCAGCACAGAGGGTGCGAGGAGAACACAAAGGGGAGCAAAGCTGAGGAGTCTTCCCATTTCCCAAGTGCTTTGATCAAGGTGCCAGGATCCACTAGCAAAGTATATCTCTGTGACCTTTTGTTGGCCCTGTGAGGCACTTCGCAGCCCTCAGTGTGACACCAAGTGAGCTGCCAAGGCGTGTCTCAGCAGGTGACAGCTGCTCCTGCTGCCTCGCTCACTCTTTCTGTCTGGTAAGGGATCTCCTTAAACACACGGCTGCATTTGCACTGTGGCGAGCAAAGCTTGCAGAGTAAGTCAAACAGCTTGATGTGAAGCTTGGGCTCGGCTCTTAGATGGAAATTGTAGCTCCATGTACACATAATGCCTTTTGCATTTTGCCCAGGAGCAATACAGTAGCGATAAAAATATCCCTTAGGTAGCAATTCTCATGACGTTAGTCCCTAACCTGCCTGGAAACATCCTGATCTGCAATGCTTCTGGCCCAAGGTAATTTAGCAGAAGCTTGTGATTGCATTGAGCTGCAAGCACATCTGAGCTTTGCTCAGTGAAGCAGTGTTTGTGGAATCTCAGACTTCATTATCTTGGGGTTTGCTGGATTTTTATCTGAAGTTATGTGGGCTGGAAATCTTGCAGGCCCAGGCACGTGGGATCACAAATCCCATTTGTCTGTCTATTAAATAGGTGTAATTCCCATCAACTGCAGTGAAAGTTTTGAGGTGAAAGGTGGAATTGTATCCATGCATATTTGACAAGGAAAACCCGTCATTGGCTTCCACTGGTCCTTTTTTCAAGGTCAGTGCAACACCCTTTCTAAGTGTCTGTGACCAGTGCTTCACTCAGTCTGCAGTGGGCAGTGTGTCCCACCACCCTGCTTTTCCTTTAAGAGCTGAAGTGTGGTGGGAGGGAAAGCAAAGGCTATTGCCAATTTCTTACATTCCTTTGTTTACACATGGGTTTTAAGTGTCAAGTGTTTTAGTTTATGACCGTTTCCCTTCTGTGAAGGCTTGGACTTTGGGTTTTTTTTTTTCCTGGATTATATTAAGCATGAAAACTTGAAATTAATTCCACCTGACAGACTTCCCTATCTCCCCAAGCTAGCTCCAATCCCACCTCCTCTGTCTTCTACCTCAGAAAAGAACAGCAATGTTATCAATGCTGTGTGGTTTCTACTGAGCAGCAGAGATGCTGTTGATGTTGTACCTGTCCCCTTGTGATCCTTCTGGTAGAGGACTAATCTTAAAGCCCATGTTGACTTAACACTTGCACTGGGGGTAGTTTATAAAACATCCACTGACTTATATGGGCTTAAACACAGGTGCTGGATTGTCTGGGTATGGACACCTTGCTGTAGTAAAGCATGGGCATGAATTTCATTGCAGATCAATCATCCTAAATCAGCCCAGCATTAGCTCTGTCCTTGCCATTTAAGAGTGGGACAAGGCTGACATTAAAGAGTGGATGGAACAGGCACTTGGCTAGGACAGGTAGGGATGATGAGAGCTGTGGCCTTCATGCTCATTTCATGCCTGTCTAAGCTCTTAAAGCTAGGGCTGGCAATGGCTGCTGTGGGAAAAGCCCTGTCCTCAGGGGAACAGGAGAGGTGGACTTTGCTCTCCAGGGTTTTCTGTGCTCTCCAGCTTGTTCCTGCCACATCTGCAACAGGAATAGCCAAGGGTTAGACTTTGTCAGAGCTGAATTTCTGGGTGGGCTGCAGCTGAAGGGGACCAGCCTTGTCTTTACTTGTTCACAGATTCTTGTAAGGTTGGAGGTGGGAAAGGAGCAGTCTGGCACTGCTGACAGCTTTTTCCAAGCACTGTTTTAGCTATGACCTGTCCCATATGTGGACTTCATGTGAGCTGCAGGGAGGGAGCTGTGCAGTGTTTCAGACCTGTGTGCCTGTTCTTTAAAACAGATCAGCTTTGGCTTGGCTGCTTCTCACAATTTGTAAAATACCAGGGAAGCTTCAAAGTAGCCATGTGCCAGAGCTAATGAGAGTGAAAGCTTTCCTGCCTTGATAACGCAGGCTTTTCTGGTCTCATCTCACTGTGCCTTGGGACTGCTAAGTGCTGCACCAACATTGCTTTGGGGATACAGGGTTTGAGAAAGCCTTTTGCCTCCAAGACCTTCAGCCAGGGCACAAGCTTGGCAGTGCCACTGTCCTGTGCCATAGACCCAGAGCTGTGCAGCTGACACCTGGCCATAGGAAACCTGCTGTTCTTCCATGGGTGCTTTGTGAAAAGTCTCGGAGTGACAGATACGGAATATTCTGAAAAGTGTTTGGCTGCAGTTGGTTGTTAGTGTGTATTTACTTTATTGAAGATTTGCTGAGAGGATTTTTAAAATAGTGAAGTTCGAGGATTGAAAATCTGCATATTCCCAAAGCTGAGGTTGTCACCTGTGCCATGTGAGACATTCTGTCCTCTCGTGCAGAGTGTCACAGTGCAATCGACAGCTATATTGGTATAAAGCCAGTGCACTTTTCCTTACCTCAAAGCTGCTTCTTAAAGAGCATTGTTAGTGTGGACAAAATCAAATGCATGCCTGTACCACTCTGGAAAGGAATGAAACCCCAAGATGCAATTTGTTTGTGTTTGTGAAAGACCAGAATCACTTTTTTTTCCCTATTTCCCATGAGTCATGGCCAAATTCCAACTTAGGTTATTATATTCTGTTCCCTAATTCCCTCTGAAGCTTCAAATCAGTTTAGATTGCTTTTCCCTTTCTAGCCTGAGCAATTAGATAATGTTCCTGAGCCCTGTTAACCAGCTGTGTTCCACCTCAGAGGAAGCTGTGTTCTGTTTCTCTTGGAAGCAGCCCCTCTCCCTCCACCTGTGTATGTATGAAGTATTTTTGATATGACAAATGATAGCAAAATGTAAGGCAAAGTGACCACTTCTCACAGCTGGGGTATCTGGCATTTCCACTCTGCTGAGGCCAAGCTGCAGAAGGTGCTGAATTCCCTCGCGGTTTTGCAGTGTGCACCAGCTGCCCAGGATGGTTTGGATCAGAGTAACAGGCTCTATAGCAGTGCTGATGGGAAAGGGGTGCTGCTGTGTTTCAGGGGTGGAAATGGCAGTTGGGGTAACAGGCTGCAGAGGAGACAGGAGATAAAGGCAGTGTTGAAGGGGAGTGCAGTGCTCATGACATGGGGAATTATGAGCTGCAATATGGGGAGGGGGAAGTGCTTGAGGCAGTTTTTCCTAATGGCTCCACACTGCATATATGCATCCAATTTTCCCTGTTGCACTTTCCAGCAGAGCAGCTGGTGCTGCTAATCCTTTGCCCTTATTGCTCATGTATAGCAAGGATTAGCAGAGCTTCCTGCAATGAAGCACACCCCCTCCAACTTCTCCCCCGTAAAACTGAAAATGGTGAAGGGACATTTGGTTTGATCCTTTGTTCAGGGTAGGGAGAGGAGGTATGTTACACTGCTCTGTAGCACCAGATGTTTTGTATTCCTTTTGAGTCTCAAGTGAGTCAGTGTAAGTGGCTTCTCAGGATTTAAAAGCGCGGAATGAGTGAAGTCCCAAAGGTGAAGAGGGGTGTTTGTTTAGTTTCTCTTGTTCCCACCCCACCCCATGAACTCTTGAGTCGCTGTTGTCTTTCTTGCTGTGGTGCAGTTTGCTTCCCATCATCACTTGAAGCCCTCTAAAGAGAAAGGATGTGTTTCTTGCTTGCTGTGGTGGTGCATCAGACACTACCAACATTATTGATAATCACACCTATTAGTGTAATACCTGATGTGAGCTCAGATCCCCTTGCTGTGTGCCTTCAAGTGATAAACAGAAAAGATGTCGTGCCTCCTATCAGACAGGTGCTTTGGGTGCTGTTGTTCCAGCCTGTCTTAAACCTCTGTCTGCAGGGACAACTGGGGCTGAATGCCAGAACAAGTTCCTGATGCAAACACAAAGGCAGCTGTGGAGGTGCTTCTCTGGGGACATTTTAAAGGTTGGTCAAGCTCATGACTGTGGAGCAGCCTGTAGGGAAGGCTTTCAAATGACCAGGCAGTACTGTGGGACTCTGTCTGAAATATGTGTGGTTCCTCAAACTCTTTCTATAGCTTCTCTGAGTTTTACTGTTGGCCCATTTGCCTGTGGAAAGTGTTGGCATATCTGTATGCACATATTCAGAGGAAAACCAGTGTTGCTTTTATCCCTTTGGCATTAACCAAAGAGAATTGGCACCAGAAGAAACCATTTGGTCAAATGCAGTAAATAAGAGTGAAGCCCGATGAACAGTTGCACAAAAATAATCTGCAGCGCTTGGACATCCTGTTGATTTTGAAGCCTGCCAGGGAGCTTCTGTTGCAAGCTGTGTGTGTAAAGGCAGGATAGCCCGTATCACTTTACATATGTAGTATACAAATAGTATATATATAGTATATAAATAGTACCTATACCATCCCCAATACAAGGGTGTGGGGTGTGAACTCAGGCATGTGAAGTATCTGGAGGGCTGTTTGCATGGAGACACTGGGAAGGAGGTGTTCTGGCTGCATCTGCTGTGCTGGGGAGAAAGCTGGAACTCAAGCAGTTAAAGCAATTGCCAGCAATTTTCCTTCTCTGGTGGTAATTGTTCTTCAAGACACTTTCCAAACCCTTCTCCATCTTTGTGCACTTGGAAGTAGCTGTACTGCAGAACACTTCAGCAGCCACGTTTCTCATGCTGAAGAAATTTAAAGCTGGTATGTATTTTTGCAGAGCCACTGAGCTCTCGATGCATAGGACTGGTAGCTGCCTGTGCTCCAGGGGACTTGAATCCTGCACAACCTCAGGAGTAAAATTCCTCTACATCTCCAAGCTAGTGACTGGAGATCAGAACTTCAGCTGTGTGGGAGTGGGACCCTGTGGGTTTACAGTTTTCTTTCAGCTCTCTTCTAGGTGGGGTCTCAGAGCATATCTCACTTGTTTGCTTTCTACCCCAGGCTGCAGTTCCTGTGTAAAAGTTGTGGGGTCAGAGCTGTGCTGCTGTAGCTGTGTTTGGTATTTCTCACTACGTTGAAAGTGTTTCTGGGGTGGTCAAGAGTTCTGGTGACCCAAAATCAGCATTAGGTTGAATGCATGGTTATCACCAGGCACAGGAAAATACTTGGCAGTGTCTTGGAGACTGATGATATTGGGCTTAATTAATGGAGAGCGGTCTGTCCCCACATGCATCTGTCTCTGCTTCTTCATTCTTCCTATCAGTATCAGCTTAGGTTTGTTTTTAATTATTTTTTTAAGTGTTGCACAGAACAGTAAAACCCACATCAGATTACTGAGAATATTAATCCTTCGCACTTCTCTAGCACATTGCATTTCATCCGGTAACAGAGGTTTGCTTCACAAACATTAATTACAAAGCTTCATAACCCCCCTGTGAGGAAGGTAATAACCACAATAAGACTTAGCATTTATATTATTTTTGCATCTTCACAAAGTTGTGTAAACACTAAGCTTTAAAGTACCCTGCACGGCATGGTAGTGCAATTATTCAAATGACACATGGTGAGACAAAGATGCACCAAGGGGAGAACCTGCTTGCCCAAGGTCACACATGAAGGCAATTACTAAGTGCTCATAGATTATTCTTGGTTCTGGGGTTTCTTTCTCACTCTCTGTCTTGGTGTCATAGCTCAGCAGGGATGTATGAGAGTGGTAGAGGGTAAAGACCATAACCTGAAGACCATTAGGTCCATGGAAGTGAGCAAAAATACAGGATGCCATGTCTCCTGGATGGAGTTGGGGTGATTTGAGATTAATAGGGTCCTGAGGAGCTCGCATCAGTGCTTGATGGTGGCTGCTGGTTTGGAACATTGCTGCTGCAAGTGAAATCCTTTGAAGAGCAGCTTCCCAGCTACCTCAGATGACTTTCTGCCTCCTCTGTAGCAGGCATCAACACAGAAAGCACATAGCTGATAACAGCCTGTTGTTTCCCACGTGTTTTAGAATATGATCAAACAGGGAGAGGAGCTTGGAGGCATGGTGGTTGTAATATGTTACAAGGTGGCTCATTTTTGGGTGTTCAGCAGCATGCACGGTTGTTGGCCTGTGGAAGGAGCAGCAGTCCTGCTTGTACCCACTGCAGGAGCAAGACATGACTTGTTTTTTTCTGCCCCAGCCAGGTTCCTAAGTTTGTCCAGGCTAAATTTGTCCCTCCAGATGAGGATTAGCAAAAGTGATTTGCAAGACTCAAAATGGTCCTTGATCATGTCCCCAAAATTTATGCCAAGCAAACTTTCATCACGTCAGGCTTTGAAATGCCCCAAGACTGGTGTGCTGCCCATCCCAGTGAAACAGACTGGTGGGGCCTCGGTGGTTGGTGACATGTCTTGTGGGACAGATGCTGGGAAATGGTTTCACAGTCCCTGTCAGCCATCAGTCTGGTGGACTGCTGGAGAGGTGTGCTCCTCTGGGGCATAACCAGATCCAGAGTCTTTATCCTTAGTGCAAAATTGGAGTAGACTGAAACTGGGAACAAAACTAGATTTTAGAAACTAAACCAATTCCTAGCCTGATGGGCAGCACAAGGGATTTGCTCATCTAGAGGATGGAAATTCCAGTAAATTCACGTTTTCAGAAAAATGTGCATCCTTCCCTCTGCAGACATTTTGTCTTTTAAATGGGAAGCCCACTCCCTAGTTTTGTGTTCATTTGTCCCAGGGTGTTCTGCAGCAGGCTGGGTTGGTTGAGGTCTTTTACGAAAGGAGGCTGGTTTTGAGACTCTACTCTCTGTGTGAGTTTGCTTTTCTTCTGTCCCCTTCACAGACCAAGGGACCATTTTGTTCTCCTGGGGATGGACTGCTCTGTGTCTTTCCACATGCACCTGAAGGACCAGGAGTGTTTTAAATAAAGTGAAATTTCTTACTAATATCAAGAAAACATCAAATGGAGCTGAGGATAACTGATTTCAAAATATACTGAGGTCTTAGCCTGCCCTTGGCCTCACCTAAGTAGGCCAAAGCTTTTTCCCTTGCAGGAGAGAGCTTGAGAACAAAAGTCTTTAAAGAGCTTTCCTCTTCAGAGATGCTTCAGCTTTGAGGCTGGTGCCTGTCAGCATTTTAGTCTCTCATAGCTTTATTTCCTTCGTGTCAAAGATCATCTTACTTCTTTGCAAAGCTGTCAGCCAGACCCTGGCTGCTTTGATACGGCTGCGTTAGTCCCCGAGTCCCCTGTTGAACAAGCTGCTCAACAATGTTTGCACAAATGCATGATCTTGGGTAGAGAATTAATCCCTGTTCTTACCCCCTGTGCAGTCAGCCAGCTGAGAAATTATTTTAAACACTATCCCATGTGGAATAGTGCTTTCCCAATTTCCTCTGCAAGTCTCTGGTGTTTCAGACGATCTTTTGACTCTGCACAGATGCAGAGTAATAAATTCATAACCTTGCTTTGTGGAACTTTTGCTCCTAAGTTCATTGCTGTTGGTCCCTCACTGGGGAGCAGCCAAGCCATCATCAGCCTGCCTCACTTCTCCTTCCCTGTGTTTCAGTTGTAATCAGATTTTTTTTTTTTTTTTTGCAAACTCTTTGCTAATCCATTTTCATTTTTCCTTTTTTTTCTCCTCTTCTTCCCCCAGTCTGATTGTTTGAGCTGCTGCAGCTGTTTCTCAGAATGAACTCCATCAATGTAGCCAGGATGTGGCAATGCCAGAGTTACTCTTACTTAGTGGGATTTGGGGGATGCTCCTGAGGCCAGCATCTGGCACTTGTGATTGAGGAGAGCTCTTTATAGTAATGATCCCAAGTCCATCCCATTTTCTGGAACAGCCTCCCAGTAGTGTGTTAGTTAATCTCATGTATATCCAGGGTGTGGCCCAATAATATTAGGGTCTGATTATTAAAAGATGCCTCTGCCCAAATTAAGGTGCGAACAAGACCATATGCCAAAGTCAATAATACGGATTTTATTTAAGAGTAAATGTGAGGTAGAGAGGGAGATAGAAAGGGACAAGGGGGAGGGGAGGAAGGGTGCTAGAGAGGGATAGACACATTATAGTCACCACCACAAGGGTTCCTGCTGGTCTTTTCAGTGGTGGGAGCCCCCAGGTGTTCTTCTGGATGTGCCACTTCTATCCAGTCCAGGTTGCAGGTATCCAGGAGATGTGTGTACCATTCCCACAGCTTGGGATGGCATGCCTGTAAGCAGCTGCTTCCTTTTCTCACAGTTTGCCATGATGGGAATTTTTTTCCAGATAGGCTACCCAGATCCACCTCACCAGGCCTGGCACCATCCTGTTGTTGCCATCTGTGCTTTTGCCCCAGTAGGCATGGTGGAAATTTGCCCATTGTGCCAATTCCAAACCTCTCACCTCCATGTAGGCCTGAAATTAACACCCTTCTGTTTCCCACCTGAGCCAGTTGTGATGGCTTATCTTAAGGAAACGTTCTTCTGTGACAGTGCTCTGAGACGAGTTAACTGCACTCTTTAAGTCCTGACAACTACAGAAGGCCAAAAGTGGTAGCTCAGAACTGAAGAGGCTGGAAGTGAACTTGTGTTTTATTGCCTCTGAAAACGCCTGGAGATGCCACTTGTCCACTGGGTATTTACTCCCACTACTTATCACTTCCTAAGCCTCCTGAGCAACAATAAACAGAAAATTGGATAAAGGAGTGCCTGCCCAGGAGAGGCAGTGTGGCCAGATGTACTGCACAGCTGGAGAGGGGTAGATGGATATTCTATTAAAGGGAAACAATGCAAACTGGTGTTACAGTGTCAAGAGTATTTCAGTGCATGAGCCGCATGTGGTAGATGTGGAGTGACAGAAAGTGCTCCTTGTTCAGAGCCTTACAGAAGCAAGGAGGGGTTCCCTGTGTTCTGCCAAAGCAATGGGCAAGGGGCAACCAGAATCCAAGAGGGTTGTAAAAGACCTTCTTCTGGATTTTGTGTGCAAGGAGAGATAAAGTAGCAGTTCCTGCACTTGAATTTCGCCACCTTAAAGTTAGTCATAAAAGTGTAATGGGCTGAGTCTCAGACGTGCACCGCTGCCCTCTCCTGTGTGCTCTCTGTGAACAAGGCTGCGTGTGTTGCACACCCCTGACACTTCTGGACCAAAGGACCACTGCTCTGCCCTCTCCCATGATCCTGAAATCTTTGGGTGCCTTTGTGAGGACTCCCTTTGACATGATGTCCTGCCTGGCAGCTTCAGAGCAGGGACTGTGTTTTGTGGAAATGTCCGTAGCAGATCTGGTGGTAAAGATGAACTTAACTTTGCACACAGACTGTGAATCTGATACTTTTGTTACATGTGAAAAATGCAGCTTACCCTCTACAGATTTACACTGCATCGTCCTCCCTCGAAGAATGAATTTGCACAGAATTTGCAAGTCAATATATTAATTGACTTGAATTAAGATTAATTTTTTTAAAGTATCCTCAGTAAGGAATTTAGTGTTTGTCAGTCTGTTTCTTTGTCTGAAATTAATAATGTAATAACACAGGATCTTCAAACATGGCATGTAATTAGAATTCATTGAAATCTTATGTCTAGGCTAAATTTGTAGAAAATAGGTTGCAATTAAACTAAGTTATTAACAGTTTCTATATGTAATTATTGTGACTATGTGGTTCTCCTCTGGGTTGGGGGGAAATCATTATCCCAAACTGAAACCAATTGAGGACTTCAAATGAGCACTAATTTAGAGAGGAGGTATGCACAGTTAAAACACCCCAAATAAAACTGAGTCTTTTCAGTTGCGGTGATTCACACCAGCAACATTATGACTAAGATGTATTACTGCCATTGGCTCCAGCTGAGATGGAACTGAGGTTTAAAGATACCATGTATTTTCCCTCTTTCTCTGATCCCTTGGCAGAATGAGCAGAAGAGAACGGAGCGCTCCCTTACCCTGCTATATATGGGATTTTTTTTTCCCAGTGTAATATTCAATTAATTTTCTGAATAAGCTATTCTTGCCCCAGGGAATAATTGCAAGATTTCTGTTCTGTTTGTAACTCCTCGAATAGCTGTGTGCACAGCTACCTTTCGGCTCTGTTTTCACCTGGATGCAGGTCTTGCAATGATGTATCAGAAGGCTTCTGCATCCACATCTGCAACGTGTTACATGGGTTCTGGCACTTCTTATGGAGAAGGATTTTCATTCTACCCTCTGCCCCTCCTTCCACTCCCCTCTGTCTTTATTAGAAGAGGAGAAGGCAGAGAAAACAAAGATTTGACAGAGATGAATATGCTCTACGAATCAAAGCTGCTGGAAATGGTTCTATGGGTTAGTTACCTTCCTGGTGAGAGTAGGAGACTTGTACAAAGTTTCTGTTGAACTATTCTATTCCATCCCCAGGAAAATGCCACGGAACTTGGACAAGAGTATTTTCAATGGTGTCTATCTAGCACTCCTTTGTTGCCTATTTTGTTACAGCTAATTAAAAGAGAAAAGCCTTTTAATATTTAAGCACCATTAACTCGGCTGAATTATTAAATGTCAATTTGCATTATGTGCATAAAAGGATCAATAAACAAAGAGAATAAAGCAATGGAGGTGGCTGTGGCTAGAGAGATGTCAGCTCCTCTTATCGGAACCAGAGGGAATTGCTCACTTGTCTGCCAGTTTGTGGTTGTTAATTATTGGTACTCAAGAGGGAAAGAACCAGGGACTTTCTAGGACTTTGCTCTCCAAAGGCACTGCAGGGATATAAAAGATGCTGTCAAGATAAAACATTGCTTGGCTTGATTTCCAGGGGTGTCACTCAGCCTCTGTTGCCTCAGTTCTGTTGACAATTTGCTGGCATTTGCTTTTGGTGCTCTCTCCCTTCCTTTGGGGTGGAGCTTGGCCTTTGCATTGTAGACTGGAATTAGGTATGGATTGATCCCTGGCTGTGCTTTAGGCTTCCTGCCCAATGATGGCAGAGTGCAATAGCAGCCCTTCCCCGCCTTACAGCACTGCCTGGGGGATAAAAGCTTCAGTGTTTGGTGAGAGCCTGCACTGGAACTCATTCAAGCACAAAGGCTTCTTTCCACTGAGGGCTGTATCACAAGCAGCCTCCATGTATCATCAGCAGGTGGGTACCTGGCAGAGGGGTGCCAAGTCTCTGCAGTCTCCATGGTCCTTGGCATCCCTGCCAGGTTTGCCAGTGAGTGATGGTGCTGGAGTTGGTGCCATGATTGCCTGTCCTGTCCCATCAAGTGGCTTGGAGCTGAAAGCAGATCTTGTGCTTTGATCCCCTGGGAAGTGACTTCGCTGCAGGGGACGTGGGGTGTATGTGGGATGGTCACCACTGTTCCTAGAGCTTTGGACAGAGACAGGTCCCTGCTGGCCACCATTTTTCAGTAGTAAAATTGGGGTTTAGATAGTTGAACTAAGGGTAGTGTTTGTATTTCCATTTCTGTGTTTTGTTCTAAACAGGCTTTCAGTGAAATTTTATTTCAGTCTTTTTCTTGTGGCTCTTACCACTCTCTCCTGCTCTCATTCCCCTGTCCCCCCCTCCTGCCCTCTGTTTCACAGTTGAAATAGCCTTTTGCTTTCTGTGGAAGATGGGGATAGCAGAAGGTAAACATGGCCATTTGTTGAATCTTCTCTCTCCTGCGTGAAGAGAATGTTTGCACTGCCATCATGGCATGATTGCCCTCACATGCCCTGCTCACTCTGAGCTGTCTGCATGGGGCCCTGGAAGCAGCGGAGCTGTGACGGGTGAGGATTTAGCATTGATTTGGTGCCTGAGTATTTATCCAGCTCTGCAGATGGGTTTGTGGTCTGCACAGAGTTCTGTGCTTCTGCAGAAACTCTCCTGGCAGTGGTGGAGCTGCTTTGGTCATGTACATAGGGAGGTCTTTGGGAGAGTTGGGGCACCAGGTAGTCAGTCCTTGCTTTGCTGCCCTGTGTCTGCACACCCCCTCTCTGGGGCCAGCAGCCCTGAGCATACATCATCCCCTTTGGCTCTCCATGTAGAGAGAAGTCCTCTCCTGACAGCTCTTCTCTGCCAGTTCTTCTCCTACCCACCAGCCTCCAGTTTCCACCTCGGCGTTGAGGAATTTGGGCCTCAGGGTTTAGCATTTTGAACAGCATCGGCGGGAGTGTCATGGAAATGCTCCTATTCTTACACAATTTCTGATAGTGTGCTTTGATTGCATACTGGTTTGGTTTCTGTTCTATTCCTTCTCTTACTGTTTTTAGTATACCTGGAGCTTGAATTCATTTCTCTTCCTGTGCTTCCAGAGTGGCTTTTAGCACATGGGTGTGAATCTGGTGAAGTCTTCACCAGCAAAGTCTGGAGAATTCCTCCTGTGTCCCACAGGCTGGGGAATCCAGTTTGAAACCACTACCTCTGCTTTGCCTTATTTGTCATGATTCGGGAGCAACAGCTGTCATCGGATATTTTTTTCTGGTTTTGATATGAAAAGGAGCCTGTAGTTATTCATTGATTGGAGTTCATGCACCTTTTCTGCTAATCTAGTCGGCAGATGATTAGCAAATTGACTTTTTTTCCCCTGTTTTGAAGGACTGAAGTGTCTGTGTTGTGCTCTCCTTTTATCTCCTATGTCAAATGATCCAGCCACGAAACAACAGATGAGTTTCAAAGTACTCTGGTTTAAAGATCTGTGCACATGGACCTCTTTGTTGAAGAGTCACTGTTGTACCAAAGGGGTTCAAAGTATAAAAAGGGAGAAAAAGCAGAAGAAGCAGCACCAGTGGTGCTTCAGAAATGAGCTGATCTTGATTTCAGGGGAGAAAGGGTAAAGCCCTTGGGACCATTCAAACAAAGCCCATTTGCCTGCACAAGTTATTGGCAGCAGATGGTAGGGACATCGCCTGTTGGACTTTGCTACCAGTGCTGGCAAGCTGCAGCATGACTGTGAAAGGCATTTTTCCTGTCTGAGTGGGGATATGCTGCTTCAGTGGCTCCTGTGTGCTGTGACAGAGAGACAAAAGAGGGAGAGCAGAAGTGTGAGCTGCATCTTCATCTGAGCCAGCCTTGTCTCTCTGGTGAGCTGGTTACTCACAGGCCCTTGGGGATGGGCACAATAAAAGCTGAAACCAAAGGTCAGAGGGTCTGCAGTCCTTCTGGATGCCTGTAGCTGTTCATTACCCTTCAGAGGGTGGTGGGTGCATGGAGCAGCTGGAGATTGGCTCAGGGGACTGGAGGCCTGATGGGAGTTTAGATCAAGGAGACAAATGATCAAACCTACCAAGGAACCTGGTGCTCACCTGTCCTGCAGTACTCACCTGTTCCTGCAGCACAGGGGTCAAATGAACAAGATAAACATGTCTGTGCTGCCCATGTCCAGTTGAGTTCCTCTCCTTGTAGCCCTTTTTCCTCTACTCAACTGTTTCATTTTGGGGTATTTTACCAGCTGACAAACAAGTCATTCTGTTAGTGGTCTATATTTTCTAGATTAGAGGATTTCCCCCCCAGGTTGCTTACCTGATTTGTGTTTTCCCCTAAAATGCTTAGGAGATTTCAGTGGCAACCAGAGAAGAAATGTGCAATATTTTGGGCACTCAGCTTGGCAGGATCACCTCACCCAAGTGGGGCTCTGTGGTTCATTGGGTTTTGCACCAAGATTCAGAGATACAGCTCAGGTTCTGTAGCTGGCACAGCAGGAAGTGGGTTGGGAGAGATTATAAAGTCTCTTTTAGGGCCATTATGAGACAGGCATGCTTTTTTCATTTCCTAGCCAAAGCTGGAATCTTCCAGGACTGTGTGGCTGAGGTGCAGGCTCTGACTGCCACTGCATTCGGAGCCCTGAAAGATTTGAAGACAAGCTACTTCATATTGCTGGCACTGAGTAGTCTATAGAAATTGCACTCAGGCATGAGAGTTAGGCAGTAATGTGGAGTTTATGCCACCATAATGCTCTGTGTGTGTAACATCTGTCACCTGATTCTTATCAAACGAAATTGCTGATCAGTTTTACTCTTCTACTTAGCACTATGCAGTTAGACTCTGCAGGTGGACCTATGTAAGAATATTTTGGGAATATCTAGGAAAGCTAGTGAGCTTCTGCAGGCAGTGGAGTTGGGATTGAGGTGATCAGTGATGATCTGGTAACTGATACTTCAGTAAAGCACATAATCCTGCTTTGGTTTTAAGTTGAACAATGGTCTCGGGAGCAGGTGTTGCAGTCGCTGGAGGGGTGTACCTGCTATTCATGACATCTCACATGATTTCGTTGCTGGCATTTTTCTAAAAAAAACAAAATTATAGAGATGCTTCAAGGAAGTGACATTGATTAAGCAAAAAGTTATTTAAAGACCATGGAAATTATCTGGCTGAGCTTTGCAAAAAGAAACTGTTTCTGGAGATGCAATCAAACAGACATGTAAAGACATAGTCTCAGTCTCTTCCAAGTGAAAAAAAATCCCATGCTATTTCAAGTAGCCAAGTTTCGTGCTCTGTGATTACTTTCCACAACTCTGTCATTTCTCTGTGCACTTCTCATTGACAATTTTATTTTTTTTCTTCTTGCTCAAGAGTAGCTGTGAAGTGCTGTGTGGGGTTAGACATGGTTCTTTGCGTATCTTGTGAGTGGCTGTGTTTCTTTTGTGGGTGAATTGATGTTTCTGTTTTAATCATGATCAGTGTACAAACACCAAATGAGTCAGAGACATTTTGCTACTGAAATATGATGTGTTCCCCGCTGCAAATTTAGGCCAGTTGTACAGTAAGCAGATTTTTTTTTTTTTTTTTTAAGCATATGTGGTTTGGGCTGCAGTGAACATACCAGGGCATGAGAGCAGAAGAGCCTCGGTGGAGATCTGCCTTGTTTGGGGTTGTAACCCTTGGTGCCAGCAGGCAGGGAGGGCTCCCTGATGTCTTTTGGTTTAGTACAATACTGTGGTAACACAGAGCTGCCCAGCGTGATGTTGGAAGAGTCAACATGAGGAGCTTGAGCAAGACAGAAGTCCAAAGAGTGGGAGAAGACCCAGGACCATGGATATGCTTTGATCCTCAGCTATCCCTGGGCCTTCTGCATTGCATCTCTCTGTGCTGGGGGCCCAGCCTGGCCTTGTGTTAAAAGTTGGAGTTTAATCAGACCGAGCTGTACCAAGCACCTCCCATGGGGGAAGTTCCCTGCAGGGACTGGGCTCCCTTTGCCATTGCACTGGGCAAAGAGGCTGTGAGGGGATGAGGTGAGGAGCAGGAGGCCCCTGAGCAAGCAGACAGGGAATGTGTTTGGAAAATGGTGGCGGCATTTGGTTTGGAAAATGGGCTCTCCTGGGCAGGCTGCACAAAGACGTCCAATGCCTGAGCTCGATTACACCCACCCACTGCCACCTCCCCTCCCTCTGCTCTTGTGCTGGGCTTAACTGCTGACTGATGGGTATGGCTGGTTTTTCTTCAGCCATTAATACAGTATTGATCCACAGCCCTGCTGACAGTGTTAATGGACACTGATTGTGTATTATTATTTCCATAATTGTCCTCAAGCTGGAGTGAATTCTCCTTTTCAAATGGCCCATCGATATCGTGCCCTGCATTGTGGGCTGGATCTGGCCTGGTTAATCTGTTTTGTCCAAAGTTTCAGCAAAGCCTGTGGTCTTCATCCCTAGTGGAGCAATCAATGAGACCAGCTGAGCAGTGCTGGAGCACACATCAAGGCAGTTTCCATCCCCTCCCAGAGCAGGGGGTTTTGTTTGGCTGCCAGG
Source organism: Eopsaltria australis (assembly GCA_034509425.1). Classification (NCBI taxonomy): domain Eukaryota; kingdom Metazoa; phylum Chordata; class Aves; order Passeriformes; family Petroicidae; genus Eopsaltria; species Eopsaltria australis. The sequence goes on from JAVTVJ010000396.1 coordinate 1,568,014, forward strand.
ATCCTGCCCCTGCAGACCCTTCCCATCGTACCAGACCTTCCTTACTGCTGCCAAGTGTTCAGCATGTCTCTTCCCTTTACACATGTGCTGGCTTTCCTTTGTGCTCTGCTGAGGGGACATGACCCCTTGCTGGTAGGTCTCCATGTCAGTGTGTCCCTGCTCTCCAGGCAGATGTGTGCACTGCATGAACAGCCGGGATAAAACGCTGACTCCAGCAGCGACTTGGAGGCCGGAGCTGCCCCTTGGGCGTTGTGCCGAGCGTGCTCTGTAACTAACACTGCTGCAGGGCAGCTCCTGGAGAGGCAGTTACTGACAGTGGCTCTTCAGCAAGGAATTCCACGTGTGGACTTCCTCAGTGAAACGCTTATTCAACCCCACCGTGGTCTATAAATACTGTGTGTTTTCCCATTTCTGGGAACTCCCTTCAAGATGCATCTGTTACATGCCACTTGCTCAGGATGGGAAGGGTGAGGAAAGGAGACAAGACAGGTTCTTAAGAGGTTTAAGCTGCAGATTAGCAGCTGATGCCCTCCTCCTTGAGTGTAATTGAGCAGTATGAGTTAGGGGAGCCTGTGAACAGGAATGGGAAGGACCTTGGCTTCTTTGCCTTGGGTATGTGCAGAAGAGACTGAATTGTATCTGCACCAGATGCATGGAAGATCATTGCTTGCCTTGCAAAGCAGGGTGGTAGATTCAGGCTGAGCAAGAGGAAAGTTGTAGGTGAAGCTTCCCCCTCTCCCCACCCTGGAGGAGGATGGTAGCAGAGGAGAGTGGATTCGGTGCATTCAGCTGCAGGCATTGGCCCAGCCGCTTTGGAGATAAATGTTCTTCATCCTTGAGGCAGCCAGCAGGACGTGCAGATGGCAGGGGTAGTGGTGGGACAGAGGCAAACAGTGATGGCTGCTGTTAGAGCGCTGAGAAGGCAGTAGAGGATTTCAGTAGGTGCTGCACTAAAAAAAGGGGGAGCAAGTGCCCCTGTGGGTGCTGACAGTGACTGAGGGAGTGTCAGTGCAGTGACTGTCACTCACCACCCTCTCTGTGAAGGAGCTCTCATCATTGTCATTTTACTGATGAGATCTGAGGTTCAAGAAGATGAATGGCTAGACCTGTGAACCAAAAACAGATGTCTCAGTCCTCTCCAAAAGACCATTTCTCTCTCCTTTTCTACATTTTCATGATATTAGCAACCTCTAAGCACCAAGAGTCTCATAAACTTTCCAGGTTATGGTAATAATAACATTGTACAGTACACTGCACTGGGAATAAAATTATTTTATCCACTTCAATTTCCTTTTGTTTTAATGTGTAAATATATCAAGCGAAAGCATAGTAGGAAATCTTGATGCAGAGGCCAACTGCATTACAGGCCAGCCATTTTCTGAGCAAGGGCCTAATGCTGCATGTTCATAGTCTGATTCTTTTTTTCCCTTCTAAAGCATCTGACACTCAATATTTGGCTGGCCTAGTTTCTCTGGAGGACTTTGTATTGAGAGCCTTCCCTAAGCTGATCTCTTACCTGAAAGTGGAATAAAAGCAATGATACATCTGTCCCCCAAAATTTCTGGGAACAACCTGTCCCTTCTTCCCCCATAGGGACCATCACAGGTCTTCCTTGGACCTCTGCTTTGGGGTTGGCTGGCCTGAGGTGAGGAATTCTGCCCCAGAAGGACTGAACAGGGGAGGCTGTCTCTGTGCAAGAGTTGTTCTGTGTGGAGCACTGCTGGGAATGGCTGCGGTTGCTCCTTCATCTCCAGCCTTTCTTTTCCTTCCTGAGGGCCTTCTGTGAATCTGTTACTCTGACAGGCATGGTCCTGCTGTCCTGTTGCGCTGGCAGTGTGCAAACTGTCTGCATGCTAAAATCCTCCAGGAGACCTGGGATGATGTCAAACAATAATGTATTCTTTCTGTTCAAGCACATTAAAAGTGCAATTAATCCTCGCAGTCTCTCTGCCCATCTGTAGTACAGCATGAGGTGACTTTCCCAGCCTTTGTGTGCTGTGGCAGGCTGAGCTTGGAACAGAGACCTTCCTGAGTCTCATCTTGTGATTTAATGCAGTCCCCAAAGAACTGGGTTTGTTCATTGCTCAGCCGCCACCTACTAATGTCAAGTTGTAACCAAACCAGAGTGTCTCAGGCTCCTGTGCTTTTCTTTCCAGGACAGCCCTAAGTTTTCTGAATTACCTTTTGAGATCTGGGTTCATGTGGGGATTAAGACATGGAAAAATGGTGCTTGTTTTGCTGAGGACCTGGTGCTATTATTGCCAAAGAAATGTTACAGCTTAAGCAGTGGGGATTCCCTTAAAAGTGATGTCCCTTTCCAGTGATTTAGATGAAAGGTGTTAGTGGTGGTGACACAGGGAAGTTCAGACACCTGCAAACAGATCTGGATGTGTATACCCTTGCTTGTAAGCTTCATTACAGCTCAGTGTATCCAGGGAGAATTTGGGAGAAGAGGACAAAATTATGACCAAGGGCTTATCCCCAGGGCTGTCATTTTGTTGTAGTCTAGTGCCTTATATGGGTTAGTTTAAATAATGTTTCTCTCAAACTCAGAGATGCGCCAGCAAATTACACCAAGGTATTTTGCACCAGAATAGTTGCACAAAAGCCTTCTAGTCCTATACCACTCTACCTAATGACTTTGCTGTGGAAGTTCCCCACGTGGAAATGCCTCTGGACAAGTGGTAGAGAACGGTTACACAACAGGTGAAATAATGGAAGTGGAATAGACAAAGGGAAGAGTGAAAGTTGCAATGCTTAGGTTGTATTCCATGTGGAGTACAGCAGAGCAACTTCAGACCAACGTTTAACTGGGAGCTAGAGCTGCAGATGAATATTCTGATTCTCCATAGGGTGTCTGGAAATTAGTTTTTACAGCAAGGTCATGTTTGCAAAGGGAAAATAGAGCCACCAGCTGGCAAATGCAGCCCTGAGACTGTGAAGAGAGGTCACCAGAACTTTGTTGCTTCAGGGTGCCAGGACCCTGCTGAAATGCAGGCAGCACAGTTTGGGAAAGACAGAGGCTGAGGGATTTGTCCATGTTTGTGCCATCATATTATTTAAATAGACATGTTGCTTCTGTTTGTCAACAGTTTGGACAGTAATAATGATTTTAACAAAGTGCCACCACGCTGTAAAGATGGAAGATAAGGAAAATGAGAGAGTACCTTGCTGTGTGTGCAGTGCTGCTGCCTGGGTGTTGGTGGCCATGGCAGGCTGTAAAGCCCCAGCAGCAAGAGCAGTTTCCCACTAGCCCTGTGTCCACTCTTGTGTCTCTGCTGCCTGGTCAGTGCATTGTGGTGACACCAGATCATAAAGGCTGATCTCAAAGGCAGATCTTCTCCACTGCCCGAGCCCAGCCTGTCCTGCTGTCTGTACTGCTGGTGGATTAAACCAGCAAAAATCAGAGCACTTCTCTTGCCCGGGTGATTTGGTCTAGAGCATTTTGGTCATGCCAAAAGAATGAAAATAATTTTTAAAAGGTAGTCTTTGAAGCTCAGCTAACCTTGAGGAAAAAGTGGGTGCTTGGTTCAGCTTTAACAGGTTGTGCAAAATTTATTCTTGCTTCAGAAGGCTCTCTAAGGCCCATTGCTTTAAACCCTTTGATCATCTCCTCAGTGATTTGTTCATTTTTGTTGTATTCCACTAATGGGAGCTAGAGCTGTGACTCCAGAGTCACCTGAAAGCATTCTAGCAAGCTGGATAAGTATCCCAGGGGACTCTCAGTGAGAAACCAACTCTTAGACTTGTTTGTGGGTTTCTCTGTTTCTTGAAGTGCCACCGGAGTTTCCCCCTCAAACAAGCGCAGGTGTGCGGTTGGGCTGTGCAGTCACCTTCAATGCAGCTCAGCCACTTCTCTGATCACACAAATGCTTTGGAGCAGGGAGCCAAAGGCTGTTTGCACAGAACTTCAGAGCTGAGGCTTTTTTCTTTATAAAATCCTGTTCTACTAGAGCTTGTCTCTTCCTTCTTCTCGTCAGGGCTGTAGTGGGATATAGGTGCTGTTTGGGGTTATGGCATTTTATGACTTTGTTTTGGGAACTCTCTTTCTATGTACTTTTCCACTGCACTGGTCTTCACCCATTTTCCTGGCTGGACTGGCAGTAATTGGTCTCCATTTGCAGCTGTAGGTGGAGAAATCCCTGCAGATTATGGGGTCCTCTGGTCCTGCAGAGGCTGTTTCCTCTGCTCAGGGCTGTGACAGGCTGCTATTTAATATGGGAAAGACTTGTTTTTCCTGCAGTGTGTGCTATGCCTGTTCTAGGGATGTGTGCTAATAGCTGTACAGAGCTTCAGGGCCCTTTCTGACTCTGCTCAGTAGTTATCCCAGCCCCCTGCAAGGTAAATCATAGTAATCAGGCTCATTTTAGACAGGTATAGAGCAGTTGTGATTTGACCAGGTCCCTGCTATAGCTGCTTGCACATACTTCTTTCTGGGAGAGATGGCAGCAGAAAATTTTTAGTCCTCAACACATTCTGAAAGGTCCGCCCCAAAAAATCTCCATATCCTGCTTTTCAATGTCTAAAGCTGCTCATGCCGACAGGACCAAAGATTTTAAAATGTTAGTTGATATCTGTTACCCAGGAAATGGGAAAATAACTTAATAATATATCTCCTAAATCCTCCATGACTCATTCCCAGAGCTTCCTGGCTCTTCCCCTCTGTAGCTTAAGAGGTGGGAGAAGCCACCCTGGGTGATGGACATAAGGAGACGGGGTACTGCTTGTTTCCATCTTTACCTCTTCTTTCCTTTCTGCAGCTCCTGCTCAGGCCCAAATCATCCATGCTGGGCAAGCGTGCGTGGTGAAGGAAGACAACATCAGTGAACGCGTTTATACAATCCGGGAGGGGGACACGCTGGTCCTGCAGTGCCTGGTCACAGGACACCCCCGGCCACAGGTAAGCCTTCTGTCTTGCCTGTCACCCCTGCTCTCCATGGCACTTTTTTGTAGTCTCCACACAGAGGAGAGCTGTGGGCAGTGAGGTGTCCAGCTTTCTCCTACAGGCTGGACTTGGGTAGGAATGCCCCATTTTGCCTGCATGTAGCTTGTGAAGCTATGAAGCATTTAAGCTCACATTCATGGAAAAGAGTCCATGTAAGCTTTGTAAGCTTTGAAGAAGCTTACAAAGACCTTCTACTTGTCTTCAGTATGTGAAGTCCCTCCAAAAACTGAAAGTCCAAACTGAAACCATTACACAATGCACCCTCAGATCTTTAACCCTCTTATTACACAGTAGGAACAGCCTAGAAAAGGCTTCCCACATGTGTTTTCCTTAGGAGTTGGTCCTTCATGGTCCACCAGTCTCTCAGCTTCTCTGGCTGTACAGCCAAGGGGATGCTGCCTGAGGGAGTATGGGAAGTTGTTGGTAGTGCACTTCACTGAGCCCCACACAGAGCCTGCTGTTCATTGCTTTATGACCACCGAGGCAGATCCAGACTTGCAGCAGTGGATGTGGCCAGAGACACAGTCCAGTGGGGAGGTACAGAGCTGAGCTTGGTTGATGGTTGCCGTCCTTACTTGGGGTGCCCAGAGGCTTGCACAGCCTCAAGCCCATGCAGCCACCTCAGCACTCTTCAGATACTCAAGCTGGGCAGTTCAGTGTTAGTGTGGATGTGTCTGTGGAGGTACTGGGACAGAGCATGGTAGGAGTGGCAGCTGGGACACGCTGCGAGGCTGGATGTGCCAGAATACACTCACATGATATGTGCCTTGGCCCCCTTCCTCAGTCCTGCCAAAGATATTTGTGGCAAGAAACCATGCACCTTCTTGCACCAGTCAATGCCTCTGTGGGCTTGCCTGTGAGGAACTACTTGGAGAAGAGGTGATGACAAAGGCAAGGATTTGAAATGGTTTTTACATCAAAAGAATATCCTGGAAACAGTAAAAAGAGAATTACCTGAGCCAAGTCAACAAAAACAACCAGCCTAGGTTTGTGACAGTGATAGGCAACTGATACCTGTGTGCATCAGAAATGGGGAATTTGGTAGCAGTGGCCCTGCCTAAGGTTGTTGGATGTGTGGAAAGCTCCTGACAGGTTGTAGGGATTTGAGACTGAGTAGCTAGAGAGATTTCTGGAGCACAGCCTGTTGCAGACAGCATGCTAGTGGGCAACATTCTGGCTTGTCATTGCCCAGACCTGCACAGGGGACACCAGAGCCTGAACCAGGCATGACCAGGGAGACTGGAACCTGCACGTATAAAACAGGGCATGCATTCTATTTTTGCCCTCCCTCCTAACGGATTGATTTCTTCCCCAGTTAAGCTCTTATCCTAACTTTTGTTTAATCTTCTTTTTCCCTTTCTATCAGCCAGTCATTAAAGCATGAAAATGTGGCCAAAATGAGATTGTGATTGAAAAGATTAAAGAGCTGGCTGAAGTGTCCTTTGAAACAGGAGACTCCAAGACTCTTGGGGCCCTCAGACAATTTCATAAGCCTGCAAAGGCTGAATAAATCCATGGTCAATAGCTCCAAAAATCTGCTCAGCCTGGTGCTCAGGGAGTGGAATGTAGACACCCCTGCTGCTTCTAGAGCATCAGCACCAATCAGGTGATGGCAGTGAGCTTTAGGCAAAGTCTGGAAAAGTGGCCAAGATATTTGGTCCATCTTATCAATGGCCAATGCTGAATGAAAGTGTCTCTTCTTTCTGCTGGCTGATCTTGCTGGATCTCAGTCCCAGAGTTTAGATTGCCACAGAGTAGGAGGCCAGCGGTCAGCAGCCTTAAGAAGGGAGGTTGCAGATATAGAAAACCAATGGGCTGAGAAAAGCTGTCTCTCTTTCATTGTCTGGAGTGTGCAGAACAAGGGGGAAGCTTGTACTGCCACTGTGAGGGCTGTACCTCATTCCAAACATAAGAGAAACTCTTCAGTCTTCGGCATTGCTGTCTTCTTGCCACCATTCACCCTGAAATGTCACGCAGCTCCATTGCCCCTGCAAGCCAGGATCTTAAGACATGTAACATAAGGACAAAGAAATGAAAAGATGGCTTGAAATCTGAAGGGATTTTTTTCTTTTTTTTTTCTGTATCTTTAAAAACAGAGGAAAAGCTTGTATACTGAAAAAGGATGACTTACAAAAATAAAATACACAGGGGTTCCCAGCAGGAAAGGGGCAAGAGTCAGATAGCAACTGCATTTTCTCACTCATGGAAAAGCAAAAAGCAGAAATAGCCTTGCTGTCCAGAAAAAGATGAGTGTGGACTGCAGTAAAAGCTCTGTAGTTGTGAGCTGATGTCTGCTATAGTGTCGTGGCCTACCAGCCACATGGGGTCTCAAGGCTGAGTGCTGAAAGTCCTGTGCTGTGCAGATAGTGGCATAAAACTGAGTGAGCTGCTGGGTTTGCAGGATCAGAGCAGGAGTGGTAAACATGCAGTGTGTGTCTGAGTGAACTGAGGGGTTATCCTGGACTCTTGGACATGGGGATTAGCGATGGACCAGAATCAGCAGCTGGTCTACTGGGACATACTGAGATCAGTAGTTGACCTTTGGTAAGTCTGGCGGTGCAGTAGGACCTCTTTATGAAAGTAGCTAGGGAGGAGGGGGAAGAACAACAAAAGGAGCTCTACTGGACCTTGGGATCTCTATTTTGTGTCCCTGATTTAATTTCTCTTGCTCCTCTCATGCAGGTGAGATGGACCAAAACTGCTGGCAGCGCGTCGGACAAATTCCAAGAGACGTCAGTGCTTAACGAGACCCTTCGGATTGAGAAGATCCAAAGGCTGCAGGGGGGCCGCTATTACTGTAAAGCAGAAAATGGGGTTGGGGTCCCTGCCATCAAGTCCATTCGAGTAGATGTGCAGTGTAAGTCGTTTAGCGGCAGCCCAGACCTTCCCACAGTTCTACTGCATGTCCCTGCCTCGCTGCGGGGCCAGCAGGGAGCTGCATTGCCCTAGGGCCACCTGCACCTGATTCAGGAGCAGAGGGACTGGCGTCTTTTTTGACTAGAAGATTAGATCTGTCCCTGAAAAACATAGATCTGCTATCTAGGAGTTGTGATGTCTGTCCCTGACAGGATTCCCTAGCACTTGTCTGGGATGTAGCATTGTGGGTGGCTGCTGCTTTCTTTGTCTTCATTTTGAAGCTGACAGTGCTTGAAGCGAGCAATGTTTCTTGAAGTTGGTAGTGCCTCAGATGTTGGGGCTGTTCCTGAAACCAGGGTCCTGCTCCCAGCATTGCTGCTTCTGTAGCATGGTGGAAACAGAGCTGAAAGTCTGGAATGCAGCTGAGAAGGCTGAGCTGTGCTAGGGTGAATGTGAAGGTGACTCAGCATTTCCCTGGCTGGTCACAGTACCCATAACGTGAAGGTGATTCAACATTTCTCTGGCTGGTCACAGTGCCCATCCATCTTGAGCCCTGGAGATGCTGCTGGTGGTTTTCCACCTTGGGTTTCAAGTTTTGAGGGTTTCTCTTAGTGTTTTTTTTCTTGGACCTAATGTTTATTTTTGGGCTGCTGTGGTCTAAAGGGAGGAAAATTAAACTTATGACATAAAGTCCATATGGGAGAAATCCAAGGTTTAATGTCTAGGCAACTTGTGAAGAGATTTGCTCTCTCGGAGAAGATCACCATTACATTGTCCTTGACTATCCACTATTCAAATTTTCTGCAGCCCAAACTTACACTAAATCCTTCTCCTCACTCATATATGAGAAGGCAAGAGGTTGGTGCTAAAAAGTTGTGAAGTATAATAAAGCAGCTGAATCTGTCCCTGAACCTCTCATGAGCTGTTCCTACATTCCTTCGACCAAGAAGGTCCTTCCTTCTGAGCTGAGAGGCATTGTGGTTATCTGTCAGAGGAACAACCTCCGGAATTCAAAATCCCAGTACATGCCTGGAGTCTGGGCAGACCTTTTGGCTGACAGCAGCTGCTGCCTGACTGCTTCCTTTTAGTCCTGCTGTCCAGCCCAGCTGTGATGTGACTCTCACAAAATGTGCTGCAGACTTGGGCATCCTTAGCTTTTGGCAGGTTCACGACTCACAATCATACAGTACGACTGGGAGTAGATCCCATCTCTGTTCTTTCCTTGCACTACCCTTTATTGGAGTGGAGTGGAGTGTGGTCACCACTCTGCCTAGGCTGTGGAAAGGGATTGCTTCAACAGCAGCCACTGTGGATAGGATGAGTAGTTTTTCATTGGCATTGCATCACTTTGTTTAGAGAGTTCTGGCACTCACCCTAGATCTGCTTGGCTTCTCTGCCTGTTTCTTCTCCTGCGTGTGTTGGAGGCATAAGATAGCTCCCCATTGCAAAGGATACTTGCTTTTCTCAAGGCTCAGTGTGACACCTTGCCAGGGCCTGTGTCTCTAGGAACAGGACTGTGAATCTCTTCATGCCCTGAGGGTGCTCCCGCGGTGCAGGCTGGAGCTAGAGTGATGTAGTGTCCCGTGGTCCCTCATGCAGCTCTGACCTGTAGAACTGTGGGGCTAATGGGGTGGCCAAGGGCTTTCTCATACTAACATCTACTCTGCAGATGGACTTGGTACTGCACCTCTGTTCTGCTCACTTGATTTCTGGGGAGGAGAGACTATTTTCTGCTAGCATTTGCAGTAGGTACAAGGGAACACATGGGAAAAGCCACAGTTTTTGTTGAACGCTCACCCAGGCAACCTTCAGCCGAATGAAACAGAATTTGAAAACAAACCCCTTCTTTTCCTGCATCCCATTTTGTAGTTAGAGGTAAGTAATCACCCTCATGTGTACCTTGGTGTCCTTGACAGCTGCTGCTAGTCCTCAGTAATACTTTTAGTACTCAACAGTGAGGTTGTGCAGAGAGCATTGTTGGTGCCAAGAGGATATTAAACTGGAAACACTGACCTGTGTAGCATGATATTCCTCTGCCCCAAGTGGGCATCAAAGTATTGGTTAGATACTGGCAGAGAGGCAGCTGCTGTTCGGAGTATTTCCATGTGGGAGAGAGAGAAAGTGAAGAAAAGAAAAGAATGAATATTTGCAAGCTTTTATTGTGCATGAAACATCCCATGTGATCATCTCCATGAACAGCCTTGGGCCAAATTTATCATTTGAGCAGCTCGCTGACACCAGTGGCATTTCTCGTACATCAAGGACATACATATTGTCATAGGTCTTATTTTAGCTTTTCTCAGGAGGGCTAGACCTAGAGCTGACTGCCACAAAAGAAGGCTGAAGGAGTCAAAGGAGGAAAGTTTTAGCAACCAAAAAGAATGTGTTGTTTTCTGTGTGGGGAGTAGCTGGGAGTCAGGAGACTGGAATGGTGAGCTGCTCCTTTGGTTAGTAAGGGAAGTGTTTTAGCTGCTGAGAAACAGTCTCAGAAGGATGGTAGCTACAGAACCACTCAGGTGAAGTTTGAACAAATAAAGGAGGGTTAAGGACAAAGGAGGGAAAGAGGAGAGGTTGTGCTCAGGGTCCTGGTCCAAAAGAATTTGATGTTCAGTCACCCTGTTGCCACATGAAGACAGTACTGTGTGGAGAGGAGCCTTTTTTCCCCCATATACATGTTTTTCTTCAGCCTTGTTTTTTGGTTGGTGGAGTATTTTTTCTGAGATATTTTTTGTGTCTTGTCATTATTCCATTAATGGCTCTACTCATATCTCTGAGCTATGGTCAAGCAGATAAATTTCAGGTTGCATTACAGTTGCTGTCTGCTGAGCATACAGCTCATTAAAAGATGCAAATCCACAGGTTGACACTTGTGATTCAGCAGAGAGCATATGTTGTTTGAATGACGTTCACAGAAACTCATACCTGCTTCCCTCTTCTTTTCTGGAAGTTAGATCTCTAAACTTCCAAATCTGTAAAATAAAATACTGTGAAAACTAGGTGGCATGGGAGGGCAGGAGGTGATGAGAGCATTAGCATGTGCAGAGGGTCATGCTGACAGCACAAGAGGATACCGGGTACAAGCACCTCGGTTTCCTTGCAGCTGAAGATGGGGTCATAACGCTCCTGAAAATACAGAATCACTTCAACTTGAGCTCAAAAGGTGCCTTATAAGACGTACTTAAATACACAGGGGCTGATTTCAGTTTTAGAGGGCCAATTCTTGTCAAAATTCTTGCCTTCACATTTAACCTCAGTCTCAAAGTGGTTTTGTGAGGAGAAATATCCACCACCTCTGAGGTGTCCCCCATGCTACCTTGATGTTCAGACATTGATACCTGCTGCTGCAACTTCGAAGAAAATCATCCCTTTTTTAGCAGGTGGGCAACCGTAGGGGGGCAGTATGCTCTGTGTGGATGGAGAAAATCCTCTCCCTGCAGGGCTGTTGTTTCTGTCCTTGCAAGTGTAGCCACTGATAACCATTGATTCAGGCACGGTGGCTGCATGTCTGGTGCAGGTACAATAAGGGAATTGAAAGGACCATCTTCTGTAAAGAAAGAGAACAAAATAATCTGATCAGTTTAGGGAGGGGTAATGGGAGTTGCGGTGACTAGAAGTTGCTGAGGAAGGACTGTTGGTATAGATTTTGAAGGAAATACACAGAGGATATTTAATAGGAAGAGAAATTATACATACCTATTACAGTGTTTTGCATCTCATATTCCTGTGACTCCTCACGAGATTTGCTCTGTCTAGATGACTTTCCAGCTCAGCTCCTTGATCTTGTCCTGATTTTTTACTTTCATTCCTCATCTTGAAGGTTTGTCATGTCAGTTGTATGGACATCTCACAGACATAGGCAAAGCCCCATGATTTCAGGAGGGATTTGGGAACTGGAAAACAGAGAAATTATGATGGAACAGACCTTCCTGGGATAATTCTGACCTCTCACTGAAGTAGAAAGTGGTGATTTTGTGTAGGGGGTTGCCATTGGGGAAGGTGAGGCAGCCTGCTGCTCTGAGACATGTGTGGCATGGTATTTTTGAGGACTGCATGGGGATCTGCAAACTAGAGACTGCTTTCTATTCTCTGAAGGTTTGTGTGGTGAGCGGGAGAATTCTGGCTTCTCCTATGTGTTCCCTTTAGATATTGGTTGTGTCACCTGCCTTCAGATCAGCTCTTAAATCAGCAGTTGTCATCAGCCAAATGTGTGGGACCTTCCCCTCTCCTCAGTGGTACCTGGAGCATCGTCTGCTCTGCAGGATGCACGTGCAGACCAAGCTTTGCTAACAAGGGCTGCGACCCTCCTTCCCTCCCTTCCAGATCTAGATGAACCTGTTCTCACCGTTCACCAGACCATCAGTGATGTTCGTGGCAGCTTCTACCAGGAGAAGACCGTCTTCCTCCGCTGCACTGTCAACTCCAACCCACCGGCTCGCTTCATCTGGAAACGGGGAGCTGAGACACTGTCTCACAGTCAGGACAATGGTGTGGACATCTATGAGCCCCTCTACACACAGGTGAAAATAAGCAAACCTCTGCCAACTTGTGTTCAGTGGCCTGCTGATGCAGGGCAGCGTAGTGGGTGGTGTTTCCTTCCCTGCATGGATTGTGACGCTGGGGAGAGGGTGCAGGCTGCTGCAAGGAGCACTGCCTCCACAAGGGCTGGTAGACCTTCCTTCTGCATGCGGATTCCCTGGGTACAAGAGGAGCAGAGCAGTAGGAGGGAGTGTGAGAATCTAGGAGGACCCTTCCCTTTTTATCACTTTCCATAAAAGCAGTGACACAGCTCCCCTAATGAGGTTATGCAGCTGTTGGATGGCTGAGACTAAAATCCAAGCAAACAATCCAAGACTGGATTTCCTCTATCTCCCATCACTATTATCTTTCTTAATTGAGTGCCCAGGCTCCATATTTGAGGGAAGGGCTTCCTGTTCAGCAGTGTGAGCAAATGGTAGGCATTGCTGTGGGGTCCATGAGCTTTTCCTAATGGCCACAAGTAATGGGGAGCCCAACTGCCTGGGCACTTCCTGACTGTTGTCCTGTGACCAGGTGTCCACATAATTTCTCCTTCTCCTGCTTGCCTATGCTGGCCTAGCCCTGCACAACCAGGTTTCCCCACTAAACACCGCTTTCTTCACAGTAATTACCCTGCCAATGCAATGGGAGATGGAAAGGAGTTTTTCTTTTGCCAGGGCATTCTGGGCATGTTACACTGAGCTGACCTTGGGATCTGAATGTCCTTTAGATGCTAATCAGCCCCAGTACTTCCAGCAAGGCTGCTAGGGAACACATGGCAGGCATGGGTGGGAAGGGAGGGCTGAAAGGGCAGATCCCCAGGGCACCTCTTTTGTCCCAAGCACCTTCCTGCATTCCCAAAGCTGGGCCCAGAGCATGTTCTGGCTGAGTTTGATTTCTGAGCAATGCCCCAGGCAACCTTTAAGTTAATGTAGGCGTGTTCATATTTTATTGAAACACGGCGTCTCTGTAGGTCATGGAAATGGGCATCCAAATGGAAATATTCAGGGGGATGAGGAGGGAGGGGAGAGCTGCAGGTTAGCAGTAGATTTGCAGAAACACTGTAGGTCAGCTTTGCTGTTTGGCCCTGAAGACAGCTTTGTCTGTGTGCTATGTGGCTCCCAACTAGGACATCCCTGGCCTTAGAGGAAGCTACCATGGTCTCTTCCAGTTTTCACTAGGCTCAGTGTAATTAACAGGAGACATTGCTTGCAGAGAGGATGTCTTAGGACTTGGGATATTTTCTCTAGCTAAATAAGGCATCTGGCAAAAATTCACCGTGTTGCAGCATTAATGTTTAAATGACCCAGCATGCTGCAGCTCCTGTCAGGCAATGCTCCCAACATGATGGGTCATTCCCAGCTCTGAAAGAGGGTGTTGGGACTGCTGTGCTCAGACAGGCATGCCCTTGCAGTCTTCTCCTTAACACCAGCATAAGTCTGTAAGTTTGGGTTGGTAGGAGTTGAAGTTAACAAAAACACACCTCTGCAACACTGTTGGAAGGGGAAAATCTTGCTGGGATGTTTAACAAAGTACCCTTCGCTGGATTTTGCAGTGTTGTCTTAGAGATTACCCTCTATCAGGTTTGAATAGGCTTTTACATTAAAAATGAGGTGAAGACTTCACTGTTTAAGCTTTTTAGAACTTACTTACAATGAGGGTTTATACTCATATACCTAAATTCACTAATCAATAAACAGGATACATATGACCCTGTAAGTAAGCAGATGATATGCATATCATAAATACCATAATTTATGTGGCATAGCAACAATTCTCAAGGTTTCTCTCTCAGTCCTAGGACTTTCCTAGGATTAGTGGTGTCTCAGGTTTTATTCTAATTTACTCACTTCACATCCTTGTTCTCTGCATATTAGCATTCCTGAGCTCATTGTCCAGTCCCTCGAGGTTGTCCACAGGATGATTTGTCATGCTGACACCTCCTCACACTTGTGGGCAGTTTTGGAAGGGTTCCTCCAAAGGAGAACAAACACTAGGAGAACAACAGCAACAAGCTGTCAGTGGAAGACATACGAGTTGCAGGGTGTGCAAACCATAGAATGCATCTCAGAGCTTTCTGCATTCCATAAATAAAAATCTACAGAACACGCCTGTCGTTAATGTAACAGCTTGCTTCTGTTTCTATAACAAGCCAGTAACTAATGGAATGCAGGCAGTGATTTTATTTGTTACCTTGGAATGAGAAAAGGCTATCAAAGTCTCTGCAGTCACTCTGGATTTACATCAGCATAAATGAGATTAGAATCTGGAGGAGAGGGGATCAGAAAGTTTTTGAAGTTCTTTGAGTATTTCTCTGAATTTTTCTTTCCACCTGTACTGTGGATTTCTAGAGCATAACTGTTGAACTTGTCATATTTAGGCCAGTATTAATACCTCAATCTGCTCTGATTTACTTTGGTTTGGCAGTGTTGAGCCCCCAGTGACTTCCCTTGGGTTCCTACCAACATCTCAGAGATAGATCTCAGGGTCTATTCTGGGATGGTTAAGGTTTGTCATATTCTACAAGATGTTTCTGGAAGTAGTTGATAAAAAATTGTGCCCAGACCTGTTTGGCAGTGCTTTTAGGTCATGTCAGTCAGTTGCTGGGTGTTTTGTGAAACCCTGGAGGTGAAATGACCACTGCAAACATTTTGTGTCTCCTTTATACAGAGCTGGAAGGGCTTGAAATCTGCACAGTTCCCTAAGGTTTTCATGGGAGCTGCTGGTAATCTGTAAACTTTGGGACAGGATATGGACTTGGAATGATGAACTGTGCTTTGTACACCTGTGTCTTTTTTTGCCCCTATTTTTCCCAAATCCCAGGGTGAAACCAAAGTCCTGAAGCTGAAGAACCTTCGGCCTCAGGATTATGCCAGCTACACGTGCCAGGTGTCTGTCCGCAATGTCTGCAGTATCCCTGACAAATCCATCACCTTCCAGCTCACAAACACCACAGGTAAGAGGGGATATGAAGGGTTCCTGCAGCCCTCTGACCCTTCACCAGCTCAACAACCATTACTCCTTAGGAGGATAACACCGCAGTCTGTCCAGGGCTGCATCACCTCCACCTCATTTATATAGCTCCTGGGATTACAGATGCTTCACAGGAAAATCTTGTAGCCAGGGCTGCTCTAGTTTCTTGTAGCACTGCCTTGGCCAGGCCTGACATGAGATCAGTAAAACAGCCTATGTGTAGGTGTTGAGGCACTATGTAGCTTCTAATTCATACACTGTTTTATTTATTTATAATTCTAAGTGACTTTAAAAATAGATTTGATACAATCTAGAGCAGGGCAGTGCTGCAGGAGTTCTTACAAATAATTCATCCATGTGTGACTCCGGCCTGGTTTGTTGGGCTGTGCTTTAAGCACCTCCCAGGTGATGGGCTCCACTGGTGCTGGTGTTTGTGGAAAGTATACTTCTCCAGTGCCTTCCCAATAAATAATTTTTACACTCATATTCACACTGGCAGTGCTTGAGGGCACCTCCAGTTGTGAGCAGATTCAGTTTGGTGCTGCTTGCTTGACATGCAATAAGTGAAGGATAACTGAGTGTCACGTATCAAATACTGGCAAGGACTTGATTGCAACCTGTCCATTAAAAAAAACCCAAACCAAAACTGCACACACAGTAAGAAATCCTCACCTGCAAAGCCCCCATGTGTGTTGAATATTTGCAAATAATAAGTAAATGTCAGGAAATTGCTTCCAGCCCTGGGGTATTCCACGATCAGAGAGAAAGGCATTGTAACTGTTTGAATTATTCACCTCTCTAATGTAACACAAAGCAGTTTGTATCCCTTGTGTCATCTTTGTGCAGTGAAAACAGAACTTTTTTTGATGTTGTTAACTGTTGACGGGATATTGTTGATACTGTTTAAATTATGTTTATTGATCTGAGTTGAATTCCAAGGTGCTGAACAATAGTTGCCTCATTTTATGTAGGAAGAAGAAAATAATGAGCTTAAGAAAGTGAATTATAACTTATGTCAGGAAAAAAGTATTCTCTTTGTAGTAAGATCTCTGAACATGTCTTGAACAACTCACCCTATTAGCTGAATTTCTCTCAGGATGAGAGTGTAGCAAATGTTGAAATATTCTGTTTAAAAACTTATCTTCTGTTCATAATGAAGAAAGGGATCTTATACAGCTCTTCTTCCCTGTGTGCCTTTGAAGAGTTAGAAAATCAAATTTCTCTTCATGTCCACTGCCTCTGCCAGCCCAAGCACAGGGAAACTACTCTTCATTTCAATCCAGCCCCTGTACTAAGTAAATGGGAAAAATTCTGTTTCTATATTTTCAGGTTGTACCTGATGAGAAGTCAGCAATATGGCTCAATTTACATCAGCTTCTTGAGCACATCTATCTAGGGTTTTTTTTTTTCCTGTTTTTTAATTATAGATGCATATTTATACATAGTTACAGTGGAGCCTGGCATTACAAGCTCAAAGGGGCCATGGAAAATGTGTTCTTAGCAAATTGTATTAAAAGTTGGCAGTGAGAATGAAACTGGCACTGCAGTGTGAGCAGGGTTTGTGTTAAATAGCAGGACTATATTTAACATGAAATATTATATGGCTTACTTGCCCTCTAGGTAGTATTGTGCGTAGATGAGGAAATATTTAAATTAAATTCTTTAACTCTCTCCTTTTTTGCCTAGGTCTTTTTTGTTCCCCTTGCGCTTGTGCTTTCACAGCTTCTCTAGGCTTGGCTGTGCCCAGAATCCTGAGCAGCTTTGCTCAGGATGCCTTTGCTTTCACAACTGAGAAGGGCCCAAAGGGTGCTGAAATGCTTGGAAATTTCTCTCTCTTAAATATTTATAGTCCCAAGCACTTACAGACCTTGAGGTGAGTTGTTGGGTCAGGTCAGGTCAGGCCAGGGGAATCTCCTCAGCTCATTTGCTGTTCCTCAGCTGCTCCTCAGTGTCCTTTGGGCAGATTGTAGTCTCCAGTAAGGAGATGGACTTCTTCCAAGCTCTATTCAGCAGCTTGGGCCTTGCAGCAGGGAATGGGTTCTTTGCAACATTAGTGTGAAGGAGATGTCTCTGCTCCTCCTCTTGTTCTGCTGCTGTTGCCTGGCTCCAGAGCACCAGGTTGGGTCCACAGAGCCACAGGACCAGCTCAGCACCAGGCTGCCATCACCTGCTCCAGCAGGGTCAGCCTGATGTTTCCCCCTTCCTCAATTTCTGCAAAATTAAGCATCCCAGCTGGTTGATTCTCCTGCAGTTTTACTGCAGCAAATTGGACTTCAAAGGGAATTGAAAGCGATTCTTTGTTTTTAATGGTCCCCTCGCTGCTCGGCAGACTCCGCCAGCAGGTTTTCTGAGCCAAGAACAAAAGGAATTGCCACAGGTTACAAATAAATGAGAATCATCTCCTGCATAACAATGTCTGCAGTTTGTTAACCTCTGTCTGCTGATGGGAGTGGGAGTGGGGAATGGTAGCCCACGCAGGCTGCCGCAGCCAGGGCTCCATTTTGGGGCACGTCATGGGAGCTTGCTGCCTGGAGCTGTACAGGTGGCAGATTTGCAGTTTCCCTGCCTCCTCCATGCATGCACACACAGCCTGCCCTGATGCAGTGCTTGCACCAGCGTGTCACCTTTCTAACATGTTGCCTTGCCCAGAGCTGGGCAAGGTGAGTGTGGGTCAGATATGTGCACATCCAAGCCTAAATCTGCAAGAGCCCTTAGTCTTAACTAGAGCGTGCAGGACCTCTGGTTTGTGCTCCCCACCTGTGGGGATATGGGCTGGTCTCAGGCTTTCTGTCTCTGACAGGGATGGATGGAGATTCCCAGGCAAGATGCTGCATCTGTCAGTGTGTCTGTGCACTGTGAATCTGAGACCAGGTCAATGTCCCAGGGCAGAAACAGCTATTTGGTGTCAGCTACACTGAGTTAGTGACAGGAATGTGTCCTGCCCAACCACGGTGAGTTGAGCTACTGCATTCCTGGGCTTCATAGTATGTCATGAAATCACCTGGAGCTTGGTGAGGATGTACAAATCCTTCCTTTGCCATTTAATGTCCATTAACACTTGCACACTATTTACAAGACTCCCACAAAGAGACCTGCCAAAGTCTGAGTGCAGGCTGTGGCCTCCTGAAATTCA
This sequence comes from Eopsaltria australis, assembly GCA_034509425.1. Lineage (NCBI taxonomy): Eukaryota > Metazoa > Chordata > Aves > Passeriformes > Petroicidae > Eopsaltria > Eopsaltria australis. Next base: position 1,586,436 of record JAVTVJ010000396.1, read on the forward strand.
AGGGCTCCAACCACTGGCCTCAAAATGTCCAGTGCAGGTAGCAGAAGAGCCACCTTCTACCTTAGGCATAGCTGGCCACCTCTGACACAAATAGCATGTGCAGTGGCCAGGGAGGACATTATATTCAGTACACCAAAGCAATATCCCAGCATGGCAGTAGTTGTGCTGCTAAATTATGGCACTGGTGCTGAGGAGAGAGGAGTCCTCCTCGCCTTGTTTGCATGGGCTGTAATTCAGAGATCCAACACAAATCCAGCACAGCTCATTAACACAGGGTCCAGGGAGAGAAGAGGCAGAAATAATGATGCTGTTAAATCAGGCTTCATGAATATGGAACAATGTCTTATTTTGCATTATTATGGCTGTTACTTAAAACATGCTCCCTGCTTTTGTGCTGGGGACTGCTACTTTCTCAGCTCTGTCTGGATGGAGCCAGTGATAGTGCTCATAGAGGCTTTGAAAGCCTTTTCATGGAATGAAGTAGAGAATACAAAGGGAAAGATTTTGGATCAGTTCCTGGAGGGGGCTGTAGTGAGAAGGTTGCAGAAATAAAATAAAACTGAAAAACAGGTACCAGGGCATTCAAACGAGAGGTTGTCTAGACACTTAGAATCAGTCTCAGCTGAACTGAATGTGAAGGAGAACCCCTGTGATTGTGATAGCCCCCAGGTGTACAGAAAAGCATATTAGACACCTGAGGAGGTGAAGGAGATTAAGAGCAGGTTCAGAGCTGCGGTTCATGGTCTGTTAAGGTGCAGACAGGTCCTGGTCCTCCATATCAGTCTGTGACCTGCAAGGACTGTCTGCTTGGCAAAGCCTTGGCCTCTCAAAGATGTCTAGCTGGGTGTGAGAGATAGAGAGGCGTGTCATCAGATAGCTGAGGATAGCTTTTTTTAATGATAGACCTTCTCTAAAGCTCGCTTCTTGGGATGGAAACTCTGAATGAGAAGAGCAGTTTAATGCCAGCTGCCCTTGAGCACAAGCAGTGGCTGGATTCAAGCAGGCTCCTTTGAGCCTATCCTTTATCCTTCACCTCTCCATCAAGGCTACAAAGGCTTCCATTGCCCTTATGCCTGGCTGCAGTTGTTTGCATCAGGAGTCAAGAAACTTCAAGTCTTGGGTTTTTCACTGCCAAATATTGTGTTTGCCATCCCTGTGTGGGCAGGGTGGGTTTATCGGGCTTTTCTTCTGACCTGCATTCTAGGCCATAGAGAACCTGCACTGAGCACTGATAAAATGCCATAGCTACTGGTGGAGTGTTTCCTGGGTTGGTGTGAGATCCTTCCTGCTCTGTTTCCTAGCCATAAAAGAGCAGAGTGTTCTCACTCAAAGACATGGTAATGACCATGCTTTAGATTCACAAACACCTCAAATTTGTAATCAATTCATAGATCCTACCAGCTGTCCCTACTCAAACCAGCCACCATCAAGAACAAATCATAAAAAGTACAAAGCTCTGCACAGGCAAGTGGATGGGTCTTTTCAAGCTCTGAAGTGTCCCTCTTTGTGCTTTTCCAGCCCCACCTGCTCTGAAGCTGTCTGTCAATGAGACACTGGTGGTCAACCCTGGTGACAACATCACTATGCAGTGCTCTCTGACAGGTGGTGACCCACAGCCAGAAGTGGTTTGGTCCCACTCTCCTGGCCCAATGCCTCCCAATGGCCTTGTGCAAGGAGGCAACCTCACCATCTGGAGGATCCGTGTGGAGGACTCAGGCTACTACAATTGCACGGCCATCAACAACGTGGGGAACCCAGCAAAGAAGATTGTGAACCTGCTGGTGCGCTGTAAGTTGCTGTTTTTCTCAGAGCATGTGTTTTCAGGGAGCAGGGGAATTGCATTCCTCCTGGCTGTTCTTGTATAGCTGAGGGCGAATTTGATATTTAGTAGTAATTAATATTCTGGAGAAGTGCCTATGCAAGTTTCTCTGCTCCCAGACCAACGGCTGTGCAAGCACTGCTTGCAGCTTTATCCTGGGCTGTAGCATTATCCTGAACTGGATGATCCCAGACTGCCAGATGTGAGGCCCTTGGGACATTTTTTGGGAGCATAGGTGGGAGAGGTCTTTGGGCAGATTTTGTGTGGAAATGTTGCCTTCCTTGGGAGCAAAGAACAGTTTTCCTGTCCCCTGTAAGATACTTTGCTATCCCTAACCAGTTTTGCACTTCTGTTCATCTCAGCCATGAAGAACGCCACGTTCCAAATCACCCCTGATGTGATCAAAGAGAGCGAGACCATCCAGCTGGGCCAGGACTTGAAGCTCTCATGCCATGTAGATGCTGTTCCCCAGGAGAAGGTTGTCTATTCCTGGTACAAGAACGGGAAACCAGCCAGGTTCTCAGACCGGTTGCTCATCACCCGCAATGACCCCGAGCTCCCACCCGTGACCTGCAGCTTGGAGATCATTGACCTGAGGTTCAGTGACTATGGCACCTACCTGTGCGTGGCTACCTTCCAGGGAGCACCCATTCCTGACCTCAGTGTGGAGGTGAACATCTCCTCAGAGACAGGTGAGCCTCTCTCTGAGGTGGACACCTCAGAGGAGTCTTTGGCATCAGTGGCTGCCCCACAGCCCCATGCCTCTGACTTTTTTTAAGAACCTCACATGCTTGTCTTGAATGCTAGTGGAGAAAGGTCTTACATCCTCAGGCAAGCACTTGGCTCAGATTGGAGATGGGTAATAGTTACAACTTCTCTGTCAGATGTATTATGTACCAAGCAGCTCTTCTTTTGTATTTTCTCCCTGTGAGAAGTCCAAAGTGCACTCCAGTCAAAGCTACAGAGACAGCTTTACAGTGTGATTGTTCAAACAAGCCTCCACACTGTGAAGGAAGGAAGAAGGGGTGGTATTTCAGCAAATTTCAAGTTTCCTTTGCTTAAAAGAAAGTAAAAGAGAAAGAAAGCTGCTCTTTCTTCTCTTTGGCACTGTTTATGAGGAATGTACCTTTTCTCAGAGTTGTGTCCAGGATACAAATTCTGTGAAGACTTTTAATGTTTACTGGATTGCAAATGCAGTCTTTTTTGGGCACTCTCTGTAGGAGTCCCAGTGTTATAAATTCCTCCCCCCTAAAATCAGGGTCAAAGCTTCACCCCCTGACTCAGTGAGGACAGGAAAAATATGTCAGTGTTTGGCAGTTACTTTGGGGACTGAAATACAGAGTCTCAGGGTTATCTTTCTGATTCTGGGGAACTGGTGGGTCCAGCAGTGCTTTCCATTACAACCATGTCATTGTGCTGCCTTTCCAGGACCATGAGGGTACAGCACAAAGAAGCACTGCATTAGTAATCTGACGGAAGACTCCTCGGGGGAGTCAGCTGCCCACAGATTTTGGCCTGCACCTTCACAGAAGGTTTCTTCTCAGTCCCTGGCTGACACCAGCCCTGTCATACCAACAGGGAACAAAACTGGGGAAATTCCCCAATCCTGGTGCAAAACTGGATCTCCTGAACTTGTATGGCTGATACCACCTGGAACAATTCTTTTTGCCCAAGATCACTAGATGGCAGAGTGCAGTTGTGTTTAAGACTGCAAGGGCAGGAGGCTGTGATGGGCTGGGATACCCTGGATGACTCCACCAAGAGGCTTGGCAGTGTCTGTCAGTGCAGGTGTTGGTCCAAGCACCAGCCATTTGCTGCCTTAAAGGAGGTGTCTGTGGTGACAGGTTGCCCTGAGCCTGTCTGGAGGAGAGTGAGTCCCATACACTTGTGTGGATGCTGCCAATGAGGGAGGGAAGGAGGGCAGCCTGGGGCATTTTGAAGCCTCTCTGTGGCAGCCTGGGCCAGCAGTACCTATTTGTATCCCAGGAATAGAAACAGCCATCCCTGTTGGAGCAGCCCTCCATGCAGCAGCCAAGGCTGTGCAACATGCAACATCCCCACCATCAGCAACAAGCCACCTCCAACATGGGATTCCCATATAAAACACCAGGTTTTCCCCACACCACAGGATCAGAGCAAGAGGACAGCAGCAGTGGCTCCATGTTTCCCCACTGAGCAAAGCCTGAGCTCATCAAAGTGGCTGCCTCCACTGAGCAACTCCAAGGAGAGAGCTTTAATTAAAAAAAAATCTTCAAATGCAATTTACAACTTTTCCTGTGGAGAAAATTGCTGCTCGCCAGGTGAGCGGCTGCCAGCAGCGTCAGCGCTGAAAGTGCTGCCGTCCTTTCACACCGTGCAGGACAGGGTGTGATGAGATTCCCCAGCCCACAGGACACCTGCAAATTGAAAATGTGGCCTCCCTGTTGCACAGGGAGGTCACTGCAGAGGGAGATTAGGCTGGATCCATCCTAAATTTGCTCATAAAGAGCTGCAGGCTGTAACATGTACAATTACCGTAGCACACTCTCCTTTGCTGGAGCTGAATTGAGCTAATGTTGGTCAGACCAGCTTGTTGCAGCTTCTGTAGTCCTATATTTTGATTTAAATGGAAACAAAGTACATGGCCCTTGCAGTTATGGAAGCGACAATCCAAGTGTTGCCACTGTCAGCAGGAAGGGCTGAAAAAGGAGCTTTCAGAAAAGATTGTGACCATATTTGCCTCAGCTGAACTGTTGACTCTAAAATCTAACACAAATAAATTGTCAATATTTTGTGTGGTTTAGCACAAAAATCCCCTTCCTGGGTTCTTGGTGGAATTGGGGATGCGAACAGCAAACCTCTTCCCACTGACATCTCTGTACCCTGTATTCACTGGGTTTCTTTTAAGCTTTGTTTATCAGCAAAGTTTTGATTGTCAGTTAATAGCTGATATTTCTTTGCATGTTATTGTGCCTCCAACTCTAGCCTCAGCTTGGCAGCAATTCTACTGAGTTCTTCCCAACCTTGAAGGGATTCCTGGAGTGATTGTTGCTGTGACCCATCTCTCACTCAAATGAGCCAGAGGTTTATTGCTGTGAGAAATTCACAGTTCATTCACCAATAAAAGCACAATAAATAATAAAAATAAAATATGCAATAAAAAGGAAAATAAGCAAAGACATTTAACAGAACTGACTCCTTGCTGTGGTTTAGGAACAAACAGGGATCTCGGACCTCTGAGAAGGCTGGAGATGGGATCTACAAACACTAATCCTTTTAGTCTTGGTTTTGGTCTGACCTGGATAAGGTTAGGATACCTCGGCAGATATGACTTCTGTTTTTGGCCGAAAGACTGCAGTTCCACTTGAGAAATTCACTGACCGGAAATTGTGAAATGGATCAAAGAGGCTTTTTCCTTTGTGTTCCTTGATGCTATCCCTGATGCTGGATCGCATTTTGCAAGCAGAGGGATGGGAGCCTGGAGTCTGCCCCAACACAACTGGCACTTGCCATTGATATTGGGATACACTGTTGGAAAGGTTGGGATCCTTCTTGGCACCCTGCAGCTCCAGACCCTGTAGGATAACTTTCATGGACATGTGTTCATAGATGGGTTGCAGTGTGTCAAGTGGAAACCTTTGGAGTTCAAGGCTGTTGGTGTGACTCAATCAGAAGCATCTCAAGAATATTGCTTACTTGCTGAAAACCCAGTGTAAAATGATTCCCTTCTTGTCTCCCTTTTTAGTGCCACCAACAATCAGTGTCCCTAAGGGCCAGTCCACCATCACTGTGCGGGAAGGCTCCAGGGCTGAGCTGCAGTGCGAGGTTCGAGGAAAGCCAAAGCCACCCATCATCTGGTCCCGGGTGGATAAGGAAACCCCCATGCCTTCAGGGACAATGACCATGGAGACATATGATGGGAAGCTGCACCTGGAGAGCGTGAGCCGAGAAATGAGTGGGACCTACAAGTGTCAGACAGCCAGGTACAATGGATTTAACATCAGACCCCGGGAAGCCCTGGTGCAGCTCAACGTGCAGTGTGAGTACAACCAGACAGTGCTGGAGTGCCTGCCTGAATGCCTGTGTACACAAAAGCCTGGGGGCTGGGCACGGTTGACCTTTCTTACTGGGCTGGAACAGACACATCTCTTTTCTCTGGGGACCTTTGAACAGTTTGTATTTAATTGGTCAGGCTACACAAGGCTGAGGGCAGGGTACCATATGGCAGGTATGTTGCAAGTGGAAGGGGGAGGTGTTGTGTGTGTTTGTGTACAATGGTTTCTATTTCTGTGTCAGGGGATGAGTGCAGCTTTACCAGGTGTGTTTATGTGCATTACATGTGTGTAAAATACCTTCAGGGCATGTTAGTAAGTTTGTAAAGCCAAGTGCTCAAAAGGTAGAAAATTTATGTTATTTAGACCATTTCCACACCCCAACCCTTTCTTCAACTTAGTTATCGTAGGATATGCCTGATTCATTTTGCCTGAAAAGCAGTGCTGGGCAGACCTAACAAAGAGTGTATACTCCCAAATGGTTTTCATACAACCAGGCTGTGAGTAACAGGAAGCTGATTCTTAGCAGGTGTGGTGTGATTTCAGCTATGGGTGGTTCTCCCAGCCCCACTTGAAGGCAGTATTTGTACACAAAGGCGAACAAAGGAGGCATGATGCTGCATTGGGTGACATCTCCATCCTTTCCCTGCCGTGGTTTTTCCCTCCAGAGAAGTGAGTGCCTGCTCAGCTCCCACAGCTCTTGAGGTGTGTTTTGACATGCAGCAGTCTGTGCTCTGTTTCTTACAAGACTTCAAATCAGACTGGGGGAAGGCTCTCCCTGCAGATCTTGTCCCATTAGTGCGGTGCGATTGCTGAACGCTCACAGAGTGCTCTGAGCAGCGCAGATGTGACAGGTGTGGGGCGGGCAGGGAACGGGTTCATTTACACCTGGACATGCTGCCTCTGGACTGCGACTGACGAGCCTCCACACGCAGCACAGCAGCACTTGTTAGACATGCTGCCACACTTCTTCCAGGCTCGCTCCCCAGGAATAAGAGAAGTGAGACCGGAGCAGAGAACCTGGCTGAAACCAACCAAACTGCTCACAGATGTGAGCTGCTGGGAGCTCAGCAATAACAGAGGTGTGTGAAATCCTGCAGGCACTCTGGGTGTTTGAAGAGCCGCTTCTAAAATTATCTCTGTCTATTTAGGAGCATGGCAGGATTAGATTACAGGATGAGATAGGGAAATGTGTGAAGATTTCCAGGCAGGTAAGTGTGCATGGAGAAGCTTCCCTAAAGCAGGGTGAAAATGTGCATCTTGGTTTGAGCTGTTCAGGAAGGCAGCCTGGTTCAGTCATGTGGGGCTTGGAAGGACATGGCAGGGAAGGTAAATCTTGGTCATATCAAGAGACTATGAGAGATACAGCAAAATTTCACTTGGGAGCAAAGAACCATCAGGCCTGCTGGTGTCCCTGGTTTGGTGTTGCTGTTTGGAAGCTGTGTAGACCTGGCTTGACCCTCACTGCCCCTGCAGAGGGAGTAGCAGTGCCGAGCTTGGGAGGAATTCACTCCTACTAGGTGGTCTGGAGGGGGATCACAGCCCTGAATCTTGGGCTGAAGGGGAAGGACATGACTCCCCACACAAGAAAGATGGTAGGTGCAGGCCAGAAGAGGTCTGGGGCGGAGACTTTGATGTGACTCTCAAGAAAGCAAAGATGTGATGAACTTCTGTGTAAAGAGTAACTGAACATTCTCTTCCTGCAGCTCTTCCCATGGCCAAGCAATGTTTATTGTGATTTTGCCCAAGTGATGGTCATATGGTCTATGTGCCAGCCTGCCCAAAAAGCCCCCTTCCCTTTTCAATCAGTTCTGAGTAGCCTTAGATGAAGCTGGGTGCATACTGAGTGTCTGTACACCTGAGCTGTTTCCTCCTGCCTGGAAAATGTGGAAGGACTTTACGGTGGCACTGCCTGCTCTGTGGCTCAGCAGGCAGCTTTGGTTTCAGTGCTGTCCATTGCTCCTTCCATTAGTATGAAAAAGAAACTGCAAACCAAGAAAGTAGGGCAGGAATTGCCCTCGTCCCTTTTGCAGCCTCCTCCCTTTCCCTTAATGCAAAAAATAGACCCAGAAACAACACAGCCCCTATTTATCCCTCCCCTCCGTGTTCATGCTGCTGGAAGGATGTGGGTGCGGTGGGGGCTGCTGTGGTTAATTGAAACACAGCTTTCCAGCGTGGGCAGCTCATTAGTTCGGCGGCTCGCGCTGGAATTCTCATCTCGTTGGAAATGGGGATCGTGTGGCTCCTGCAGCCTCCGTGATGAGCGCTTCCCTCACCCGGTGCCGGAGCGCGGCTCCGGAGGGGCGCGCATCCCCAGGGCCGCGCGTGTGTGCGCATCCCGGCCGCCGGTTTGCGCGGCAGCGGGAGCTCCTCCGGCAGCGGGGGCTCCCGGGAGCGCCGCGTTCCCCATGGTAATGTGGCTGCTCCTCTGATTCGCTCCAAAGCTAAAGTTGCAAAATCAATACAGCGGATCTGATTAGATGTCAGAACCTGTTTCTGTGTTTCCCTTTCCCCTCGGTTTTCTCCCTTCATCCTCATGCATGTAGCGCTGTATTGTAACAAACTAGCCCAGAAATAGGCTTTTCCAGCTGCACCGCAATAGTGGAAAGAGAATAAAAAGATAAAAAGACAAGTCAGCTGTCAAAAAAAAGGGGTTTCAGCTTTTTAGGGTTTTTTGTATTTAGAAAGCAGAAAAAGTTGCTTTTCTTTTTGTATTTAGAAAGCAGAAAAAATTGCTTTTCTGTAAGCTTATGAGCTGAAATTGTCTGTCATCTGCTCTCTGACAGGATGGATGATCTGTTCCCTGGACTTCTTGGTCTGTAGTGTAGAGCTTTGAAAGATTAATAAGTTTATGAAAGTCTGTGCAGCCTTATAGCTCTGTGTTTAAGATGAAGGAATGTTGTATAATGGTTAGAGCGAGAGACTGAACTTGTTAGAACTCCTGAGAATCTACCATTTGGATTGGCAATGTCTTGTCATCTTTTCCTGTATCTTCAAAACAGGAATGAAACTGACCCATCTCATCAAAGATTTGTGGAGCATAATAAACATAGCACTTTGAAATCTTGAAATAAAAATACTAATGGAGTGGCAGAATGCTATTAATAATACCAATGCTATCACTGATGCTGTTATCAAGGGTGTTTTTCAGGACCAGATACTTGAGAAAATCCCAGCAGAAAAATGAATCCTCTGCAGAGGTGTGTTTAAAATCAGGGCTGGGCTACCCTGTGTAGGGGAAGTACTCTAAGGCTGTGAAAAACACACTGAGCTTGAAAATGTGCAGCAGTCTGGGTTTTGGAACGCAATAGTGTCATTTCAGCTGATAGGTATGAGAAGAGGAAAGAAGGCGTGCATGTGTGGATCAGTGAAAAGGATGCTGTGTAGATACTAATTTAGCAAGTATGTAACAACAAATTGAAAGAGATGTATCAGTGTGTAACCTAAAAGACTGGTCTAAACAGTATTTTCAGGGATTAGAAGGTTAGCAGTGAATCTAAGCTCTGCCTGTTGCTAGAAGCAGCCCTTGAGATGACAGTCTTACCATGGTGAATATGACATTTGCTCTGTTAGAGCCTCATAAAACAGTTTGGTGAAGATTGCAATCCTAGGACATTTTCCTGCTTGAATAATACCGTGTCAGCTCTGATGTTTTTGGCAGTCCTGAACAGCATCTCATAAACTACTGGACAGCTCCACTAAACCCTGCACTGGACAGCTCCACTCAACCCTGCACTCCTCATCCCACCTGATCCTTGGTACATCTACTCCTGTATTTTCCTGCAGAGGGGTTTATCCTCCTTTGCAGCACTCACCACTTGCTGTCTCAGGCCCATACTTGACCATCTGAATGGCTTCTCCCTCTTTGGATAACCATCCAAAGCTGGTAGAAGAGCACCTGTCTCCTCTGTTGAGAGTTGTTTATTACTTCACCAAGTTCTGAAGATGACATAAGCAGACTTTTGCTGCTGCCATTTTTGTCTTTGGCAGAGGTTTTGGTGTCTCTGAGTGCCCAATGAAAGAAGAGTAGGAGGAAAGGGGGATAGTTATGTAGGGCTGACTTTGTTTTCCATAGTCAAGTCTGAAAGTTGGCCCTGTTTCCCGTGTTGGGGTCACACAGCAGGTGAAATCTTTGCAGGAAGAAGGATTAGAAAAGAAATTCACCTGAGTATCTCCTTCCCTGCAATAACATGGCCTGTGAATTTTACCTGTTCTGGACCTAGAAGAATAGCCCACAATTATCTGGGATTGATCTCCAAAGGATTGCACTTACTGCCCTTAGATAAAGTTCTGCCACATTAGGCAGCAGGTGGGTTATTGTGCTTTATCTTCAAAGCATAGTGAATGTCAGGTGTAATCAGGAAAGCAGACTGGCATTCCCTTTGGAGGGATGATTATTTAGTTAGGGGTGGTTATTGAGGAGCCATTTATGCCTGTCCTAGACACAGGCATTGCTATGGGGCTGGTGCCTAGCAGGTCTGGCTCTGCCCTGACCTGGAAGACTGCCAGAACACGTCTTGCTGGGGCATCTGTTGCCATTGTCACTTTAACTAATGTTCAGGTGGGCACAGATATGTTTTCCTATTCAAGCTCACACACTGGCAAATGTTATTCCTGGTCACACACTGTTGACTCATTCCTCTTTAAAATCCTGCTGAAGCCATTGGCAGTGCTGTACATCAGGCAGGCGATAGTCAGCATCAATTTCCCCTGTTATCTATGTAGCAAACACAAGAGCGGGGAGCAGGGGAGGGGGTGATACTGTAAATAAGTAAGAAACATTGCTGGATCCATGCAACTGGAAATGGAAATGCATTAAACTGTTTCGATCAACTGTTGAAGCCATAGCTCAATGTCAGTGCTCTTTGCTGGTGCCCTGCCCCCTCCTGAAACATAAGCTTGGATATTAACTGCTCTCTTAAAAGTGCTCTTGAGACACGCTTTTGGCATGGAGATGTTTTTGCAGAGTGGCTAAGACAGAGCTTTTGGCTCCTAAGAGCTCCCTGCAGCTCTCCCTCTTCTGAAGAGAGTCCAAGAGAAATGAGACTGTCAGGGGCCAGAGCTGACCCCTCTATCTATGGTTGAGCTGGCTTATTTGTCCTGCTGCTTGGCCATGTGAGCTACACAATGGAGCCATCTGCTAAGAATTTTAGACCTGGTTGGTTTAATTTCTGAGTGTATTTATTAATAGTGACTGTTTCGTTTTTCTGTATTATTTTCATTGGTAAAATTCATCTTGATATTCCCATCCAAGCCAGAAGCACAGTTCAGGATCTAAGCTGGGGGCAGAAGATGATTTTTCTACTCTTGTAGTGGCTGGAGCTTTCCTACTCTTCCATTCTTGTTTCAGTATTGCTGTTCTCCATGGTACAGGTCTTGCTGCCAAGAGAGGGAAACCTCGTGCTCTCCTGCCAGCTAGAACTCTGGTGTGTTCTGGTTCACTTTACACCATCAGAGCCTTAAGAATGAACTGATGTTCTGGGGCAAGTGTGTCTGGATTCAAAGCCAAAGGAAAACTGTGCCTTCTGCAAGTTCAGTGTTTGCAAACTTAGAGACTTTAATTGGCAAAAAGAATAATATAATACATAGCCATGGGCATGATATTGAACCACCGGTCTGAACAAAGCCTGACCTGGTAGTAATATTTCACTTTGATGGAAATCCTCTCTGCTTATCCGCAAATAATTGTATAGAAGTTTGGGTGACTGAGCTGAAAGTATACATGTTATTTCTGCAGTTCTCTCAATACACAGCAGCCCTTTGCTCCCCCTGTTAAGAGCAGAGGATATCATTCCTGATTGTCAATACACTTTTTTCTTGCAGTACTGTGTTTGGGATTAAGCTCCTTAGAGCTCGTGTTTGTGAACGCAGCCCTGTCCTGGGCGATACGGCATTAGGATTGCTCACTCTGTTTCCCAATGCCCGGGCTGCTAACAACTAATTAGAGGTGTCAGTCTCAGGACAGGCTGAAGTTTTACTCTGTTGTGGCTGTAAACCCAAATGGCCACGGTTCAGAGCAAAGTAATAGCCACAGAGACTTACAGCTGGCCTCAGATTTGTCATAACAATTACCATCTCTTGGTCCTGGGGCCTGATAGACGGAGTCTGTGACAGTGCTTGCATCAGTTTAGGATTGGGTCCTCACAGGGGGTTGTACCAAAAGTTACTGTGTAGGACTCGCTGGCCTTACCCTCCTGCCACCCTCATGGCATTAAGGGGCAGATAGTGTGGCAGGCTAAGGATGCTCAGTTAAAGCCTTCTTCTTTGGAACACCTTTATGTACATACAGCAAAGCCCCAGGACTCCCAGTGCTGGATCTCTTGGTAGCATTTGTTATATGCAGCTTTAAAGAAAAAAAAAATCTATTTCACAGGGTAAAGCAGTTGTATGACTTTCAGATGGTCTGAATTTTTGTCGTCAGTGTTTAACAGTTGGATCTTACCCTGCAGAGCTGTGGTGTCTTCTCTGCTTGCTGCCTTGTGGGGAAGGTTCCCATGTGCTGCCACTCACTGAGGTTTCTTGGGAAGTCTCTCTTGTGCCCTGAGAGCTTTTCTGATTTACCTCTTTGATTGAAATTGGTCTGACAGAGCATGCCTGCATGCTGTGGTGGCCAGGAGACACAAGAGACTTGAGACATAAAGCAAAAGGCCCAGATGGCAGGGGGATTTTGGAGGCTGGGGAGCAGATTTTGCAGAGCTGGCACGTCCAGTCTGTGGCACCACATGTCAGATGCAAAGTACAGTGAGGCCTCCTTGCTGTGCCCTGGGTAAAAGACCATGAAAGAAGAGAGGAAAATCACCAGATATGTGCGTCAGGAACCTGCCTTAAAGCAGGAACCTGGGTCTGCTGTGTAAGATTGCAGCCCACCTGCACTGCCATTCAGCTTCTGTGCAGCTCATTGCTCATCTCTCAACACCTCTGTGGTTGCAATAACAGGCTGAGTAAAAGCTTGTATGAGAGCTCCTTGCCTAGAGAGATGAATTTGTTTGCTCAGAAGAGAACAGGTTTAAATCGGTTAATCCATTTCTCGGATATTGTTGGGAGAAACAAATACATGTTCCATAATCTGCCATTATCCTGCTTTTTGGCCAGACTGCAGGAAGAGCAACTTCATTTTACTGGGAGAGACACATTCAAGCTGTACAGTTTTGTCGGGAGGTGAGAGACAAGAGCTGTATAGACACAGTGGATAGCAGGCAATCTTGGTCATCTCTCTGTAAATATTTGCTCACCTGTGGCCCTTTCAGGGCTGAACACCAACTCTCATAACTGTTCTAATGCAGACATTCCTTCTAAGGTTTTCCTGCCATGGCAGCTGTTTTCCCTGCAGGAGCTAGGTATATATCAACTTGTTGGGATAAGAAACAGCTCCAGAATCCTCTCAAATGCTTTGTGCTGAGCATCCTGCAAGGCTGTGCATGTTTGGGTCTCACCCACACATGTGCTTGTCTTTAAGTCACAGGAGCAGACTGCTGCCAGAGGACTGTCAGACACTTTCTTAGTGCTTCCCATCTTGCCATTCTGAGCAAACTGCTTTGGTTTTGAATCCTGTTGTTGTCTAGGCTTAGACCATCAGTGAAACCACCTATATCAAAGATCTCCAAAATGCAGTACAGCTAGTGGTACCCAGATAGCATCGAGACAGCCTGGCTGGAGGGAGAGGCTGTCCTAGCTCTGCTTCTGTTTGCACAGGGATGTAACACGCTGTGAGTACTTCTGCCATGTGTTCATCTCCAGTCAGTAGGTCAGAGATAGTGAATCTGGCACTGCAGCTGTTGCTTTCTCTTTGGGCCTTTGCAGCACTAGTACAGGTCCAAGAGACATGGGAACTTGTCTGCCAAGGCAGAGAGAGCATTGTAGATCCTGGAGTGTGGAGTTGTGGGATATTCTCTGCTAAGGCTGGTAAATAGAACTGGTATCTGAGTTCATGGGGAATCTGTTAGGGATGGGAGGGGGATCCAAAAAAAAAAGGTAAAACTTGTGGGTTGAGGTAGGAACAATTTAGTGACTGAAATACACTGTTATATTAGTAGTAATGACAGTAATGTAAAGAAGAGAGACAGGAGTAAAAAAAAAGGAGAAAAGCTCAAGAAAAATAAGTGAAACACAATACAATTGTTCACTGCTGACTGACCAATGCCCAGCCCATCCCCAAGCAACAATTGGTGTCTCCCAGTCATCTCCCCTCAGTTAATATACTGGGCATGACGTTCTGTGGTATGGAATGCTCCTTTGGTTTGTTCAGTGCAGCTCTCCTGGCCATGCTCCCTTCCGACTCCTTGTGCACCTGCTCACTGGCAGAGCATGAGACAATGGGAAGTGCCTGAGTTAAAGCACTGCTTAGCAACAACTAAGACATCAGTGCATTATCAAACATTATTCTCATCCTAAATCCAAAGCACAGCATTGTACCTAAATCAAAACCACAGCACTGTACCAGCTGCTACAAAGACAATTAACTCTGTGCCAGCTGAAACAAGGACACACTGGCTTCAGCAGTCACGGGACAAGGGAAGTGAAAAATGGAGCAAATTAGAAAACTGCTGTCAGCTCTCATGTTTTGAGCCTGGGATCACAGGACAGGAAAAGAGGGAATGGCTTGTCCTTACCAAATTCTGCCTCTTGGTTGTGGGGAGAGAGATGTCATGGTCCAGAACTCACTAGGAAAACCAGGAAGTCACCAAGCAAACAGAAATTGTAATTAATTTTCTTATGTTATCTCTCAGCCTCTGCACCAGGGCCTGAAGCACAGAGAAGTGAAAACAGCTGTCCACACCTGCAGGGAAGCATAAGCCATCAGACCTGACACACGACCCGTGCCAGGGAAGCAGAAGTTCTTTCCCCCAGCCCCTTTTCCAGAGAGAGCTGTGTGGTGCCATGGCATTGTGTCCGTGCCTTTGCTTTTCTTTTGGGCTTAAACCATGTCAGGCAGCACCTATGGCAATTCAGGAGCAGAATCCCATGCTACTCTTCACCTGCTCCCTGGATTCTGGCATCAGAGCAGAGCTATTTCCTCCAGCCCAGGAGGACTGGAGGACTGTGGAAGGCATGTGGAAGCAATGCACAGAATAGCAGTGCCACTTTTGAGGAGGGGCCTTATGCAGGGAAGCCCCTGAGACATTCCTGAAATGAACAGGAGCCCCAGTAGGAAACTGAGCATCCTGGATGAGTTTTGAATTAGCTGTGACCATCCTGACCCCGAGCTCTGAAACAGCAGTAATTACATTCACCCCTACAGCAAAACTGTTTAAATGAGAATTAAATTTCAGAGGTTCTCAGGCTTCTCTACATCCCAGTGGGCCTTTCTGTTGCCAGTTCTGTGCTGGGACACATTACAGGGAGGTTGAGGGCTCTGTTTTTAGGAAGGTCCTAGGGACTTTTTGGAGCTTTTTGTGGAGCTGCTCAGTGACTAGTTTTGGTCTTTTCTACTTGGGCCAGTTTCTGAGCAAGAAATCGTCTTTTTCTTTGAAGCCAGTAATTAGTGTTTTCTCAGTGAGCAGAAATCATATTTCCAACACACACCCCTCTCACCCTATTTCATATAGTTTCTGATTTCCATTCTTCTTTGCCTCTCTATTGCAAACAGAAATAAGCACAAATGTGCACACACTCCTTCCTTATCTCAGCTATTGCTTCTGATTCAAATATAATTGGCCTCTATTACTCGAGGTAAAACAGTTGGTTTTCTTTTATGATCCCAGAAATGAACCTGCAAATCCATCATTGGTTCCAGGAATTGACAGACATGCTTAAATTTCCTATCTGCATGCCTATCTGTTGCATTTTGTTTAATTTTGGAGTCCTTGTTTCTAGGATCACACGTGGTCACAGGAAACCATGGAAATTTTTGTTACTGTTGACTGGGAGGAAGCTGACTTCTGAGACTGTTCACATAGAATCATGAGATTGGAAAAGAACTCCAAGATCACCTCTGGCTTAATACCACCATGGCCACTAAACCGTACCACAAAGTGCCACATCCACACATTTTTTAACACTTCCAGGGATGATGCCTCCACCACTTCTTTGGGTAGCCTGTTCCAATCTTGACCACTATTTAGGTGAAGAATTTTTCAGTAAAATCCAACCCAAGCCTCTCCTGACACAACTTGAGGCCATTTCATCTTGTCCTATCACTACATGCCTGGAGAAGAGACTGGCCCTCATCTTGCCACAGCCTCCTTTCAGATAATTGTAGGGCAACAAGATCTCCCGTGAGCCTTCTTTTCTCCAGATTGGACAACCCCAGCTCCCTCAATCATTCCTTGTAGGATTTATGTCCTAGACCCTTCACCAGCTCTGTTGCCCTTTTTGGACACACTCCAGCACCTCCATGTCTTTCTTGCAGTGAGGGGCCCAGAACTGAGCAGTGTGTGGCCTCACCAGTGCTGAGTACAGGAGGACAATCACTGCCCTGGTCCTGCTGGCCACACTATTGCTGATACAAGCCAGGATGCTCCTTGGCCACCTGGGCACACGCTGGGTCATGTTCAGTCACTGTCAGCCAGCACTCTCAGGTCCTTTTCTGCTGGGCAGCTTTCCAGCCACTCTGCCCCAGCCTGTAGTGCTGCAAGGGGTTGTTGTGACCCAAGGGCAGGACCTGGAACTTCACATTGTTTATCCTCATACAGCTGGTCTCAGCCCATCGATCCAGCTTGCCCAGGTCCCTTTGCAGGGCTTTCCTATGCTCCAGCAGATTGATACTCCAACCCAAATTGGTGTGCCTGCAAACTGACTGAGGGTGCCCCCAGTTCCCTCATCTAGATCATCGACAAAGATTAAACAGAGCTGTCCTCAACACTGAGCACTGGGGAACACCAGTTGTGACTGGGTTTTTTTTGAGTCCTGGAAATGCAGGCTTCCCAGCCCCAGTATCCCTGGAGCTGGAGGCATTTTGCTTCTCTGAACCCTACCAGTACTTGCAGCTTTGGACAGAGCCTGAGGTCCCCAGTACCATGGGTGGCCCAGATTAAGAAAGATGTGGAGAGATCAGTGTTGGTGCAGTGTTGTGCTCTACTTGGCCTGCCTTTTCCAGCTCCAGTATCCCTGCAGCTGTAGCCTTTGTGGTTCTCTGAACCCTAAACCTACTGCTAGACCAAAAGGGCACGTTTGAGATTGAGACTCAGATCTGAAGTTCTACAGGTGGCCCATATTAGAAAGATGTGGAAGGAAAAATAAGGCTCTTGATCTGTTGTGACCTGCTCTCACAGCTGATGAAATGAGTGATGCAAATCTCATGCAAATACGCTACAACTCTAGGCCCAATTTGGCCAAGCACTTCACAGGAGGAATTATTTGGAGTGCCAAAACTAACAGAGGTTCCCAACAATGGCTGTGATTAAGGGCAAGAGAACAAAGAATGACAGTAGCATTTGCACTGAACAGGGATTTTCCTCACAAAGTGCTGATTGCAAGGAGATACTCTACTGTCCTAGTCACAAGCTAGAATACAGTAGCTAATAACTTAATGCAATATAGATGAGCTTAATAGCGCTAAGTCTGCTGGGATTTTCTGAGCAGTTCGTAGTTTATGCATAATACAGGCCCTTCAGCCAACATTCTGGTATGCTGTAAAATGGAGAAATGGGGCTTGAGGGAAAGTGAGCAGCCCTCCATCTAAGATGTGTTGCTGGAGAGAGTACAGTGGATCTAAAGGGATAAGAAGATGGCGGCAGTTGGCTGGATCAGAGGAAAACAAAGCAGCTCAAAATAGGGTTTTGTGATTTGGAAATCTTTCCCTTCCCCTTTGGCTGCTTGTAATGAGGCTCTGCAAAAGTCCAAACTTATGCGTGGAAGTGAGCAGGTTTTCATACTGATTCACTTTCTAGGAACCAACTCACATGTATAAATGAAAAAATGCAAATGAAACTACCTACAGATTTTAAAGAGATCAGGAAAGAGTTGGGTTTTGTGTTGGGATTTTTTTTGGTTTTTTTAAAAAACCGCTTGGAGAAGATTGTGTGCTCCAATCTGTTTATCCAAAATGCTGTGACTCCAGCTTCCCAATCACTATGAGAAAGCAAGAGCTCTTTGAATCTCTAACTACTTTCTGCTGTTTGTCTGGATAGGAGACATTTATGTGCCAAGCATTGTCCCTCTCATTGATGGAGCTGAGGAACAAGGTGAGTTTACCTTTGTGCATCTAAACTTGGATTATTTGTACATTTTCAGTGCAGCATCTCCTCACACACTTAAGTGACAGAGAATTCAGTGTGTTTCTCTGTAAGTTGTTCCAGTGTTTTTTTATTCTCATGGTTCACTTGTCGTCACTTAATCTCAGCCTGTCTCATTTCAGTTTCCAACTACAAGCTCTTTTTATGCCTTTGTCTCCTCACATAACGAGCTATTTGTTATCAGCAGTCTCTTCCTCATGTAGTCTCAGACACCAGAACAAGTAATCTCTTAGCCTTTTCAGTATGCAATCCAGAAAGAGTCTCTTTAGCCATTCACCACAAGGCATGTTTTCCAGCCCTATATTTATTTTTATAGCCCTCTTCTCATTTTTTTTCAACATCGTTCTGTCAGCATGGTCACACGTATTAAACAGGCTTTCAAAAATTATCTCACCAGTGCAGATGTGATGCCCATCTCACAATATGTTTAGTAAGCTTTGGCTTAATCATTCAAGGATTTGGACATCTTTGGACTACAGAATTAAGCTGAAAGCTGATGTTAATGGGTTGCATTAACTCAGGCTCCTCTTGGAGTCATTGTCTCTTCCCTTGCAAGTGTGATGCACTCTTTCCTCAACAGTTTTCTTTCCAGAACCTTTACATTATGACCTTTAAAGGTCCCTACCACCCCAGATTTTCTATGATTTTGCCATTATTCAAGATAAATTGAATGAAGTTACCAAAAGACCATTCCATCAGGCAAGCTGAGTTGTCCTGTTGGAGGTACTTCTTTAGTACGTTATTTACTGCTGCGTATTTTGTGTCTTCCACAAATGTTGGTTCTTATCCTGACAGAGGTGCTTAAGGATGGTGATTGTCAGGTATCACTGCCTTGGTGTGGGAGGGAAGGAAGCAAAACCCAAGCCACATGCCACAGTTGTGCCCAAGTGTGCACCCAGCCACACCAGCTGCAAACAGATGTAAGGTCATTCAGGCACTGAAGGTGTTTGTGTGCAATGTTGGCTACACAGCCTGAACAGGGCACTTTATAATTGATACACTTTAGCTTTGCCAACCTGCTCTGTGGATCCCTGACATTGATGGAGATGTGAAATAGCATCAGTTTAAGAGGTTCATGTGGGTTCTTACTAGAGATGTCTTCCCAGAGTAGGTGTTTGCTCTCTCTGGAGAGATCCCAATGGTACATGCAGCCATTTAAAATTTCTTTTTGAACTCTTTCAGTTAATGTGTTTTTAATCTGCTTAATGTGGGCTGCACTTGAATAGTATTACATCTTCAATTAGTCTGTCGTGTGGAAGCAAGCCAGGTTCTTTCCAAAGCCTGAGGATGTTATGACAAGATAGTTACTTTTCTTGTTGCTTTCTCAAACACTACCCAGTTTGTCTGCCAAGGACCCATAAAACTATATTAATCATCATTCATTTTTAACTTGGAATGTTGCATCCCACATTCATCTTCCATGAGGTTTTTTACGGAATCAGTGAGGAATAAAAAGGTTTATTGCTGTTTTTTCTGAGGTTTCATCTGCTTAGGTTGACCCACCTGATTTACGTTTGTACTGCCACAGGCAGTGTGAGGGTAGAGAATAACTTCATCTCCCCCGGTGTTCACAAGGTGCTATCACAAACTTCCCCTCAAAGGCCTGACTGGATGAAGTTTTCCCACATCTTTTACTACTTTCTATGTAATTTTTAAGATTTTTGTGATCTGTTGTTAGTCTGCCATTTTTGCACTGATGAATTCAGATCAGGGTACATTGACCTAACTAGATTCTAACAAAGAGACATAGCCTGTCTTCCATCTTCTCTGGCTTGTATCACAGATTTAGCCGCAAATCTTTCCAGATTTAAGTCCATGCAGGTTCTTTCCAAAATTGTATGCAGAGTTATATTTACTTCCTGCCCACTACAGTGGGATGCCTCAGCACACATTGCTGAAACTGGTTTAACATGTCCATTTTACCTGGGATAGCTGATTCTGGGAGGCATTATTATTCCTTTTGAAGAGGGTGGAAGGACAGGATGTTGTGTCGCAGTGTGTGCTGGTGCAACCCCTCAGAATGGTGATTGCTGATGGATTGACTCAGGCCAGGATCCACTTTCAGACCTTGATGCAGTGGGTCAGAATGAGGAAGGTAGCAGCCTTAACTTCTGTGTCCCAGGAGAGCTGGGAATGAGAATAATGAAAACTTATGAAACCAACTTCAGATGTTTATGTGTTGGACCAAAATCCAGTAATTGGGAGAAGAAATAGAGTGTGTTCTTCCCTCTTGTCCTGCATATCACCTTGGCTGCAGCCGAAGCTCTTCTCGGTCAATGTTGTGTCTGTATGAGATAGGCAAGTGACCACATTGCAGGGATGTTGCTCATCCAAATAGCTCCTGCTCTACTGGCCCAATTTGAGGTCAGTCATGGAAAATCAAATGTCAGATCAGATTTATCCAGTGAGTGGGACTGTTAACAAACTTCCCTCTCCTGGTCCAAGTCCAGGGGAGATGGGACAGAGCCGATAGCCATATGGGGAGGTTGAGGAGCAGGCTGCTGTCCTTGAATGGTTGCCTCTCACTGGCCTCCTTCCTGTGCCCTCTGCTGCAGAGGAGACCCTGAGCCCTGGAAAGTGATTTCTGGGAGCCCACAGCACCTGTGGCTGTCAGAAGTGACAGTGGTGTCCCTGGTCTCCCTCATGCAGGGACTACAGGGGCTACAGGGCTGTACCTGCTTCAGCAGCAAGGTTGGTGTGCCTTGGGAAACACAGAGCCAGCAACAAGAGAAAGACAGGAAGTTTCCAGTGCAGGAGTAAGTCCTCTCTAGCTTGAGTCCATATTGTTCTCTGAGATGGGTGATATCACCCATACCTGAAGAAACAGGACTGCCAGATCCTCTGCTGTCTCCATAGGCAGGCAGCAGCTTTTGGAATAAAGTGCAGGGAGATGATTCTCTCTAACCAGCAATCTGTTGAAGATACATTCATGAAAAGCTATGACAGTAGTAATAGGACAGATAAAGTATTTTTTGCATAAATAATTAATAGAGGAGGAGTTGGGCAAAAGTCCTTATGGATGTCACATATTTTAAATGTGTGCGGGTAATGGTGTGAAGGATGGAGGGGAAAAACAGGATGTACAGATGGCAGAGATGGTGGCTGTTTGGCAGCTGGCTTTTTGAAGCCAGTTGTTCTGAAAGACCTCAGTCATTTCATCTGAAGACCTCTTGAACCCATCCTCATTTTTCCATCCTTTGCCCATGATTGATTTGATCTACCTTGATTCATCTGAAAATGATGATGACAATGATGAAGCAGTAACCATCCGGAGAATGACAGGAAAAATGCTTACAGTAAAAAATGTTCTTGCCTCTCCTTTCTCTATGCTATATATACTGATCCTGTGTTTTTAAATTGCATGCATTTCTTGAGTTCCTGTATGCCCTGCCCCCCTTGTTACATTAATTCTTATGGGAAAAATTGCTTTGATATCTGTTGACCTCAGCTGTTTCATCTATGAGACTGAACGTTTGCCATAAATCTTTTAGTTTGAGCATCCTTTCAGCCTCTTTCTGAACAGTTACGTTTTCATTGTCGTCATCTTCCTCAGATGAATCAAGACCAATCAAGGGTGAAGGATGGAAAAATGGGGTAATGATGGCAGTTAGTAGAGCAGGATATTAAACAACTGGCAGCAGAACTCTGAGGCAGCAGATAGAGAACTGATGGAGAACTGAGTGTTGCTCTACACAGAATTCTTCATCCTTCACCCAAATTCCTGCTAGGCCTGAAAGAGAGGCTGAGGAACAGCCTGTTTTGTGTGGGGAAGCTTGTCCTCTTTCCACTGTATAGTTAAATGGTGAACCACTGTATTAACTCTTCCTGGTCTAGCTTTGCCCCATGCATGCTTTTTGTTTACTGTGAACAAAGATTTCAAAGTAAAAATATTAAGGAGTGCTGGTTAGTATTTGATTATATTGATTGCTTTGGATGCAGTTCCTTCCCCTACCAGGCTCTTTCTGACTTGAATCTCTCCCCTTTTCCAGCTCTGATCCCACCACACCAATATTAAAGCAGGTCTGGTTTTTTAATCAGTGTTTCTGGTTTTGGCTGTGCTGCCTCTCACTTTGCCTGCCTGTTTAGAAAAGAGCTGTGGAGGGATTGTCTTGTGGTCCCAATTTCTGGAAACACACGGTGAGGTAATGCTGTGGTCCAGCTGGGAGCAGAAGCCTCTGATCCCCTGCAGCCCTGACAATAACTGCATTTCTAAAGCAGGGACTATTCCCCATTTTGACAGGATTGTAGTCCTCAGAGGTGCTCTTCTCCTGCAGCCTCCCTGCTTTTAAATGTCAGTTCTTTTATTAAAGGGGTGTAAATATATGGAAGTAATAGAGTTGCTACAGCAGCTGGCAATGGAACAGGAGCCATTGGATTGATGCTTAGAGTCAGCAGTCACCTCTGCCCAGTAGCTCCTCTGGCTGGGGGTGAGAGCCTCCAGGAGACAAGGGGGAACTCAGGCAATTCCTTGTGGGAGGCAGCTGCGTGCTCTGGACATGAGCCCTGGTGGTGGCACTAATTGGACTTTGCCTGGAGTCCAAAGATTTCTCACTGTTTGCTGTGGGCAGTGTGCAGGCTGGTGTCTGTTTTCCTGCCTGGTGAGGTCTGTTGTGGCATGCAGCACTTGGAGCACGGGAGGTGTCTCCTGTCCAAGAGCAGGATACGCTGCCCAGGTTTCGGATGTGTGTTAGACTCAGCTTAGTGATCAGCTCATCAAACAAGGCACTGGGAGTTCATGAGAGGTTCATATGGAAGGGAGGCACTGGCCACTTCAGTGCATTTGCTTTGCTCTGCATTCATCCCACCTGGCAGAGCTGTGAGGGCTGATGCCACCTTCAGCTCCCTGTGCAGGTAGAGGACAGAGGCTGATATGCCAGCTAGGAATTCCTGCCATCTGAATCATCCTCTAGAGATGTCCCTCTCACTCAATAGCTCTGGAGGTAGGTGGCATTCCTAAGCTGAGTGCCTCAATGAAGAAGAATGGGATACATTTGGGCTTTAAAGTCCTGCTTCAGCTAGCACCAGGTTTGCTGTAATTGGGGGAGGGGAGGTGATCAGTCCTTTCCCAGTTGTTCCAAATCTTTCTAAGGAATGTGAAGGGCCTAGAATAATGAACTTCATAGATTGGCTGTTTTTCCTCTATTTTCCCTTCTTTACACACTGGGGATAGTACAGAGTTGATTACTAGGACATGAAAACACCTATGGGGAAGGACTTGCAGTAGGCTTAAACTGCAGCAAGGGAATTGGGTTAGATGGTAAGAAAAATTAGCGATAAACTCTGAAGTAAGAGGAAAGAAGTGGATTCTTTGCTTTGGAAGAACCTCATTTACTCTTTCTCGTGGGTTGATTTTGGTTTTTTGGTTTTTTTCCTTAGTTTGCACTGGCAATGAGTTACTTTATTCCCAGAACTGCCCAGCTGAGTAGCTCACCTATGAATTATTGAGTAGTAAGATAACTGGTTCTCCGCCAAATCTTAATGCATGTGGGATGCTTTTGGGGAAAAAATATCATTGGTTGACTGTTAGTGAATGCTTGCATCTAAACTATTTATATGCTATTGGGAGCAGCGTGTCACTGCCAGCCCAATTTGTTAAACAGAGGCATGTAATAACAGATGCAGGGGTGTGAGGTGACACCTTGTTATCTTGCAGGAGACAGGCAGAACCTGAGAGAAGCGTTGGTGGTCTGACACTGCTACACATGCAAGGGCTCTCCTTTTGTGGGTGTGTGGGTGGGCCGATCCACCCTGGCCATCCTGCTGCTTCACCATGTTATAATTAGCAAAATTGGTTGTGAGCTAGAGAAAATATTTTCTTGTCAGTCTGTGGGGGAAAAAAAATCTAAGTTTGATGTTATGCCATTGGTCTGGCAGTACTTGAAGGTATTAGCTGTGAAATGTCCACTATCACCCTCTCTATTTCTCCTGTGAGCAACTTTGCTGATTGGGTGGTGTGTGGGTGGGGTAAGGCTGAGCAGCATGCATTTCACATATAAATGTGTATGTGTTTTCTGTGCAAGCACCATCTTTTTCTACTTATCTTTTTCGATTAGGGGAGTGTACTCTTTTGAAACCAGGTGCTAGAAGGTAAATGAGACATGGGAATGAGTTGGCTTTACACAGCAGAAGAATACTTGTCTTTGTAGTGTCTTGTTAGCATGAATTAATTGGGAAGTGAGTCTGAGTGGCATTCCAGCTTGTCTGGGACAGTTTTTTTTTTAGGAGGCATATCTATGAGGCTAAAGGTCTGGAAATTCCCACCCAGGATGGACTTTCTTCAAGGCACTCTGTAAAGCGAACAAGGGGTCTCGTGAATTAATCAGCACAGTTCATCATGCAGAAGAGGAAATCCTTTAGTAAATCCCTCTTTATTAAAACTAGGTGAAGACTGGTTGAGCTAATTGGCTTGGAAAGTTCAGGGAAGAGGAAAGCAGAAAAGCTGCTAGTGAATACATTTCATTTGCTGTTCTTTTAAAAGCAGTCAACTAGCACAGAACTAAGCATTGTCTAAGCTCTGCCTCTTCAGACCCTGCACTCACTTGTCTAGCAGAAAATGTACTCAAACAAATTTGTTTTCTTTGAAATAACAGTATTTGCAACTTGGCTTTCAAGCACTGTGCAAAAACCACACATTTTATCTCTTCATGCAAGGTGAGACTGAAGTGCAAAGGCAAAAGTCATATAAGATGAAAGAATGAGATTTGGCTTTTAGCTGAAATAGGTAAGCAAGCTTTCCTGGAGCTCCCTTCTTCTAACTACTCAATTATATATTAAACAAGCATATGAGACTGGGCTTGTAAATATGGGTTGGATATTTGTCTCCACTGTTGGTGCCTAATGTGTGTTCCTAGGGTGTGGGGTGTAGGTGCTGTTGCAAGGAACAGAACTGCTCAGCTGTGATTTCCCAGACTTGTGACAATAAAAGAGCTGCCCGCTTGTTTGGGTAGAGAGTTCTGGTCCCTCCTGGAGCTGAAACCATGGAGTTTTCTACCTGCTATGAAAAAGGGTTGCAATACCTTTGCTGTCTGTGATACTTTTATTACCCCAGATTATGGGACTGGGGGTTGGAAAAGGGAGGCACCCTTTGCTGAGGCTGCTTGGCTGTCTAGAGGAGATTAGGGAAGATTGCATCCAGTATGACTGCAAAAGGATACCTATAAGAAATTAAATGGATTCTGGATAGACTCATCTGGGTCTCATAAGGTCCCAATAGCTGCCTATGCTGATTTGCTTTCTAGGAAGAGAAATGACTACGTGTTGTCATCAGCTTCTTCGGATAACAAGACACAGCTAAGAATTGTAACTAAGCACTGAGTGCCATCTTTCATGCCGGGTTATCTGTGTGTTGTTTGCAGTGTTAATCCTACAAATGAGTGGTCAGTTGGGTCTCACCAAGGGACGTGGTGAAGACCAAAGTCAGGAGTCCCACTGCTGCTGTGATGCATGGGTAAGCTTTGAGGCAGTCAGTCAGTAGGGTGAGATGAGAGCTGCTGAAATGAGGCTTCTGTCTAATCTAGCACACTTGCTATTTTCATCACCTGTGTTATGTACTGCACTGTCTGGATTTAAATAAAAATTTGGAGACTCGTTCTGTAGGGTAGAGGAGAGGGTGTTTCTCACAGACAAGGAAGCCTGGGCTAAGAAGGGAAGGACCAGGTTATGGGTCCCGCTATGGAAGGTATCCTGATTCAGGACACCAGATACTGAAAGGAAGGATACAAGACTCCTGTGCTGCTTCTGTCTGATCTGTGTGTGTGTGACCTTGGTTAGGGCTTCTTTCTCTTCGTGCCTCTCCTTTTCCCCTGGACATTGCTGTGCTGTGGTTCTCTTTGCAGCAGAGGAAGTGTTGTGGGAAGTAAATTCCTGTAGCAAAATAAGAATGTAGCATCCCATGGCAGCTGCACAGAGCAGCGGTACAGTGCTGGCAGCTCACCACCCACAGAGATGGCTGTTGTCAGCTGTACATCGCTACATGGGGGATAAGGCTGCTTGTGAGTCAGAAAGCAGATTATGAGAGAGCTCCCTAGCTCTGACAACCTTTCCAAAACAAGCCAGCATTTGAGATTTGATCAGGTTACGCTATTCAATTACTGAACTGCAGAGGGGAAGCCGACTTTGCATGTGTCTTGCATAGTACTGTTGTCCTGTGATGTCTAGGATATTCAGCCTTCTCAATTATTGCCTGAACAATTTGTGTGAGGTCTGTTCGCTCAATGCTCCCCTGTTCTGCAGGGTTTGTCTTTAAGCTTGTCACTGATTTCTGTGTGTGAGTCCACTCCAATAGGAGCCTTTTCTTTGCCTTTCATCCGTACTGGATTGAGCAGCCTCATGACAACATTGCCAGTTGCTAATTTAGGGGAATTCTTTTTTCTCTCTATTTACCCCACAAGTAAAAAGCTTCAAAGTGCATCTCTGCTATCCTGGGATGCTCTGACTTCATGACTGGTGAAAGAAACATCTCTGCCTTCTGGAGGCATCTGAATTTGATGGGAACCTGCAGCAATCTGACAGCATTGCAAGGGCCAAGTATCCCTTGCTGAGCTGTGCCCAAGCAGGACAGAACAGTGAAAGGAGAGACTGTGGTCTCTATTTTGAGCTCTTTGGCTCTTGTAAGGAAGAGCCATAGTTTAGTTTTACCCTTTCTCATGGCTAAAACTACAACAGTCTTAAACCAAGCTGACCATAACTCTGAACTGTGAGAAGGCAGTGCACTTTGCACTCGCCTAGCAGGATAAGCATTTCAGTTCTGGTTATTTCCAGTAAAACCAAGAAAATAAGAGATTACTGGGACACAAAGAAACTCTCCTTGGTGCTTGACATTTTGCTGTTGTACTTCCCTCACTGCTGCCCTTCACCACTGTGAGCAACATTAGCGTGGCAGCCCTTCGGTGCAGAGCATCTGCTCTGGCTCATAGCAAGGAGCTGCCTGCAACCCAGCTTTGCTTTAGGGTGCCTGGCACACTGGAGTAGGTTGCCTGTGTTTGGTTGATTGGAATTGCTCCTAACTAGCTAATTCTGCTGCAAAGGCAGACCGCCCTGCCTTGTGTTTCGCAGCAGCCGCATCTTAACAAGGTTGCTGGAGGAGCCTTGCTTCAACATTGGCTCTTTACCCCTTTCATCACTGCTCTTGCCAGCAAGCCCTTCTAGAGTTAAGCTGTGTACTGAGAGTGAGCAGTAATTGTCTATATTTGTTTGGTGTGTTCCTTGCCAGGGGATCCTGAAGCTCTATATGTGCACAGAGGTTTTTTACCTCCTGGAAGCACAGCAGCATGGAGGCTGCTTAAAAGAGCACTTCTGGTACAGGTGCTGTATTTTAAGGGAGATAGAGAAAGGCATTTAAGGAGCCTCTGAATGTGGACTCACCTTTGGAACTGGGCTAAAAACTTTAAGAGCATCATAGCAGCTTAGCAAGCCAGAATAGCCAAATACTACTTCCTTATAGACAGCAGGAATGCTGCTTCCCTGTGAGTATAAAAGGCACCTTGAAAATCATTATCCTTTCTGCAACTCCCTAAAGGTGTCTGTGCAGGGCTCATTGCAGGTCTCTCCTCCAAGACAGCCCTCATCTCATGTGTACTGGAGCTGTTCAGTTCCTGTTTCTGGGGAGTTAGGAGCACCAGCTCATTTAAACAAGCTTTCTTTTGCCTTTAAGCCAGGGGAAAAAAACTGAAACAGAAAAGGCGGTGTTGTTAGCAGCGAGGTTTTACAGACTGAATCCCTGCCTTTGTGGTGAGTCTGCCTTTGGACTTTAACCTCCTTGAAAAAGTAGGCACTGGGGGCCAGAGCTGGTGCCTGGCTATGTAATTGCTGTTGACCTTCCTTTGTTTTCATATCCATTGGGAATAACTGATCCCTGGTGTAGTTCTCCATACTTTGTAGTGATGGGATAACCTGCTTCAGCTCTCTCCCCAGAAAACCCAGGAGCTCTAGGACTACCTGCAGAGTTAATGCTCATTGGGTGTTTCCTAGTGCCAGAGACAAGAGGAGAAAGTGTAATTAATTTTTAATTGATAGACACTTTCAGACATTCCCTTTGCAAGATGGTGACATAGACCCAGAGCCTGTCCCAGTGCAAATCAAGTAAATCCCATTTTCCAGCTGAAGAAGATTAAATATTTTCTGCATCTTTGGCTGCCCTTCTGTTCCAGTGACCTCAGGAAGCATCTGGATCATCCCAGCCGTGTTCCTCTGTGACCCTTTACCAGCCCCAGACACTCCCACAGTGAGGCCCAGGAGGGCACTTGCCTTGCAGCTGGCACTTTGTCCAGTTTCAGACCTTTTCCTCTGTCCCAGCCCCATACCTGGCACAGCTAGATGCAGTGAGGGAAGCTGCTTTCCCACTCCTCTCCCTCCTCCTCAGGAGGCAGACTGCTCTGAGGACATCTGAAGTGCCTGTGCCATTTTTTTTTTGAGCCTTCTTTTTTCTCTTCTCTTCTCTCCCCTTTTTTCTCTTTCTTTTCTCTATATCACCAGCTGGCCTAGATTATAACATGAGACCCCACCAGCTTCAATTAAGGAGATGTGACTGAAGAAATGGGATAGCAGCTAGGGATGGAAATGACACATGCATGGCACTAGGTCTAATCAAACAACTTCTCACATTATTCTCACTGTGAGGTGGGAGACGTGTGAGCCAAAGGCAAGTCAGCACTTGGAGCACTCACAGAGACACATCCCCAGGAAAGCCATCCATAATGAGCTGACCATGCCACTCAGCACAGCAGCCTCAGCTCAGGCAAGGGCTGCTTTAATCCACCTAAGTGCAGCAGAGGGCCCAGAGACTCAGAGTCCAGAACAAGGTACCTTGAAAACAATCAGCCATGTCAAACAAAGGCTGCCAGGTGGAGGGGATGATGGGGATGGTTGTGCAATAGATACCCACAGATGTGCTTGTGCCACCTATGGGAAGGTACATGCTCCACTTTCATCTGTGGTGAAGACAGAGATGTTGCTAGTGTCACAGAGCTCTTGGGTCTTGCTGGGGTCAGGCTATGGGAGAAGAGAGGCTGGAGCCCTTCCCAGCATGGCAGGGATGCTGAGTGGCCCATGGTTGTTGGTGGAGCTGTGTCTGTGGTGCTGCAGATGCTGGGTGTTGCAGGTTTTTGGGCCTGGCTGTGCTTGGCTACTCTGTGGAGCTTCAGAGGAGGCAGATGCTCTGTCGACCTATAGGGCACAGAAATTCTCTGTAGAAGAGCAGGTGCTTTGAACCTGGAGAAGGTTAGTTGTGATCGTGCTGAAGCTGCTGTAAATCAATTTGTCCCCTTTTACATTCAGGCTAACAGCTGTTTGGTGTTCAGGAAACTTTTCTCATTTTAGATGGAGGGCTTCTGGTTATCCCTATGCTGTAGTGTTTTAATTAAGAGTTTATTGCACATGAAACGTGTCTGTCAGAGACAGTGGAGATTGAAGTCCTCCTTCATTTCATTAAATAAGGAATAACCCAAAAAGTACCAATCCAACTTTCTTCTTGCTCTGCCTCAACCATGCCCAAATCATTGGGTTCCCATAAATTTATGGGAATTCTTACAATTTATACAATTCTTACAATTTACAATTTTTACAAAGTGCTAAACAAGTGCGAAAGACATAGTAGTCTCCCTTTGCTAAGGAGGTGAACACACAGCACCATTCCTACTCTCACACTACTGGCAGAGAAGCTGACATGGATAGATGTGACTCACCTCCCAACATCAGGGAATTGTTGCCAGAGATAAAAATAGGACCCAGGGTCC
Organism: Eopsaltria australis; assembly: GCA_034509425.1. NCBI lineage: Eukaryota > Metazoa > Chordata > Aves > Passeriformes > Petroicidae > Eopsaltria > Eopsaltria australis. Next base: position 1,616,191 of record JAVTVJ010000396.1, read on the forward strand.
CTGTAGCCAGTCTGTGATGTGTTGTATTGATGTATTTGGGAGAGGCCCTCCAAAACCCTTTCAGGTCTGTGGGGAGAGCCAGTGCAGATCCCTCCATCTAAACAGTGTCCTTGATAAGGACTTTCTTTTTGTCAATGCCTGACATTGACAAAAAGAAAGGACTGCTTGGGAACTTACCTGCCTGCTCAGGGAGTGCATTTTATATTGTATAAGAGGATCAGTTATTCTGATTAGATCTGAGGATTTAATCCAAGCTCTGATACAGCTGCTGGCATTGCACTTCTCACATGAGAGAGCAGAGCTTGGTAGCTCCTCCAAGCAGTGCTCAGTGTGGGATGAGTGCTTGCTAAAGATTACCCCTACCTCAGTGGTGGGAGGGAGGTAGAATGTGGCCCCAACCCAGTCAGAAGGGAATGTCAAACAACTGTTGCTTTTGGCGTGATGGATCCTGGCTTCAACCCCTTGGAAATCATAGGTACCTGTCTTGTGTCAGAGGCGGTCGGGGTGACCGTGCTGAGTGAGGCAGCTGTTCCCTGATGGCATCTGTTCCCTGACTGTTGCTCTGTTGGCTCTCCAGTCCCACCCGTGGTGGAGCCGGCCTTCCAGGATGTGCGGCAGGGCATGGGGCACAGCGTCACCCTGCGCTGCACCATGCTCAAGGGCAGCCCCATGAAGGTGGCCACCTCCGTCTGGCGCTTCAACGGGAGCCTCCTGGCACAGCCCCTGGCAGAGCAGCAGGACTACTCGGAGCTCAAGGTGGACAGCGTCAGCCGGGAGACTAGTGGGAGCTATGAGTGCAGCATTTCCAACGACGTGGGGGTCTCCACCTGCCTCTTCCAGGTGTCTGGTAAGTCACAGAGTGCACATCAGAGCAGGCTGTTAGATGGGGTTTGCTCCTCACAAACTGGTGCCAGTACAGTGTCTCTACTGCCTCCTCTGTGCCCAGCATTCTGTTCAGGAGGGACGATTTTCCATGAGCTAGCAGGGAGATCTGTCTCCATCATTCAAGCAGATGGACCTGGTGCCAGCTGAGTACTAGCCACTGGTACATTTTAGCAGTGTTTGACCACTTACAGGACTTAAACTCAAGGCTGCCATCAGCTTTCAAGCTTGGACAACCTGTATTGTCGATAAGTATTGACCAAGGAGAAGTGAAAAGCTCTGTACATCCCTCCAGCAGGTACATCCCTCCAAACCATCGGATTTCTTTTTTAAAAGCAAACAAAGAAACAAAAACTGCATTATGCATTCCTGTGCCTTCCCTGTGACTCCTGTCTGTCTGCATCTCAGAATGCTTTTTTAGAAAAAACATGAGCTGGGAATGGACAGTAGTACACAGTGGATTTGCTGCTCACAGTTTTCTTTGAATCCATCATCCACTGTAACAGGACTCCTCTCCAGCACCTGCAACTGCAAAGAGGGATGGCAGAGTTATAGCGTCTAAAACTGCACATCTGACCTGGCCTCTCCAGCTGATCATTAAATCTGCTTTTCCCATGACCCCAGAACTGACTTGGGCACAATTTTCTAGAAAAGCTCTCCCATGAAGTTGCCTTAATAAGCAATAAATTCAGTCCAAATACTTGGGTTTGAGTCCAGGGCCAATTTATAATACTTTCCAAGCCCGGGTTGAAAAAATGAGAATGAATAACATCGAGAGGGGACTGATTTTGAAGCCGGTCTTTCCTAGGGTTTGGAAAAGCACAGGTATGTTGTACCTCCAGCATGCTTACAGAAATGGGGGAACCCAAATTATTTCTATTATTTGGGTCTCTTTTCAGGACCTTGCTTTCACCCCTTGACATTTCCTGTCATTTTTCTGGCAGCAGATTTCACTTGCGAGCTTTGGCCCTCTCTACCCTTTTCATATGCTTGTAACTGTCACATCACTAAGTGATAGCAAACCGTATCCCTCTATGAGCCATCACAGAAAACTGTGTCCCTGTCAAGCCTGGGAATTTCTTGCTGGTGGCAGTAATAAATAGATATTGGCACCTGGTGTGCCATGCTGTGCCTGAGATAAGATCCCCTCAGCAGAAAGCAGGATTCACCCCTAGAGAGCACTGATCAGGAAAGCAGCAAGCCTTTCTTTTTCCTGCATCCCTTCTCCTTTTCTCCTTTTCCAAGACATTGATATCTGATGGTAGCTGTTCAACTCCGGACATCTCTGCCTGTGTTACAAATTAATTAGACCTTCTGAGCCTGTAGAGCAACCTGAAAAATATTCCAGTGACTAGACTGCTCTACTTGGACTCAGGATTGCTGGAGTTTTAATTCCCATCAGCCACAGCCTTTCTATTTGAGCAGGGAGAATGGCATGGTCTTTTTTGTTTGTTTCTTCTTTGTGAAAAAAAAGACCATAAGCCTTCCTATGTGACAGAAAGACAGTTACTCATTTTTGACTATGGAGTGTTCAGGTGCACTGAAAATACAGTACATGTGTCTGACCAGGATGGGATTATTTTCTTCTATGGGTGAGTGATTAGCTTTCCAAGATATTTTGGAAGGACAGTGAGACATCCAACGCATCCCTCTTGAGGAAGTTATCAGGGCAGCCCATACCGTTCATCATCTGCTCCCTCACTAGCCACAGGCACAGAAGAGCCTGAAAGAAGTGGATAACCTTCAGCTCTTCTCATCAGCTGTAAGCAAAAGACAAAACTTTCCAGCAGTAGTAAAAGCTTCCAGAAGGAAGTTCTGGAGGTATTTTGATGTGCAGTATTTCTATCAAAAAGTGCTTTTATTTTCTAGCTTCTATTTTCATCTTGGAGTCAATTAATAAGGAATTAATATCATGCAAGACGCTGATTATCATCAGTTCTGATTTTATTTTGAAATCCATTATGAAGCTTGACTTCCACAGTCAATACAAGTTGAATAAGCAGCAATTAGTCTCTGAGGTGGTTCTGAACTTCTTGCTTGCGCAAAAATTCAAGTCAATAAAAATAATAAGAGAAAAAGGACGTGGAAATAAATATCAATATTATCCATCTGAGTTCATAAAAAATAAACATTGAATCCTGTCGAGCCTAATTACAACCACACAGACTGGCAGGGCCTGTGATTCAAGTGGAAAGGTGCAGCAGACATCCTGGGGAGATGGTGTTTATACCTCTTCTGCTCTCCAGCGTCCCTTGCTGCCCAGACATCTTTCTGGTCTCTGCTGGTTCAGACTGGACCTGAACCCAGACACCTGAGCTTTCATTCAGGTCCAACTCCTGCCTGGCTCTGGACAGGACCTGCCAAAAATTGAAGTTCACTGGGTGAAATGATAGTGATTTCAAATAGGGCAAAACCAGTTGTGGGTAAGATCTCAGGTTGCCTGTGAGCCCTGTGCATTACTGCACTAGCTGCTGGGCTGCCTGGCAGGAGCCTTCAAATTCTGTTTGGTGGTGATGCAGGACAGAAACTGTGACTTCTTCTCTGAACTGCTCACTTTCTCTCTGGTTTCCCTTTCTTCCTGTGTTTCCCTTCTCCTGCTGCACTTTGTTTTTAAGGAGAGACGTGGGTTTAGAAAAGACATCTCCGCCCCAGCCAAAGCTCCTGCTGCCTTTCCCCAGGCTGAGGTCAGTGTCCCCTTTGCTGCGAGTTGACTGTTGTGTTACAAAGAGGCTGGAGCACTGTGTTGCCAAGGCAGGGGAGATGCAGAAGGAGCAAGGTCTCCTTTTTAATGCCATGGTCTCTGTGTGACAAATTACACTTTTCCTCTGACCTACTGGCCAAATGATCTTTCCTCAGGGTTTGTTAGCAGGAGTCTCTGTAAAGCAGCAGATGAAACGGGAGAAATGCCAGTTTAAAGCTGTTACTTCAATCTAAACTACAAAGCAAGGGAGAAAAGATTAGAGCTGGTTCCAGCTGGAGAACTGAAGTTGTTCCCACCTTCTCAGGTGCTGGTCATGTCCCACTGGTGTTGCAGGGCTGCTAATCCTCCCAACAGTTTAGGCTGTGAAAGCAGTAGTGATTCACAGAAAATGGTGGCACATTAGTGCAACAGTAAAGGTGTTCATCATGTTAGAGGCAGGTGGATAAGCTGGGTGAGTCGAGCTCTTCCACTCTCACCACATCTCTTTGTAAGTTTTGTTCCCCTTGATCCCACTCTTTTACTTTCCTCCCTCTTTTTTCTTTTTTTCCCCTCCAGCAAAAGCTTATAGCCCAGAATTTTACTATGACACTCCTAACCCCACCTTGAGCCAGAAGCAATCCAAGAATTACTCTTACGTCTTGCAGTGGACCCAGAAGGAGCCTGATGCTGTGGATCCCATCCTCAAGTACCGCCTGGAAGTCCGGCAGGTAAGGTCTGCTCTTCTGGAGCCCCAGCATGTCGTCTTCCAGGAGGGAATTACATCAATGTTTCCTTGCTGATTAAGAGATGAAAGTGATGAAACTGGCAGATCTTAATGATCTTGCACCTTCCCCACTGAATGGAAGAGACAGGCGAAGTGCACAGCTCAGTGTGCATTTTTACCTCAGGGGTTGGGTACAGTCAAGGTCCCTCAAAGCCCTGCAGCCCCCATTGGGCTGTTCATGCTCAGTGTTTTGAATGGGGCTTTGGTGGGAACAATGCCTTGTAGTCATTAGTTGGTGGTGTAGATTTTGTAGGCCAAAGATTCAAATGAGTGGAATTCCATCCTCCTCACTCGTATGGAAAAAAGGGAATAAGCTGAAGAGCTCTCCAGGCAGGAACTGCAGGAAAAAGTCAATGGCTGTTTGTGTTGCAGAAGGGCTTTCATCCTGTCACAGTAACTAAGCTATTTGGTCTGTATGAACTCTGCAGGGAAAGAGAAGTGGGTTTCAAGGTTTCTGAGTTTGAAGAGAAATTATACTGGGGGTTGGGGACTGGGGGAGAGAACTGAGTGAAATAGGAAGACATCACTGGTTGGAGAAGTTTAGGGAAAAGAGTTTGATGTTTTTAAAGAGCACATTATCTTAGCAGGATTGCCAGGTACTTTCATCCGCACCCAGCAAAGCGGCTGCATTCCACATTTTTGAAAAATGGGGACACCTAAAATTGGTGGTCTGTGCCATTCAGTGGTAGCTAGGAATCAAATGCATTTTGCAAGGAAAATTTTGTTTACTGTAGATAGAAAACAAAATAATTAAAAAGATTCAAGTGTCTCTTTGCTCTAGTTCTGCACAGTAGGCTCCAGTTTTATGTCTCCATTTGATTGTGAGCTCTCTGGGGTGGGACAGCCTTTGTTTGTTACTCACACCGTGTGGAGCATGTTGTCACTACTTAATAATAATACAGGACCCGGGGGAGCCTCTAATAATGAAGGCAGTTTGTCATAGTAGATCTTCCCTCTGAGCCAAGTTTTGCTATTATCAGCACTGCAACTCAGTGAACAAATTTGTGGGTTTTATCCTTCTCCAGTAAGTTGAGGTTTTTTCCTTTTTGCACAGTAAAAGTAATCTTGGTTCCATCCTTCATTGAGCTTCTTCAAAACAGGATCAAGAAAAGGGAAAACCACTTTTCTGCTTTAAGTTACGACACAAAAGGAGCTGAGTGCTGTGCAAATTTAAACACACACCCCCAGTTTTGTTCATAGCCCACTGGTTACTGCTGTTAATGTTTTGCAACATCACCACATAGTTGTGACTGTTTTTAGTCATGTGCTATGTTTTAGAGGTGTGCTGTGTTTTAGAGGAGCATGATACTGAGACTCTACTCTAGCCCAGTCATATGTATGGGATGGCTCTTAGAATGGCTACAGGTGTCATTCTGGTGCACTGGGAATGAGTAAGGGGATACAGAGAGAGGAAGAGACGGGAGCTTTGTTCCTACTTCTGTCAAGCACAAGCAGGAAACACTTTGTTGTGGTACTACTGTGAAAAATTAACCCTGTCCTGGCTGAAACTAGGACACATTGGAAGAAGTTTTCATGGTATTGCCTCCTCCTGGCTTTTCTCCAATGAAGACACTTGCATTTCATGGTGAGGTCTTCACCTCCATGAGCCACGCTGAGGTCTTACAGAGCCCTTTTCATTTCCTTGTCCCAGAGGATCACATCCCCTCTCACATCCAACCTACTGCTTCCCTCTGTCCATGTGCTGCCTTCCCGGTGTTTTCACTGTGACATCTCACTTGGCTCCAAGCAGCCTTGTGACACTTTCTGACCTTTCCCTCCTTCCCTTGCCCCATCTCCCTCTCCCATGTCCTGCAGATTCTGCTGCTTTATCACACCTTCTTCTCTGTGCTGGGGCACCTGGGCTAAGCTGTGCATCCTTCTGTTCCATTGCTGGACTGCAAAACACAGTGACCTTAATGAATATAACTGGAAAGCTTAAAAGCGTTACTGACTGGAGAGCTCTTAAGAAAGGGGATTTGTCTGCCTGAGTGTGGAGCTGCTGTTTGCCTGCACACACTCCTCACTGGATATACTGGCTTTCCAGGCACTAGCTGTGCTGGCACAAAAATCCTCCTAGAGAGCTCAGATTGAGGTGGAATATTCTCCTTAGGTGAAACGTGCCTTACACGTGGCCAGACACAGCTGATTCATTGCCAGCATCAAGCTGGTGAAAGCTTACCCAGCCAGCCAGCCCACCTTCTCTCCCCAGCCTCAGTGGTCATGGCAGGGGCTCTTCAGCACCTTACGGATGAATGCATGAATGTGGCAGCCTGCAGTCTTGGGTTGGTGAGGGGCTGTCAAGGAGAAGAGAGGATGGAAAGAGGAGAATTAACTCTTGCTGAGCTGGAACTCAAAAGGCAACCAGCTGGGAGGCCCACTGGTTGCAATTTACTTTGCTGGTTTTCATTTCACACTCCCTGGTTTGCTCAAGGAGCTCTTGGCATATGTAATGTGAAGATCCCCAAGTAGCAGGATGCTTTGCAAGACACCTGGGAACACTTGAATTAAATTTTCTTGCTGCAGCTGCTGAAAATGGGGCTGGGTGAGAGTCAGAGTGCTGCTTATTAATTGGCTGGTGCCGTGCCTCCCCCAGTTCTTCCTGTTCAGCAGCTTCCTAGGGCATTACTGGGGGGATTGCAAGGAGTCTGGGGAAATTTGGTTTCCTAAGCAATGAGTGGGGGCTCCCAGCAAGATGGGCAGATGCACTTCCAGCAGAGCTGATTGTTCCCAGCTCTGCCGAGCAGGCTGAGTGGCACAACAGACGCACCAGTTCCAGTAGAATAAGAATTAACTTTCGATTAAAACCATATAAGCAGCTTGACAGCTTGGAGCCACTGACCCAGGAAAGCGCATATGATAGCAACTTGGAGCAAGCTTCTTGTGGAGCCTCTACTCTGTGAATCGGCAAAGAGGCTGTAATTTCCTGGAGGGCATCGTTCAGGTGGGCTTGGGCAGTTGAGCGACAGTTCAGGGGGAAAACAAACCCAATGAAGAACAGCAGGGGCCTCACAGCCGTCTGTCCTGACAGCTTGGGAGGTTTTTCCTTTCTTGCTGCAAGGCAACTGATCCAAATGCCGACCACCTTACTTCACCTTAGCCAGTGACCTCAGTGGGGTCACAGCCTAGGGTGGTTTGGTTGTGGGCAGATGCCACAAGGCTTTCAGACCATTTGCTTGGTCAACTTTTTTTTCTTCTGTGTATTCTTGCAGTGTAGAACAGGCACTGAAGTACTGCATTCCAACTGAAAATGCCGTTCATTGCTTGGGGATTCAAAGCAGCCTCTCCAAACCAGATCTTTGCTTAAAAATGAAAAGCCTTTTAAGTTGCTTGTTTCTCTCTGTGTATTTTATACCCGTCCCAGGGCTCTGCTCTAACATTAAAGAGAAATGAAAAGCCATCTTATACTGCAAGCAGGTTGCATCATGGAGGAAAGATCTAAGTTGGGCTGGTGGTTATGGGGGATTGTGGCAGAATAGCTGTGCTCTTAATGAGCTGGAACCCATCCGTGACCTGAGGCTGCAAGAGAAAGAGGAAGGAGAAGCTCTTGGTGCAGTTTAATCTTCATTGTTCCCCTCAAGGCGACCTGAGGCTGCTGTCTCCTCTGTACCTTCTCATACACAGGCTCAGGCCAGAACACGGCCAGCTTTACATATTCCTGGCTTTCCCCTCCTCAGAGCAGGCTCAGTCTGCCTTCCAGATAGACCCCTGAAATTTGCACTGGGCCAGGCTCCAGACCCGTTTGCTAAATTAGCTCACTGGGTTGTCACTTCAGATTAATTCCTGTCAGGGAGGCCATCTTTAATGAGACTGGCCCTGCGCAATGCCTGAGTAATTGTATGGTCTCTCTTTGTTTGTACTTTCATCCCCTCCATGTTGGATAAACATTCCCTGCTGTCTACAAAACTCATCTGGGCTTGGAAGCCGGCTGCCACTTGCCTCATCAGCCAGCCAGAGCAGCATTAATGAGAGCTGCGGCAGTGGGGAGCCTGCACACCATGTGGGGAGGTGACAAATAACAGAGCTGTTGGGACAGACACAGGACAGGGGCGTTAGCAGGAATTTGATGACTGTGATTAGAGCGGAAGGTTAACTCTGCTGATGGCCATCCCAACGCAGCAGGAGAGGTTTTATGCCGAGGCCCACGGACTGTGGATCTGTATCACTTCATTTCTGCCTCTGAGTTGTTCTTTTTCCCTCCTCTGAGCCCACTTCAGCAGTGTCTGTCTACTGCTGCCTGTCTTTGGCTTCATTGGCTCCTGGAGCTGCCCCTCCAAGGGCAGGGGGGGTCTCTCCCTCTGTGCTCTGAGCAGGGGTGGTACTACACAAAAGGAAGGATGAACAAGCAGTGCACCCATCCCTGCTTTCCTGTAAATGTTTGCTTGAGAATGCCTTTGGGTCCCAGATTAGAAAAGGCTGTGACTGCAGAAAGGTGATGTACTTGAGCAGGTGCTGGCTCTCACAGCAGCCCAGCCGCGTACCCTGGGAGGTGAATAAAATTCCTTTTCTTCTGCACATGCAACCATGGCTTCAGGCAAAGATTCTTGGAAAATGAGCAGCTGGTGCCTTGGGGGGTTGCCTGGGTGCTGCACCTCAGAGCGGGGGAATACCAAAGGCTTGGTGAGGAGGCAGCTCTGCACAAGGCAGAGTTCAGGGTGGCCAAACTTGCTTTACAAAGGCTCTGACATTTTGCTGGCTCTGCAGCACAATGCTGCCATTGCCAAGGCAACCGCTGCAGACCAGGTTGGGTCCACAGCCCTCATCCCAAGGCTCTCTGGTGCACTGTGACCCCACTGGCTCCATCCTGTGCATTCCCAAAGTAGTATTGCAGTGGGGTTTTCAGCTGGGGAATGCTGCAAGAGCCGAGGAAGTGTTATCTGGTTTAGGACAGAACTATAAAGCAGTCAGGGCTATCCTAGTTTTCATACTAGAAAATTAAAAGCTTGAAGAGGAGTTGCAGCTTGCGAGCTAGGGAGGGACTGATCCTGCTGTGGATAAAATGTGCTCTGTGGTGCACTGGCCTGGTGTTACCTGGAAAAGGGGAGTAGGTTTGTGGTGCCACATGGACCAAAAAAATCCTCCAGCTGACACGGTACTTAACTGGACATCCCAGTTTATGTCCAGGGTAGGACACAGACAGGGCACATGGGACAGGGATGTGTGAGTCCCTTTACGTAGAGCATCACAGTCCCAGCTGGCTGCAACCAGGAAGTGAGTGTGGCTTTCCCTGAAGCAGCACTTGGTGGTCTTGGCTGCATGTGAGATGCTGTGTGGACTGAAATACTCATGGGGTGTGACAAACCACACCCCTTTACTGTTCACCATTGAATTTGATAGAGGCTCTGCTGGTCCCGTCTCACTGCTGTTAGGACTGGGGACTCCAGTGGCTTGGTTTCACAATGTTTGCCCAGCACTGAGCCTCAAAGCATCCTTCTGTTGCAGGATGGCTCATAAGTCACATCTGTCAGAAAGCTTCTCTAGTCCTCTCTTCTTTTTTGCCTACCTTGTCTGCCAGTTTGATGTTGGATCACAGGCTGCTGTCATATGGGATGTCAAATCAACACAATTCCATCTACCTGCAGAGCCATCCTCTGTAGTGGAAAAAGGTCTTTTTATAGTTCTAGCTATCCTATCTCCCTACTGATGCTCTTTTTTTTCATTTCAACTTTTGTTCAGGCAGTGAGAATAGGCAGATTATATCTGTGCTCTCAAGAAATTGCATTCAGTTGTGCTAGTGGCCTACGTGATGCTGGGCAGGATTCAGCCTGAGGAAGAGGTGGAAAAGGATGCAGAAATAAGCTAGTGCCAGTGGGAGGTGAGCTTGGTGGATGATTTGAATAGCCATCATGATGCAAAGCCAGGGAAAGCAAGAGAGGGGAGAGGAGGCACTGCCTTTCTAGGCTGCAGGAGGAGGAAGGGTTTGGGACTGAGTGTCAGCCACATGCCAGTGGAAGGAGAGCTGGCTGATCAATAACAAATGGTGGACAAGCAGTCCTTGAAGCTTAGTAAGCTTCCTAGGGACCTGGAGGTGAAGCAGTGACTTTGCCACAGGCGTATGGGAGCAAAGACAGCAGGATCTTACCTCAGCTGTGCTCTCTGCTGCCTGGAAATGGGACACACCATCAGTGTGCAGCTGATAGCACACTGAGCCATCTCTCTTTTCATCCCTGGCAATGTCACAGAGCATGCTGCTAGAACAAGGTCTTCTCCACCTCTGTTATAAAAGAAGATCCCAGGATAGGTGAATGTTTGGTGGGAGTGGAAGCAAGGAGCTTTTTCCACCTTTCATGTTTGTAGTCTCTGGTGGCTAAGTCGACAACAGCAGAGCCTCCACCCAGCTCAAAGGAAGGGAGTTTTCCCTGGCCATTACTCGCTGCAGGTGGAGGTGTCTGCCTGGCCATGGCTGTTGTTGGCCCTGTCAGCCAGAGGGCCAAAGTGTTTTCCACAAGGGTGGCCAGGGAAGCTTGGCACAGGCCTGGCCAGCACTGATGGGCCAGGTGTGATTTCAGTGGAAATGACTGGTAGCCATGGGATAAGGTTTCCCCCTTAGGTAGTCTAACAGTTTCCAGTGCCACTGTTGGGACTTCTTCCCTTTACCCATGAGAGCTTAGCAAATGGTGCTTAACTAATGAATTAGTTTGATTAATTCTGTCATTTTGCATTCACAAATTGTTCTTCAATAAGATACATGGTTTTTCTGAGCTGGTTTTCCCTAGTCCACAGATAATTTGTAATCAGTTAGTTGAGAAAATTAGTGATATGAGCAGTGGCAGATTAGTTGTGCTTCAGTCTTAAGGTGTCATTTCTCTTCTGTGACTATCCAAAGGAAGTAAGGTGTAGTTGGTTGACCTTGGCTGGATGCCAGTTGCCCACCATACTGCTCTATCATTCCCCTTCTCAGGACAGGGGGAGAGGAAATAAGATTGAAAAAACCACGTGGGTCAAGATAAAGGCAGTTTAATAACAAAAAGCTAAGGCCACGTGCAGAAGCAAAGGAAAACAAACAATTGATTCTCTACTTCCCATCAGCAGGCAATGTCCAGCCACTTCCTGAGAAGCAGATCTTCAGTACATGTAGCAGTTGCTCTGGAAGATAAATGTCACAGTCACACTTTCATATCCCTTTGGTCAATTTGAATCAGCAGTCCTGGATATGATGTCCCTCCCAGGATCTTGCCAATTGGTGAGGGGAGTGTTGGAGAGATAGCACTGGTGCTGTGGGAACTCTGCTTAGCAGTAGCCAAACCACTGGTGTGTTATCAATTTCTCTCTAGCTACCCACACAAAGCACAGCATTGTGAGGGCTCCTGTTGGGAAAATTACCTCTGTCTCACCCAGACCCAAAGCATAAGGTAACCTGCCCAAAACAGGGTAGCTGGCAGTGTTACAAGGTGTTTTGCCATTCATAAGGTTCCTTGCAGAAAGATTTTGTCTTAACATTAACTTTTTGTAGGCACTGCTCCTTATGCTGTTCAAGTACAGGACCAGGCAAGAGAGAAAGCAGGATATTGTTTAGCTTTCCTAGTACAAGGGAATAATTCAAGCAGATATCCCAGTTTTAGCTGTGTTCAGAATAGTTATAGTGGCTGAGAAAAGCAATTCAAATAATCTTGCTGAAAAGGCTCATATGATCTTAAAACACATCTAGAAGGAAACATGTCTTTCTAGCTCCTAACAGCACTGTTCAGTGTTCATTTTGGGTAAGAAAAATGTGAGAGAAGAGATAATCAGATTCCCCAAACCAATAGACCCCCTCATAGCAGCTTTGCAGGATACAGATGTTGTTTTCACACCACTGTGCTTGTTCATATCCAGCAAGCTCTTGGCTTGTGTTTCACAAAGCTGAGTGCAGAATGAAAAATGCTTGCCAGGTAACAAAGTCAGTCCTTTTTGTGCATCTCTTATCCACACTCCTTTGGTATGGGTAATGCTAGTATTGAGACTTTCTGAAAGTGCCTATTGATAGGCTGTTGATGTGACTTCCTCCTGTTTACTTGCTCATCTCTTATTTTCAGTAGTCAGTCCATGTTCCTCCTACTGCTTCACCGTCTTTTCTTTGTGGACCCTTGTCCCTTTCCCTGCTCCCCCTCTTGTATTACACTTCTTTCTTTTGTTTCTGTTTCCTTTTTTTGGTTTTGTTCTTGGTTTTGTTTCTTTCTTCCCCTGGCTCTCACTTCCTAGAACACATTGGAGATAAGAGAGTGTGAAGGGGAAGGGTTTGGAAGAGATGTAGTCTCTCCCATAGCTAGTCAGAAGTGAAAGGAGTAGGCACTAGATGGATGTTTTGGTTGTGTATCATAAAGGAATGAAGTGAGCAACATGGAGCTATGTGAAGGGCTTTATGGCTCTCCCTGCACATCCTCTGCTGCCTGTGTCTCTTCTTTATAGACAGCCTAGAGACTCTGGAATGATACTTACCTACAGACCTTCATTACAGGTACCAGACTGGAAAGTCCAGAGTTGCACAAAAAAAGCTATTTCTGCTCCAGGAAGCATCAGCCCTATCCTTTATTAGTTGTTTTCAAGGATGAAGGTGCCCTAAGAGAGGGCTCTGCCAGGGTCTGTAGAGAACCCAGGAAATTAAGCTCCTGTTGGTCACACATGTCCTGCTTGCAAGTTACACCCATATTATAGACAAAGTGGCTCAGAGCTCAACCTAATTACAGCTGGGCAGACTTGAGCTGTGCAGAGCCAAATTTCATTTTTTTCTTGAAGCCAGGAGTGCTGACAGCACAATGCATAGACACGTGCATGGGTCTGGCTGCAAGCAGATGTGTCCAGTGCAAGGAAACTGGTGGAAGAGGAGTCTGTGCTTCCTGATGTAGGGATGGGTATAAAGTTGGATCCAGTAAAGTTGGATCAGCACTGAGCAGTGCTGATTTTCAGATGTGAGGCTCAAAAGAGTCTGGAACCATTGCTCTCTGCAAGAGGGGGATGTGGAGGAACATGAGAGATGCTGTGTCTTATCCAGCTCTGCCCATACAATAGACGAGTGATTTCAGGCTCTGCAGTGCATAGTGAAGTACAGGTGGAAACTTGCAGTAGGAGTAGAGAGCTTCCAGTCTGAAACAGGACTGCATGTGCCCTCAGGGTTGAAAACAAGGCTGTGAGACAGTAGAAGAGAGCCCCAGTTAAGGCTTGTGCTTGACTGCCTCTCTGACAGAGCGAAGGCTAGGTCTGTTCTTCCTTAGACCAGGGAACATACGCTAATAAAATACATATTGCTTTCTGATCAGATCCTAATGAAAGACATTATTGAAGAGTGTGGAACAAGCACTTACAGTAATTCATGACAGCACCAATTTGGCTTCTCTAGGAAGCCATAAACTGCTGCTCTTGGCACCTAATGAGGATGGGCAGCTGATTGCCTGTGCAAGAGGAAGAGAGAGAGACTGACTCCCAGCCTAGATGGCTCCAGCTGTCCTCAGAAGCCACTGAAGGTTGCAGTTGCTTCTCTCTCTGGAGCTGGGAATGTTTCAGCTGAGAAACTGGGCCTCTTGATCAAGGACAGTTCAGTACAGAAAGCTTCCAGGACTCCTTATTTAGACTGAATAATGGATTTGGTTTGGCCATCCATCCTTGCTTAATCCCAGGATCTGAACCTGTGTGCTCGGCTGATGAAAAACATAGGCATGAATTTCAGTTCACTTATGTGCTTGTCTGGGAAATGCCAGCTTTGTTCTTGCAATGTGATTATTTGTTCTGGAAACCCCTTAGGAGTAATGGTTATCAAGCAAGGAAAATGAAATAAATCCAACATTAAACTTACCTTAGCCCTTTAATTGATGAGGTTAATGCTTGACATCATTTCCATCCAAGATGGTGATTAAGTACTAACCAAGGAAAATATTTTTATTCAATGTGACAGGCAGAGAAAGTTTGATGAGAGATTATAAAGAAACATCACAATGACTATCTTCAAACCCAAACCAAATTTTTTCACTACCCAAAACTTACCCAAATGGTTTTTCCAGTGCAGGCAGGTATCTTCCCTGCAGCTGATGCCAGCCAGAGTACAGAATTCTCTATTAGGATCATGCTCTTGAAATTCTGTGCAGCTGACACCAAGCTGGGAGACAATGCCATCTTGGTGAAGGATTAGGAAGGGTTGGAATAAAGATCTGAAAGATGGAAAACTATTTGAGTGGTTCTGGTGGGCTGAAATGCAGTGGTACAAAGGCAGGGTCATAGACGCAGGTGGTGCTGCAAGCTGGGAGCTCATCATTGGGAAATGAGTGCAGTGCACAAGTGAGCTGACTTCAAGTAGCTGCTGAAAAGATGCAGGTGTGAGAAAGGGCAAATGTACTCCTAGATGAAACTTGAGGTATTCTGGGCAAGGTGGAGAAGTGCCACTACATCCTCTATGCAGGGCTGGGGCACTGAACTCCAGCGAGTGGGGTCATGCAGAAATGCACTGTAGAGTCAATCCCGGGAAGCGAGAGTCTGTGTCACAAGAGCAGTCACAGAGAGCTCAGCCTGCTTAGCCCAGCAAAGCAAAGGCTGAGAGGTGGTGAGATTGCTGTCTGTAAAACATCACGGGGTCAAGCAGCAGCGAGGGGAAAGAGCCACTGAAGCTGAAGGACAACACTGGCACAAGATAACTGGGTGCAAGCTGCATGTGGATAAATTCAGTCTGGAAATGAGAACATTAGGGCAGTCAGGCTCCAGAACAGATGTCCAGGGGGAGGAGCAGGCCTAAAGGGAACAAACCACTTCTACGATGAGATGTGAGACATACATAAAATCAGTAAGCAGAGGCAGCCCCTCTGGTGACAGGGGACTGGACCCTGTCAGCCAGGAGTGTACCTCCCCTGCTGTGTCCTAGATTGTAGCCATGCTTTGCCCTTCTCTGAACTCTGGGGGCAGAGGGGTTTTATCCCTCTGCCAAAATACAGAGATCAAGGATCAAATTCATGGCGTTCAAAAGGAATGTCAAAGACATCTTCCTCTGCTCTGCCCTACAGTGCCAAGGTGACATCAAGGATCACAATCTCAGTCCACTGCTGTGTGTCATAGAGAGCATAGGAAGAAGGGGAAAGGAAGGGCCAGATTTATGGCATATTTTTCCAGCATTATGGAACATATTAGAGCCTCATGTTCATGAGAGTTCCCTAAAATTTCCTATCCCCACCTCCCTCCTGACCCTGTTTCTGAGCATTTTTCATTCCTCTTTTCCCAAGAAATTACTTCTACCTGTGGGACTCATCTGCTGAGCTCCCATTCTCCAGCAACGGAGAATTGGATAATGTGCTTTCAATCTCTGGTACTATAAACTCCTACACACATAATTTCTGTAACCATATTCCCTTTTTTTTTTTGTAAACTTTAAAAAGTCCATGGCTTCTAAACTCTGAGGTTGCCTCTCTGGCACATATCCTGTAGCTTTGGAGGCACAGCTGGGGCAGGAACTGAGGACAGGGAAGGTCTAATGAAGTGGTGGGAGATTTGGCATTGCAGAGCCCCATGTTCATCCCAGGAGCTGTTACCCGTGCCATAAAGAAGCTCAGCCCCTTGCAGTATCTTGGGAGTATCTTTCCTGGCTGTCACCAGTTTAAGGCTACAGATACTGCCAGTCCTATCATAGTGAGGGCAGTGGTGTGATTGTTTCTGGTCTTTGTGAACTCTCCCTTAGGAAGGGAGCAGCTGTATCTTAGCTGGACTTTGTTGGGATGAGGTCATCACAGTCACAGCCACTGGGGAAATATGATAAGAGATGATGCCTGCAGCACTCTAGGACAGAGTTGTGTAATGAAGCCAAGACTCTGTGAAAACAGGCTGAAATGGTACAAATGGGAGGCTCTGTCACACCCTAAGTGGTATTGCCTGTCAGAAAAGTGCCCTTCTGCTAGTCTCACCTTCTCCTGGCCCCCAGACCTTGCTAAGCAGGGATGTCTGTGATGAGAAACTGGGCAGCTTGGCACTGAGCTTTGAAGGCCACCTTGATTGCTGGGTGCTTGAAGAGTGCAGCCCAGCTGCACAGGCAGTTGAAGATTATTTGGTCCAGATTATTGCCCCATGTTTCTTTTCAGACCTTTTTGAGACACCTGTGCTTCCTGCACCACCAAGGCTCTCCACAGCTCCTAGTCAGGTGGGTGTCTGCTCTTTAGAGTGTCCTGACACTCACAGATGAGAGAGGAGGGGGAGAGTGGGGGCGCTTAGGACACCCCACCTGCACATGTGCCAGAGACAGAATTTGTCTGATGTGCTCCTTGGCAGAGCTGCACAGGGAGCAAGGAAGAGCCTGCCAGAGGGATGGGGCCTGTGTGCAAGGATGCTGTGCCACACCAGCCTGCCTTTATCTGCTGCCTCCTCTGCCTTCAGAGAGGCTGTGCATGGAGCTGGGAGCTGTCCCCACAGCCCGTATCTGCAGATAGTGAGGATGGAATGGGAATGCAGGCAGCCACCCCTGTCTCTTTCATGCTGCAGGAAGGAGCAGCCAGGGGAATTTGAATGAGGCTGAGAAAAAAAGGGTGAAAGAGCGAGCATATGTGGAAAGGATTTGAATGGAGATATTGGAAAGCAGAGCTAGTGCTTGTGCCCTGAGCTGAGAAGTTGCTGAAGAAGTGGGACAAGTAAGGAGAGAGCACCAGGAGTGAATTGTAATGCTGGGAATCTGGATGCCTGCAAAACAGTTCCTTTCCTCCAATCAACTTGTTAGGGGATCTACATTATTTTAATGTACATTTTTCAAGCTGTTGTTTGTTAGAAATACCTTGGGGCTTGGTAATGAAAGAGATTTTCTTTCTAATTTCTCCCTCAAACAAGCATTAATATACAGCTGGTTGTGAGACCACATGCATGGCTTCAAAATCACACCAGTCTCAGCACAGGTAGGTTGTCGTGGTGGTGCAGAGCAGAACCACAACACTATCTCTTGACAGATGTGTTTATTAATATCCTTTGGCTTTAATAAGTCTGCTAGCTGGTACATATCTGGCATAAACATCATTCAGTCTGAAAACATCATCCTGTTTTTTTACTACAACAGGGAAAAGGGCAGACAGCACTCACCAACAGGGTAGGTGATGATGAGGAGTGAGAAAGGGCAGCCCCATCTTGCAGCTCCCAGAGGTTTGGTGGCTGAGTGCTTACAGTGACAGGGAAAGGGAGAGGTTGCATACACTGCACGTGAATACACACAAACCACGTGGGGCTGACTTTGCCCTTTGTAAGGTGTTTTTAGTGAACCCATTCTACAAGAACATTCTCACCTCTGCAGCCTGTGTGATATTCGCAGCCAGCTGGTAGAAACTGGATTTTTCGGGTTTTTTCCTTTCCCATCCCCTTCCTCGGATTATTGGGGATGGAAGGAGGTAAAGGCAGAGGCGAATCTGTGCTTTGTGCAGTGCTCTTGTTCTGGCCCCTGAGCCAGCTTCCTGAGCCTGGTGATGAATGAGCTTGTTGCATGAGCTCCTCCACTGAGGCTTCAGAGTCTCTAATAAGGTGGCCAGCGCTTCCCTGTCCTCTGTGCCGGCCTCTGCTTTATTAACTGCACTGCAGCAATATTAAACTGGAACACGGGGTCAGTGTGATCTGGAGGAGAGATGCTGGGAAGGGGGTGGAAGGAAGAAGTCACCAGGATAGCATGAGAGCACATGGAGCAGGAGAAAGGGAAATAGCTGGCAATTGAAGTGGATTGAAAAATGGGTTCCTGCTGGACTGATGCATGCAGCTCTGCACAGACCTGCTGCTGGCAACCAGGGATGCAAAGGATGCTTAAGGAGGGGGATTGCAGAGGCAGACCTTGGCCTTTATGTCTCTGTGTGCTGGACCTGTGCTAGTGACTGCAAGCCAGCACCTGCTCCACATGCACGCAGCAAGCAGCTGGCTGGAGCTGCCCCCTTTTTCTGCCTTGCACTAATTTCATGCCCTTTAAACTGTGCTGGCAGCGCACCTGGCTCTGCCTACTGACAGCTGCAGCTAGCTCAGGGCCCATGCTGCTTTTCACAGAGAAGAGCCACTCTTTCCAAAGACATCCAGGGCCAGTTCTGTTGTGATGCCAGGACTGTAGAGACCATAGTAAAGATATGCGAGGGCAGTCTTGCTGGCAGCCAGTTTCTGTGTCTGTCCAAGTTGCATATTGGATAGAGACAGGACATACGCTGAGAGAAGATACAGCTACAAAGTATTTGATGGAGAGAAAAGACCCTCTTAAAACTTTATCTCTGTGCACCGAGATACATGCTGAGCCTTGGCTGTGCCTTTCCTATTATCTAGTGATCCTGGTCTCTCCTGGGAAGAATGGAGGTTGCAACCCATGGGAAGCATATGTGCCTTTTATTATTTCTGTTTTGCAGCCAAACCTGGGTGACAGCCACTTATTTATTTGGTAACACAGGTCCCCGATGACAGACTCAACTGGGGGATCCAGAGCTTTGCAGTCCAGACTGGAGGCTGATTTCTCAGTTTGTCCTGGATTAGATGATGTGGGAGAGCACGTGATTTGACCTTGCTCCCAGAGGCTTTAGATACCCAAATTCCACCTAACTCCCAGAAGAGATGGAATTTGCACTGTCTGAATCTCACCCTCAATTTTCTCTCTGACTCTCCATTTTGTTTCCCTTCTAAAGGTTATGTCTAGACGAGGGAAATGGCTCCTGACCTCCTCCTATTTGCTGGCTGCCATCCCAACACCCCAGCAAACAGCAGCCTGTGGGGAGGAGCTGCTGCCAGCCCTCCCAGTCACACTCTGCTCCTCAAAATGTCCCATGCCAGGAGCTCTGCCACTCCAGCCTCCTGCTTCTGGCTTCTGACTGCTCCTCTTCTCCCTGATAATTGGGGATCTGCTGCTAATGATCGAAAGTTAAGCCCCTGCCCCTGGGAGCCAGCTCTGCCACTGCTTGGCCAGAGCAGGAGTGTGGAGGGCTGGCAGATGGGAGGGCTGAGCAGTGGGAATGCCAGCTGGGTCAGAATCAGCTTGCATGTGTGCAGATAGGGCGTTGTTAATACGAACAGATCCTGGCAGCATCCTGGTGCCTCCGGTTCCAAGAGGCACTGCCCTGGTGCTGCCCACTAGGACTGCTCCCAGGTGCCTTGTAGGGCAGGACCAAGCTGGGGAAAGGCATCAGAACAGCTCCCAGCTCTCTGCTCCATCTTGCCCAGGGGAGGAGGAGGAGGCGAGTGCAGCAAGTAGTTCCTCAAGCAACTTACACCCTCATCTGTTCAGGTACAAATGTCTCATTTAGGTACAATCTGTAAGGCAGGTGAAAAATTGTTTTTCACTGTGAGAACTACATGCAGCCACAGGTTCTCAGGGACCACTCCCTGCCCCTTCACTTGGGAGCACTGTCCAAACTGTAGGCAGATCAAGGAGGTGGGTCAATGGGTCCTAGGTGTGTTGGAAATGAA
Source organism: Eopsaltria australis (assembly GCA_034509425.1). Lineage (NCBI taxonomy): Eukaryota > Metazoa > Chordata > Aves > Passeriformes > Petroicidae > Eopsaltria > Eopsaltria australis. The sequence continues at coordinate 1,635,882 of JAVTVJ010000396.1, forward strand.
TGGGACTTTGGTACTGAAATTCTACAGCAGCAGCCATTGCTTCTGAGTTTGAACTTTGAGTTACATAAGTGAGGGCTGGAGACAGGCAGAGGAGGGATTGCATGTACTTGTTTTTGGTAAATACCACATTGGCATTGCCCCCTGCCCTGCTTTGATAGTGACCTTTGCTTCTGCTGTGCCTCATTCCATCTTCTTGCCCCACACTCTCTACACTGACAGATTTGCTGCAAACCTTCCTTCACGCATCCCAGTTCCTGTAATCCTGTAACTTCAGAGTTAATGACGAACACTGAGACTGCCTGTCAGGAGAATTGCCTTTGCAATGAAAACTTCAGCCTAGAGGATGTATCAGAGGCAGGGGAAAGCTTAGTGAACACTGGACTATGGAAAGTCCTGCCAAAGGTCTTTTCACCAGCACCAGCATCCCCAGTAACATATTTTGCCACAAGGATCCAGGTACTGCACAGCGACAGGCAGGAAATTGTATCTTCACAATGCAATCCTCGTTCTTGTCCTTTCCCAGCCAAGCAAGCATGACCGTGGCAGGGAAGTTTCACTGACACGTAATTCATCATTTTTAGTGGTGGTGATTTTGATAACGATATTTTTCCCCGTTGTTTTCCCTGCTGCCTTAGCAAACTGAACAATATTTAGCTGGTATGGTTCAGCTAGCACAGTTCAGCCCCTTCCAATGAGCATCAGGAGAAGAGGGAGCCTGTGAGTGACTCCTGAGAATCATCAGCTTGAACTAGACCCCCCCTTGCCCTGATCTGCAGAGGCAGTGTGGGCTAGGGTTTAAGGATGGACTCTCTGGAAGGTTTCTGAGGAAGTGTGGTAGTAGACTGGTCCCAGTGAGACACTAAATGAAATGCCACATGGCCCAGGCAGCAAACGAATGAATTCTGCAGCAGTGATTGTGAACTGGAGGGCATCTTGGTGCAATGCCATGCTGTGTTTGCACAGGACCTGGGTGCACTAACGGATGAATTGGGTTCATTTTCTCCCTCCTAAGGCCATTGCTTCTGACATAAAGTTGCTTAAAGAACTGTAGTTCAAATTGTCCCTACAGTCAGGGGGACACCAAGGCTTCCCTTCAGGGAGTGCTCAGGCTCCTAATCACTGTTCTGTAGCAGGCATGGCAATTTTCAAACCAATACTGGATGAGTAACCAGGTGTATGTCTGTATAGAAAGAGGAGGAATAGGATGTTAGATGATGGATAGAATTGCTCAAGTTTCCAGTTTCAGGATTTTATAACACTGTGGGTTCTTTCTCTATGCAGCTGTCTCAGAGAAACACCATCCAAACCTTCATTCCTGTGAGGAAAATGGAGAAAGGCCTGTTGCTGGAGCACATCTTGCCCAACCTGAAAGTGCCTCAGAGCTATGAAGTTCGCCTGACGCCCATCACCAGCTTTGGGGCTGGAGACATGGCTGCGCGCATCATCCGGTACATGGAACGTAGGTGTCTCCTCCTCCTCGCTCCTGCCTACAGGAGCAGGCCCCAGCCCCAGGCCTGGGGATGTGGCCATGCAGAGAGGTGGCCTTCTGTGATGCTAGGGTGGGTCTCTGTGCTCTGAGGGGTTCTGATGGCACAGTGCTATCGCATTTGGCTGTATTTTGGATGTTGCCGTCAATGCAGAGCACTGGAGACCTCTGACAATCAGTCTCCCCTCTCATCCTTCACTCAGCAGCTCTGACTTGCACTCTCCACTCTGTGGAGATACCCAAAACCCCAGTCAGGCCGTGCTGCCACTCCCCATGGTACAGTGGCTTATTCTACAAGATAGCCACTGGATGCTGTGTCTTAGCCACACACCGAGAGGATTTCGGGAGACTTCAGTTATTTCCAGAGCTGAGTGCATGATCCCTTTCCTAACTATAGTCACTCATAGAGCCGTAGCTCTGTCCAATACCTTGAATCCCAGATTATCCCATTGATATACATTGACTATACTTCTCTCTGCATCATCCCAACAGCTCGCAGCTTTTTCTATTCCCACAGCTCTATGATTTCTTTACTCTCCAATAGGAGTTTCGACCCTCTATGTCAGCAGAAAGTACAGACCCTTCTCCTCCTATGTTTGTTTGATTTCACACAACCCTCTTGTCCCGTGGACTGACATGTCCGGTGTCCCCAGCACACCTGTCATCTCAAACTTCCACAGTGCATCAAACTGCTTTGATGTCCCTCTTAGATACCAACCCTTGGTATCTAAGTGGGTGCTATCCCACAGGGTGCTCCAGAAGGAAACTACTTGGGTTGCCAGAAGGGTTTCCCTATGCAATCCCAGGATCACCCCTTCGATGGGATTTTCTTAAGGTCTCTTGCTGCTTGGATCAGTGTGTCAGCATCTTTTTCCACCACAAAAAACAGGCACCAAGCAGTGCTTTTTCAAAGGGATGCTGCCAGAAGACTCATTTCTGACCTTTCTTGATGTGTTTGTTTTATTTTCAGACTTTGATTATGATTTGTGCTTTTGTTCTGACTTGTTTTTCTATTTCTTTTTCCAGCAATCAACTATCCCAATCCAACAGGTAAGCAGCAAGACCTTTGTGTTAATGCTTTGAATGTAAGACATGTTACTCAAGTGCTCCAACAGATCAGGCAAGACAAGCAGCTGGAATACACAGCTGACTTTGTCAAATCTTTTTCCCCAAAAGAGGATGAAATTGCATACACTAAAGCTTCTAGTAAATATTGCCATTTGTTGAACGTCAAGTTATTGCTAGATTTACAGCAGGAATATGCCTCTCACTCACATCTCATATCTCTGTGACTGGGTAGACTGTGATCTTGAACACCTAACCCCATGCCCCAGCACGAGCAATCTACTTCCAGTAAGCAGGTTATTAAGTGTTCCCCAAAATATCTGTGTTTAGGAATATTCCCCATCCTCTTCTCACTAGGAATGATACCACATGGTATCTCTGCAGGCTTGTATGGAGCAGTCTCCAGCTCAGATCTGACTCTTCTTGCAAACTCCTTTAGCACAGTCCCTTTCTTCTTCCCCTCCAGTGTCATCACTGTTACCCTGCTTATTTACCTTCTAGTCATTCCTGGCAAGATGCAGGCCTATCTATATTGAGCATCCAGAGTTCCCATTGATTTTGAGAGCAGAGTACACAATGTCTAAGAACGATGGCCTTTAACACCAACATGACAGTGCCCATTGAGCATAAATGAAGAATTCTAGCTTGCTGTAAACAGTGGGGGGATGGTCTTCAGGGAATGCAACAAGGTCCCTTTGCTTTGATTGTAGGATGTATGCCCAGGCAAGGCTCTTGGGCAGAGATGGGCAGACTACTTGCTAGTGCTCCATGGAGAGCATGGGGCTGTTTCTCCCTGTTTCCAGCTGCTGGGGCAGCATTCAGCATTTTTCTGTATTACTCTATGTGTTGGTAAGTGCTGCTGCACTGCAGGGTAGCAGTGGGGAGGAGAAGCCAGGATTAGGTGATGGCAGCCAGGAATCAGGATAGGGAGCTGTCAAGGCAGCCACAAGGCATTAATTCCTAGCCGTTCACACTCTGGGGATGGTTTGATGAACCATACTCTGCCTGAGAGTACGAGCTTCTTACAGAGTCAAAGGGATTTTGTGGCTCTAATGCCTGGTTCCATTCGCTTGCTTTTCCTCACTTCCTGATTTTCTTTAAGTATTCTTCATAGAAGACTCACTGGGAGACATGGAGCATATTGCCAGGGACCTACTTCAGAATGTGTCTCTCGGTACTTGCTGGACGAGGCAAGTGTCCCAGCCCACAGGGGGAAGTAACAAAATCTGGCCTTTTGCCACGTGCTTTTACACTGCATAAATCACTGGTAAACGCAGAGCAACTTCAGTCCTAATTGTGTCAATCTCTTGGGGTCTTTGCAAACTGAGCCTTCAGATTGCCTGCCTGGGGTAGCTTGGGCAGCTTGATTGAGTCCAGAACAACTGCAGGAAATTTGCCTATGGTGGAACACTACTCAGCCAATCATGTTTTCCATGTAGGAATCCCAGGATTTATGATTTCCCCTTGGTATATGTTGCCCAGTCTCTGGTGGATATTGGGACCTCTGTGCCAGTTGCGCTGGTCTTGCCCATGAGTTCATGCCTTGAGACTGCCTAAAATCAGACCTAGCACACTTGCTTTCAGATATGCCCTTTCCTTTCAGAGCTGCTGCCAGTGAAATATGAGCCCAAAGGCATTTAGCTCTTTCTTTGGACCACAGCTGAGTTCCCTGACTCTCATCCCAAAAACATGGAAATCCCTCCTGCTACCTCTTCTTTTCCTACTTCCCCCTGCTACCACCACCCCCATGGAAAAGTTCACACTAGGCTGCTTAGCCAAATTCTGGGAGCAAACATTGAAAGCTCTCGAGTGAAAGGCAAAGATTAGATGATTAATGCCTCTGGCAGCCTGATCCAAGGGCATGCACAATGGTGATTAATTTACAAACTCTGAGAGTCACTTAATACAATTACTTCTTCATGCATTTTCTCTCTCAGCCTAATAAGATGTTAATAACATTGGGGCAGGCATGCGTGTGGCATGGTTACAGAGCCTGGTATTGGGTTATAAAGGAAAAGAAAAGGAAGAGCAGAGGAAGTGAACAAAAGACATTGGGAATTTCAAATATTTAGACGTTACCACTAAGACTGACTCTTAAAAATCAGTTAATTTGGTTCTAAAAAACAGAATTTGTATTTAAAAAACTGCCTAAGAATTATCTTAATTCTAAGATTTTACCTTCATTTTCTCTTAGAACAACTGATTATTTTAATATCATTACCAAATTCCAGTCCTGGGGAATCTGCTCTATCCTTCTTACCTTCTCTACAATTTTATTTGGATATAACCTTTGCATTCTAAACTAAACTCTGGAGTGCTGCCCCACAAACCATTCCAGCTCCTCGGCCCTGGGTGTTTTGGTTTCCTTTGTTTTATCAGATGTAACCTTGTAACCTTGGTGATGAGGTCATTAAGAAGTATATAGGATAGCTGGTTTCTTTTTTGGTTGACCAACGTGGCTATAGAACCTGGCTGTGTGTGATGCTAAAGCCATGATTTTGGGACTATGGACAAGTACAGTGGGTGGTGATCTGTGGCAGATGTTGATTGTTGTAGATTAGCCTGCCTTGTTGCTTACCATCTATTGCTTGTGTGTCTGGTCTCTGATAATGCTCAGACTCCAGAGGAATCCAAGTTTGTTCAGGTAAGAACATGTGGGAATGAGATGTCAGCCTGTGTTTAGAGTTGGATTACTCAAGTGTGTGCCCATTCTTCAGGAATGTTTGTGATGCAAAGGTTAAAAAAGGTGACAGTTCCTTGTATCCTGATGGCAAATAGAGTGACTTAACCAGTTACAGCACTGTGAAGCTTTCTTCCATTACTGGTTATAAAATCCGTAGAAGCTTGCAATGGAGAGACTGTTAAATGTTCCTTCTTAGATCATGGTGTACTTTGAGGTCTCAGTACAGTTCTCATTGTCTTCATTTTCTAGATGGGGAAATTGATGTCCAACAGTGATAGCCTGTGGGTCACGCAGCAGGTCTGCAACAGCTGGGGCTCAGAGCATGGTCCTTCATGCTCCAAGCCAGTGTCAGTTGTCAGGCCACAGCTAAATGCTGAAGGCAATTTTATTCAAGTGCACTCCATCTGCTGTTCACCCACAGTCTGCAGCTAGAATAGGATTATTATTTTTTGCATTCATCTGGTAGACAGAATTTTAGAACCAGGGATGGCTTTCCCCTAAGGACTTTAAAGGAAGACCTCCATTATGTTTCTCAAGAAGGCAAAGCAACAAGAAATGCTAATAGCCACAACAGAGAGTCTCTCCCTTGGGAATGCAGGGAGGTGTCTGTAACTGAGAGCAAACATCTCTGCACTCTGAGCTGCCACCACTGCAAAGCCTGCCAAGGAAATCTGTTTGGTGAAGACAGCACGAACTGCAGCCCTTGAGGAGCCATCTCCCCTGCCACCTCCACCTCACCTGTAACAATCCAGAGGACAACTTCTGTGATCAATATTTAAATCCACTGCTTAAATATTAAACAGGAACCTTCCTTTACACCTTGATGATGAGTCAAGATCCCTGGCAAATGGCGAAAGTCTTCAAGAAGGTTTGCATCACACAGTTGAGATCAAAAGTCAGATTACCTCTATGGCCTCTGAGGTACAGCGGGTGATTTAAAGGTTTTATTTTTGTCTTGATCTGCCAGGTTTCTCCTGGTGAACCTTGTTGATAACCATCCAGAGGTGGCATGCTGGCAGTGTCCCAAACCACACTGAACACTTCGTAGTTACTCATGGCACCTCTACTTGTAGCTCGAAGAAACCACAGAGCTTTGCTTTCCTGTGGCTTGTTTTAAACCAAAGGACCAGGAGTCAGAGCACTTGGTCTCTGTTTCCAGCTTAGACCCTGCCTGCTGTGACCTTAAATGTGTCTCTCTGTACTTTGTGCATCTGTTTCCCCACATGTAATATAGAAGATAGGTAGAAAGAGGCATTGCTATGCTACAGAGAAGTCAAGCCTTGTGCAGTAGTTGTTGCAAAGTGCCTTGAGCTCCCAAGCAATGTGCTGGAATTACAGACTCCTGCGTCCTGCACAGCAAGTGGTGTTGCATGTAAGATGGATCATGTTGTTGATTAAGCAACAGCACTGCTTGATCTGTGATGCCTGGGGCCCTCCTCTATTTTATGTGCTCTGCTAGAAGCGTTGCCTTCTCGAAGGAGCTGCATTTGAGTGAGAAGAGAGGATGCACTCAGGGCACTGTTTGGACATTAAAAGAGCTCTCTATAAGCTTTTAAGTCAACTTCTCTGAGCAGTCTCATCCCATGTGTGTGACTTCTTACAAATGAGGCACAACCAGGCCTTGGTGCTCAGTTGGGAATGCTGTCCTCAGATCCTCTTGTCTTGCACAACTCTCTCTGATCTCCACCTGAGCTTGTGCTTTCTCCTTAATCTGCCTTTCCTATGATTTCTGTGCCTCCTCATTTGTGGTTTCTTCCCTCTCAATCAGTTGTCTGGCTGGCCTCTGTGTTACAGCTTCCAACTCTGCTTTTCACCTGATATTCCCTGTTAAGGGAATTCTGTGTTGGAGAAAGATGGCATCTTTCTTTGAAAGTCCATGTGCTCAGCAGGGTCAGAGATGCTTTTGCAAAAGGACAGTCATTGTGGATCCTGCTGTGTAAGGTAATGCCATTCTAAGAGAAAATGTGTCTCTTTTTACTGCAGCTGGCAATCCATGAGCTGGAATCATGCAGATATTTGTCTTTGGTCCAATGGAGAGAAACCAGGGATATTACACAACCCAGCAACATCAGCAAGCTTGTGGGCTTCAGCCTCTCCTTTGAGGACCACTGGGTATCTGGTACAGCCGTGAACTCCCTTCTCTCAGCCATGGGAGCTGAGGAAGGACCTTTAGGAGCTGCTTTCTCACTCTTTTCTCCTTCCATCTCTTTGTTCTGGGGATGAAAGAAGCCCGCTATCCCACACAGTTGCCCTGTCTCAGACCCTGCAAGCATCTGTCCTGTCCTCTGCTCCCTTCTCCTTCAGCTCCAGATGCCATTCAGGCCCAGGTGCTAGGCACTGTAGAGCAGTGGCTAATTTGGATTTGGATGCTAATTAGAAATGAACAGATTGAATGGAGAGCACTTAGCCAGGGTTAATCAGCAGTTAAGTGGCCAGCCCAGACAAGCTCCCATGGCTGTGCTCAGCCCAAAGGAGTGGCACGTGGCGTTTCCCAGAGTTTACTGATAACCCAGCTGCCCTGGTCTGTGAACCAGGCCCTTGGCTTGCCACACATTGTCCAGCCTATGCTGGAAAAGACATTTTTGCAGGCCACAGCAGGAGGCTGCATCCTCTTTTCTCACTGCTTTGATGGGATGTTGGAAAGAGACAGGCAAGAAAGGGGAACCCACTTCCCCACCATGGGGGTGTGCAGACCTTTGATGTCTGTTTGGATTACAGTGGTTTTCATTTCCAAATGGGAGGAGATGGAGAGGATGCAGGGTAGCTACCAGAAGGTGCAGCATCTCAGAGTCAAGATTCTGCTCATTTCATGGGTAGTCTCTCTTCTCTGGTAGAAGATAACAGGTTTTGTTGTGTATGGTAGGTGTATGAGGCTCCTACCATCACATCCACAATGCATCTGGAGCTTTTGGCCCTGACATTGCAGAAAACTCCCCTTGTCTGTCCCATCCTTGGCACCCAGCCCACAGATTGAGGACCCTGCTCTGTCCTGCATGTCCTGCCAGAGTCACCTATGCTAGGAGAAAAAGCTTCCTGCCCAGGAACCAGAGCAAGTAATCACTGAAAATACAAGAATGCAGGAGCCCCAGCAGGCATTTGGGCTTCTCTTTATCTAGACATGATAAATGATAGTGGGAGGTAAACCCCAAAAAGTTGTGTCTTGCACCAGCATGCCATGGATGAGGTTCCTAGCACATCCCAAGCCCTCGTTGAGAGCCTTGTTTTCCTTTGTGTATGTGTTATTTCATAGCTCTATCTTTCAGCTTCATAGCACACCTCTTTGCTCTTACTTAAAAGCAGCAATTAAAGATATCTGTGCTTGCTGTATCTACATCATTCACAAGGTCCAAGATCCCACTTCCAGCTCATTCTCCAGCTCTGGTTTCTGCCCAGGGACCTTTCAAAACACAGAGCAGTTTTCACATCAGTTCTTGGACCTGTTTTCTCTTTCTCTTTTGCCTGTTTTATCCATCCCTCTCCTATTGTGTCAGCAGTGTAAAGCTGGCTCTTGGCCTTTGCTTTTGTGACTCAAAACTACCTTTTTAACACAAAGGTTACAATCTTCAGCCTGGTCATGTCCAATTCATTCCAATCTCTGCAAGTCCATATTGGGTTATGTCTATGCACAAGATTTTTCATCTGTCTTACAATATTGCTGTAGGGTGTAACTGCCTTGTGCTAGTAATAAAAGCGAGCCCTATTGCACATGTGGTTGATCCCACATAAAAATCTCTTTCCTACGTGTTTTATTTTGTTAGGGGAACCAGCATAAGCTGCAAAATCAAATGTGCCTTTTAGCTGGTGTAAATTAGATATACTCTGGCTAAATGACACGTTTGTCGCACTGAGCTGACCTCTTCTCCACATGATCTTTTTTCTTGTGTGTCATAGTTTAGTTAAATATATAGCCTGAAGGGGGGTCATCTGCTGCTACTTTTTCCTCTCTCCTGGGGAAATTATTCTACCATCAAGTTGTTCTGATATAAAAGCCCTTGTAGCCAGTTTGCCTTCGGTGATCTTTTTACCCTCGTCTACATTTGCCCCTTCAGATCTCTCAGAGAATCTTTTTCTTTAGCCATAATAGCTTCATTCCATTTTGTCAGACCATCATATCCATCAGCCTGGATTAACACTTCTGTAGTAACACTAATCACTGATGTATTATGGGTAGTGATAGAAAAAGGGGGGACATTTTTAAATAAAAGAGGGGAGATTTAGATTAGATTTTAAGAGTAAATTCCTCACTCAGAGAGTGGCAAGGCACTGGAACAGGCTGCCCAGAGATGTTATGGGTGCCCCTTCTGTGGAAATGTTCAAGGTCAGGTTGGATGGGGTCCTTGGCAACCTGATTTAGTGAATGGCATCCCTGATGGGTTTGGAACTGAATGGCCTTTGAGGCTGCTTCCAACCCAACCCATTCTGTGATTTTCATGATGCCTTCCTTGTCAGCCTCCTCCTGAGGTCAGGGGCTGCCCATCTGCCCCAGCTCAGCACAGAGCCTCAGTGATGCCACAGCACTGCTGTGAGCGCCCAGGCAGCTTGGGGAGGGTGTTTGACCAGCAGCACCTGAGCAACCCCTTCCCTTGCCATGCCCACAGATAACACCTGCCGCTTCGAGGACGAGAAGATCTGCGGCTTCGTGCAGGACAAGATGGACAACTTTGACTGGACCCGGCAGAACGCCCTGACCCAGAACCCCAAGCGCACCGTCAACACGGGGCCCCCCACGGACATCAGCGGTACGCCCGAGGGTAGGCACAGCTCTGGGTTTCTTCTGCCTTGGCTGGGGAGGGGAGGTGCACACCATCTCCTGGCAGGAGTCTCATGGCTCTGGGAGCTGATGGAGGGCTGATCTGCTTTCTGCCTCACACAGGGTGCAGGGAGCAGGCAGTTAATTTGCACGTTACTGATTGGAATTAAACACACAATTAAAACACCCACAACTTTGTTGAAGGGAATAGTGTGAGCATTAGTTCTTGTTGTCAGCTAATTGCCTGCTGCCTAATGCCCTTGCACTGTTTGATGTTTGTTTTGAAGTAAAAAATGGATAAACTAGTAGGAGAATAGCATGTAGAAATGGCCCTGTAGATTTTAGTGAGTTGTTTCCTCAAAGAAATTCTCAGGGATGCAAACAGATCTCCTTAGTACCAAGCACAGAAGCATGAGAGACCAGACAGGAGCTGCCTGTGGGGCAGGAGGAAGCCTCACCTATAGCTGGAGGAGACTGGTGTTACGTATTGCTCACACTAGCTGTGCATGGAATACCTGCTCCCAGTTTAGCTGGATACTACATCTCTCTTCCTGTAATAAGAAAAGTAAATTTGTATGCAAACACAGATCTTTGAACTCAGAAAAAAATGTGAAACATCCAATGGCCAGCTAAGGAAATGGTTTTTCCCATTAGTGTTCAGTACACCAACCTGATTGAGCATTGAGAATGATGTTAACAAATTAAATGGCTAATCTGTTCCTCTCTGGGCTGTTAACAACTACTTTGGTATTGTTCTCTTTAGACAACAAGATTGTTTAGGCTAGATGTACCAAATCCCCTCTCCCTCTGCTTGAGGCAGTGAAATTAGTCTGGAATGGTTTCTCTTTCTGGTGTTCTCCTTGCACAGTGCAGTCAGCTCTGAGTCTTCTTGTGCTGCAGGAGCAAGGCTTGTTCTGCACCCATACAGAGGTGCATGTTCAGTAGTTCTCCTGCTACGTGTGCTCACAGCAGGTCTGCAGATGCCCACCTCTCCTGAGCTTCCCTAAATACTGCTGAGGCAGGGGAGGCACTGCAGACATCCTGCAAGGGTCTCTGGCCAGGATCCCAGTGGGCAGTTGGGCAGAGCAAGGCCGTGTCCCCCGGGGAAGGGCTGGTCTCCCAGCCACCCTGCCATCCCATCATTTGGAGGAAGGGAATCCCAGTGTGTGCTGCCTTTGCCCACCTTTCCCTCTCGTTCTGCAGGGTATTACATGTTCATCGAGGCGTCCCGGCCACGGGTGACAGGAGACAAAGCCCGGCTCATCAGCCCCCTCTACAATATCACTGCCAAGTATTACTGTGTCTCCTTCTACTACCACATGTACGGGAAGCACATTGGTGAGTACCCTCTGGGCAAGGGTAAACTCAGCCTCGTGTGGGCTCTTAGGGAAGATCTCCAGCCTCTTGCTCCAGCAGTTGTGCCTGCAACCAGCAATTCCAGAGGGTGGGAGTCCTACTCTGGTATTCCAAGCAATAGGGTGGGATGCTGCTCTCAAATACTTGTCCCATAGCCTAGCAGTGTCAGGGTTGTGAGGCTTTCACAGCCCATCCTTGGGGCAGCACCTTACATTTGGTCTGTCCATTGGTGAAGAGAGGAGGGTGAAGGGGCTTTGTGGACCAGAGAGCTCTGTGGTGGCCACAGCTGTGTTGGAGTGGGCAGGATTTTGCTCTGCCAGCTGTGCCAAGGGGCTGCCTGCTCTGCCTGGCTCCCTGCTCTCGTTAGTGTAAGCCTCGAGTGCAGCGAGCACCACAGAAGCGCCTGGCACACTAATGAGTTTCCATATCCAGTCAAGGAGCAACTGCTAATTCGTCACCTCTTGATTATAATTTCATTAATTTGAATAATAGATGCACTCTTCCCACAGCACACAGGGTTATTAATCACCTGCTGGACTAGAGCCTGACTGAAAAATCAGGGCCCAGGCAGGAATGTGTCTGCCCTTCAATAAGCAGGGTTAATTAACCGCTCTCTGCTCAGTACTGTAGATGTCATAGGGAGGGAAAATGCTCCTGAGTCTGGCCACATCTCTGTGCGCATGTGGCACAGCTGAGAGGTTAAACTGAAAAATCTGGGCAAGGCTGAAACCCTGACACCAGGGCTGTCTAGGGCTAGGAGCTGGGCTGCAGTTCACTGAGCAGGTCTCCATCTGTGTCTGTGTTTTGAGGATTCGTATCTGCTTTCTGCACTTGGAATTGGGCTGGGTCAGAGGTGTTTTCACACACCTGGATTCCCCCTGGAGACAGACTGCTCCATGTTGTAGCCATGCTGGCAGTGGCAGGATGCTCGGGCCGAGCACTGTCAGTGTTGGCTCACACCAGGTTTTCCTGGACCTGCTGGTCCTGCTTAGCTGACAGAGTCCAGCTGCTAATGCTGTCTGGCAAACTCAAGTGTTCCCTGCAGCTGGCCCTTATGGTGGTAAGTCAGCTCTGCTGCCTAATTCCTGCTCATCTTCTTCTGGAGGCTTGCAAAGTGGTCTCATTCTTTGATGAAGAATGTCCCAGACTGGTAAGAGATTGGCAAAAAAAAAAAAAAAATGTGTAGAAAAAATGTGTAGAGAGGAGGCCTCTCTTGCTTTTTTCCTTGTGTCATATTCCCAAGTTCATTTCACAGGTGAAATAAAAGCTTGTCAACATTTGCTTGATTTTGGAATAGAGCTCGGTTTAACAGTTGTGGTGGTCTGTCTGGACATGGGGTGGACTGGACCTGCCAGAGAATCAATTCATTACAGGTGTTTTGCTTTTAGCATTTTAACTCTACTGATTTGCTCCACCCACAAATGGCCCAAAAGCAACAGTGACTCCCGAGACTTAAGAAAGCCTCTGAGTGCCATTTTCTATTCCTCAGCTTCAGACACCTTTCATATGTGTTGATTTTTCCCTTCATACCCAGTGTTACGGCCCCTGCCTGATCCCTGTTTTTCCTCTTGTTGTACAAAGGGGCTGATAAATTTCTGTGAGGTGGATAGACTCTTTAATGCCATTTGATTTCCATGGTGGGTACTGCTGAGCTGAGAGCAAAATTTTAAATCAGACTGATTAGACAGAGACAGAGATTGAAAGAGAACAAAATGAGAAAAAAGTTCGTGTGTAATGGCCACAACCCCTGGCTCACCTGGTGCCAGCACAGCCCTGCCAAGCCAGTGCCAGCAAGAGCATATCAGATTGCTCCTGTCAGCAGACAATGCCAGCAAGAGGGTGTCTCCCATCCCAAGCCTCTTCTAGCAACTCCAGCCCCATCGTGGAGCAAACTGAGGCTCTGTCACTACAAAAAGTAGCCATATAAAATCCCGACATTTATTTATTTTTTTAATAACCCTTTTATTACCTTTTTTTCCCCCCCACTACAGAACTTGAAAGCTGGTTTACTCTCACAATTTGACTATAAAATATCCACAGCCATCCAGGCAAATCTTCCCTGGGAGAGTTCCCAGACACTACTCGTTTATAATAGATATGACGAAAGAGAGAAACAGAATACAAATGCACTGGTTGTAGCCATGGTATAAAATATTCAGTGCCTAGCAGAGCAGGATGCTGTTGAATATCTCTCAGCTGATGAGAGAGCAGGATGAAGGGGAGCTCCCTGGAGGCAATTCCTGTTCTTCTGAAGTTATTTGGTCATCTGTTTTCCTTCCTCTGGCCCCCTCTGTAGCCAGCACTCACATTGCCCTATGATCCTGCCAGACCCAACACAAAAATCAGGGGGAGGGGAAGAAAAGAGATCCCATTTCCACCAGGCATTCAAGAACAAAGGTGTCTTACTTGCGGCTGGCATAGAAATAGCAAATGAGGCTCAGATGGTTGGAGCCTGGTGCTAATGATGCCATTGTTGTGGCATTGGTCCCTGTGTGGGCCAATCACTTAAGAGTTGGACTTGATGATCCTTGTGGGTCCCTTCCAGCTCAGAATATTCTGTAATTCTGTGTTTTTGAGGAATTGCTTGCTTTCTTCAGGGGAGGAAGCTAGCCATGAGAGCTAGCAGCTATTTGCCGAGTTCAAAAAGCCTCTTTGCCAGAATGGCTGGGTGAGTCAGCACCACATCTGGGAACAAATCCTCAACTCCTTGTTTCAGCCATTTGACTCCTCTTCCTCCCTTCCCAAGGACTGCCTGAGAGGGGGATGCTTTAAGGTGACAGTTTCCCTGACAGACTGGTTCCAGCACAGTCCTCTGCCACCTTTCTCTCATGCCTCCTAACTCAGTGGTAGCCAGGTACAGCCTCCTGCTCACTGCTGGATGCCCTCACAGGCCCTGCAGCAGGAGGTGTCTTCATGATCAGTGTGCAGGATGAAGGTTGCTGAGAGAGACATGGAAGTTTCAGCCATTGAATGGAGAGTTAAAGGTGTGATTGTTCCCACTGCTGACACAGACTTTTTCTGACCACCCCAGCTAAGTCTGGTTTATGTATAGATGGGAAGGATGGGAAGCTTCCAATAAAATTGTAAAGTACTCATTGGTCTCTACAGCTTCTTGAGGAGGGAAAGGTAGTGAAAGGTGCTAATTCATGATATCTAGTGACAGGATGCATGGAAATGGTTCAAAACTGCATCAGGGGAGGATCAAATTTCTTTATTGAAAGGGTGGTCAGACACTGGAATGGGCTTCCTAGAGAGGTGATCAAAGTGGTCAGACAGTTGGACTAGTTGCTGGTTGTAAGTCCTTTCCAACTTTTCTTTCCCTTCCCTTTTCTTTTTACTCTTCTACTCTATTCTGAGATCCCATGAGGAACAGTACAGGGGACTGATGAAGAAGGATTTTGGTTCTGAGTCATTGGAAACAATGAGAGCTGATCAGATCACTTGCCACAGCATCTGAGTTCAAGAAAGCCATGTCTGTTTCACAGAGGGAATTGGGTTGTGGGCAGGCCACTAACACAGGCAGTGTCACCACTGATACCCTCCTGCTGAGGAGGAATCACAGGTCTGGAAGGCCTGCCAAACTGAATTGCTTCTTTACTTCTTCAACACAGATCAGACAATCAGTGCAAAGGTGTGTCTAAAAGGCCCTGATGGGTAGGAGCCAGCGGGTGCCACGGGGCTTCAACTTGCTTCTGACAAGTGATGTTAGTCAGGGCTGTCAGGTCACACAGGTTGAGAGGTACCAGTTATGTCGATGCAAAAGCAGCTTGAACCACAAAGGCATCATTTTTGTAAGATTCAACATCATAGCTTCCTCGTTCCTACCCAGACTTTGTTTATGAGCACAGCACCCTGCCACTGCACAGTAATACAGGTGGCACCCTGAAGGTAGCTGCATTCTTGGATACAAAAAGTTTGCCTTATATAGAAATGTGTTGTTCATTAAATCCATGCCATTATCTCCAGTGCAATAACTCTACACAGCAGAGATTACATCACTGGATTGATTTAGGCGAGGCTGATTTTCCTAATGAGTATGATTCACTTTCCTCTAGGCCCTTGGAAACAAGTTGCAGTGAGAGTTAAGTGAACAGTTTGTAAAGAAAAAATGTATTCAGTTTTTATGATACTTATTCTTTTTCCACTTATTCAGATGTTCTTGGCTTTACTTATTCCTCCATCGATGAACACGTATTTGACTAATAATTTGTTAAGAGATCAGCATCTTTCTGTGGGCTGTGGTATGGACCCTTTGGATAGACTGTGGTCTCTTCAGTTAGGATCTGCATGGGTTTTTGGGAGATTAGTCAAATACCATGATCATGAGGAAGGATTAGAAATACCTAGCAAGAAGACCACTAATTTGTAAAGTGTCATTCAACCTCTGTAAGTTCAATACAGTGGCTCTGAACCAAAGACAGATGAAGTCATTGTTTTTCTAAAGAATTCAGTGAACTTTGGGTTAGAGGCATAGCTTTAAAGATTATTAAGACCCAGTGGTACTGATACATCATCTAATCAAAGTTCCTGCATAACCAAGGACAGAGAATTCCCTTCAGTTACTTTTGCTGAAGCCCAGTAAATGCTATGTGTCTATACCTTCATTAAATGTTTACTTACAAGGAGCACCATCAGCATGTTTGATATATAGGATTGAATCATCCCTAAGCCAAAGAGCTTAACATCTAAAGAAGACATGGAGAAGAGGGAAAGGTGTTCAAGGATTGGCTACATGACATTTTTGTTCCACAAATATTGTGTCTTCATGTTGATGCAGGCATTCTGTTTAGTACCTTGAATGTGGGTTCACTGATCCCTGCCTTTCCTTGCCCCTCACTAAAAAGGCATCCCTGAATCAAGTTCCCGGTGCAGACAGACACTGAAATGCTGCCTTCTTCAAAAGTCCTCTTCTGTCTTACCCGTTGAATGTCTGACTACTTTTCTTCTGCAGATTTTGTTGAGAAGGAGCATAGATTGCTGGCACCCGTTCACTTGCAGATGCCCTGAATCCCCACAGATTTCCTTTGCTCCTGATCACCTGATTGGAGACACTGTTATTCCTCTGGTGGACAGTTGCTGTGATCCCCCTCCCTTCAATCAGCAGAACATTTTTCTATTCAGACTTTAAGCACAGCAGCAGCCTTGTGCAAAGTTGAGGAGCTGTAAGGATACACTGCAACCTGATCATCTCCTGAGACATCAGGTGTTGCATCAATTATTCAGACTCTGAAACTGATGTATACAAAACCTAACAGACACTTAAGAGGAAACAGGAACTCTCAGAGCATATCCAGCTACTTCTCCAGCA
The DNA here is from genome assembly GCA_034509425.1 of Eopsaltria australis. Taxonomy (NCBI): domain Eukaryota; kingdom Metazoa; phylum Chordata; class Aves; order Passeriformes; family Petroicidae; genus Eopsaltria; species Eopsaltria australis. Next base: position 1,652,530 of record JAVTVJ010000396.1, read on the forward strand.
CTCCCTTGTCACTCTTCTATTGTCTCCATAGACCATTAATTATTTCACTGTTGGACATTCCGGTGCATATCTGGACACCCCCCTGGGTGCTCTGACAGGATAAAGGCTATGGGGCCAGAATGCAAAACTGTGATACACTACTTATGCATCCATCCTGATCTGTTCTCAAGCTTCAACCAGACATGATTTTGTAATGTATTATCATGTATTATCATGTATGGAAATGCATCCCAGAAAATCAAAGAAATGCTCAACAAGTGTCAGTCACCACCATCACTTCTAGGAATGACTTCCTCTCCCAAAGAGAGCTCTGCAAGGATGACAGGCACCCCAACATTTGAAGGAGTTTGCAGTTGCAGGTTTGGAGTCTCACTGTCTCGCCTTGAAGTTTTGTGGTGCAAGTAAGGCTGTCAAGAAGTGGGAAAAGTCTCTTGCTATAATAATAATATAATGCATCCTGACTCAAAGCTGGGAGCACAGCTTGCTCTAACAAACAGCCTTCCTGCAGCAAATCACTTTCAGGGCCTGAACCATTCATCCTCTCACATCTCCCTGGGTCAGGCAGAGGATGAGGCCGGAGAACAGCTTTTGAGTGGTGTCCTCAGTTCAGCAGGAAGAATATGTGATCTCAGCTGCTCCTTCCTGCTGTCTCGCTGGCTTCAGCGTTGCAGTAAAACAGCCCATCTGCTTCAAGCCCTGCAGCCATGCAGCTGCCCTGTGCTTGGCTCCCAGGACTGAGACATCACAGACAGGGTGATGATGGGGAAATAGGGAAATTGTTGATAGGGATAGAGAAGAGACAGGCAAAATCTTCCTCAGCATAAGTACATTCATGTCTGCAGGGTTTTTGTCAGGAACTCTTCCACACACATCTCTTGTATTGTGGGGGCTCTGGGAGGCTGCCTCCTCTCTTGCTGAGGTCTTAGCAAAGCCTGCCCACGGAAGGGAGACAGGCAGAGTCCCGTGTCTGGCTGTTGTGCTCTTTTAAACCTGGCAGTGTCTATGAAGCAGACTTTGTTTCAGCTCGTTGGAGAGTGCTGAGCACAGTGCATGCTCTCAGTCTGAGAGCTGAGCACATGAATTCCGCAAAGGACCCAGCTGTCTCTGGTGCCAAAGATGAAAGGGCCCGTTATCAAAGTTGGGAGGAGAGACAGCATTGCCTGAAGGCATCTGGGCATGTCACGAAACAGAGGGTGAACAAGGAGCAAACAGACTTCACAGCTGGACTATGGTTCACTCTGCTTCTTGAGTCTACAAAATTGGTGGGAAAAGTTGCCTTTGCATGATCTCCTTCTTGCTAGGTTTTTCATACTCTCATTTTTAATGGCTAGACTTGATGACTTGATGTTAAAGGTCTTTTCCAACGTAAACAATTCTATGATTTTCCCCCAGGGTGACCTCTCCTCTCTAAGGTAGTACCCAGCACTTCTGGAGACCAGCAGCTACAGCAGGAAAGAGGGAATGAGCTGCCCCATCAGCATTGGCCCATCCTGCTTGTCAGCACAGCTGCACAGAGAACCGAAGGAGAGCATCCATTTCCCTGCCCAGCACCTGGGGCTCCCCCTGCCCTGCCTGGACCTCAGTCACAGGCAGCACTGGGCTCCTACACAGCCATGGCCCCAACAAGTGTCCAGCTCTGAACCTACCACTGAGTCACCCTCCCTGTGCCCTCCCTCTAGTCTGTTCTGTCTGCTATATCAGATGGGCCTTTGTTCTTCTGAGACCACATAAATTTAACATTATGGAGCATGGAGATCTTTTTTCTCCCTCTATTCAATTTTTTAAACCACATCCTGTTGTCCACACATAGAAAGCCTGTTACTGGTCACAAACAACCTCTGAGGGAATTTTCCACGAAAAGGGGTGCCAGGATTTTGTTCCACAAACACAGTATGAAAGATGGAAGTCTTGTGTCATTCATCTTTCTATGCTAACAGTTTCTCTAATTAGACTGGTGGATCAAATGAGCAAAGGAGCTCAAGCATAGCTCCATTGCGAGTCTGCTCCTGCCATATCACCATCTGCTCTCTGTGTACACAGACAGGTGGGGATATGCTGCAGAGACGGAGCTATAGCTGGAGCTTGCCTGCCTTCCTCCCATTATTCCTCATCACAAGACTGCCACAATACCACTGCACTTACCCCAGTGTCTGCAGGGTCCAATCCCCCCTGCCCAGTGTGTCTCCCCAGGAGTCCAGCTATATGTCCACTTTACCTTTTTAGTGTTGTTGCTTCTCTGCTGGTACATTCCCTCCATCCTGAAATTCCTGTACATGCCAGACTGGTCAGATAGATAGTGATGGATCATAGATCAATCTGTGCAATTGGCTTTGCCATGTCAGGAAATATTACTTCAAGCCCAGCCTCATTTGATGGTGGTTTAGGAGGTCAGAGGTGGAAATGTGTTTGTTTCTTTGGGTTTTTGAAATCCACAGTTAATTCCAAAGAAAATTCCCTGTAGACGTATATAAGTAATTTTCACAGGTTTGCTGTAGGGGAAACATTGCCAATCAAAACTTACTTTATTGCTGTTTATATCCCCAGAAAGTCCTAGACAGAGCAGGAAACAGGAGGCTTTGATTCCCTTGATTCCTTTCTCCGTAGCCTCCCTGCTGTTCCAGAGCATGGAATGTCACACAGCAATCAGCCAGCTGGCAGCACAGGCTGAACATTCTCCACGCCCCGATGCAGATGGGGCCTTGTGAGCAGAGGTGGGGTCATGGTGCTTTCCAAACTCTGACCAGGATGAGCTCTCTGAACCCTCCTGCTCTGAAGTTAGGGGTGGCTGCAGAAACAGGTCTGTGTAGTGACCCTATGACTGGACAGAGGGGATCCTGCACACCAAGCTGAGAACAGTGAAAGATGTGTAGAAATAAAGTTCTGTGTAGTCAGGAGTGGAAAGCAGCCCAGAGGCTTTAATTGTCTTACTCCTCATATGTGAATGTGTGAAGTATCCTGAGAGACTGTGAACGAGTAAATACATCCTACCATAGCAAAAAGACAACTTCCATTCCTAGAAATTATGCGTCAGAACCACTTGGTATAATTTCTGCATCTCTATCTGTGCTACAATTATTTTTCCACCTTCTGCTCTCTAGCTCTCAGAGCAGTTAACTTTCCCCCCAGCTCTGTAACCAGCCTGATGCTGACTGCTATTTATTAACATCCATTTAAATGAGAGAGGGAGAGAGACCTATGTTTGTTGGGGAGATTATAAACAGTAATAGATTCTTTCTGGAGACTGTCATTTACTCCTGGGATTTGCCTGCACTAAGCTTTGGGCTTTTAGTTTCTGATCAGTGTCATTAACATTAAACACTCAGAGAAGTGCTCAGAGCCCCTGTTAGAAATGTAAGAGCTCTTTTCTCCCTAGATTGGTTTTAGCCCTCATTTTGGGTCTACGGGTGACTCTGCTAAGCTGTGCAAGGTCTAAGTCCTCTCCACATTGTAAATCTCTTTCTAGCTACTGGATATCTCTTGTTTCTTATCTCAATCTGTCTTGCCTGCTCTGGAAATGCCATGAGAATTTCCATGGGGGCTTTCAGCCCTGAATTCCCAGTTGGGTGCCAAATCTAAACTGGAGCTGCAGCCAGGAATTCTCATCAATAGCTGACCTCCTGAGATTGCCCCATACTGGAGCAAGGATCTTACAGGAGTGCAGCAGGCACTTGCAGTGAGACCAGGCTGCATGCCAGCTCCTGGCTGTGGATCCCAGCAGCCTTCCCTACCAATCCCACAGAGCTCTGCTGCTCTTGGCATGGCATCCCATCTCTCAGTGTGTAGTGTCATCCTCCCTTTGCTTCCTGACTGCTCCAGCTGCCTGCCTTCCATCTGAGCCATGTAAAGTGAGCTGTTCCTTAGCTTTTTCCCCACCCTATCACCTCACATTAATTCCCCAAGGGAACTCTTGGGGAAACCTCTACTTTCCCTGGCATTCTGCACTGACTGTGCTGGTGGCCCCACCCTTACAGGCCTTGCCTCCCTCCCACTGCTGCCTGTGCCAACTCTTCTGGGTCTACACTGCAATTCAATGTGACAGTGAAGTCCCAGTCCTGTGGAAACTGAGTGAAGACCTTCTTTTGTTGTGAGAAGGTAACATTTCAAGGCATCCCTTGGGTTACTTTATCTGGCAGCCCAGCTGGTCTTTTGTGTGAGTGCCACTCTTTTGAAATGCCAGCTCTGGTCTTCAAGGCAGCCAGCAGAAGGTACAGCTGGCTCTGCCTGTAATTAATTCCTCATCACTCATCACTTGCCTTTATTCTCCCTTTTGATTGGGAAGAAGGAATAATATAGATTACAAGACAAATGCAAAGATTGCCTTGTATGGGAAGAGGTAACAACAGGATTTCTGGTGTCCTGGGATTTCCCTTTTGTTTGTCCGTCTCTGGTCAGCTGGAGAGATACAGCAGCAGATAGATGGTCTGTCTTTTTGTGTGCCTCACCAGCAGGTGCCCTTAGGAAATGCCAGGCAGGGGAGATGGGAAAGGGGCAACAAGGAGAGAAATAGGTAGCAAGACTGTCCAGCTGGCTTTGGACTCTGATACAGGAAACCAGGCATGACTGCAGAATGAAACCAGGGAAAAAGGGTGACTGCAGCAACTGGCACTGGAGAACATCCCAGATGGGTCTTTCTCATGTCCACTGATGAGGAGGTGGAGAGCAGGTCGCACTTTGATTCTTCTTCAGTTTGTAACCCCTGGAAAGGAAGATGACTTAGAAATTCCCACAGTCCAAGTCTGCCATGTTTTATGGCTCTGCCTAGAGCACAGATCTGGAGGTTCATTTGCAGGAACATCCATCACAGGCTGTATGCCCTTAACTTGACTGGCAACTGGTGGCAGACTGACGTGGTAGAAGGGAGTAAAGTAGAAGAGCTGCACAAACTTTAAAATACTGTGGACTCAGTCCAGATAGAGGTTTCATCACTGTTTCAAGGCCAGGAGTCTCTTCCATGCCTTCCCAGTGACAGCATTACTGGAAAATGAATGTATTGTAGTGTGTCAGGGAGCCTCTGTAACTTAGCAGGGATTGCAGGCAGGGCTGTGAGAGCTGGCTGCCCTTCACAACTCTGACTGATTTCTAAGACAGCCATGGGCATGCTGCTCCTCTCTTTTGACCTTCGGTTTTCCATGTGTAGACAGGAGTAGAGAAACACTGCATGCTGTGAGTAGATAAGGGAGCTTCCTTTCCAATTGTAAACCATTTGAAGAATGCCTGCTCGTATTCAGTATTGTTGTGTTAGGGAATTCGGGGGCCAAAAGGTTGTTTTTCCTGATGCTGCAAGGACATGGAGCTGTCAGCCAGGATGTGCTCAGGCTTGGTTTGGGTTTAGGCCAGGCATTCACAGCCAGTGCTTTGGAGGCACTAATTTGCATTCCAGATGCTTCTCTGGGTTTCTTTCTATCTCGCCTTTGCTTTTTTCCTAGGGCATCAAAGTTCGTTTGCTGCGTGATTTGTCCCAGTGCTGGCTACTCAGCCAGGCTATTGTGCAGCAAATCCTAGCTACAAGTCCCCAAATGAGGATAGAATAGACAATGGTTGTTTTTAATCCTTGCTTGCTAGCAGCTTCATATTAATTCTTCATTTGCTCTCAATCCCTCACCTCACCAGCTCTGGTGCCTGTAATTAGCTGCTCTGAACACACTCCTGTTGACATTGATCTATGGGGTTATGTAGTTCCTGCGTGAGCTGTCAGTTTGGACAAGGGGCTCCATGAGGACTAGGTATCTTTAGAGAGACTTTCCTCCATAGGAAGCTGCTGAGGGCAGGGAAGATGCCAAGAAACCAGCAGCTCAAAGCTGGTTTTGCCAGATACTCCTATAGTGACTTCTCCTATCTCTGGCACTGTGTTTCCAGGAGAGAGGTCTCACTGGGTAGGATCCCCCATGGCTGTGCAGTGCCAGCTGGTCTCAAGAGAGAGAGAAACAAGATATTTTTCTCCTTATCCTGGGTTGTGATGTGCATCCCAAACTGAGTACCACCAGGAAAGGGGATTGGATGTACGGTCTATATCCTGTCAGGCCTTCATCTAGTTTTCTCAGCTAGCCTTACAGCTAATGCTTCCGAATATTTCCAGACAATAATGTATTTTCTATCCTCATTTCACTAAATTATATACATATTTCATTTTTTTAACCTTTTCTTGTAAGTCATTCACTCAGAATCTAAACATTTCATCATCTTTATTATGCTCTGAACTCCCTGTGATGTATCTCTCAGTTTCTGACAGCGAGGCACTTGATGGGAGTATTTCCAGGTCCCTGTCCTTCACATGGTGCCCCTTAGGTGGATGTGCCAAGAATGAAGGATTTGGGGGGGATCATGTAGGAGAGAGGTTATACGGGGAAGTCTGTTTCCCTGTCTCTTCCCCTGCCTTCTTTCTGCTGCTTCTCCAAAGGGCGTACCCATGTGGGAATGCGGCATCCCAAGTGCAGGCAGACTGCAGGTGGATAACTAAGGGTTACTATTTGCACCGTACTCTCAGGTGTAATATATCTGTGTATGGAGACCAGAAACACTGATGAGCAACAGCATGACTAGAGTTGTGATTGATTGATTTTTTGAGAAAAAAAAAAGTGGCTCAGGTCAACCCTGGTTGAATGTTTAAACATGTTTTTTTCACTGAAGCAAAAAAGGAAAAGAAGTAATCTGAGGGCATACTAACAAAATGCTGCAGGAAGACAAACTGAGATGGTTTCGTGTGTGGGTGGAGGGTAGGAAGCTGTGACACTGTTTTCAAAGTGAGAACTGGAAATGCTTAGAGATTTGTTGGCTTTGATTTTGGTTTAATGATAGACAAAACCTTTTGGGAATTGCATTTTTTTGAAAGAACTTGAAGTCGGCGTTGATTCACAGGGTCTTTGGGAAGCTCTGAAAACATCAGGCTGGGATGGTACCAGGTGGTGTGGAACAGGCGTCTCAGGTGTCTGGTGCTTCAAAGAACAGCTGCTCACTCCAAGGCTGCTCCCAGGGCAAGTGGTGAATGAGGACACTGGTCATAGTTCCACAGCTGATGGCCAGGACCAGAGCAGAGAGAGCCCTGTAAGCTGCACTGCATATTTCAGGTGTCAGTGGTGAATGAGGAGAGGCAAATATGTGTTTTGAGCTCCCCATTTCAAGTGGAATGTTGAGAAATTGATGGGGTCCAGAAGAAGGGCATCAGGATGGTCAAGGGCCAGGAGCAGAAGTCCTTTGGAAGAGAGGTTAAGCGAGCTGGACTTGCTCAGTCTGGTAAAGAGGAAGTTGCTATCAGTCCTTGCCCCCCAACTGTTTCAAGGGCAAATTCAAAGATAATGGAACCAGAACCTTTTCATATCATTAAATTATATTATAGGGAACAGTGTCCACAACTGGTAGTGCTGGAGGTTCATACTGGACAGCAGGAAAACTTGGTTTCCTCAGGGAAGTTCAAGACTTGGCCAGGCAAAACCCTGCTGCCCTCATGTAGAGCAGGAGACAGCTTCAAGCAGGAGGTTGGATGAGATGCCTCTGGAGGACCCTGTCAGCCAGCATTTCTGCCACCCCCTTCTCGTGCCACTCCAGCCATGCTGCACATTGCTTCTTCCTCATCCTGTCCCTCTTTGTCTGGGTCCGTGCTTCCCTAGGAAAGGCCAGGTGGGTGAAACATTGCCAGTGGCACTTATCCATGAACACAGGAGAAAGCTGGCTCCCTTTAGAGATGACTGCTGGGGCTCTGCAGGCTGTCCCTGGGCCAGCTGGGGCTTACAGCAGTGGTTCGAGGCAGAGCCCAGAGCAGTGCCAGGAGCCAGCCCAGCATGCCAGAGCCCAGTTTCTCTCTTACAGGCTCCTTGAACCTGCTGGTCCGCGTGCGGAACAAGCGAGCCATCGACACCCAGGTGTGGTCCCTCAGTGGGAATCGGGGCAACATGTGGCAGCAAGCACATGTGCCCATCAACCCTCCCGGGCCCTTCCAGGTAAGCCAAGCCCAGAGTCAAGGAGCCACCTGCCACCTGTCCTATCTGTGTGCCATGGATGGAGATTTCCCAGCAGACATCTTCCCCTGTAGCACAGGGGCTGGTGGGGCACAAGGGAGGGAGCTTTCAACCCTCAGGGTCACTGGGGCAAGGCGAGGGCTTAGTGGATGTACAAAGGTCAAATCCACTTCTCTCTGAGGTTTTTATGTGGAATCATCAGTTTGGCACTATACATTTTCAGATTATTGCTGGTCTGGAAACGGCTTGTCAGAGAGCTCCTTTTGGGCATGTCTGTGTGATGGACAGGTGCCTCGGTGCTGAGCAGCTGGGGGATGCTGCCTGTTGGTGTAGAGTAACTGAGTGCTAGAGGTTTCTCCTAGCATGTGCTGCAAGAGCCCACTCCCACTGTGCCCCTTGCTTAGGACCCTAGGAGTGCTTGTGAGTATGAACTGGGCACTCTGCATGTGCTCATCCAGTTGTTCTTGTGTTCCCAGGCCGTGGGCTGCTTTATGGATGAGGTTTTTACCCAGCAGGCTACTCTGCTGTTGTAAGGTTGTTTCTGAGAGCTGCTCTGTACAGGCTGGTTAAGTTGTGGCACTGTGGCAAAATGCCCAGTGGGCTTTTGGATACTTCAGAATAGTAAATAAGAATGTAGTTGCTCTTGCAAGTCCTATTCAGTATTGTTGGCTTGTTAGAGCAGGACACACAATAAAACAGCTCTGATGCTCGTTTATTACTGCACAGACTCTCAGCACAAAGAGTTGGTCCCATAAACAGTGGGATCTGGCTTTTCAGGTCCTATGAATATTGGAGAAACAGGAAGGAAATAATTCTCTTGGGGTTCTGATAAGATCTGCTGTGTGTCCTGCTCGCCTCTGCAGAGCCCTGCAGTGCAGGAAGGGCCCTCCACAGCTGCAGCCTCAGACTGAGCTCTCTCCCATGCTCTGCTTGCAGATCATCTTTGAAGGTGTCCGGGGCACGAGCTACGAGGGGGACATTGCCATTGATGATGTCACTCTGAAAAAGGGAGACTGCCCAAGGAAGCCAATGGGACCGAATAAGGGTGAGAGTGTGTGTGCCTCAGAGACAAACAAGTTGGTAGGAGTGCATTCACAAATGCTCATGCTAAGGATGTGCAGCTGATTCCAGAACACACTGACATGTTGGTGGGACTCAATGGGATGGTTGACCCCACCTGCAGAAGTCACCAGAAGGGCTGTCAGACTCTTGGACTTGTTCTTTACAGTTAAGAGTTAGCAAGAGTCAAAGGAACAACTAGGAGGTGTCATCTCCAAGAAGCTAAGGACTTCCGCAATATCTTGTTTCCTGGAAACTCTAGTTATGGAATCTTTGAAAAAGGAAAGGCCTTCTGCAGGATGTAATGGCCTCTGTAGTGTTAAGTCAGTCCTTCCCCAGGAAAAAAAAAATATGCTCTTTGGGGTGTGGAACAAGGGAGGGCTGTGCTTCTTCCCATTGCCATCTGAGCAGAGAGGCACAGCCAGGCTAAATCCCACCAGCCCCTTTCCAGTCCAGCCACATAAACTGATGCCAGCATTGCAGTGATGGAGACAGCTCCACTCTCACTGGGGTGCAGCATGGGCTGGAGCCACAGTGAGGTGTGTAAGCAGTACAGAGGCACTGGGTGGGAATCACTGGTGTGCCCTGACCCTTAGTCCTGCCTGTGCCCTCAATAACATGGCTCAGGTGGGCCGGAGAGCAGATGTTTGGAGTATGCAAACCAGAGCCAGACAGGCACTTCAGAGCAAGGTTCTGTTTGGTTTATTTACTTTTGAAGTAAAAAACCCTTCAGAGTTAAGAGTCACTTCTAGCAATTTTCTTAACTTCAGAGGTGAAGGGGGAAACAAAAGTCAGAACATTTCAAAATTGTCAAAATTTTAGGTGCAGTTAAAGGTCTCTTTTAGCCTAGGATGTAACCATAACATAATGAGAGTTTTTGTTTGACTCAGGTTGAAAGTTCTGGGGAAGAAAGGAGGATTGGATTGAAAAAGTGTCTAAAATTCATCCTTTTCTCCAAAGTTAGTTTTGGGGAACTTGAGAGCATCTGGGAAAGGCTCAAAGTATCTCTCAAAAGTTCAGGGAACTCTGTGGTTCAGGGTGGGAGAAGACATTGATGTGTTCTGACTTGTTTGATGAGGTCTGTTTGTGTCCCATCACTAATTGTCTTTCTCCCTTCTCGGCTGGCAGCTGTTGCTCTTCCAGGAAGCGGTGTCCCAGCCCTGCACAGCCCTTGTCTTTGTGGCCCATTGACTTTCTTCCTTTACGTGCTGCTCAGATGATGGCAAGCGAGCGCTCCTGTCTTCGGACCAAGACATTCCTGCTCCTTTCCTACTCAGCCACCTCTGCTCCTCTTCCTCCCCTCCTCACTGGCACACCAAAGTGTCCATATGTTACCAAAGACTGACAGGCATGACCATGCAAAGGGATCTGGTTCAGAACTGGAGCACTCCTTGAGAAAGTCATAATGTCTAGAACAAAATTAAAAAATAAAGACATAACTTTTTTTAAAAAGCACGTGCACAAGAGAGAGAGTGAGAGAGAGAGACAGAGGAAGGAAAGAAACACACACAGAGAAAAGAAGGAATGAAACACAAAATATAGGAATGAAGAAATGTGAAGAGCAAATGAAGGAAGAAAAAAACACCCCCATGTTTCCTTGGGAATGTCGGACAGGACTTCCTCAGGGAAGTGGGAACTTGTTTTAAATGAACAAACAAAAATATATTAAAGCACAAATTTCTACCAGAACAGTTACCTTCTTTGCTGCAGAGCCCACGGCTTAGTGGATGATATCCTGCAGTACTCCCCTTGTCTCCTCATGCTTTCCTGCTGGCTGGGGCTGCCCCGCTGGGGCTGCAGCTCCCTGCAGTGACCCCAACCCGGTCTGTCTGTGGGGCTGCAGCCGCCCCAACAGCGCCTTGCCTCACACCGCATGTGCTTCAGTGTCTCCATCCATCCACACCTCCCAGGCTCTCATGTATTTAATTGTCCCCAGTGTGGTTTGCTTTGGCCTTTCCCCACCACTCTGTGCTTTTCATTCCCCGGCCTGAAGAAGATGGAGCAAGGAAGGGACCGCTGACATGGACCACGCTGAGTGGTGAAGTCCTGGCTGGATCCAGCTGCAGCACTGGCCTCCAAGAGCCTCTTTCTGTCTCTCAGAATTCTTGTTGGGTAGGGAGCAGGTCTGAGCTGCTGACAGAAAAGTCCGGTCTCTATGGGGCTGAGGGATGGGGTGTGATGGGATGGGACTGGAAGGGTGGAGCAGTTGCACATTGGCTTCCCCCTGTGGATATTGGGATGACGACAGCCTCAGCCCTAAACTGAGGATTGCTTCTCTGCCAATATTTTGTTACCTATTTATTTTGGTTTATATTCCATTGCTTAACTTCCTCCACCTCAAGTTTTCTGCATTATGGGAAGAGTCAGGCATTTAAATGTTCTTCAGACAGACAGCAAGTCCTGTGCCCACGCCCCAGCCCCTGAGCTGGCAGTTCAGGCAGCTCCAGTGCTGCCCCCTCACCTCCCGAGGCCTTTCTGCATGCATGGTGCATTCCCTGCAGTGTGGGCAAAAGGTGGCAATGGCATCACTGCTCAGGGCTGAGGTGGCTGAATTTTGCCAGCACATGCAGCCACATAGGCACTCAGCTTCCACTGCCAGGGCAGTGGCTAAAGGAGCTGAAAGGTGGAACAGGCAGGAAACTGCTCCAAGAAGGAGGGAGGCAGGAAGAGGGAAGAGGGGCTTGTGCTGAACTGTGGCCCTGCTTGCCACTGAGGAACAAGGGAACAGGGATGGGGTAAATTCATCTTTTTCTTGATGGTATCATGAGTGGGTAAAGCTGGTGTTTCTCTCTGCTGCAGACCTGTAGCAGGTCTGGCCTAACCTCAAGGTGGAGGCATGTGCTGCTTTAGGTGAGCCCCCAGCAGAAGGATTTGTCCTGTAGCAGCCAGTCAGGAGCTCTGATAGCCTTGTTGCATTTGGAAGCAGCTCAGGGCATGATTTACCTCCCTGCACAGGGCAGAGTTATCCCCACAAAGCTGTGAATTGGGGTTTACTAGCCCACACTGGCAATTAGTTAAGTGTGACTCTTCCTCCTAAAGGACACGCCCTCCAAAATCTCTATCTGGAGCACCACAGATAAGATAGCTGTCTCACTGAAGACCCAGTACCCATGGCTCCTTACCCATTTCTGATGAATATATCAGCTTCTCTAAGACAGCCGTGTTTGTCTGAAATCACCTGAATGTATTGGCTGCCTCCTGCACTGCTCAGCTTCCAGCCACAGCTGGGGCCTCATTACCTTCACTGATGGAGGGGGAAAGCTCTTACTTAACTCCCAGGAGATCCAGCCACCATCAGAGAGAGAAAGGACATCAGCTCTGAGAGACAAGGGGACCTTCACAGAAGGCCTTGTGAGACAGTGGGAGGGCAGGATACAGATCTCCCCTGCTTGTTTTGCTTTTCTCCATTTCCAAGGATTGGGACTGTGTCTTTTCTGTCTCCTCCCTCCAGAGCCCAGACCTCAATCCCAGTGCACATTTGGCCAGGAAACCCATGCCTGTTGCCCAGGGCCAGGCAGTGTCATGGCATGCAGTGGGTGCTGACAGCAATTCTGTGTCTTGCTGTCTGTTGCCTTTTTCATGGGCAGCCAGTGCTGCCCTTCTTTAGGCTGAGCTCTTGCAGCACTGTGCTCTTCCTTTCCTCTGTGCTTGTTGGAGGTCAGAAGTCATCACCCCACTCCTGATAAGAGTCCACTTTCACTCCTAGGAGAGAGACCGTGCTTTCCAGGGGCCCTTGGGAGCTTCACCATGGCTCCTGATCTGTCAGCAGGAAAACATTTGTGTTGCATTGCTGGTTCCAGGAGGCTTCTGCTGGGCAGAAGGTGGAGACAGGAGTGCTTCCCATGGGTAAGAGATAGCCCAGGGCAACCATCTCTCCTTCTAAGCTCTGAGCCAGAGGCCCTTGTGGGTGTGCTTCTACAGTCTGCTTAGGCCAGGTTGCACAAACACCCAGCTTTTGCTGGTGTTTAGTGGGTATCAGAGGTGCTGTGGGGCTGAGGAGGTGCAGCCTGAAGGTTCAGGATGATGGACAAAGCATTACCTGTGAGGCGAGTGTCAGCAGAAGGGCACCACACATTTAGAAAGGGACGCTGGCAGGCAGGGAGTCCACGCCCTGCTGCCAGCCCCTGCGAGGAAGGATGGAAGAGCCTCAGCACCCAAATCCATGGCACAAGGGGCAAGAAGCCCTTTGCTGGCTGTAGGTCCAGGGCTGCTGGCCCTTCTGCTTCAGTAAAATCTCAAGAAGCCCCTTCCCACTTAGACCTCTGCTCTTTCATCTCTGGCTAGAAAGCAGCTGGTGGTGAGTTTGGGGGAAAGTTGTTAACCCAAGTGCCTCTGCTTGTCCGAAGTACCAAGGACAAAAGGAAAGCCCTCATTTCCCTGGCAGATGTGCTGAGACATGGTATCAGAGGAAAGAGGCACTTTAGCAGCAAGGATGGGAAGCTGTGCAGTGATGGGGTGGGAGGAAGGCAGGGTCCCTCTTCTTTGGGGATGGTGGCGTTTGTGGCTTACAACCCCATGCTTGAGAGGCAAGTCTCCTTGTGGTGGTAATGCATCCCAGGTGAGATATAAAGCCATGCTCCTTACCCCTTCCAATTAAAGATCCCTTCGCATTTTTCACAGTGTTCTGGCTAAATTACAGTCCTTAAACTTAATTACTGTCTGTCTTCTTAAATATCTGTTGCAGTCCCAATGTTATGTTTCTCTTCCTGATGTTTTATGTTGCTCTGTGCCTATCGAGTAGCTGCTTTATTCCACTCCAGAAGTGGCTGCATTTCAGCAATGGTGGATATTATTCCTGTATATAGTATGAAAGTCCCTGCAGAAGAAAAGTGCAATATAAATTTAAGAGACTGCTTTTATTTACAAGGAGACCTCTGCTTGGTAGTTGTAGAAATACATTAGGAAGAATGCTGTGTGGGTGTTAGCCAATATATACTCGATTTCATTTTTTTTCAGGGTATAAAACAGAAAATATGTGAGTGTGCAGGCTCCTGGGTATAAGTTGTAGATATTAGAAGTAGTGAATGCTACTGTGTAGTTACAAGTGGGGCTTACAAAGAAACTTACATTTGAAACCTCTTTTTGTAGTTGTTCATCGTATTCTGAAAAATATACTTTTTGATTATAATTTTCTACAGTTCAGTGCAAGTCCAAATAGCAGGTCATCAACTGAACTTTAATCCATGGCTTTTAACAATATGAACATCAGTTCCTACTGCTTGCCCTGAAATGCAGTTCTTGGCTGGTAATAATAATAGACTGTTTTTCTTCACAAAGATCAGCCACTGGAAAGCGATGGACCTAGTGTGTTCCATTTGATCTGGACTTAAGTAATTAGGAACACCTGAGTGCAACTCTTTCCAGCTGTATGGGAATGAAAAAATGTTTCATGTATATGAAAAACTTTGCATAGTGCACAAATGGTTTGGGAACTGCTCGTGGGTCCCTTTCAACTCAGCATATTCCGTGATTCTGTGACTGGCAGACATGTAGAGCTGCTCCAGCAGAGCTGCACAGCGTGCTGCCTGGAGAACAGCTGGAGCAACTGTGATAGGGAGCCCTTCTTCTGGGAACTAGTTTTCTTCTGGAAAGAAATATGGTAGCAATCAGGGAAAAAGTAGTGGGGGGGGCTTCAGATATTTAGGCTGGTAATTTTTTGCAAAAATAATTTAGAGATGTGAGAATGAGTATAGTGAACATGATACAAATCATATTTTATTCCCTATTGCTATTCACAGTATTGAAATTTAATTTCTTTCTATACAAAATCCTGTGGGTGCACTACTCCAGAATTACAAAAAAAAAAAGACTTTACTACCAAAGGGAGAGCAGAGTCTGGATTCCTCCTCCTCAGCCTGTCCCCATCACTCTGTGCCAAGAAGTGCCCAGTTTTTGGGTTGATGCTGGGTACTTCTCAGCCTGGGGGGGACAATCAGTGGTGCTGGTGGGAGAAGCATCTCTCCATCACTGCCTTGTCTGCAGCATGAAGTGGTGCCTGTGCAAGGCACTGTCAGGAGCAAGCCCTGCTCCCCATTAGCTCTCAGCGAGGCCAGGGTAGGGAATTTTACCTATGGGAATTGGCAGGGGATCCTTCATGCTGCCCTGGGCAACCTCACCTGTGCCAGGCAGGGGCAGGCAAAGGAACCAGGGTATTTTCCCTCCTACATGGAGTAAATGGTGTCATCTCACCCCACCTGAAGAGACAAACCTTTTGGTTAAATTAGAGCGCTCAGGGAGTTGCTGCTTCAGGATGTTGCTGTTTTAGTCACCTTTGTCTGTCAGCACCATGCAGATACCCATTTTTCCCTGGAAATGCTGCAGCACCCCTTTGCCTCCTGGTGCCTTTGGGTGGCCGAGCAGTGGCATGGAGTGACACATCACCATGGGCTCTGTGCTCGAGCTGGGTGTGGTGGGACACAGTGCCACAGCACCTACTGATGCCCAGCTCTTGCACCCAGGGAGAAGGACCCTGCTTTTCAATGGGGACAAGCAGTTGCATTGTATTTCGTGTGCAAAGGATAGGCCTTCTTGCACTCCCAGCTTTGGGAGAGACCACTTGTGGTCCTTTAAACTGCCCCAATATGTTGTCTTTTCCAGGCTGCCCTCAATGTGGGTGCAATCCCTGTTCATAATGGCAAGTGTGCAGCAGCAGGACCCTGTGCAAGCTGTTGCCATAATTTGTGTTTGCTTTGGCCCAACTGTTAACTGCTCATCCTGAGACAAAAGGCTTTTGCAGAAGAAAAATGCTGGAGAGCTCTGGATATTGCATTTTAATCTGACAAAATTTACACTCCGTGGTAAGAACTGGCAGCTGCTGGTTTCCAGCAGGGAGTTGAATAGCCTTGGTACACCCAGCATCCCATATAATAGCTGTGGTACATGTGTGTTTTCAGTATTTCCCTTGGGAGTAAGGCACATGTCAGTTTGGCTGAGTGTCTGCCAACACCCAGCACACCACAGGGGATTTTGGGGTCTTCTGATAGCTACTTATATTCTGGTATGGTCATATCAGACCACTTGTGCCCTGGAGGCTTTAAACATCCTAAGGAGCACTGTGGGACAGCCCAGGGCCACTTTTGACCAAGCTGTCATTCCAGAGAGGGAGAGGATGTAGCTTGCAGGGAACTGTAGTCTGCAGGACAACCTCTTGGCCACGGAAAAGCAGCGCCATCCCGCTCCATTTGGTATGAGATGTGTGCCTGACATCCAGACCCTGAGCTGTGATTCAGGTGCATGCTCAGTGGCTTTGCCATCAAGCATCTTTTCTCAAAAGGAGAGAGCTCCAGAGACAGACAGCAAGTCAGCAGGGCTAACTGTGTCCCTGTGCTGTGTGGCTGCAGGAGATGGGGGCTCAGTCCAGGTCACCTAGATCTGCTCTGGCACCTTCTTCACTTTGCTCCCTGCAGCCCTGGCAAAGCCTGAGGGGCTGGTGGGGCTGCCTGGATGGTGGTGGTGGAGCACAAGCACTTCAGGGCATGTGTTGGCTCCATCAGGGACCTAGTGTGGGTCATGTCCTGGCTTCATCAGAGGCAAAGGAGGGTTCACAACAGCCCCATGTGTGGCTGAAAGGATGGAACAGAACTTGTTCATGTTCTCTGGAAAAGGAGAGAGGAAGGATGAGCTCCACAGTGCATTGTACTTTGTTTCACTGATGGCAGGCAGCAGGCTCTGACCTGCAGCTGCTCAGATGCTGGGCAAGGAGACTAAAGAAAAGCCCTGAGACCAGATTTTCCAGCAAAATACATGAGTCCAGCTCCAGATCCTCAGTATATCTGTGCATGAAGAAGCCCAAGAACCCATTGTCCTCACATGGGTGATCCCTCAGGACAGATGCAAAGGGCTGATCCCAGCTTATGAGCACTGCCCTTCTCTCTGCTGCCTTTCATGGTGAGGGTTTTCCAGCACAAGGCAGAAAATAAGGGAAAGGGAAAGGAAGAAATTCTATCTTTGCTGTTGCAAAGATAGAGCTGGGTGATTAGAGGTTTTGTAGAGGGCTGTGCAGGTTTGTGATAAATCCAGGTTTTGCTTGCATTTGCTATGGCCTATAAAACATTTGCTCCAGTGGAATGATACAAAATTTTGTGCTTCCATTAACTGTTGTTCTTAAAGGAAATTGGGCTATGAATGTTTGACTTAGAGTGGGATTTTTTACCCCCAGGATAGCCCAAACTCAGTTCAAGACAGGACCAGCTGGACAGCTGTCATACAGTGTCAGTCCCCAGGCAGTGCCAGCACCCAAAGCTCATAGTGATGGATGTGCCTTATGCTGTAATGGCTGGGCCATTGCCTGGAGCTCTGAGCCAAGTGAAGGGTACCCGTCTGCTCTGCCGCCCATGTGCATCTGTCCTGTCTGCCAGCCAAGGCTGTAGGAAGATAAAAGCCCCCCTGCTACTGCTGCTGTGAGCCAGTGGGGCCTGCTTTGGCTGGGGGAGATGGGCTCTGGTCCTGCCATTTAGGCAGTGAAGTGGCTTTCAGTTGTGTAAAGCCCAGCTGTTACAATGGAGAGGTACTCCGAGATCTTTAGAAGTTGCATAACTACAGCAAGTTTCAGTTCATCAGCAAAGGCAGGCCCTGGGTAGGAGCTCGAACGTGCCAGATATCAGCAGTCCTGCTCTGCCACTCTGAGTGAGCTGTGACTCCTTTGCTCTCAGCTTTACAGCAGCTCAAGGCTGAGCCCGAACTGGCTAAGAGCAAGTGCAACCCCACTTCCTCCTCTGCATTGTGGCCTCTGCAGGCAGGCACCAACTGGTTTTCTTTTGGTGACCCTGATAAGTAACGTGGTGCTGATGTGAAGCTGTTTCCAGGTGTTGCTTGCACTGCAGGTCCAGCACTGGTAAGGTGTTTATCTTAGCAGCTTGTAGAGGAATCAAATCTAAAAGCTGAGGCGTGGGTGTGTTGCAGCTGCCAGAAATGCAGCAGGGAGGAGACTGGGCCCCTTTTGGAGGTGGATTCCCCACCTTTCCCTTCCACATAGTCCGTTTTCCAACCCTGAGCACCTCCAAGGTGGGACATTCGGTAGATCTTGTCTCGCTGGGCCTTGTTCTCAAGAACCAGCTGTGGGTATCAGTAAACAGAGCGACAGCCAGGCTGTAGCAGCATGGTCAGCTCGAGCAGCACCTGGATTGTACTGAGAGGAGAATATGGATACCATTCTGACTATGAAATGCCCCAAGCATTGATTGGAGTAGTGTTTGGGTCTTTTGTATGGGTGGCAGCATGTACCACACAGACACTGAGCAAGGGATTGGTGAGCAGCAGGCATTTCCCTGGGAAAATTCAGATGCTGATGAGGGAAGGTATTTACAGACCTGGAGCAAAGAATGTTTCCTGTGTATGTAGCATCCTGAGAGAAGAAGTCTCTCTCAAGAGTTTGCTGGAGGTGACCTTCTCCTCTCATCAAACCTTGTTTGTTCTTCTCTGCTGCCCATCCCCAGCTTCTCAGCACATTAATGTAATTGTTGGTGTTAAAGCTGGGTAAAATGGCCTAGTGAAGTGCTTTCAAACAGATGAGTTTGGCCTGTTTTCCAGTTTTTGGGTTCTTCTAGATGTACCATCTCATTCCAGGGGGCTCCACAGCATGCATTCATCTCAAGATACTCCCTAAAAGCTGTGAATGCTACAGATACATAATTATTCTTTGTGGATTTGATCACAGCCCTTGCCTGACGGCATGGAGACAATCTCTAATCTCTAGATGGAATGGGAAATTTGGTGCCAGCATGGTTTTGCTTGGGTCCTTTTTCCCAGTCAGAACCATCCTGCCTGTATTCACAATACACATAGCACAGGAAAGGGGCCATCAGCTAAGATACAACTGCCTCATGGGGAAATAACTCTGACATCTGCCTTTGGCCAGAAGTGAGCATCAGACAGTGATTTCCACATCTTTCTCACTCCATCCCCCTGCTCCTTATTTACCCTCACCAAGTGTTTCATTTCCAGCCTGGAGAGACAGCAGCAGACTTCATCCCTGAATCCCATAGAAGGGGATCACACCAAAATCCTGTCCTCAGCTTCTGAGGTGCGGGGAGAACCAGCTCAGGCCCAACAGTGAGCCACTTCAGTGGGATCCAGTTCCAGTGGGACTGCGTCACCTCACACTTCCAGGTCACCAAGGCCAGTAGAAAGTGTCAGTTGACCAGACAGAAGTGTTTGGATACAGCCCCCCAAACGGAAGGACAAAGTCTGTGTGTTTGGGGATACTGTGGAGGAGGGAGGGGGGTCCTCTCATGTCTCTTGGGTTTTTTGCTATCAGTATTCTAGGTGGGGATCCTGGGACAGAGCCTCATTCTCCACCCAGCTCCCTCATTGCCACCACATCTTGTCCCATCCCCACTCCACATCTCATAGATTGCCTCACCACCACTCAGTGGAGCTGGGACCCTCTTGCCACCATGATACCAAGCCGTCCACAATGTTAAAAGCACAAAACACAAAGGGACTGAACTGAACCTTTTAAACAGGGTGAGATGTTTTATAAGCATCGCCTCATCCACCACCTCCCCCCAGCCCCAATGCACCCACCGTGTAACCTACAGACTCTCAACGTGGATTGTTTCATTCAAATAAAGCTGCAGTACTCGAGTGGGTGAGCCTGTGTGTCCCTCTGTGTGGGGTGGGGGTGACAAGGTGCAGCCTGCAACTGGTGCTCGCTGTGGCTGGGGCAGGGAGGAGCTCTTGTTGCTGCTCAGCACTGAGGCATGTGCCAGTGTTTGACCCCGAGTCTTCCCAAAACATCTGGTTGAGTCCCTGGGGAAGGCTTGCTCAGTTTTGCTCAAACCCCAGCACAGGGGCTGGGCACAGGACATGGCACAGGCAGGTTTGGGGCAGCCAGTGCTGGGGAGCCCTTGTGAAAGGGGTGCTACAGAGCCCTCCCCGATGTTGCCTTACTCAGCACTCCTCCTGCCTTTTCTAAACCTCTCCTTCCCATCCCAGACCTGCAGCTGTTGAGGCTGCTGGCTTCTGATGACACTACTCAGAACCGATTCTTCTGTCCTTTGCTCTTTACTTCTCCCACAAGAAGATGAGCCAAGGCAGCACCTCCAAAACTAATAGGTGTGAAACAAGCCAGCAGTCCTGGGCTGTCAGTGTGGTGCCAGGGCCCTTTGTCCTGGTACTCCCCTCCACCCCAGGGTCTCCAGCATGGGTCCAGCTACCCCATGGACCCATCAGAGAATGGGCAATGCCAACCATGACCCACGTGATGTCTAAGATGTTATAGGGTGAACACGTCTTCTCTGCCATGAGATCTGCAGGGCTACTCAGCTCAGACCCCAAGTTAACATTGCCTCATCCAAGCCCTTAAGAGCAACACTGAAGAGAACTGGATGTGAAAGCCAAACACAGTTTTGTTTTACATGCCACAAGCTGCTGTTGGCTGAACCTCACCAGATTCTAAAACAAAACCAGCACCCAGGTGCCTATCCTGACTGTAGGGCAGTGGATCACATAAACTACAGCTGTACCCTTCACTTCAGCTGGTGTTAATGGTAATGGCTCTGGGGCATCTTGAGCTGCCTGGATAAAGGGGATAGAGCTCAAAGCAATGCAGAAGGGTCTTCCAAACTGACCCAGCATTTCTGCTTCCTATGCTTCCCTCACAGCAAGCAGCTGTGAAAACCACGGGCAAAGAGGATGTTTGGTTTTATGATTCTATGAAAGTAATCATGCCTAGTAAATGCTTCCTTTTTCCCTTTCATGATGAAAAGAACTATTCCAGTTGGGAGTCTGCAGGGAGCTGGATACTGGAATTACTGTGGTGATTTTCAGGTCAAAGCACTGGAAAGTACTATTAAACAAATACATGTGTATGTATATATATATATGTAACATACATATATATTATATATATGCATATATATGCATGCACATAGTGCTCATCTCTGTCATGCCTGCCCAAATTCAGCTCACCCTTGTCATGCACATGTTAAGACACAGAGTCCCACTCTGCCATGACTCTTCCTCAGTGTCCCTCTCCCTTTACACACAGGCCAGAACAGCTCTGAGGCTGGGCAGGGACTGGGCAGGAAAGCAGGCTGTATTTTGAAGAAACAGGCACAGGCTGGGAGGGAAATGAGGTGGAGGAGGGCAGCCAAAGAAGGAAAATGTAAGATTGCTTAAAATCACCCAGAGAGCTGGAGTCTACTCCAGCCACTTGCCTTTTGTCCTGGAACTTTGCATTTTTGTCATTAATTGTTAATTCTTGCTGTTCTAGTTGTCCCCACACCAGGTCTGCAGTGCAGAAGCACTCAAATTTTTTAGTGTGTTGTCAGCTGTAAAATGACACATACTGTAAAAGCCTGGGCTCTGGCTCTCTCAGATGGGGCACCACCATTGGGGATTACCTCTGATAACCCAGAATTTACTGTTTAGTTTGTGTTTGCCTGACACCCCATCTGCAGTCACTCTTACTACCTGCACACTAATACATTCCCGAGCTTTATGTTGCAGTTCTTCCCTATGGGAGAAGAGGATGTGCTGGCAGGTTAGAAACCAGGCTGAGCTTCAGGCTGTTCCTGCAAGGTGCTCTGTACTATCGATTGTACAGCTGCCACAGCTCAGTCCCTCCTGCGTGCACTGCAGACAGCAATATCACCTCCAGAGGTAGAAGCAATGCTAATTTCGTTAACGCCAGATCAGTGGGAATGCCCACCACAAGGGCCACAAGGGAGAGAGCCATTTTTGTCTTTGGCTCGGTGGTTTGATGCTGTGCAATAAATAAAGCCTGGAGCCAGACAGTGAGTGATGAAGATCGAAAGGAGTATTGACTGCATGCTCAAGTGAGTAGAGCCCTTCACGTGAAACCTGCAGAAACATGACTTGTACAGTCATTAACAAGAGAACTGTGATGCAGACACATGGGGATGCTTCACTGCACATCTGCAAGCTCCAGGCTGGTTGAGTGTGGAGTGCTGGCCTTGCACCATCACACACAGCTTTTTGGCAGGCTCCAGATCCCATGCAGGGCTGTCCTGGTGAGTGCCAGAGGCAATTTACTGCTGTGCCAACACATGAACCCAACTCTCACAGAGTCTCTCCCCCTCCCTGGGCAGGCAGCAGAGGAGAGGTGCTGCTTCTGCCAGGTGGGGACCCACCAGCATCTTGCGGGAAGGGATGAGGAGCACAGCTGGGTATGGAGGTTGCTGAGAATTAGCTCCTGCCACTGGGGAGGGTGTAAAGGCTCAGAGCACTAAGCTGGGATGGCAGAGACCAGGTCTGTGTGAACAGCCCTGCTTGGCAAGGGGGAGGACGGGAACCACTTGTTCCCTGCCGGATGCCTGGGATTGGATATGAGGGTATGAGGGTTGGAGGTGAAGGGACAAGATGCAGCTCTGATCTGTGCAAGGCTATGCCTCAGTGAGGAGAGGTGCTGGGTGCCAGTGAGGGGCTAAGTGTGTGAAAGCAGGGAGGGTAAGGCTGCATGCATGTAGGTACATCGGGTGTGCCACACATGTGCATGGAATTGCACATACATGCAAGGACTGTGGGAGTGGCAGATTATTTCAGTATGTCCTTTGGAACCCCTTTTCCCTGTTCCTCTCTTCCTACAAATTCCTAAGCAAGGCTGTCTGGCCACAGGTCTGTGGCATTTCCCCAGAATGGAAGAGAATACTTATTATGTGCCAAAACCACAGAAAATGCAACACTCTGGGTTTTAAATATTCTGACCCTGTTATTTTTACAAGACCAGAGAAAAAAATAAATGGTGCTGACTGTAGAGGAAGATTTATGGCTTGTAAGACAAGGCCAGGATTTATAAGCAGAACAAAGTGACCTAAAAGCAGAGAAGATTTAGAGATACAGGCTGCAGCTGCAGCCCACTACAGTAGGATCCTGCCAGTCCACGTGAGCCCCAGAGCAGAGCTGGGTCCTGAGTCTGGCTGGGAAAGCCTTGTCCATCAGCTCAGTGAGGACAGCAAGGGGGAGATCAGTTGGATTAGCTTATGCTTGGATATCTGGCGATGGAGGGGGCACCTCCCTCCAGCTGCATTTCTCCACACTGTCCCACTTTTCCATCATGTGGTCCCATATACATGCTACACATGCATCCCCATGAGGGCTCTCACTGAACCTGACTCCCTCCCCCAGCCCTTTTCTGTCAGCAATAGCCCTGTGCTGATGCCAGCTACAGATCTGCTCCTGGATTTCCACAACTGCTGGATCTCTGATCTCTGGGAAACCCTCCTCCCTCTATGGCCTACCAGCAGCACTGTCCCACCTTGTGTGAGGAAGGCCACCTTGGCTCCCTTCAGCCTCTCTTGGCTGCTTCTTGACCCTCTTTGCTGCACTGGGGACTCTTAGTGGGAGGAGGCAGATGGTGCAGTCTGGTCCCCTGGGCTCACTGCCCTGTCACCTGCTGCACCAAGGGCTCGGGATGCTGTAGCCCTGCCTCTTGCTCCACTCATGTAGCATAAGGCAAGATCACTGCCTGCTCCTCCACCTCTGGTTTGGCACTGAGCCAGTACTTCTCCCTTGGAGAGGGAATGGGGATTAATTAGCTGATTATTTCATGTTGCCTTGAGAATAGGCAGGCTAGCCCAGAGCCTGGTGCCTTGCAGCTGGTGACTGTGATGGGGAATACCAGAGCAGGCTGAAGGTTTTGGCAGCTGGATCTCAGAGATGACCCATCCATCCCTGCAGGGTTTTTCCACATCCCATGTGAGCCCCTGGGCAGATTGCTCCATGCAAAAGCCAGATGACATGCCTCTCTGAAGGCTTTTCCTGAGAGTGGACAAGGAAGAAGGGCCAGGGCTGCTCCTGCAAGGTGCAGGGCTGCAAGTCAAGCCTGTCAGCAGACCACAAAGCAGATCAAGGTATCATCTCCTGCCTGTGCAAGCATCAGAAAATGTTCCACACCACTGAGAAGGAAGGGGGTCCCATCCCTGAACACTGTGCTGCAGACTTTGGACAGGCTCTTGCCCTGTTTCAGCCTGGTTGTCACCTCACCTGTTCAAAACACTGGGACCAGTTTTTATGTTCTCATGGGCTGCCCTGGATTTCAACTTCATCTGCCTCTGAAAGGAACAGCACTGTGGAGGAAAATCACTGGAGTATCCTTTATCCAACAGGTTTAAACTCACAAGATGCAGCCTCTTCTAACCCAGAGTCCTGAATGGGCTTTGCAGCAAGCCAGAGCCCTGCTGTCAGTGCATGAGCAGTGCCTAAAGCTCACTATATGTCCCTGTGCAGCTCCAGCTGTGCCTGATGCTCTGAGTGAGAACCAAAACCAAAGTCAGAGCTAAACCAGAGCCAGGCAGTTGCCTTCAGCCCAACAGCAAAGTGCAGTCACCAGGTACACTGATTGCACAGTGACTGCCTCTCCTCAGCCCAGGTATTTCTGAGACACCTCAGCATTTAACCAGAAAGAGCTGAAGGTTCCTAAGGAGATATGGGAGGCTTGCACAGCTGCAAGTGGACAAGGATCTGCCTGCAGTACCCTCCAGGTAGTTAAGCATCACACCAACAGCACAGCACAGAGATATCAGAGCTGACCACAAGTGGCTGGGCTTGGACAGCAGAGAAGCCACCAGTGCCACATGGGCTGCCCAAGGGAAGGGGCTGCAGCAAACCTGGCTCTGCAGAGCCTCCATCCCAGCTGCCTCAAACAGCTCCACCTTCCACTGCTGACAGTGCTGTGGATTGACTTCCCCACCTCCCTGAAACCTGCCTTCTGCTTTTGACAGTGAAAATACTGCAGTCCCAAATCCTGGCTGGCCCCTGCCTCAAACATGGGTGGCTCCTGGCATTTCAGTGCTTCACTCCAGCCCTGTCCTTGCCTTTCACCCTGCAGCCCTTGCTAATACTGTTTCACCCTCCACACCCCAGCCCTTGCTCTTATCAGGTGCAACCTGGAATTCATGCCTGGGTCTTCAGGAAATGGGAGCTTAAAATCATTTGGTCCCTTCTTCTGAGAAAACTGACAGCACTGCCATAAAAAAGAAAAATTCTTAAAATAACACAATGTGTAGAAGCTCTGTGTCTCTGATGCCCACTGTCTCTCCCTCCTGGCATTCCTGGCTGCACAAACTCTTCTCATCAGCCTTTCCCATGACTGTCTCCATGATTTATGTCTTAATAACCGAGCCTGAATCCTGCTGCCCTCCCCACTGGGGCTCATAACCAGCCGCCATTCAAACTCGTTGCATGGCGTGTTCTGGTGCAGTCCAGAGCATCTTTTCAGAACAACCTCATCCCTTTCTCCTCTCCCCAGGAGGAAACACCTTTCCCACAGGAGACCGCTGGGCAGTCTTTTCCCTTCCCTTTTCACAGGACACTTCTGTTACTGCTTCATGTAAGCCACCATCAGCCTCCTGCAGCAGGAGTGAAAAAAGGGGCTTCTCCATGTGGATGTACATCTTCCTTCTCTGCAGCACTTTGGCAAAACACCAGCTTCCCCCACAGGCTTAGAGGTCTCCCCATGCATTTCCATGGAAGAGAAGGTACAGAAGAAGGCAGGTAGTCCCTTACAGGTTGGATGAGCATCAGCCTGAAGACCTGGGCACAGAGAAGGATATGAGTCTCATGCAGGGTCTGAAAGCTGGGATGGGGAGCCCCATGCTGGCTGCCATTGCAGGTACCACCCTGCCGTGCAAGGGTCTGTCTCCAGCCACAAAGCACTTCATTGAAACATAGAATCATTTGGGCTGGAAAAGACCTTTAACATCACAGAGTCCAACTATTAACCCAATATTGCCAAGTCCAGCATTAAACCATGTCACTCAGTGCCACATCTACATGTTTTTTAAGCACTTCCAGAAATGGTGACTTCGCCATTTCTCTGGACAGCCTGTTCTTCCAATGCTTGACTACTCATCCAGTAAAATTTTTCCCATTACCCCATCTAAAGCTCCACTGGCAGAACCCATCACCATTTCCTCTCATTCTGTCACTTGTTATTTGGGAGAAGGGGCCAATCCCTACCTCACTACAACCTTCTCTCAGGCAATTGTAGAAAGCAATAAGGTGCCCCCTGAGCCTCTTTACCTCCAGGCTGAATACCATAGGTCCTTTTCCACTAGGCAGCTTTCCAGACACTTTCCCCAGCCTGTAGCACTGCATGGGGTTGTTGTCAGCCACATGCAGGACCCAGCACATGTTGAACCTCATACAATTGGCCTTGGCCCATTGATCCAGCCTGTCCAGATCCCTCTGCAGGGCTTTCCTGTGCTCCAGCAGATCGACACTTCCATCCGTCTTGGTGTCACCTGCAAAGTGACTGACGGTGCACCCAATGCCCTCGTCCAGACCATCAATAAAGATATTAAACAGAACTGGCTCTGATACTGAGCCCTGGGAACAGCACTTGTGACCAGCCACCAGCTGGGTGTGACTCCATTCACCATCACTCTCTGCGCTTGGCCATCCAGTCAGTTTTTGCCCAGTAAAGAGTGCACCTGTCCAAACCATGAGCAGCCAGTTTCTCCTGGAGGAAACAGTGTCAAAGGCTTTACTACAGCCCAGGTAGATACATCCACAGCATTTCCATCATCCACCAAGCAGGTCACCTTGTCACAGAAGACAATCAGGTTTGTTAAGCAGTACCTACCTTTAATAAACCTGTGGTGGCTGAGTCTGATGCCCTGATTGTCCCATACATGCCACATGGTGGCATTCAAGATCACATGCTCCATGACCTTCCCTGGTACTCAGTTCAGGATGACAGGCCTGTATTTTCCTGGATCATCCCTCTGACCTTTATGGATGGGTGTCACACTTGCTAACCTTCAGCCATCTGGGACCTCCCTGGTTTGCCAGGACTACAGTTCAGGGTCAATGATTGAAAGTGGCTTGCTGACTTCAAGGCTGTGTCTCCCAGGTCTCTTTCTATTACCCTTAGGCTCCAGGGCATTGTAAAGCCCTCTGACTCCCTGGCTAACTAAGCACCTGCTCTCCCGCTTGCACTCCAGAGCACATTGCTGAGAAGCAGCTAAAAGGAGGTGAAAGACCCCAATTAGTCTCCAAAGAGTGTGCTTGCAGCTTTGAGAGCTGCTCCCAAGGTCTCTGGCTACTTGGAGGTAAGGCCAACCTCTTGTACTAATTGACAGCAAGGGAGAGGCACAAGACAGTTCCCCCATCTCTGATCCAAGCTGCACTCCCACCTGCCCCTGGAAAACCACACTTCAGCTGTGTAATAGCGGCTCAGCAGCTGGTGCTCCTCCTGCCCTCCCTTCTTGCAGATTAATGACTGTCTAATTGTTCTTTATTCTGCCCTGGCAAAGGTGGAGTCCTTTGCTTCTCACGGGAGAGAGAGAGCAGAGAAAAGGCACAGGGGCGTCCCCAGAGAAGCAGGAGCTAATGAGCCATCTGACTACAAGAATTTGCTTTGCTCATAATACCTGGTAATAGGTATTGCCTTGGAGGCTGGCTCAGGAGAATGAGGCATGAAGAGGGGTCGAGGATATTATCATCTTCTGATTTTGAGCAAGTGCTATTTTTACAAAAGCAAAGTCACCACCCAGATGAGTATGATGCTTTGCTGAGCAAAAGAAACACAAAAGCCCCAGCCACAGCATGGAGGGTGATGGGTTCAGCCAGAAATCAACCCCTGAGATAAGAGGTGGGTGCATGTCAGTCTGTGATGCAAACCATGAGCTCCTGCACAGGCAGGGAACATGTTGGGGGGAGTCTGCCTGTCCCTGCAAAGAAAACAGCAGTAACAAAGGGGAAAAGGAATCTCCCCAGAGCGAGTCATGGGGGTGAAACAAAAGCACGTCCCCTACAAATGGATGCTGTCTGTTCCCCAAACACTGAGTCATGGTGGGGGACTCCTGTCCTTCTTACTGTCCCCCTGCTCAGGGTGGGCTCTTCCCAGACTCCATACACTGCTTCCCCAGGGATGCTGCAGGTCCCTTAGGTCCCCGTGGGAGCAAGGGGCTGGGGCTGCAGCAGCACAGGAGGCAGGCAGTCAGCTCGAAAGAGTTAACAGCTCTCCTCAGCCACCACATCATGATGGATGAGCCCTGCCCTATGGAAATGTCACTGTCTGAACAGATCGTGAGCTCATTGCTTTCCGCCTCCCATCTCAGCTTGGAGCCAGCCGGGACGAGCAGCCCCCTGTCCTCCCAGAGGGGGCAGGCTGGCCTGGCCTCCCACCTTTGGATCACAATGTTCAGGCATAAGAGACAAAGGGAGCCACAAGTTTTCAGGGTGCAACCCCACCCACCCCAAGGCCTGCTGATTAATAGGAGAGGGGCTCCCCTCCACTCCAAAGGAGAGGGGGAAATGCAAATGGATGAAGGATGATCTGGTCAAGCATTGAACCTTGTTATCTAATTTGAAAAACGGGCAAATGAGGTAATTATGGTGAGATATCGATTCATAGCAACATGCTCCATAAATGCCACAGCAATAACTCTCAGTGCTGCCACACAACTCCCCCAGCCCCTCCTCAGCTGCAGAAGGCAAGCTCAGGCTTTTCACTTTAGCCTGTACTGGTCTGAGAGATGGACCCAGCCAATGTAAGCAAGGTTAGGCCACCTTCCACTCCCAGGATGAGCTGGTATGCTGGCCCCCACTGGATAAACCTCTCCAGGAACTTGGATCTGATGGTCTGCATTTCTTGTGTGTGTTTTCAGTCAGGTCCAATAAAGGCAGTAAGTGAAGAAAGAGGGACGCACGTTGATGGAAAGGGTTAGGAGGTAAGACAGAAGCAAGACAGAGGCTTCACCAACACAGAGGCTTCACTAGCCTCCTGCTCGGCTTTGGTAATGTTTTGGTTGTGGCCAAGAAACTTAACTGTGTACTGTCCAATTAGGGTCAGAGTTTTTTCCCACTGCAACAGGAATGCTTTAAACTTCTGTTCTGCATCTGGAGACAACCTTCTCCACAAGTGTGGACAGCTGCCTTTTTGGGAAATTATCTGTTACATTGGTAGCACCCAGATAAGTTCTTAGTAGGCTTCTTAAAGATACACGTAGAGATGCGTTTCCCTATCAAATTTCCATTAAAATCTGTATACTTTGTACATATTGCACACAGTACATCACATAGTCCCCACACACTGTGTCACCCATAGCTGTGTGGACCTGTGCCCCTTTTCTTTGGTCTGGTAGCTTAAGAGCCAACTTGAACTTCATTTATAACCAGAGGGAGGTAGCAGACTCCAAATATTCTCCTCACTTTCAGCTCACACCAAACACCCTTGTTGACTCATGAGTTGCCCACTGTGAGTGGGTGAGAAACCAGCCTGGAACCTGGGAGTGAGGGGAGGGAGTTGGGATTCACCCATATAAATCTGTTCCTCAAAAACAGGTCTGCAGCTTGGGCACCTCCAAATGGTGCTGGGATCCAGGCCACAGGAGCCAGAGCACTAGAGGACCTGCCTGGCACAAGACTGAGCCTGCTCAGTTCTGCCCTCATGGTGCCTGAATGTCTGTCTGCACATCACAGTCATGTCAGGAAGGTTCAGCAGGTACCCCCTCGGCATGCTCCTTGGGATGCCAGAGGCTTTCCCAGGCAGCTGCCGCAACTGTTTCCTTCCCAACCACCGGCTTGGGAACTTGATGCTGAGAGAGAACAGTCATGGCTCTATTCGCAGCTCAGATACTTACCCTCTGTTTCACCACCTGCAAAGTGGGTGATCATTATAATCCCTTCCTTCCCTGAGGACACAAAGAGTCAATGAATAAATCACAAAAAGGAGCGCTTTGAGATCTTTGGGTAGGAAATATTCCAGGGCTGTTATTGTTGTTGGTAATGGCACATACTGACTCCACTTATCGGTACTTCAAGCTACATTAAAGTAATTCCCTAGATGCAGGAGACTTAAAAAAAATGATGATCTTCTGTTCAACTAGTACTGGCACACGCCAGTTGTACTGAAGCAAATATTACTTTCAGGAGAACTGTGTTGTGTGCCCATTTTTCAGCAGCATCTGGGTTTCATCCTGCCCCTCCAAAGTGTCCTAACCCCATTTCCATGACCAAATCTGAAAGTCTTTACCCCTTCCACATCCTGCTAGTTCTCTTCACTGAATTAAATCCTCCAAAGCACTCTCTTTCTCAAGAGCATACCCTCAGCCTTTACCCTGTGCATGTGCCTCTCAACTTCTCTGTTCACTTCCTCAGTAGTTCTTTTAACATATATTCCTATACTCTACTTCCGGCCCCTTCTTCTTCTGCAGAGAATGTGGAAATTTCTGAGCTATTTCATCATGGGAAGATAGCATGACTGGCTCCTGGGGGCAGTTTAGGTTGTTGCAGGGACACAATATGCTGATTATGCTTTGGAGCTCTAGCATCATGCCCCACCTTCCAGAGGAAAACATAAAGGACAACATTGTGGTTTGTGATTCAAAAGAGTTGTCCTGTTGCACAGGAAACTTCCTGAGAGGCCAGGTCCTAAGGGGTCTACGCTTCTCTGATCCCACTGAAACAGCCGTGGAAAAGCAGATGGGTGCACTCCTCCATTGCAGACTCTACTCCTCTGCCAGGGAGATCTGTCCTAATGATCTCAGATGACCTTCCCTGGACTCAGACCTGTCAGTCACAGACGGTTCTGGGCACTTTAGCTGTCCTGCTGTGTACATGTCTGGCCACTGCCATGTCTTTTCTGTCTTACTGCCATGTGAGCCTCAGCACAGCCGTAGCAAACTGCTCAGGATGGACTGCCAGCCTCCCTACTCACCAAGAGATGTGCATTTCCCTGTCCCACACAGGCACAGCACATGGATGTAGCTTTGCCCCCAGTTCCTTTGTCCTCATCATCCAGGTTCCAGTTCCTCCATCCTTGTCCCTCCCTCCTGAGGGAAGGGACACAGTTCTCTACATGGCTGGCACAAGCTCTCTCCACCGGATTCCTGCAACCCCACTGCCACCTGGTAATGTCTTCTCCTCCCCAAGAGCTCCCCTGTGGGCCATGCTCTGATTTCTGTGTGGGGACATGTCAGCAAACTCACAACTCCCTCTCATACTATAAGGGCTTTCTTGGGGTACTGGGCAGGGAGACCTCTCACCTCTCTTTGGATGTCTACAATTCAGATATTTAACCTGGGATGGCCACCAAGCTGCTCTGTCTTGATGGAGAAAGAGAGGAATCTTGGACAGGGGGCTGGCCTCACCTCTCTTAAACACTGCTTGGGAGGGAATGAGCCTATTTTTCCTCCAGTGACTACAGCAGGAGTGCTGGTCAAGCCTCTGGGCAGCAAGGGGGAAGGAACCCACACCTGGCACTCAGCAGGTACCCACATTCACTCCACAGCCTAGAAAACCTCATGCAAATACAGTTTCTGGAGTAATTCCCCCCACTATTAAACTACCAAATGGAAAAGGCTGGGAACGGGTCCCCTCAACACTACAGGGGTGAGCACAACAGTTACTCAAATGGTTATGCTCAAATGCCTCTTCAAGCTCTTTAGACAATGGCTGATGCCTGCTATCTGAAATTTTAAACCTCTAAACACTGATTAAAAACTACCCACTGACAGAGAAAATATTTGTTAGTTTACTCCAAGTTTATTAGATGTTAGACCTAATTAAAAGTTCCAATGCATGGTAAATGCTTCTTTAATTACAGCAAGACAGGAACATTAGAATTGTGGTTTTGTAGAGAAAGTACATCTAATTAGCCCGGTTATTTAGGGCATTATTTCTATCTATTTGAAATCCATTGCACTACAAGCTGCTTATTCCAGCCAGAGCTTTACGGAAATGTCTTCCAATCAAAAAAACACTTCTAAAAATTTTTGTCCTATAATTTATCTTTTTTTTGTTATTAATACTTCATTTATTCTTAATGAAGGAAACTAGACTGAGAGTCCCCAGAGGATTAATTCTTTTGTTTATGCACAGAATAAATAACAGGCACGGCATGGATCACTACTGGGATCTTTGTTAGGAGCAATTTGGGAGCTGCAGATCCATCGTTCAGTCCTCCACCTCAGCATGTGCATCAGCAACACTGGAGGCAAGATTTTTGGACATGGACACATATTCTGTGACACTGAGATGATCTTACTCTATTCAGTTAAACACATTTCTACATGGTTGTATTGCCAGAGGCACAATCCTGCCCTTCTCCCACCTCTCCCAAAAGCCTTTTCTGACTTCCTGAGTATCCAAGCTCAAAATCCAAGGTTTTGTTTCAAACTCTTTTCATAGAAACAACCTTCACTCCCCTGGCATCCCAGCCCTGCTGCAAACCTTGGAGAGCAGCAGTGTAGAGCTGGCTGGTGTGGTCCCTGAGCTGTGCAACAACATTGTGTGGAGAGTGGGATTATCCTAGCTCCAAACTGTGCTTTTTCCTTTGGGGAGGGAAGAGGGGAAGAGAGGGGAGAGAGGCAGTTATAACCTATATGAAGGAGAGGTTATGCTGGGGGGACTCTTTTAACCATGTAAGGAACACTTCATGAATTTGTGCTCTGTATTAATGACAGACTTTGCTCTTGTAAGGAGGGATGGTGAAGTCCACTGTGTTTCAGTAACCTCTGTCAGCACAT
Organism: Eopsaltria australis; assembly: GCA_034509425.1. Taxonomy (NCBI): domain Eukaryota; kingdom Metazoa; phylum Chordata; class Aves; order Passeriformes; family Petroicidae; genus Eopsaltria; species Eopsaltria australis. Next base: position 1,684,976 of record JAVTVJ010000396.1, read on the forward strand.
AGCTGCCTTTGCATCATCTGTGGGTTTTCCCAGCCTGATTAGAGGCTTTTTTTTTTTGTTTGTTTGTTTGTTTGTTTGGAAAGCAGCTTAGAAATAAGCACTGCTACCTCTAAAAAACAAAACAAACCAACACTAAAACAAACATTAAAGTGGGGATAAAGTAGACACAAAACCCCCGAATCCCTGTGGACTGGAAAGCTCCATGTTGACACTGTGAAAGTGTTAATTTAAAGGGAAAGAAAGTGCAAGCATTCATGTGGTCTCTGAGTAGGCTTTGCTCACTGCTCTTTGTTAGGCAGTATAAGCCATACTCCAAACAAAGTACCAGAAACCACAAAGCTCACATGAACCAAACCAGGAGTCATTAGCAGTTCAAGAAATATATCCTATTGCTGTCACCTTGAACATAAAAAAGCAGCGTGCAGAGCTGCCACTGCTCCCAGGTAAGGGCAGTGTTAACCCATGCAGAGCAGGGTCTTGCCCAGGCAGTGCTCTGTGTGCTGGCTCTTGCACGAACACTGGTGCTATGGAAGCACACGTGTGGTGTCCCAACAGCAAGTAATTCTGAGCCTTGAAAAATCAGGCAGCATAAATCTAAAAGTGTGAATCATAGCTTTCAAGTGTCCTTACTTACCTCCCTGTGAGCCTGAGAGTTCACTGCAAAGGCCAGGAGAAAGAAGAGGGAAAGGGCTGGTACACAGAGACATCATCCCTGGAGAGCTGTTGATTTATCTGCCCATGGATTTTAATGCAGTTGGAGTACCCAGCCAAGTCCCATGTGCTAAAACTCCTATGAATGATCTGCTGTCCTCAGCTGGCCTCACATGCCATGCAGTGACAATGCACAGCTGTGACCCCGTGATGCAGGCAGTCAGGGAGCGAAAGCTGCCTCCTCTGGGGGCTGCAGCAGGGCATGGAGGGCAGATTGGAGATGGGGTCAGGCATCCAGAGAGCTGCAGCAGTGAGCAGCCAAGCATCCACCTCCCTGGGGCTCCTGCAGGAGTGGGCACAGCCAGGACAGTGAGATGCAGCCCCTGCCTGGGGCTGTAGTGCTGTGAACCCAAGCACGTTTAACAGGCCAGAGGGACTGGGATCCACAGGCAAGGATGTTACAGTCAGGACATCAAAGAGTAGCAATGAGTTGGTGCAGTGTGTTCCCCAAAATCAGTTCTTTGAGGGGAATAGAACAAAACCACTTCTGCTGGCTGGGCATGTAATCCCACAGCTGGGGGAGATCCCAGATTCATGTACCTGGAAACCACTGGCACTTGTGCACATCTATGTACATGTGTGCATGCAAGGGACAGGAGGGCCAAAAACAAAGCCCCACACCTCCCAGTGTTATCTGCAGTCTGTCAGAGGAGCTGAACTAGCTGAGAGCAAGGAGGTTGCCTGTGGTTTATGCTGCCACTTCCCACGTAGTGCTGAGCAGAGGGAAGGTCTTTCTGAAGGCAGTCCCAGGCTCACATCTCATCACATCCATGGGGAGGACTCAGCCCAGAAATCCTATCAGATCAGAGTTATAACACCTGTGTTTTTCTAGGTGACCACCCAAGCTGCTGAGAAATTCTCCAGAAGAGCATCATGTGCAGAGAGTCAGGAGCAACTCTCATTTACAGCCAAACAAAACTTTTAAAGCCCTTTTATTCCTTTTTATTTTTCTCTTGTTGTTTGGTCTCCTTGTGCTTTGAGTATGAATAGATAGTGTGGGTTTTCCATCAGGAGGTCTGTGTACAATAGGTCTGTAGATTACACTCTGGTATCTCATGGAATGTCATCTTTGGGCCTGTCAAAGATCTCTCGCCACAATGCTGCATTCCATCAACTTGCTTAGCAGTTGCCAATAAATCCCACATCAGCAATTGTCAGTAAATCCCAGATGCTTGTCATCTGTTCCTGGGATCCTTCCTCAAATTTATTTCCCCTATTCATCAGTCCTGCCACGTGCAGAATGAAGGCAGCAGGCTTAATGCCTCAAGCACCTGGAATTGCTGGTATCCACCCTCCAGCTGGGCCATGGAGCATTGTTGGACCTTCCATTACTTCCATGGCAGTGGTATGTGGAGCGCTTGGCTTGTTCTTCACACTCCTGCAAACCCATCCTTCAGGAACAGCCCCCACAGAGGCAAAGAGTGGTGGCAGGCTGCCACAAAGTGTTTAAGACAGCAGGATGAAGAATGGGTGAGCCCTCAATGCATGGCAATTAGATGGCGCTACAAAGGGTAAAGTCCAGACCCACCTTGGGCTGTGCTTGTCTGCAGGAACACATGGATTAGGGATGCAGCTCATGGGTCTGTGCTTGCCACAGGGGCTGAGGGCCCCATTCCACACACAGGACAGAGCAAAGGGGAAGGAAACCAGCTGGGCTAGCAGGCAATGTTAGTGAAAGTCCTTCTGGCTGCAACATCAGTCAGAGCACTACAGACAAGAGCCCTCAGTCTTCTGATTTCCACACGTAGGCTGATCAGCAAATGGGGCCTGGCAGGAAGAGCCCCTGTGGGGATGCTATCACACTGATGCCCAGATGTGTTGTGAAGATAGTTTTTGCAGCTTTGGCTGGAGCATCTGATATCAGCCACTGTCAGGGTAGAGATAAGGGCCTAAAGAGACATTCATCTTGGGCAGTGCAGCATCTCCTGTGCTCACAATGGCCCCCTGTTCCCCCTTTTGTTTACTGCTTGGATTCATGGCTCGTGTGTTTTTCTGTGCAGCAGTTGTCTCTGTGTGTGTCTGAGCAGGGCTGGGCATACAGTGAGCTCTGCTGCTGTGCGGCTGCTGCTCACCTGCTCCTTACACCTCCTGCAGAAGGAAGCACTGCCCTCTCCCACTGCTGTCTGCCTTTCCCCCCCAGGGCTCATGAGTCCCAGTGCTCCCAGCAGAACCCTGCAAATCTTACTATACCCCATTACCTGTCCCCCTCATCTTTAAACACCTTCAGCTGCTTTTTCCTGCAACATCTTCATCCCAGAATTTATTCCCCAACAGCACAGCTCCTTCCTCAGCTTCCTCAGGCCCATGTTGCCTTCCCTTGCATGTCAGTGCCTATGGCATCACATTCCCAATCCAGTAGAGTCCTTTTTATTTCCCCTTTCCTTCCCAAGCCATTTGTACTAATTCAGGCTTTACTGACCTCTGTAGTTAAAAAAAAAAATTAAAAAAGAAAAAGAAAAAAAGAAAAAGCTAACCCTCTCTTCTGGGGACTACTGAGTTTCAAATTCTCCAATTTAACACAAAAATTTTGTTTGCTGGGAAATTTACTTCAGATGATGCCATGATTTGGAGGGATGCCTGGACTCTGTGAGCTCATTTTCCATCTCTTCTGCCCCTCAGATGAGAGTGTTCAGCCTTCTTGGTATAGCTTTTCTTCCCATATCAGACATACAACCTCTCTTCTTCACCTGTCAGCAGCTCATCCTGAAAGGGTTATCATTTATTTTGAAGACAAGGCTCTAAATGGATAATGTCCAGCCTTGATAGTGGTCTCAGTACTTGAATGCACTATAAAACATTCAGCAGGCTCAATAGCTGCTTTTCTGCTCAGCTGCATCATAGCCTGCAAGCTTCCCACAGCTCAGGTGTGCCCTGCTTTAACCCATCTCTCCCAGGACTCCAGGGGCCTCAATGGTTCAGCAGAGACAACATCAACCCAGAGCAGAGAGCTCTCTGGAGGGACACTGGGACTGGGTAAGTGTAACCTCATCACCTCTGTCTGAAGACCAGGGGCTGAGAGATATCAGTAAAGCCCTTTTCCTGCTGCTTCAGTTGCTGCGGCCTGAGACACCACTTGGCCACCCCAACACTTCCATCTTACAACACAGGAGTGAAGGGATTTTGTGTCCAGCTTCCTGATACTGAACAGTACCATAACTCCTGGCCCCACCATCTGCACAAGACACTGAGGACTATGCATGTCACATCCACAGACTGCTCTGTCCATCCAGCTCCCACTCCTGTCTCAATGCCTCCATCCACCAAACTGACTGCAAGCTGCAGGGAGCAGAAAGAGAAGAGCTGACCAGGAGAAAAATCCAGCTGGCAGAGGCAGTGGCATGTGAAAACAATGGGATTAGAAGGAAGAGAGTTAGGAGACGGTGAGAGGACTCAGAAGCTCTCCTGAAGTTGTGCTTATTGACTGAGCATCCTCAGATCCTCATCAGCCAGTCTATAAAATCTAAAGGGGTGGGAAGCTGTCTCCTGGCTAGAGATGTCCAGGCTCACAGAACAGCCACCTACATGGGCCAGCCAGCACCCAGTCTTCAGAAAGAAACCTAGGCCTGGGGAAGGAGGAAAAAGTACATGTAATGCCTCACCTGCTCAGTTTGCAGCCACCCTCTGCTTCAAACACAGTCCAGCTAAGGCAAAAACCTGCACAGAGCCCACCAGGCTGTCATTTTTCCAACATGGAAGTGTCAGCAGCCTGCTCACAACCTGCCTGCAGACTGGCAGTGTTTGAGCCATGGCTACTGGGGTCCCAGCCAAGATGAGAGTGCTGGCCCGTGCTGGTTTCACATAGAGTAGGGTTCATTTTCTTCCCAGTGGCTGGTATGGGGCTATGTTTTGGATTTGTGCTGAACACAGGGCTGATGACAGGGAGATGATTTTGTTATTGTTGAGTGAGGCTTACACAGAGCTGAGGCCTTTTCTGCTTTCCATACTGCCATGGCTGACAAAGAATTTGGGTGTGCATGGGAGGCTGGGAGGAGACACGGCTGGGACTGGTGACCCCAACTGACCAAAGAGATATTCCAGCCTACATGACATCCTCCTCAGGATATAAAGTAGGGGGAAAGAGGAGGAAGGGAGGGATGTTTGTAGGAAGGTGTTTGTCTTCCCAAGTCACTGGCACATGGGATGGGGCCCTGCTCTCCTTGGAATGGCTGAACACCTGCCTGCCCATGGCAACTGGTGAATTCATTCCTTGTTTTGCTTTGCCTGTGTGTTTGCCTTTTGTGTTCCCTATTAAACTCTCTGTATCTCAATCCATGAGTTCTCCAACTTTTACCCTTCCATTTCTCTTCCTGACCCTGCTGGTGGTGGAGTGAGTGAGTGAGTGAGTGAGCAGCTGTGTGGGGCCTGGCTCCTGGCTGGGGTTATACCACAACATGGTCCATGCCATGCAAACCCATTGCAGGAATTGGCAGAGATTCTGCTGGAACTTTGCAGGACAGAGAAGACACAGGGAAATCTAGGTAGCAGCACAAAAGGTGAGGGCACAGTTCTTCCACCCATGTGGGTGCACAAAATCATCTCTTTGCAAAGCTGTTGATACAAACCAACCCTCAGGACTTACAGCCATTTTCCCCCATCCATGTTTGCAGTTCAGCTCAATCCTGTTTCTGGGCTACTGGTGAACGAGGAGAGCTCAAAACAGCACAGGGAGCTGCACAGGGCAGGTACAGCAATGTGAGGAATCCACCCATGCAGAGGGCAAGGGAGAAAGGATTAAACATGTTCAGCTCTGGGCAAAACAGGTTTTTTCAGTGGCTTGGGAGAAAACTGCTCAGCCTATGCTATGAGAGGAAACAATGCATAACATCTTAAAAAATTCTGGCAGTTTACTCACCATAGCAGTGGCTAAAATTTATAATCTGCTTCGTAGTTTAACAGTGTCTATTAAATCTGCAGACAAAGCATTTGCTGAGATTGTGGAAAATTTATAAAATCACCTATCCTCAGAGTCATAGGAGATGATAGAACAGCTCTGTTTTTATAAAGAGAATCTGAAAGAAAATGAACATTTCTGAAAACGTGGCTGGAATAGAGAAATGGCCAGAGCTTTACCAGGGTGCAGGGAATATAAACGATGCATGAAGGAACTGGGTACTCTGTGTTCAGGGAAATAAAACAGCCCCCGACCAGTGATTATAGAGTGAGGTTGATTTGACCCCAAACCTGCTCAAGAAATTGGAATATCCCCAGAAACAAGCGCTAAAGATGCCAGGGATTTGTGACAGCATCGTATGATCTATGCAATGCATTAAGCAAGAGTCTTGCAAAAAGCACAACGTGGACAACAGTCAAAGGCAAAATGCTCTCATTGCAAGAAATGATGCTAGCAGGAATGACTGGAGACTGTGTCCAGGTGAGTACTGAAAGCATCCAGTGATAGAAGCAATTGGCTCTGATTGCAGATCCCAAAGCTCCACTTTCAAGTTTCAACCAGTCAAATGAAGACTCGCAGTGGCAACAGCCTGGCTGTATAGAAGGGAAATATCCCTGGCTTCTCGCTGCTTTAATCCCAAACCGGAAAGTATTGTGAGGAGAAAACAGGTTTTCTGTGGTGCTGGCTGCAGGGAGCAGCAGTTAAGTGCAATGAAGAGGAATCAGACAGATGAGCCATCCTCTTGTCATCTCAGAAAGGGTGCCATGAGAAACGCTGAGGAAGCCAGAGTGGGTTCTGCTAGGATGGATGAGATAATGTCTGTGCACTAATGACTGCCTTTGTCTTTGTTTGAAAACAACAGTTAAGTGTGTGTCAAGGTTGCCTAATGCACAGTGCCAGAGCACATCACTCTGTAATGCTCCAGCAATGGGTGTCTCTGGGAAGAGCACAGCCAGGAGTTTCGTGTGGTGGCCACAGACTGACATGGGAATGGAGAAAATTCCCTGCTGGAGTCTGGTTACCCCTCAAAGTCCCCAGACAAGGGTCTCAGCCCTCATGGCCACTACCAGGACACATGTCCCTTGCAGCTGGTGGATGCAGCTGCCTATGCTTCAGCTAGTTCAGCACAGTGCGTGTCCTGTGGGGATCAGGACTCCAGAAGAGGGATTCCTTAGAGAGCTGCAGCAAAGTGTACCAAAGGAACAGGTACCCTGTCATAGCAGCTGACACTGATAGGATGAAGGAGAAGACAGGTTCAGCAGGATGTTTTGTAGCAAGGTCACTATGGAAAAGAAGCTCGAAGGAACACTAGAGATGCACAAGTAAAACTCATGATCTTCCTGCGAGTGACCGTAGACATACAGAGTAGAAAATTGCTCCTGTAGCAATACTTGGAGCAATCTCTTCCACACACTGGTGCCAAGCCTTTAAGATGTTATTGAGGGAGATACTGCACATCTCCCCTCTCAGTGCTTTCATCTTCTTGAACAGTTGATCTGTCCATTCTTTTCCTGGGATGGTGGCTCGGGAGGTGAAGTATCTCCCATCATAGCCAGGCTGGCTTCAATGCTCTGAAGTGGCAAGGAACATCAGGAGACCAGAAGTGCTAGGACAAAACACCCTTTCTCCTGGTGTCAGAGACCAAGGCCTGCTCTCTGGTGAGGAAAGCAAACAGCACAGTGTGGTGCTGACATCCATGCAGCTAAGCTCTCCTCCTAAAGCAGGATGGCCTCACGCATGCATCCTGCTGGCAGCAGTGCTGGGGCCATGGTGTTCCTTGAACTCATCACAGAAATGTTTTAAACCCATGAGCCCTGCCAAATGAAAATGCAGAAGAGATAATATCTGAGAGATGTTTGGACTTAAGAGGGTAAAAGTCAAAGAGGAAAGGAAAGCAGTGCCTGAAGCTGACATTGCTTTTGGAGTCTTACCAGCTTTGGAAGTTTCATTGAATTAAGGATGGTTTTATTTAATAAAATGTATTTGCACTCAGGCTGCATACAGAAACAGACATATGGCAGAGAGGGAGAGCAGCTGGTCCCCAGCAACAGCCCCTCTTGTGCCACCATCAACACACTGCTAGGGCATCTCCCCTCCCAAGGGACTCCCAAAAGCAACAGGGTCCCTTTGTGCTGCAGTGCAGCTGCCCCTGGGGTGGACTGTGAGGCAGCACTTGCAGAAATCAGGCAAGGAACAATGAATACTAGCCCCAGTGGGAAGTACAGTGCAGAAAGCTATTTCACAAGCTTTGTTGTATAGTCATAAGATCAGGGCTAAAAATTGTCAAGGTCTCACTGCAGTCTGTATTTCAGGATTTAACTAGAAGACTGCTCATCCTGCACCTAAGCCTCCTTTCATGTCATACCATGTCAGTGATGCTGAATGCCACTGCTGTTTGTTTTAGCATGTGCCCTGCAGGCTCCCCACAGGGACACTGACCAGGCAAAATCCTACTTACTTTAAGAAATCTGGTGAAATCCTGACTAGGTAAGACCTTCTGGTGAATTCAGAAGGCTAGAAGGACCTAGTTAGCCCTCCAAAGATAGAGAAGGGAACAAGCATAAGTAGATTCTACATCTCTTGCCTTAGTCGAGGAGAAGAGAACAGATATGCAGTCTCTGTAAACTGGCAGGAAAACAAGTGCTCACCACACAGTGAGGAGATGCCTTGATGAGTGAGGTAGGACTGGCAACAGGCACCCACATGAATTCAGAGCTGTGATCCAGCTGGTTTCCTCAGAGGCAAGGGTAGCAGGGATGGGAGAGCCTGTGCTCCACACCCTCTGCACCCATGGCAGGAAAAACAGCTGTGGGTCAGGTGTTCTCTTGATTTTCTTGCCTGCACCAAGCAGGCACACACACAAGCCACTGCACAGTGGGATCCCTCAAATGAGCTGAACCACTGAGAAGCTCTTGGAAGACATTTTGAAACTGCCTTTGCTTCCAGCAGAAGCTGGAAGCTCCCAAGTCTGAACAGGGACTCACTGGTTTGGTCTGTTCTGGAAAACACCACTTTGGTTCCTGCTTTTCAAGGCAGCAAGGAGAAGAGTTGGGTGACAGCTCTCATCTTTGTGATTTGCTTCTGTAACCAGGGGCAAAATCTGCCCCCTCCTGCTCACCCTCTGCATGTCTGCTGTGCAAATGCCTCCATGTGAAATATTCCCCGCAGGATCCTCTTACAGGAGAAGAGCAGTTTTACAGATAAGAGAAATCTTGTCTATTCCAGATGAAGAGAACAGAAGAAGCACCCACTGAAAATGCTCTTTAGTTCAATAAATGGCACGTTGTGCTATTGAAACCTTGTGTCTTGGCTTTATTGTAACATACTTCTTTTTTTCTCCTTTTTCTTGATGCTAAGTGAGGTCTCAGACAATCCTGACAAGCCCAAGAAATACTGCTCCTTCAGATGGAAGGAACCAAAACAAGACCTATATGGAGGGAAAAAAAAAGAAGTTTGGGACCAAGATGCAAGTTTTGAAGGAGGTTGCAGGAGTTTGAAGTTCCCAACAGGGAATATCCTGATGTTCCTTCTGGACCCCAAACTTTTGTTCCAAGTGGCATTTGTTCTAGCTGTCTTACCTACAGGGAGCTCAGCTGAGGAAAAGGTCTGCAGGAAAATAACACCATTGGGAACATGGTGCAGGTGGCTCTGATATTGTGGAATAATACAATGAATAATGAAGTTTTCTTTTTTTTTTGTTGCTGCTTGGGGTTTGTGATCAAGGCTCTTAGTTAGCAAATATAACTCAGGTGATTAATAAGCCAGCACACAGGGATCCAGAGGGACACACAGCTAACAGTCAGTGCATGTGAATAAAGAAGCACAAACTAAGAGTTTTCAACTCTTTTGACCTACAGAAAGAAGGGAAGCAGACAAAAAGATGTCTGTGGTCCCCAGTGACCCAAAGATAGCTCTGCCACCTGGTAAGGGGGGATACTAATAGGTATAGGAATCATTTGGAAAACTGAGAATCCAAATCCTACATGAAACTGCTAGTTTAATAGCTGAATTGCCAGGTCCTGGGCTGGTGTCTTCAGTCTACACAGGGGTTAGTAGCTGAGCTCTCACATAAGACTCACACTCTGTGGTAAGAGGTAGGTACGTGGGGTTGTCACAGATGCACTCCAGTGGCGGGGGGCGAGAGGAGCAAGACGCCGACTCAATGTGAGTGATAAATCAAGCTCCTTTACTGTAAGACAGTGAGCATACTTATACTTCTCCGCGTGCCCAAAATAAAACTACGTGATAAGTTTTCTTTCTACTATACACACAGGGTTTGTTCTCCTACAGAACTTTCACACGGGACTTTATTCTAATTAAAACACTAAGCTGATATCAGAAGGCAACAACAGCAACAGTTTCTTCTGCCAGGTTAATCTGTAGACACCTGCAGCTTGTTTTTGGCTTTCGTGTCTCTCTTTCCCACAGCTGTCTCACGAGTAACCTTGAGCAGAGGCCTAGCTCTCATCTAAGGGGCCTGGATTGCTCACTTATACTTTATGTCCGTGCAGCCGGAGATGGTTATTCTCCAACACTCCAGCAGAAGAAATGGCCTCCAATCCCAGCCACAGACCACAAAGAGGTCAGTACACACCAGGCATTTATTAACTTGCTCTAACATCAGGCTCTGGTTTCTGAGCTCCAGCAACACTATTTTATGTGTTTTTTCCACATGATGTAAAATTTGCTTGTGTTGCTCATGCACCCTTCATTCCCTGGGCTATCTCAAGGCAATCTCTTCTCCTTGCTCCTGGTCTTAAGGCTTTTAAAACCTTAACATAAAATCAGAAGAAGATTTCTTTCCTATTCCCTTGTCTGCTGTGGTATTCATTCCCCTTTGTTCCCTGTTGACCTTGAAGAATGATTCAGGTCCACTGTGGACTCTCAATCCCTGAGCAGACTTTCTGAGCTCTCTTTCAGCATTCCTATTTAAAACTAAAAGCAAAACAAACACACAAAAGTCCACAAAAGCTCTGTGTGTACCTTGCTACCTAGAAAGCAATTAAATCCATTATATTTTCTGCATTAGTTTTAACGTGCTACGTCTCAGGGGTTAGTGCAGTGGGCATTAGTCATAAGCTAATCAGAAGCAGAGGTGCTTAAATAATTCATAGGCTGCCTTTCTTCACGAAGAACCTCAATCCACAGCCCTGTCATGCCATGAGTGCAGTGCTACCAGAAGGCTGCTCACTTCACAGAGGGTGTCAGTCAGCTCTGAGACAACAGAGGCAATTCCTGTGAAAAGCCATGCTCAAAGAGATGTAGAATGACCCAGGAATGCCTGCTTAGGGAAGCACATCTTTCTCCCAGAGGAGCTAGGGGAGACCTCTGCTGCATTCTGCTCTCCCCGGCACTTAAATGCTTCTCTGAAACACAAAAACAGAGTAAAAACCTTTGGGTAAGGAACAAGATTAGAGACATCCGCAGGCACAGACCCCTACAGAGTCTGCAGGGATCACCTGCACCTTGAGGACTGGAAAGAAAAAGAGGGAGCTGCTCCCAGAGGCAGCACTTAGATGGCATTAGTCCAAGTCTGGGCATGTGTGGAATTTCTTGGGAGGCACGGTCCTAGAGCAGTGCCAGGCAGGAAACGGAGACCCCTCTGCTGCCCAGTGCAGGGCTGGAGAGGGACTCCCAGCTGTTGTGTGTGTGAGTGTTTCCATGCCAGCCTGGCCTAATGACCCTGCATCACAGCATCCCTAATGCCTAATAAAGGTTGCTTGTTTCTGAGAAACCTGGCTTTTATGATGGCAAAATTCTGCTTGCTGCCAAGAGAATAATGTCTCTGACAGGGCAGGGACACGTCTGACCTCATGGGAAGAGTAGCTGCAAGAAAAAATAATGCTAAAATTAGACACTAAGCCCAAAAGGAGTGGGACTGCCTGTGACTTGCAAGGAGAGGAAGTCTTATGCTGATGGGTGTTCCTTGGACTGCGTAAAGGGAAGGAGACCAGTGTGATGGCTGGAAGTGGCACCTAATGAGGAGAGGCCAGGGAGAAAGCAAGGCGAGAAGGCATCGTGCCATCAGAGAGGTGACAAGGACACAAATGATGTGCAGTGGAGGGGAAGGAAAAGACAAGAGCCCAGCTCACACCAGGGAACACTGCCTTGAATCTGGTGTGCAGCCACAGTGACAGGGATATGAAGGAGGCAGCCGAGCGGGCAGCAAACAGCGTCTGCTTGTTCCAAGTTGACGGACAGTGTCTGACAAGTTCAAAGTTTGGGATGAGGGAGCTGGGATATAGACAAAAAAGGACAAGGAGACCTCCCAGCAGAAGGGTAGAGCATGCTTTCGACTGCCAGGACTGAAGAAGGTCATAAATTCTCCCAAACAACAGACGGGCTGGTTGAGGGGCTTGACCTGTAGGATGGTGTAGGATTTACTGACAGCTCTGGGAAGAAAAGACAATCTCATAGACTCCTGTGAGCTACATTTCTGACTCAGGGTACATCAGCCAAGCAGCATCCTGCAGATTAAAAACATTTGTTACCTCTCTAATCCCCTGCTAAAAAAAATTAGTGCAAACAGAAGCATGCATATAGAAAAGATGTATTTGTTCAGCAGGCTGAAAAAAAAAGCTGGGAAAACCCCCTGGACCTAAGAGTCAGAAAATAACCTCCATCTTATGCTGAGGGTCAAAAGACTGTGTTACTACACATGCTGGTTTGCCTGTCTACACGTGTCATCAAGCTTGGTTAAGTTATTCTCACCATTAATTTCTTGTGTCAAGGAGTTCCACAGCTTAGCACGTGCTGTGTGCATCAGCACAGCTTGATTTGCTTTGCCTAAAGGAGCTGAACTTACTTTTATTTACACAGTGAATTCTCCTTGTTCTACTCATGCCAAGAATAAAGGTGAGTGTGAGACACCCATCAGCCCATGAACCCTGTTAGGCATCACAGTACAATGTTCTCAGACCTGCTTGCTTCCCAGCACTTGCAGAGCAAGGCCAGCAAGGAGTTCCTGCAGGCCTGCAGATCCTCCTCTCGTTCCCTGAAGGTGCTTCCTGCAGCTGGATAAACGTCTCCATATGGCATTCTCAGCTAATCACACCAGCCAGCCAGCACTTTCCCTAAGAAGCACCTTTCAGGCTGTAGGTCCCAGTGGACTCCTCCATAAATACTGCTCTTTTATCAAGCACCAGAGTCATCCAGTACTCAGGGACAGGCTGAGTGCAGTCCCCCAGCTTCTCCTGTGCCAGAGCTGTGTTAAGTGTCATTCTCAGTGCTAGCACATGGGCAGAGAGTGCCTGGGCAGCGAGGGCAACCCCATTCCCACATGCTCATGGTGGAGTCTGAGGCTTCACACACCCCGTGGCTACACCACCCAGAGCTCTCAGGTGGAAGAGGATGGGCTGGGAGGCTGCTTGTGAGCACCCCATGACTACCTGCAGCATCTGAACATGGCCTCAGTTTTGGCACCTGGGGACACTGTTTGTCCCCCTCTAGCTGAGTCCACCAAAAAACCCAAGCCTGTGCCTTCTCATTACATCACCCTCTCAGGAGTTCAGCTTCCTCTCTGCCTAATGTCAAAGTCAGATTGTTATTTCAATCCACACAACCTATAATGGACCTTGGTAAAATCAATCAATATGCATTCCCTCATTTCCCCATGTCCGCTTGCTTAATGGAGGAAATAGCTGCTGCCCAAGACCTTGAAATTCAATGGGTCTTTTGTCCCCCCACAAATGTACTTGACTGTGAGTTTAGAAAAAAGTAAAAGCAGATCCTCACAATGAATGTTTTTTCCTTTCTGTTTTTCAAAGGAAGAATGGAGCAGGCAAAGTATTTTGTAGAGCATGACTACAGATCTTCATTGGAGTAAACCCAGCAGGACCGCTCAAGGATTTTCCCTATAGCCATCAGATCAACAACCTGAAATTTCTCAGGGTTCAGGAACTAGAAAAGTACTGGAAGCCCAGCAGTGCAGAGGGGTTTGCAGTTTGCCTTATCAGTTATCTCCTATCTCAGAAGGGCGAGCGGCAAGAGGTTCTTCCCCTTCTTTTTCTGTAGTGTGGAAGAAACATTTATAGGGATGGAGACAAAGAGAGGTTCACAGCCCTGTCACTTTGGTATTTCTTATCCTCTGCCACTTAATTGCTAGGACCATGATAGAGACCCCTTCCCTGCTTTGTAGAAACACAGCTTGATGCCAACTCACTGGCAGGAGTGAAAATACAAGAATAAACCACAGGCCAAGGACATTTGTCTGTGCTTTGCTGGGAAAATCTTACACTGAACAGCGGGGTATGCAGTAGGATAGGATAGGATAGGATAGGATAGGATAGGATAGGATAGGATAGGATAGGATAGGATAGGATAGGATAGGATAGGATAGGATAGAAGAGAAGCTGCCAGATCAGGTAAAGCAATAGAGTTAAATTCTGAAATGTTTAGAAAATTCAAAGAAAATGCATGGAAGGCAAATGCTTAGCCAAAATGCTGGCTCATGCTGGACCTCACAGCAGGCAATACAGCAGATAATACAAAATCAGCATCTATGAATTAATAAAACAGCAGAAGAAAAAGAAAAGAAAAGAAAAGAAAAGAAATATGGTAAAAAAACTTGGTGAGCAGCTGTGACTAACAGAGGGGAACCATATCAGAAGCATGTGCTGTGCTCCTGCAGGGGTCAGAGGGATAGGACCACCAGTACCTGTTCAGCCAGCTGCCTGCTGAGGCTGCATGTGCAGCCATGGCAGCAGGATTGTGCAGATGCTGTACACTGAAGGCAGTGGCCCTCGAGTTCTTTATTTGCACAGCTCCCTCTTTTCCCATGCCTTTTCATCTCCACCCACAGGGTGACCTCTCTTACCATCCCCTTTCTAGGCCAAGAAATGCTTTATTTATCCAGGGCCATTTGATGCCTCTGTCCACATAAATTCAGCTTCCCTTTATTCTCTTGCACTTCTTCATATTCCCATTAGCACAGGTTTGAAGCAGAACATCAGCTCTTCTAGCTCTTTACCAGGTTGTTTACTGCAGAATCTCTCTGAAGTCAGCCCTGGTGCCAAATTCCATTTTAACTACACAATCAGTTAACAGGCCATTACCATAATAAGGAGATTAAAAGCGCTGGGAAATGCACAGTTTACTCATGGCTGGGGACTTTGCTGCTGTCTGCCCGAGTCCCACAGGTTCCATTTTGTTCTGCTTGTCACTTTCCTCCAGGATCCCTGGGGAGGGAAGCAGGGGCTGGAGGTGATGAGCAACACCATGTCCCAGCCAAGGCTGTGGCAGGGGATTCCTCACACCCAGAGCCTCTCAGGGGAACTAAATCAGGCCAGGTCACCTTTCCTGGGCCCTTGAACATTTCCTTCCTTCTCTGAGTGTCTAACTTGAAACATTTCTCCACTGGCAAGGTTTCAGACATCTGTTCCCCCTGCATTCATTTTTCTGCCTATCATTCTTCTGGGACCAGACTGGGGATCGTTTCAGCCATCCAGAGTAATCCTGTCTGGATCCAACCCCATTTCTGCCTCCTATCTGCAGAGGGCAGAAGATAGGGTTTCAACAGCATATACCAATTCCCATGTATTTCTATTTCTAAGAGGCTCAAAGGATATTTCTGAAATAACAGATGTGCTCCATCACAACAGGGGGAAGGCAGGCAGAGACCAGGATGCTGATGAATGCCTCCTGTGAGCACTCCTCAGGAGTCTGCAAGTCAGACCTGCCTCCAGACTGCAGCAGCTGAGTGCAAGCACAGTACAGAGTTGCAATTGTGAGTCACCTGCCACCAAAAGCAAACGTCTCATTGAGATGAAAGCAGTACCTGCATTGATTCCAAATTTATTCATGTGGCATCACCAGGAAACCTTCAACCATTACATTGAAATCCAAGCATTTTACAAAAGCAATTATCTAACTACCAGGTTGCTGCTATTTTGTGTAAGATCAGTAAAAGCCAGATTTAGTTCCTCTCCCCAGAGTCTGTGGTTTTATTTTCTGATCAGCTGTTGTCTTTCATTCCCACCGCCCAGACCAATTGCTAATGACTTCAGCTTCTCACTTCAGGAGGCAGGGCGCCCTCTCTTCAGGGATGGGAGACTGAATCAGGGCAGGAAGGATGGACACTTTTCCCTGTTTGGGGGCTAGTAAAGCTACTCAGGTAAAGCTAATCCCTGCCCAGGTTATTGACACAAGCAAGCCAGGTGAGCTGGCAGCAAAGGCTCTATGAGACTCTGCCCCTGAGGTGTCTGAGCTTGGGAACAGAGGCTGGGGGTAGCAGGGATTAGGGGAGGAGAGGGCATTTATAAAGCAAACACACAGCTGCTGTAACTATAGCAATGGGAACATACTGGGAGCAATATTGACTTTGTGTGTTGAATTTTTTGTGGTCTGCAGACCCAGAATACATTTGTTGCTACAGCATGAGAAAGGACAGCATGGTCTCAGGATCCAGATCCCGAGCCAGGATGGGAATTTACATTATATTGCATGGACAAGAGGAAGTGTTGTAACAGTGCTACACTTCAGAGGAGGCACAGAACTCCAGCTGTTGGTGATCATTAAGTACCCCTCCCCAGTTTTACAGTATTTTGCTTCACTTCCTGCCCTGCTACCTTCTGTCCTGTCCTGTACTGTCCTTCCAATCAGCTGCTGTGCTTCAGGCTGGGGTCAGCTGCATTTCAAGAGTTAGAATAGCAACCCATAAACACACTCACACATGCGATTGTTGTGCTGACCCAGAAACTTCTGGCTTTTCTTGCTAGCAGAGTTTGAACCTGTCAGCACTAGTCATACAGTGCATTTTTCTCACTCCCAGAAGTGATGGTAGTAGGAGACTCTTACACTAATGAGAGGTGCAGGAACTAGATACGATCCAGGAGAGGTTACACTGGAAAGTGAAGCTGCAACCAGCCAGGCAGTCAAGATGCAAGCAGGTTGCAGGCCCTGAGCCAGGGGCTTCACCAGCTATATTACCCTTACACACACACCATAAGTTTTAACTCTAAACTCACTCCCAGCAATGTTTGTCTTTCACTACCTCTGGGAATGCAGTTTCTTCCCCCAAAAATCCTGCAGTGGCCTGGGGCTAGGAGCATTCCTATGAGACTGCAAATACCATCTGAAAGCAATGTGACAGGGTATCACCCTAGTGAGAAGAGTCTCTGGGTGAGACATTTGCAGGAAAAAACACTGGGTATGGATGAGCTGTTTATGGCTTTGCATGTAATTGATATGAGACAGCAACAAGTCAGAGGAAGGGGAAAATATTTCCAGGGTCTCTGAAGAACATGGCATCTGTTGCATGTCTCCTTCTGTATGGATTAACTGCTGCCTGGTCCCAGCGAAGGCTCAGAGCTGGGGGGTGGGGTGTTGGTGTTCCCTGGAGATGTTTTCCTCCTGCACCTCTCTAGTTAAGATATCAGAAGTGAGATTTGTCACTTAACCATCTGGAATAGGAGATCACAGGAGGCTGCTGCTCCTCAGTCTGTCACACTCTTAAACTGTGCTAATGTCATTCAGATGTTTCACAAAGCAGCCCTGACAAGCAGGCATGAAATTAAGATGTTTGTGGAGCCGGCCAACTGGGAAATGACAATGGCAGGCTGGGGAAAGGCAGAGGAGGGGGGGCACATTCAGAAGGAAGAAGCTGTGCTGGAAACTATTTGCTTCCTCTCTCTCCCATGGATCTGCTACAGCTTGCACCAGCTTAGATAGGAGGGCTGATGCAGGGGCATCTCCATGCCAGGGAAAGCCTGGGAGCAACTCCCCTGCTTGCCCCTTGATGCTCTCCTCTTGTCCAACCTCAAGACTGAACCCAAGACAACCACTCACGCCCTCACTGAACTGGGATGTCTAGCAGGAGAATTTCTTTCCCAGGGAAGCACACATATCCTGTGGGACAGTTCTGTTTGGAAGCAGGCTGAGGGAAGATGAGTTGGCCAGAAGCAGAGCCACTCTTGAACCCCACAGCACCGCAGTCCTGTGGGGTTTCTTGGCAGGGAGAGGACTGGGCATCCTGTGCTCCTGCCTCAGTCCTAGCGGTGCTGCATGGTGCTGGGCAGCTGGATCTCATTTCATACTGCAAAGCAGTTTTGTCAGCAGGGAGTTGACATGGGGCTTTAAAACACTTTCTAATTAAGGAGCAGGCCAGCCTGGAGAGCAATTAGTTTTGATGCATCCCGTATTTGAAGAAGTCAGTGTTGCAAGCTCTGGGAAACTTACTAAGCTTCAGCAATTAAATCTTCTTCCCATTCCTCCCTGGCCTCCTCATTTGCAGAACATCCTTGTTGGACAGCTCTCAACCAGTGTGCCCACTGCCCTGAGGGCAAGGGTGCAGCTGGCACTGGAGTGGGATGCAGCTGGAGCAGGTGAGATCAAACATACTGAGTGTGGTGGGGAAAAAGCACGGTGCAATTTAGCCTGGAAGGAGGTAACTGTTTGTAAGGCAGCTAGGCACAGCTGCCTGCTTTAATCCAGCCCCTCTCCCATTCCCCCATCCTTAGGGCAAGCAAACTGTGGTTCCCTCTGCCTCCTGGGCTTCACAGAGATGTTGAGCTGCTAAGATGCACGGGATTCACGGCCAGCAGGGAAGTCATTTCAAGTGTGGCACTGCCTGCAAGCCAGGAATGATGCTTCACTGTCCTAGAGACTCACAGCTTGCCTTTGAGTCAGCCCACGAAGGTGTCCATGTCTCAGTTTCCCCTGCTAAAAGACAGCAGTGAAATAGCTACAGTGAAGTTATTTTGCTCTGTCTATTCAGAATGCCAGCAGAATTCATTAAAGCTATCTTTTTATTTTTCTTTTGCTCTACAGCCACCAAAAAAGATTACTTTCTTCAAAATAATCCATGAAAATACTTCACTTTTTCAGACATGTAATTTTTTCCTATGTGGAAATAGAGGAAGACAAGAGAGTAGATATTTGTTATATAAATTTGTGATTTTCCTCCATCTACAAAGCATAATGTTTGATAGAAAAAAAACAATCTGCTACTCCTCCAAAAAGGTGTACGGGAAAGAGTTTGGTTTTTTTTTTTCATGAGAAAGTGTTTCCAAAGAAAACAAGCTAATTATTTCCAATTAGAAGCTCATGAGAGTAGAGCCTGTGATGCTAAGCTCACTCCCCTGCTGGTCAGCTCCTTTCCTTGCTCTGCAAGCAGCTGCCTGCATCCCTCCTTTGAGGGTAAGGAAGCAGGGGATGGAAAAGACCTTAGGAGTTCCAAAGCAGGGAGAGACATAGAAAGGTGGAGGGGGAGAGAAGACAACAGGAAGGAAGAAAGGAAGGAAGAAAAATGAAAAGGGAAAGAAAAAGGGAAAGAGTGGGAAAGGGAGTAAAAAGAAAATAAAGAACAAAGGAAAATAAAGAGTGAATGAGACCACGCTGCACTCACTGCTGTTAGAAATTAAAATAAAAACCTCCAAGCTTAAAAATCTGCCTGATGCTGGCTGATTCAGGGGAGGGAGATGGCTGCAGAGTGCTAACCAAGGAGAGAAAAACTGGGAAGGTGACACAAAGAGCAGGGTAAAAGAGGGGGAAGAGGGGTGGAAGAAGCAGGTGGCCACAGCACCTGAGCACACACCAGGGAAAAGTGTTCCTGCTCCTGGTACTTTGGTAAGTACCAGGTCTTTTTTTCTCATCCTCTGACATGGGGGCATTCTTCCTCCATCATACGCCCCCACACCTCCCTTTCCCACACTTCTTTCTCTCTACTCTTCCTTCTTCTTTTTCAACTTTCCAGATACTTCACCGTATTTCCAGCCTGTTTTGCCCACACCTTCCTTCATTCCTTCCTTTTCTCCTCTTCTTCTGTCTCTCCCTCTCTCTCCCCCACCATACCTCTCACTTTGTCTTCCCTCCAGCTCCCTGAGGAGTTCTTTAATGACTTAAATGAAACGCCAGCCTTCTCTATCTTCAATAACCCTCCTTGCTGGATCCCCAAGAGGACCCTGCCATGCACAGCAATTAGGAAACCAGTGCCTGGGGCTGCTGCATTTGCAGTGTCAGCATGGAGATCCTCTCTGCCCTCTTCAGGAAGAGAAGGAGGTCTCCATAAAGCTGTCAGCACGGGGACAGAGGCTACTGCAGACTCTCAGGAAGGCTTTGCTAAGCCATCCAGGTCCCTTTCCCTCTCTTCCTGCCCTCCCTCAAGCTACCAGCATGTCTCAGCCCAGCAGCAGTATGGCACTTTTCATGTTCCTCACACCCAAAGTGCCCCACCGGCCATGAGGGGATCCAAAGGCTCTGGTCCCACTTGGGATGGAAAGGGTAAGATAATGCTCTTCTTCTGCCCTTAGAGATGTGGGTGGCCTGAACGGAATCCCCTAGGGCCTTCCCAGACATGCATGAGGTTTCTCCCTAAAGCCTCTGGATCCCTTACACCTCCTTCTTTCAACCAAGCTACCAAAACCACCAGCAATGGAGCTGAGGGGGCCTCAGCATCACTTCTAAATTTCCAGAAAACTCGGCTCCACTTTCAGCTATGGTTCTTTCCAAAATCTCATCTCTTTGTGCCCTCATTCCTCTTGGTAAAGCATCCCAGACAAAGGAAGACAAAGCCAATGCCTCTCTTGTGTGCTGATGAAAAGCGTCTTTCAAAAAGCCTCTTGGGAAATGCTTCCCATTAGAGCTAATTCTGTTGTTCTTTAATACTATCTGCCCCTCTCCTCTGCTTTGTCTTGGTTAGCCTCTGTGGGAAAACAAGATCTTGGAACAGGATTCATTTCACTGTTGTTTCTCTTATCTCAGCAAGTAACCCTGAGGTCTCTTCTTGGTCAGGTGAGGAAAACAGACTCTTTCATGACATCATCTGTCTCATACTAAGGTCAGTGTTTAACCTAAGTCAGACAAAGCAGGTCCTAAAAGCACCTTGTCCCCTGCCCTAGGGAGAAGGGGAGCAAGGGGCTCAGCGATAAACAGGCTGAGGCAGGCAGTGTCCTGAGGACCTGCCCCAGGGACTGTCTGCCACCCACCCGGCCCCTGGGAGCCTGTGGATGCTTGTGGGGGGAGAATGGATCTGCAAGGAAGGGGCCAGAGTGAGACAGGGGTGTACATGAGCACAACATGCAGGGATCACTGGGAGTAAAAAATCCCAGGAGCAGAAAATGAGAACACGTGTTCCCAAACCTTGGGTCCCCAGGAGCTGGCAGCCCCTCTCCACAGGCTCAACCTGTGCAGGACTGGGGAGGGCAGCTTTGGTTTTACTGTAGCAACAAGGCTGTCTTTCACAAGGCACCATCTGGTTATTTCTTTTTTTTATCTTTTCCTGCCACTAATGGGTCATTTCTGAGGGATTTAAGATTTGCAAGCCCTATTTAAAACTGGTTTTTATGTCATGCCTGCCTTGGCGAATGCAGGCAGCAGCCTCACTGCATGCAGGCACTCCCTGAGCAGCCCCGGGATAAGCAATTAAGCAGCCACACGCCAGATCGGGATTAACCACTTTCCTGTTTGTCATGAGACCTTTCTAATTGCTCTTCCCAACACCTCTCTTCAGTCTCCCTTCATCCAAGCCCTCCCATCCCATCACTCTTGTCACCTCAGACAAGCCCCTGGGTGCCTGGACAAGGAGTTGAGGAGCGCAGGTGACACCACCTTGCAAAACCTGCCCCACATGACAGGGGTGCCTCTGGTGACAGGTGTCACTCACTCGTCCCCAGCTCAGCAAAGCGAGGGACTTCGAGGCTGGCTCTGGCATGTGGGCACTCAGGTATTCACAAACAGAAAGGTGCTGGTTTCGTCTGAAGGAGGGCAGAGAGGAGGAATGAAATCCTTATTTCAGGAGCTCATTGTAGGGTAATTATCAAACAGCAGCAGTAGGCTGAGATGCTTGCTAATTAGGCCACATTCTTTATGACTAGTTATTCTAAGCTGTAATTTGACAGACTTGGGGGGGGAGAGACGTGCACATAAATTTGTTTTTAATTACATTTGGTATGCTAATTCCTGATATAAAATAAATATTTACCAGAAGCAATATTTCTTCATTTCACGCTGGCTGCACTCTGGCATTTATCGAGGGTTACAAACAGACTGCTATCACCCAGCCCTCCTTGCTGGAAGATCTTCCCCTCTCTCCTTCCCTCCCCTCAGCCTGAGAGGGAGAGGGATGGATCCAGCTGTGGCTTGGGAGGAGAAAGCAGCAGGGAGAGAGAATCACGGTGTCTTTCCCTTTGTCCAGTGGCAAGGTGTCCTTTTACTGCCAAATGGCCCTTTGGACAACGAGTGCCCTTGGCCAGCTGCTGGCTACCACTCCAGGGCTGAGAGCTGCCCGGGCACTCCTCTGAGGAGATGGGAGATCTTGTTCTCCTGACAGACAGCCTGGCTCCTGCGTGCAGAGGGTGCCTCTCCAGCAGCTCCAAGGCTACAGACCTCTATTAATGCAGCCGCTTCAACCTTTACAGCTTTCAAGGCTTTTTTTTTTTTCTTCGTCTATGTATGAATTAACTAACATTTCAAGAATGGAAAGCTGCTGCAAACCAAAAGCTACGAATATTTCATCACGGTCTTGACAGTTTGGGAACTTTTCCTTCCCTACAAATGTATATTCTTGCACATATTTTTTTTTCACCATCACTGAAGTCAGCTCTTATTGCTACACACTCTGGATTTCAAGAAACTGGAGCTTTCCAGTGAAGAACACCATTGCTGTGACACTTCTTGATCAAATATTAACTCAAACTGCTCAGGTTAGAAGCAAAGTGTGCTTCTATCCCAGGCAGGTAACTTCTGACCTGGTGCAAAGCAGCATCTCACTGCTTGACCTGAGCTAGGCTGTCCATCTGGAGCCAAGACAGTCAAGAGGCACTTGCACATCCATGTCCTGATGTTCTGGTTGGTGATATACCACGGAAGAAGTTGGAGTCACCCAGGTTTCAGACACTTGAATCACCTGGGGGTGTGTATTACCTCCACCAATCCTCCTGATGGATTATTCCCATCACTTAGATCACTTCGACTTTTTTGATAAGTTATGGACTTCAGTGGGGTAGAGGGAGTTCATACTACCACTGTGTCATGAGAAGAAGTATGTCAGCTGCTGTGAATTGCCCAGCAAATGGACAACCACCCCATTATAGCCAAAGAACTCTTTTTTTTTTTTTTTTTGGTATATGTGAGCCACCTCTCAGAAAACTCTTGCTCTTTTGTAGTGCCAATATTTGAAATAAAACCTTTCAATAACTTAGCACCTCGAGGCATTGAGGGAAAAGACTCAGAGTTTGGAGGTTGAGAAATCTGTCTATGTGGGGTCAGAAACAGCAGAAGGAAACCCATCTGAGGAGCAGAGCTCTGGGGATGGTTTTGCCTTGCACTGTGTGCACAAGCATTTAATCCACTCTGGTGACACAAACTACCACTTGGAAGATCACCCACTGATTAGCAGTTACTTGAGTTGGTATACCCAAGCTGAAATTTTTCAGAAGTTCTTAAGGGCTGTGCACTATTTAATATTTAACACGTGCTCTTCCTTCCCTTGCAGGTCAGTTGCATTTGGGGTGATGGCACAAGCCTGGCTGCATAGTGGACAAGGAGCAGGAGAGATGAAGACCAGCAGCATGGAGACAGGTGAGTTAGCTGACACTGTCCTGCCTTGCAGCTTGGCACACAGAGTAGAGCCAGGGTTTGGTGGAGTTCCTCTTTAATAACACATTCCCACAAGGACAGCCATTTGTCTCTTCTCTTCAGCTTGGTGCTTCTTTATGGGTGGGAATTGCACGATGGAATGCTTTAATGGAGATGACCCACTTGTCCCATCTGGGGATCCCATTCCCAAGTATCAGGGCCTGGTTGTTCCTCAGCATTTCCAGTCCTATCACCAAGTACTCCAAAACAAGTATCCCCATGTCTTCTCGCCTCAGAGGAACCAGGGAGGTTTCCAGACTGAGGAACCACAATGACAGTCATTTTTTCTCTGCTCATGGTGACTCCCACTGCTCCAATCCCCCCAGTTTTGCCTCTGCCTTTCTTGCTCCAGCTCATTCACAGCCTTCAGCAGAGTCAAGATCTTCCTCAAAGCCCTTCCCAAGTTCTGCTCATGACAGCATTTGAGTGCCACAGGTATTAATAACTTATTCATCAGCACTTCCCCTGTTGAATCCGGTGGCTTTATTATCTTCACACCTGATGAACTGCAGGACAGAAAAAAAGCCAAATTCATTCAAAATTATCATTAATTTGGGATGCTAGATTTGCAAAGATCTTGAAGTCTGATTTTTCAGGGCTTACATGGGATTTTATGTGTTTGAAGCATGAATCCATCTGGTTATAAGGAACAGCACCAATCAGGCTCATTATTCAGGAAAGGAGGAATTAGTTGCTCTCAATGATCGTCTTACCTTATGCCACCTTTCCCTGACAGCAAGGAGTGCAGTGACAGAGGAAGACAGCAAGCCAGTCTCTTGGAGAGGGCAGCATGAGATCATTCTCCTGCATTTTGCATTTCCCTCGTTTAGTCCTTCCTAATATTCACCATGAGCAGTAGCTAGGGCAGCACTTGGAGGGGGGAGCCTCCTCCAGCCTTTTCCTCACCTGCATCCCTGGTAATATTCCTCTAGAAAACAGGGAAGTGGCAAGAGAGCTTTCAGCAGTGCTGTAGGATGCTTTGTGGATTGAAAACTTTAACACAACAGAGCAACAGCTGCACCAGAAAAATCACCATCTAGAAGTGCTGTCAAATTAGGCTGCAGGAGCCACAGGAAGGCAGAGCAAGCTCAGCAAACAGAGGTGCTTCTGAGGACAGAGCAGT